>CM058167.1:13988560-14605435 GCA_030254885.1 Vitis rotundifolia
AATGATGAGTTCAATTGCTTTGAATCCTCTAATAAAGGCATTTAAAACACAAATTGCTAATTTTCTTCCAAATCCATTTGTTTGGTCAAGATGGGAGAAAATTAGTTGATAAAGCAAACCATAATCCATGAGGAGAGCAGGAGTTAACTCTATTGACTTATTGTTGAACTTAATGACTATTGGCTTGTAACTGTCTAGGTTAATGTTGGCTTTGCAAATACTATAAGTAAGAGCACACTTACAACCATGCCTTTCTAGTGGAATTACTTAACACAAGGGATCGATCTTTGGACAATCATCGAAGGTGCTATCATAATGAGTAATCCAAGTGAAACTCATCCATTGAATAGGAATTCCAAAAGTGCTACAATCAGCAAGAAATTTCATTATGTGCTCTTGCTTGGCTTCCCATGTAGTTTTAGCCTTTTGACTTATAATTTGTCTAAGGTCTTGAGGGAGATTTAAATTTTTTTGCTTGAAAAATGAAAATCTTAAAGTTTGAAATTCTTGGTTTTCATCAGAAAGTTTTTGAAAAGGTAGCTTCTTTTGCAAATAAAATTTTCAAGATCTATATCCATTGGGATGCAATGTATATTAGAACTTGAAGTGTTAGGAAAAATTTCTAATTTATTATTTAACAGTTTAAAATAAAAAAGATAAAACATTTAAATCTTCTAACTTTTGACTATCACTTTTTGCATTCTAGATGTTGTATAAAATGCACTTTTGTGATCTGTCTAATCCTTCTATATCTTTATGAACTCTGAATGATAGATTACTTTTAGGAATCACAAGAAGAGTGAATTTCCCAAATGTAATCCTTTCTTGCTCCATCTGTAGAGAAAATTCACAATAAGTCAGAGCTCTAAAGAGTTTATCTAGAGTTTATCTTGAATTTACCAAATTTGAAAATATATTGAATTTATGAAAGGCACATTTTTGCGAATAAAGAAATTTAAAGGAGTTTTTGAATTTTTTGAAATCAAATTTATTGATTTATATGAGCATGCACAAATGCAATCACAATCTTGCTGATTATCTCTTATTCTTCTTCTTGACTTGACTCACTTGATATTTCTTGTGTTATCAATATTTGATTATCTTCTTCTGATTCATAATTTTCACTTGATTCTTCATTTTCTTTATCAATAATTAATCCTATCATTAAATTTTTGAGTTTATCAATTATTTCTAATGAATTGATCTTATTTTCTAATTGACAATCTTTTGAGTAATGACCTACTTTTCCACATTTATAACATGTGGGTATTTTCTTTTTTAAAGTTGATTTATTTGAAGATTTTGATTTATTAGGAGTAAATTTTACAAACTTCTTTTGGAATTTTGACTCTGTTGGAGGTTTTTTACCTTTTGTATTACTTTGTTTATTTTTTCTTTTTGAAGGGGCAACTATTGTATCATAACCATAATAAGAACAAAATTTTCCTAATTCTTTTTTACTATCTTGTTTTTCTTTTTTCATTTGACTCTTTAATTTGAGATCTGTACAAAGAGCTAATCCTTCATTATTGACAAAAGTAATTAATTCTCCATATGTTAATGACTCATAAGGAATTCTGCCATTATGAATATTTCTTATTCTTTGTCTAACCTTTTCTGCAAATAAAGTCGGTAAACTAGATATAAATTTTTCTTTCCAATAATGACTACCACAATCATGTCTAGACATAAATTTGACTAAAAACATATCTTTATATCACTTGAAATCTTGAAGTTTTGGACATTTAAGATTATTAAGGATTTCAGAAGTTCTTTCTTAAAAATATACAGGATCTCCTATAAAATGTTTTGTTATTGCAAAAATTAAAGTATTAACAGCATCTTCTTCATAAATTTGATGTTCCTTCTTCTTTAACTATTGCCTTTTTTGCATATATATTCTCTATCATTTTGACTCAAATAATGATCCCACCAACCTTTAAGCAGACCAGTGAATCCTATGACTAAGGCACCAGCAGCATGAAAGTCAGAATTACTAGTCTTGATTCTATAAGCATTAGCAGCCATCATCATTTCATGAAGCAGATTAATTATTTGATGTTCACTCATCTCATCTATATTCCACTCATAAAAACTACTACCATCATAGCTAGCAGCTACTTGATAATTTCTTTCTTCTAATTGAACATCAGGAAAAGAGGGTTTCGAATAATAATTTTTTCTACTTACAAAATTATTAGAAATTGCATTGATTGTTGAGGGGTTTGAATCTAGAGACATTTTGAATTGTTCTTCTATTTTATTGATTTCTGATTTTCCTTTGGTTATAGTTTGAATTTGATTCTTATTTTGATTAATGTCATTAATATTAAGTTTATTATTTAAGTTGTATTTTATTTTAACATTGTTTTTGCGGGTGTAGCTAGTTGTATGTTTGATTTTGCAGCATTTATAGGAATAATAAAAGGTTGATCTAAAGACTTAGAAAATGATGATGATGATGATGATAAAGTTGAAGAAAAATTTGAAGAAAAATTTGATTTTGATGTTTCTCCTATCCTCCCTCCCAGGGCAGAAGAAAACAAAAATTGAGAAATTTTTGTTGTTTGTTGATTTAAACGTTGAAGAGAATGATTAGTGTAATTTAATTGTTGTTGAACTTGTCTAATATCTTTATAAATTATGGGACTTTGTTCATATTTGGTTCTTGGAATTTTGAAGGGTGATGAAGAAATTGAATTATTATCGAAATTAAATTGATGATTATTTAAGGGTGGTTGGGAACCTAATTCTGAAGTTATTGTTAAAATTCTTTTTTGAATATTTTCTGAATGTTTTATTGCTAGTTGATGTCCTTCTTCATTTCTTAAGGTTATTATTTGTTTTCTTTATTTTTTAAGTTTGAAAAACCAATAAAAAAAAAGGAATAGTCATTTTCTTTTGATTCATATATTTTTCATATTGTTTTCTTAATGCATTTCTAGCTTGAGTAGGAAAAATAAACTCTTTTAGTATTATTTTGAGGGGAAAAATAATTTGATTTTATCCATTCTACATTAGGAGTAAAATGAGTCTTCTTATAATTTTTCTTATGAATAATGTTGACTTGATTAAGAAACATATCCGAATGAGTAGGAGACACAGGAGGAGATTCTTGTTGTTGGTATACAGGAATAGGAATTTTTGGAGTAAAATCGACACTATTTAAGCTAGCATTTGAAGTAGAAGGTCTTGCAGAAATAAATTCTTGATTAAATGAATATCTAGAATTTTGACTAAATTCTATTTGAATAGTACCATCGGTGTGTTGTATACTTTTTGAAGGAGTTATTAAAGGTTTATTAGGTTTTGGATGGGTTAAATCTTTTAATTCTCATTGACTTTCTTGAGTAATTTCATTCCATTTTAATTTTTTAGGAACAAAAGCTTAAGTATTGTTGGGATTATATTGTAATAATAATGTTTCGTCTTTGACAGATTGACATATGGCTCTAGGATTTAATTAAGTAATCATGACTTTATAATATATCCTATAAATTATTGCTATAGTTTGGGCTTTTTCTACAAAATTCATATTTTTGGTTTTAATATTTAAAGTTAAACTTGAAAGAATACTAGGATCATTTATATTCATAGAAAAGTTTGGAAAACAATTAAAATAAATGGGACCATTTGCAAGGTTTGAATCAATCATGCTAAGTATGGAATCAGTAAATTTTACAGATCTAGCGTCTCATAGACAGGCAAGCACAAGAATATCTAAACCTAGGTGAAATAAAGGTTTTATTTCAACTTGAACTAATCCTATATGAATATAATTAAATTTCTTCCTATGATGATTAATAGTGTTTTGACTCAATAATTGAAGACTTTCTAAATTTTGATTAAGAGAGATAGGTTTTTTTTCAGTTTTTATTGAATAATTTTGATTAAATTCGAAATTTCCTTGTTGATATATTGTATTAATTTTCATGTGTGGAATTGACCAATTATATAATTGATATTCTATTTGTGCTATATTTATTTCTTGACTATTAACTATATTTTGAGTAAGTGATGTGTGTGCAAAATAGTCTGATGAAAATGCAGAACTATCATTAGACCTAAGAGATCTGGACGAACCAGCTCTACTTAATTTTCGTATAATATTACTCATTGTCACATAAAATAATCACAATTTTATCCTTAATCAATTTAGATAATTTCCTGAACAGGGACCACCACAAGCGGATCAATAAGGGACTTATGCTCCTTCTGCCCTTAAACACCGCCATCTAGGCTGACCAAGCCATTCATAGGAAATTCAATCCGAACTAAGTCAGGACTAAAGCAGTGATTAATTACTGTTCCAACTCGTAACACCACTCGGTTCTCAAGTAGAACGTGGCTCTTATACCATTTGCACCCAGGACATACAACAGTTCATACACGCAATAATTTAATTAATCATGCAATAATTTTATTCAAGCATAAAAATAAAAATAATTACTGTCTAATCTGTCTAATTTATTGCAAAAATTTAATCATAAAAACATAGATATTTGAATCTGAAAATATTGTTTATTAAAAATATACCTTGATTACAGAGAATTGTTGATACAAGCAAAGCAAAATGTGGCTCTAATACCACTTGCACCTAGGACATACCTCCTTTGATAAATTCAATTTCAAAATCAAAATTTGAAAGTCTAGCTTGTCATCTTACAAAAATTTATTTTGAAACTAAATTTTTAACATCCTTTTGTAAAATATCTTTTGTAGCTTTGCAATCAATTTTTAAAAGAAATTTTTTATTTATCAAATCACTTTGAAACTTTGAAATACATAAAATTATAAATAAAACTTCTTTTTTGATAGTCGAATAATTTATTTGAGCGCCCAACTAGATCCCTGAATGATATCTAACTATATCATTTGTTCATTTTCTAATTTTAATTGATTTATTTGTGATTCTCAAATCTTTGAAATAATCAAAGACAAGTTTTAGTTCTATTAAAAAAGGAACATGGTATTGTGGGTATTTAAACTGGGACTCGTGATTATCAAAATAAGCAATGGACCATTCAACTACAAGACTCATTTCATAGATGATATGGTAAATATCTCTATATATCCTTGTTTTAAATTTTTATCATATAAAATATTTAAACAAATATAAATATTTATATCTACATTTATTTTTATAATAATTATTGATGATAAACACAAAAATAATATAAATTAATTAATACAATAATTTTTAAAATCTTAAAATAATAAAATATATAGATATGTAATTAAATTAAATATTATAATTTTCTTCCATATTCATATTTATACCTATTTTATTTAATCAAATTTAATATATTAATATATTTATATTTATCCTTATCATTTAATTTGATATGTCAAACATAAAAAATGAAATATTATTAAAAATTATATATATATATATATATATATATATATATATATATATATATATATATATATATATATTTATTTAATTTCTTACAATTATTTTTAATTTTAATAAAATATAGATTATATATTTATAATATTACTAGTTCAAGTGTGGTTCAACCACCGATGAGTGAATCATGAATCGGTAATTTTTCCAGTTCAATATTTGATCCAATTCTGAAAACATTGTTAATTACTTCCAATCTAATGAATTTCACCTACTCTGAGTTTCGAAATTCATATTAAAAAAAAAAAAAAAAAATCATTTCTTGGCAATGATAGGAATATAAAGATATATGATATGATACAAATCATTGCTCTTTATTAAAAATTAATTATTAAAATTAAAATTGTAAAATTAAATTATTGATATTCTACATCACTAGAATTATTATAATAGATTTTTATTTAAATAATTTGAATGAAATATGATAAAAATAAAAGCTTATATGATTACAAAACATATATTACCTATAAGATAGGTGTACAAACTAAGTTAGTTACTCAATTATAAAAAAATAAATAATTGAAAGAAATGTCAAAAATAATCTTATATTATTATAATATATTACAATATTATTTATTAATATAATCATATATGATAATATATTTGATTTATCTATTTATAAATATTGTATTTTTAATTTATGTCATTTTGTGTATTATTTTAATTAATTTAAAGTTATTTTATAAATTATTTAAAACAAATAATTTATCATCAAACCACTCTTTTTTAATATTGAATATATATATTTATTTATTTATAACTTCTAAATTTAATTTAAATTATTTCATTGATAAAAAATAATTGACTCATTAATTACCTTTACCAACATTATCCCTTTCTATTGAAGGGCCTCACCTGTATAACTCATTAATTTAATTTTGAGAATGATTATTAATAATAAAAATAATAATAAGTCAAAATTCTTATTAAAAAATTATTTCATTGGAAATGCCAAAAAGACATGCTACCCTTTAGTATTAATTATTAGAAATTAATAATTAAAAATAAATTTTAAAAATCAAAATTGAAATGAATTTAATGTTAATTCATATTTAAAAAAAATATCATTCACTTGGGAATGATAGGAATTCGAAGGGATATGATATGATATCTATCATCACTTTTAAAAAATTAATTATTAAAATAAATAAATAAATTTTAAAAATTAAATTTAAAATTAAATTAATAGTGATAAAAAATTAATAATTAAAATAATTTATTAAAAATTAAATTATCAATATTCTACATCTCCTCTAGAATTATCATAATAAAATAAAATTTAAGTAATTTAAATGAAATGGTGATATATAACTAAAAGTTTAAATGATTAAAAAAACAAATATATGAACTTATAAAAACTAAGTTAATTACTTAATTATAAAAAATATAAATAATTTAAAAAAATATTATTATATTACAATATTTTATCTATTAATATAATATATTTGATTTATTTATTCATAAATATTATTTATTAATTAATATCATATTTTAAATTTATCATTTTATATCTTATTTTAATTATTTTTAAGTTATTTATAAATTGTTAAGGCAAATAATTTATCATCAAACTATTATTTTTTAATAATAAATATATTATTATAAAATATGAGAATTTATCGAATTATGGGAACTTGTGGATAATCATCCATTCTGATGTATATCTCTTTGTGACTCCCTATAAAAGGGAGACACCTCTAATGAAAATCTATTTCATTCTCTTCTTACGTTCTAATTTTCTTTCTTATTTTCCTCTCCTTTCACTTGATAATTTTACAACACGTTATCAGCACGACTAGTCTATACAAAAGAAATAGAAAGATTTTTTCTCTTTTAAGAGAAATAAAAAGACTTTTCTCTCTTCTTTCTCACAAAAAGATACATAGATCTTTTTCATACCTTGGTGCATCATACGATATCCAATGTAGATGGATGTCTTGCAGATTGTGCCACAACACACACAATCCTTCGTGATAAAAAATATTTTTCCAACATATCGTTGGGTAAGTCTAATGTTAATACAATATCAGGTCCTGTAGACTTGATTCAAGGCTCCGAAAGAGCAACTATTATTTTCCCCAGAGGAACTAAAATCCACATTAATGATGCCCTTTATTATGCTAAATCCAAGAGAAATCTTCTTAGTTTCAAGGATATTCGCCAAAATGGATATCACATTGAAACTATGAATGATGATAGTAATGAATACCTTCTCATTACTTCAATTATTTCTGGGGAAAAACACATCTTGGAAAAGCTTCTTTCTTATTCCTGTGGGTTATATCAAACAATCATCAGACCCATTGAGTCATATGCTGTCATGAACCAAAAGTTGTGTGACTTAAAAACTTTTATGATATGGCATGAACATCTTAGTCATCCAGGATCATTCATGATGCGTCGTATCATCAATAATTCTTTGGGGCATCCCTTGAAGAACTAGAAGATTCTGATGCCCAATGATTACAATTGTGTTACTTGCTCACAAGGCAAATTAATTATTAAACCATCATTTACCAAGGTTGAATATGAATCACCAGCCTTTTTAGAACATATTCAAGGTGATACTTGTGGACCTATTCATCCACCTAGTGGACCTTTTCGTTATTTTATGGTTTTAATTGATGCATCAACTCGTTGGTCTCATGTTTGTCTTCTTTCAACTAGAAATGTTGCCTTCACCAGGTTACTTGCTCAAATAATTCGACTCAAGGCACAATTCCCTGATCATCCTATTAAGACAATTCGTCTTAATAATGCTGGTGAATTTTCCTCTCAAGCATTTCTTGATTATTGTATGTCAATTGGTATTGATGTTGAATATCCTGTTGCTCATACCCATACTTAGAATGGATTAGCTGAATCTCTAATTAAGCGTTTGCAACTGATTGCAAGACCATTGCTCTTGAGAACAAAATTGTCCTTATCTGCTTGGGGACATGTTATTCTTCATGCTGCCACTTTAATTCAAATTCACCCTACAGCTAGTCATGATTGCTCACCTTTGCAACTTGCTTTAGGCTCCGAACCAAATGTTTCACATTTTCGAATTTTTGGTTGTGTTGTCTATGTTCCCATAACTCCACCTCAACGTTCCAAGTTAGGACCTCAACGTCGACTTGGTATATATGTTGGTTTTAATTCTCCCTCCATTATTTGTTATCTTGAACCTGTCACAGGTGATGTTTTTACTGCCCGCTTTGCAGATTGTCATTTTGATGAAAATGTTTTCCCGCCATTAGGGGGAGACAAGTCAAAAGAATGGGAAGAAATTACATGGTATGTACCCTCCTTGTCTCATCTTGATCCTTACACAAGACAATGTGAGTTAGAAGTTCAAAGGATTGTTCATTTGCAAGGACTTGTAAATCAATTACCTGATGCTTTCATAGATATAAAGAAAGTAACAAAGTCACACGTGCTAGATGTGAATGCTCCAGCACATATTGATGCCCTTGAAAGACAATTGGAGAATGCCATAACAAATGAATCTAAGACACGCCTGAAGCGTGGTAGACCTATTGGCTTAAAGGGTTTAATTCCTAGAAAAAGAAAAGGTACAACATATGAAAAACTTAGTGCTCCTGAAGAGTTCACAAATATGAAAGGGTCAAATGATGAAACCTAACTTGACAAACAGTTAGCTCCTGAAGAAGCACAAATTAATCAAATACCGGTATCTAGAATTGAAGAGATCTCAATGACTCACACAGGGAAAAAAAAGGACCATAGTGACATTATCATAGATAATATATTCGCATTCTAAGTGGCTATGGACATCATGAGAAATGATGAATATCAAGAACCACAAACTATGGATGAATGTCGAAAAATGAATGATTGGCCAAAATGGAAAGAAGCAATCCAAACAAAGTTAAACTCGTTAACAAAACGAGAGGTATTTGGACTTGTAGTTCAAACACCTGGAAACATAAAGCCTGTTGGATATAAATGTGTCTTTGTGAAAAAACGAAATGAGAATGATAAAATCATAAGATAGAAAGCATGACTTGTTGCTCAAGGTTTTTCTCAAAGACCTGGTATAGATTATGAGAAAACTTATTCCCCTGTAATGGATGCAATCACATTTCGATACTTGATAAGTTTAACAATCTTTGAAGGACTGGATATGCGTCTTATGGATGTTGTCACAGCCTATTTATATGGGTTTATAGATAGTGACATATATATGAAAATCCCTGAAGGATTCAAATTGCCTGAAACAACTAATCCAAATCCTTGAAACATGTACTCAATCAAACTACAAAGGTCTTTGTACGGATTAAAGCAATCTGGACGTATGTGGTATAATCGTTTGAGTGAGTATTTATTAAAAGAAGGATATGTGAATAATTCAATTTGCCCATGTGTTTTTATCAAGAAATCAAAATTTGGGCTTACAATAATTGCAGTATATGTGGATGATTTAAACCTTATAGGAACTCCTGAAGAGCTCATAAAAGCAGCCAATTATTTAAAGAGGGAATTTGAAATGAAAGACTTGGGGAAAATAAGATATTGCCTTGGCCTGCAGATCGAGCATTGTTCAAATGGCATATTAGTTCATCAATCAACATATATAGAGAAAGTATTAAAATGATTTTATATGGACAAATCACATCCAGTCAATTCTCCTATGGTTGTTCGTTCACTTGAAGTGAACAAAGACCCATTTCGTCCTAAAGAAGAAAATGAAGAATCGCTTGGTCCAGAAGTACCATATCTTAGTGCAATCGGTGCCCTAATGTATCTTGCAAATTGTACTAGACCAGACATAGCATTCTCTGTCAATTTACTAGCAAGATATAGTTTTGCCCCAACTAAAAGGTATTGGAATGGGGTTAAACATATATTGCGATATCTTCGTGGAACTAGTGACATGGGTTTATATTATTCAAAGGAATCAAAATCACAATTGATTGGGTATGCAGATGCAGGATATCTTTCAGATCCTCATAAAGCTCAATCTCAAACGGGATATGTCTTTACTTATGGTGGAGCGACAATATCTTGGAGATCAATCAAGCAAACAATGGTAGCCACATCTTCAAATCATTCAAAAATTCTTGCAATTCACGAAGCAAGCCGTGAATGTGTATGGTTAAGGTCAATGATCCAACATATACAAGAAACATGTGGACTACCTTCCATTAGAGGCAATGGAACCGTGTTACATGAAGATAATGTTGCTTGTATTGCACAAATTAAAGGAGGATTCATAAAAGGTGACAGAACTAAGCATATATCCCCTAAATTCTTCTATACTCACGAGCTCCAAAAGAAAGGTGAGATTGATGTTCAACAAATTCGGTCATACAATAATCTAACAGATCTATTCACAAAGGCGTTACATTTGACCACATTGAAAAAGTTAAGATATGACATTGGAATGCGAAGATTGAGATATCTACCATTTGAAATGTTGAAGAAATCATAATCATGTTTACATGAGGGGGAGAATGATAATATGGATATACTGCACTCTTTTTTCCTTCATCCAGGTTTTGTCCCATTAGGTTTTACTGGCAAGGTTTTTAATGAGGCAGTTATAGTAATCCAAAAGAATATTGTACTCTTTTTCCTTCACTAGGGTTTTTTTCCCATAGGATTTTTCCTAGTAAGGTTTTAATGAGACATATTCTTATGATCATTCAAGGGGGGAGTGTTATAAAAGATGAGAATTTATCGGATTATGGGAACTTGTGGATGATCATCTATTCTGATGTATATCTCTTTGTGACTCCCTATAAAAGGAAGACACCTCTAATGAAAATCTATTCCATTCTCTTCTTACGTTCTAATTTTCTTTCTTATTTTTCTCTCCTTTCACTTTATAATTTTACAACATATATATATATAGACAACTCCTAAATTTAATTTCAACAATTTCATTGGTAAAAAAATATTTAGTTCATTAATTACCTTTAGAAATGTTATCTCTTTGCATTTGAGGGGCTCCGCCTATACTATTTCTTAATTTAATGTTCAAATAATTAATAATAATAAATAAAATGAGAATTCAAAATTCTTATTAAAAAAAAAGCAATTGATTGGGAATGATAAGGAGATATGATACCAATTATTATTAATTATTAGAAATTAATAAATGAAATTATTTTTTAAACATTAAATTATTAATATTTTAGAAATTTGATCTTTAGAATTACCATAACAAATTTCAATTTTACAATAGTAATTGGAAAAAAATGTGAAAAGGAGATAAGTATGAACAACAAATTCACATGTGAGCTTTTATAAAGCATAATAATAAAATATTTATTATTTTGATAATTTTTTTTTTCAAATATTAAATTATTTTCTATGGATTTATTAGAATTACCATAATAAATTTTGAATTAAAAGAATTTACTTGAAGTTATGATAGATAGAAAATTGTGAATAACCATAACAAATAAATTTATATGTGAGTTTCAAGATAATAAACTCCAAAGGGAAAATAAGTCTTTTTAAATATTAAAAATATTGATATTCTATGACGTTGGTATTTAGAGTTATAAAAATAAATAAATAAATAAATAAAGTAAAAGTTTACATTTTTACGATAAAAGAAATGCAGCCTACATTTAAATAAGAGATTAAATTGTGAAAGTAAAATAAGTAACATCAATTATGTGCACACCATCCGTGTTGTATCTCTAGTAAGTAGAAAAAAAGAGTTAAAAAACAAACAATTAAAAACATATACCAAGCGAGAATCTCTTATCTTTGACAAAATCATCCAAAACGATTAAGAATATATGTGAATAATTAGGCTCCATTTCCTTCAAAGTAGTGATCGGTCCCTTGAATTGTATTGGATGATGAAGGCTGCCTCAAAGTCCATCAATTAATTCTCCCTTTGTTCTTATTGTTGTTCACTAGCACATAGAACGTTTAAGGCTTTTGCAGTCCTTTTCAGCCTCTTTTTGAGTGATCATTTTAGGTTTTATAGTTAATTATAATGTTGAATTGTTCATTTGTCCATGAGCTCCACTCAAGCTATTTCAAATATCAAATAAAAAGACAAAAAAAAAAAAAAAAAAAAAAAAATTCTTCTTACAAAGTCAAGTTTTTTTTTTTAAAAAAATGTAATAAGTTAGACAAAATACTGCACTGTTACAATTCAAATCACAATTTATAATTGCTGCACAAACTGGATTAATTTGCAGTTTCATGCATTCTTGTGCTATTAGAACCTTACCATTTCATATTACTTCAATTCCATAGAACTTGAAGATTCCAGTGACCAGCTAAAGTGTCGAGGAGAAAATTATTTAATATTTTAAAAAATTGATGTTCTCACCGTAAAGATGTGTGAAAGGAAGGAAAGTTTTGTTTGATTCCTTTCACCACTAATTCAATATGAGGACCACTTTGTTTGATTGCATTGAAAATTTTCTAATGATTTCATTGTTGGTTAAATGAGTCATTTGAAACTTAAACCAAAACAAAGCAGAAAAACAAGAAAAACAAGAAATTTAAAATTGGAATAGGACACTCACCAAATTATGTGACTTGAGCAAGACAGAGCACTATCCTTAAAATAGATTCATCCTCCTCAAAGATCAATCTCAATGCAGCAAGGATATGATATCCTACCTTCAAGATTCAACCGTTAAAACCTTGTCTAAGGTACACTTCTTGGACAAGTTGCAGTACAACTCAAGTAATAGTAAAGATTGAGACTTTGAAAATCCTCCAAAAGATCCTTGAAAAAAGGTCAGCTACAACAACAAGAAGGCTAAAAAGACTCGGGGCATGTTTGAAAATCCTCTATAATAGCCTGCAGAATACTCAAAACGGCCTTCAAAATATCCTTGCCACGCATCAGCCGCTGATTGCCTTTGTACCATATTGAAACAAGCTTAAACAATATGGTGCTTGTTTCAACCTTTTCATATCCAATGAATCGGTCTGCTATTTGGCTTAGGAAACTCTTAGGATTTTCCTCTTTAGGCATTGCATCCCTAATGGTATCTGGAATAGAGTGCTTCATGATCATAAGACTCATGCAGTTAGAACACTCCCACTTTTCAAAGTTAGCCCTTTGTTCCATAGTACTATCATTAGTAAGGGCAGGAGATCGTTCATTCCAAATCGCATAGTCTAGATCCATACTCTCAAGTAAAATAGTAATATTTTATTTCCATTTTCCGAAGTTAATGCCATTAAGCACTAGAATGTTGTTTATGTTGGCAGATATAATGGAAACATTAACTATATGCAAAATAAAATAATAAGCTCACAATAAACAACAATATCATTTACTTTAAGTATGTAATAATTAACTACATATGAAATAAAAGAAATAAGATGGGCTCTTATAATGTACCTAACACAACATTAATATTTAGTCTTTGGACAAAAATAACAATTTCTAAATGGTACTATTATAAAAAAAAAAAAGTAGTTAATAAATATTGATAACAAATCCTGCCAAAAATATGCCTATCTTTGGATTGACTTGTTGCATGCATGGACATCACCAAAATATCACATATTTACTACCACAAGTGTCTAAAATCTGGTAAAAAATAATATTCCTTTGGGTCGATTATTTTATGCATAGATTTAAATACTACTCATAGAATTCCATAATAAAATCCACATACTTCAAGATAAATAAATTTACATAATACAGGTCACTTTGGTGACATATAATTTCACTTTAATTCATGTTGAAATACTGGATTTTAAACATGCAAATTTTTTTTTGGTCAAAGTCAATAGTCAAATGGGTCATTCAAAAGTCCATTGGGTCGGTCAAATGGGTCAATCAAAGGTTCAACTAGGTCAGTCAAATGGATTAATCAAAGGTCCAACTAGGTCAATCAAACTGATTGATCAAAGGTTTGACCATACCCAATACTTGACCCAACTTAAATGGACTTGGGTTCAACAATCCAAATGACCCAATATAATGACTTAGGCCTAATATCTAAATGACCTTATTAAAAGACTTAGGCCCAATTTCCAAATGACCTTATAAATTAAAAGACTTAAAGTCCAATGTTCAAGTTCAAGTGACCTTATTAAAAGACTTATCAAAATGTAACAAGATAATGAAGAAAAAATAGGTCATTGTCACTCAACCACTTCATCTTTATCCCTAAGATTCTCAAAAACACTTATATTTTATCTTGAAAAATATATAAACAATTCGAGAGAAAATATCTTATAAAAATATTGATATTTATTGGAAAAATAATTTACAAAAATTATTTACAATAGAAAATCTAGGGAATTTGGATTAAAGAAAATTTCCTTTACAACCAAACACAAAAAAAATATAAATAAAAAAAAATAAAAAAAATGGTGGATGAATGAATGGAAATCAAATTTTAAAACTTCATCCACCATGAAACAACTTTAATTAAAGCCTAATAGATTTAACAAGAGTGGCTCTAATACCACTTGTTGGAGAATCACATATCATACAGAATGATTATAGAAACTGATGGTTTAAACAATAAATACGTCAGAATCTCATGCTAAATTTGTAGGATAATAATATCGGAAGACATACCTAAATCCATTGAAATTATACACATGGGTTTTCCACGTCTAAAATGAATATTACAACCTCAAAATCACTCACTAATAGGATGTAAATAATAAGCAATTTTTCTATCTCCTCTCGTTTAGATTGGGGACCATAACCCTATTTATACCCCTTATTATTTTATTTTATTTATTGACTCATCATTAATAAATAAAATAAATAAATTTGGTCTCTACACATTACAAATCTCATACAGTCCATATATATAGAGATGTTTTAAAAGTTTATCATTAACTTAATTGATCACATTTAATTAGACCAAAAAATAAGATAATTTAAGGTACAATGTGTTAATATGTAGGCCCATAATTACCAAAATATCCAACATATCCAACATGAAGTTCATCCAATAAACTCTTTAGATTGTATCAAAAAGTTGAGAAGAAACGCCTAGAAAGTGTCTTGATTAATAAATCTTCAATTTGAAGAAGTGAAGAAATGTGTCTAGTTATATATGAGTTATCCAGGAGCAACTTTTTCATGTACAAAATGGAATTGAGCTCAATGTGTTTGGTTGTCTCCTGAAAGTAGGATTCCTTATCATGTGAAGAGGGCTCATATTATCACATAATAGGAAAGTGATATTTGTAGTTGAAGACCAATGTCATGAAGAAATGCGAGCCATATAAGTTTTGCTGCAGTGGGGGCAAAAATCTGTATTCAGCTTTTGTACTTGAGCATGTCATTGTTTGTTGTTTTTTTGGAACTCTAGGAAATATAGTCAGCTCTAAGATGGATAAAGTAGCCTAGTGTACTTCTATTTACGAGTCTTAGGAAAACTTGACCAATAATATTTAAAGAAAGCATATGAGTTAAACTTTATTTATTTTTAAATTTATTTTAAATAAAATATTATTAGCCATTATTATCTTTAAATTTTTATTATATTTTTAAAAAAGAAAATAAATTATGTTTTTAGATTTTATTTATAGATAGATAAATCTATTAAAATAATATTTTTTTGTAAAATATATATAAATTATGATTTTATTATAATATTATGATTCATGTAATACCGAAAACTATTTATTTATTTATTTGTAATTAAAAATATTTTTTTAGTAGGACTTGAATAAAATTTAACTAGTATTATATAAATTGAATTTAAATATTTTCAAATAAATAAAAAATTATTTTATTTTTAATAATACTTGAATTTAATTTAATTAATATAATGTTAATTTTGAATTTATAATCTTTATTTTTTTAAAAAAAATACTTTTAAAAACAAATTGCCAAACATGTTTATTGTTATCAAATACTAAAAAATATTATTTTCTAAAAGCAAATATCAGGAAATATAATCAAGCAAGCCCTAAATTTGTACCCTCTGAAAACATTAATTTATATTATCTTAAATTAAAACTTGTTTTTTTTACTCCAAATTCAAGTATTATCGTTATTTCAAAAGGGAACATATTAGATCCAAAGTCGACCATACTAATATTAAAGGAAGTAACTAATTAAAAATTGTATTAAATTAAGTTAATACTTGATCTCGATGTAAAACTTTTAGTGTTTCAATTAGTCTCATCATTCTATGGAATACAGTAAATGTATTGTATTAGCATAAGGGGTGTTATAATATCTCATATCAGTTAGGGTAAAAAGTTCTATGAATCCATCTTAATTATAAAAATATGTTTTAGGATTGGTTTTCAAAGAAAAGTATCTGTATAGAGTAAAACAGTCCATTGCATATTATGAAAAAGAAAACTCTTTTAACTTTTTTTCAAATTCTTTCTTGGTGTTCAATCTGAAAATGACATGGATGAAATGAAGGGGTGGAACACAAAAAGAAAATGGTGGTCCGATTTCTAAAGCTGAATAGTGTTGGGCATTGTCAACTTGTTCACCAACGTTGTTGAAAATTTTCCAAGTATTTAGGGTCCATGTGATGCTTTTTCCAAGTCAGCCCCTAACAAATTTTGGGAAAAGTAGAATTTTGGGGTTGATAAGATGCTTCACCGCATTTAGCGCATGGACTTGGAACTTTCCCTTGTCTGGAAGATGATAATAGCGGACAAAAGTATTTTAGTCCATAGATGACATATTATTAGAGAAAAAAATTGAATGTAAAGTATCAGGTGATGTTTATTTTTAAAATTTTTGCTTTAAGTAATTTATTTTCAAATTTCATTTCGTTTATTCTTAACTTTTTATTGACTTATTGCTTATTTTTTAAATTCTTTTATTAAATAAAAAATATCAAAATATTTGATTTTTTTTAAATAGTAAATATAATATATTAATTTTTGTTTACTTCTTAATATTTAATAGAAATAATTTTTTTTTAAAATTAAGTAATTTAATACCTAATATTGTTAAATAATATTTAGTTTTTGTTCAATTTTAAGCTTTATTTAAAATTAATTCAAAAAAACAAACACTACTTGAGTAGATTCTTCTTTCCCCCTATTACTACCATTCCAAAATAATAATTCAACTCATTCGTACTACTTTTCCAAAATAATAATAATAATAATAATAATAATTTTGTGATGTCCCACATCGGATAAGAGAGAATGTTCCTGACACTATATATATAGAGGCTCCTCTTAACCAAGTAGATGCGTTTTAAGGCCGTGAGGACCCCTTTGGGTCCTAAGCGGACAATATCTACACGGTTGGGAGCGGGTCATTACAAATGGTATCAAAGCCGATCCCCGACCTCGGTGTGGGGGTTTGTTTGGCCCCGTAGGGGGCGTTTGTCTGTTTGACCCCGCAATCCCATGGGACACAACGAGGACGTTGTGTCTGCACGAGGGGGTGTTTGTGATGTCCCACATCGGATAGGGGAGAATGTTCTTGGTGCTATATATGTAAAGGTTCCTCTTAACCAAGTAGACGCGTTTTAAAGCCATGAGAGCCCCTTGGGTCCAAACCGGACAATATCTACATGGTTAGGAGCGAATCATTATAAATGGTATCAGAGACGATCCCCGACCCCGGTGTGGGAGTTTGTTTGGCCCGGGAAGGGGGTGTTCGTCTGTTTAGCCTCGCAATCCCATGGGACACAACGAGGACGTTGTGTCTGCATGGGGGGGTGTTTGTGATGTCCCACATCGGAAAGGGGAGAATGTTCCTGGCGCTATATATGTAGAGGTTCCTTTTAACCAAGTAAACGCGTTTTAAATCCGTGAGGGCCCCTTTGGGTCCAAAGCGGACAATATCTACACGGTTGGGAGCGGGTTGTTACAAATGAGACTCGTTTTAAAGCCGTGAGGACCCCTTTGGGTCCAAAGCAGACAATATCTACATAGTTGGGAGTGGGTCGTTACAAATGGCCCACTCCTGACCGTGTAGATATTGTCCGTTTTGGACCCAAAGGGGTCCTTACTGCTTTAAAACGCATCTTGTGATGTCCCACATCGGATAGGGGAGAATGTTCTTAGCGCTATATATGTAGAGGCTCCTCTTAACCAAGTAGACACGTTTTAAAGCCGTGAGAGCCCCTTTGGGTCCAAAGCAGACAATATCTACATGGTTAGGAGCTAATCGTTACAAATGGTATCAGAGCTAATCCCCAACCCTGATGTGGGAATTTGTTTGGCCCCGTAAGGGGGTGTTTGTCTATTTGGCCCGGCAATCCCATGGGACACAACGAGGATATTGTGTTTGCATGAGGGGGTGTTTGTGATGTCCCACATCGGATAGGGGAGAATGTTCCTAGCACTATATATGTAGAGGCTCCTCTTAACCAAGTAGATGCGTTTTAAGGCCGTGAGGACCCCTTTGGGTCCAAAGCGGACAATATCTACACGGTTGGGAGCGGGTCGTTACAAATGGTATCAAAGCCAATCCCCGACCTTGGTGTGGGGTTGTTTGGCCCCGTAGGGGGTGTTTGTCTGTTTGACCCCGTAATCCCATGGGACACAACGAGGACGTTGTGTCTGCACGAGGGGGTGTTTGTGATGTCCCACATCGGATAGGGGAGAATGTTCCTGGTGCTATATATGTAAAGGTTCCTCTTAACCAAGTAGACGCGTTTTAAAGCCATGAGAGCCCCTTGGGTCCAAAACGGACAATATCTACATGGTTAGGAGCGAATCATTACAAATGGTATCAGAGACGATCCCCGACCCCGGTGTGGGAGTTTGTTTGGCCCCGTAAGGGGGTGTTCGTCTGTTTGGCCCTACAATCCCATGGGACACAACGAGGATGTTGTGTTTGCATGGGGGGGTGTTTGTGATGTCCCACATCGGATAGGGGAGAATGTTCCTAGCACTATATATGTAGAGGCTCTTCTTAACCAAGTAGACGCGTTTGAAGGCCATGAGGACCCCTTTGGGTCCAAAGCGGACAATATCTACACGGTTGGGAGCGGGTCGTTACAAATGGTATCAGAGCCGATCCCAGACCCTAGTGTGGGGGTTTGTTTGGCCACGTAGGGGGTGTTTGTCTATTTGGCCCTGCAATCCCATGGGACACAACGAGGACGTTGTGTTTGCATGGGGGGGTGTTTGTGATATCCCACATTGGATAGGGGAGAATGTTCCTAGCGCTATATATGTAGAGGCTTCTCTGAACCAAGTAGACGTGTTTTAAAGCCATGAGAGCTCCTTTGGGTTCAAAACGGATAATATCTACATGGTTAAGAGCGAATCGTTACAAATGGTATCAAAGCCAATCCTCGACCCCGGTGTGGGAGTTTGTTGGACCCCGCAATCCCATGGGACACAATGAGGACATTGTATCTGCATGAGGGGGTGTTTGTGATGTCTCACATCGGATAGGGGAGAATGTTCCTAACACTATATATGTAGAGGCTCCTCTTAACCAAGTAGACGCGTTTTAAGGCCGTGAGAATCCCTTTGGATCTAAAACGGACAATATCTACACAGTTGGGAGCGGGTCATTACAAATGGTATCAGAGCCGATCCCCGACCCCGGTGTTGGGGTTTGTTTGACCCCGTAAGGGGTGTTTGTCTGTTTGGCCCCGCAATCCCATAGGACACAACAAGGACGTTCTGTCTACATGGGAGGGTGTTTGTGATGTCCCACATCAAATAGGGGAGAATGTTCCTGGCGCTATATATGTAGAGACTCCTCTTAACCAAGTAGATGCATTTTAAAGTCGTGAGGGCCCCTTTGGGTCCAAAGCGAACAATATCTACATTGTTGGGAGCGGGCCATTACAAAATTTGTAACGATTCGCTCCTAACCATGTAGATATTGTCCGCTTTGGACCCAAAGGGGCTCTCACGGCTTTAAAACGCATCTACTTAGTTAAGAAAAATCTCTACATATATAACGCCAGGAACATTCTCCCCTATCTGATGTGGGACATCACAAACACCCCCCTATGCAGATACAACGTCCTTGTTGTGTCCCATGGGATTGCAGGGTCAAATAGACAAACACCCCATATGGGGCCAAACAAACCCCAACGCCGTGATCGGGGATTGGCTCTAATACCATTTGTAATGACCCGCTCCCAACCGTGTAGATATTGTCCGCTTTGGACCGAAAGGGGTCCTCACGGCCTTAAAACGCATCTACTTGGTTAAGAGGAGCCTCTACATATATAGTGTTAGGAACATTCTCCCCTATCCGATGTGAGGCATCACAAACACCCCCTCATGCAGATACAATGTCCTCGTTGTGTCCCATGGGATTGTGGGGTCAAACAAACTCCCACATCGGGGTCGAGGATTGGCTCGATACCATTTGTAACGATTCGCTCTTAACCATGTAGATATTGTCTGCTTTGGACCCAAAGGAACTCTCATGGCTTTAAAACGCGTCTACTTGGTTCAGAGGAGCCTCTACATATATAGCGCTAGGAACATTCTCCCCTATCCGATGTGGGACATCACAAACACCCTCCCATGCAGACACAACGTCCTTGTTGTGTCCCATGAGATTGCAGGGCCAAACAGGCAAACACCCCCTACGGGGCTAAAGAAACCCCCACACTGGGGTTGGGGATCGGCTCTAATACCATTTGTAACAATCCGCTCCCAACCGTGTAGATATTGTCCGCTTTGGACCCAAAGGGGTTCTCACGGCCTTTAAACGCGTGTACTTGGTTAAGAGGAACCTCTACATATATAGTGCCAGGAACATTCTCCCCTATCCAATGTGGGACATCACAAACACCCCCCCACGCAAACACAATGTCCTCGTTGTGTCCCATGGGATTGTGGGGGCAAACAGACAAACACCCCCTTACGAGGCCAAACAAACTCCCACACCGGGGTCGAGGATCGTCTCTGATACCATTTGTAACGATTTGCTCCTAACCATGTAGATATTGTCTGTTTTGGACCCAAAAGGGCTCTCACGGCTTTAAAACGCGTCTACTTAGTTAAGAGGAACCTCTACATATATAGCACCAGGAACATTCTCCCCTATCCGATGTGGGACATCACAAACACCCCCTCGCGTAGACACAATGTCCTCGTTGTGTCCCATGGGATTGCGGGGTCAAACAGACAAACACCCCCTATGGGGCCAAACAAACCCCCACACCGGGGTCGGGGATCGTCTCTGATACCATTTGTAACGACCTGCTCCTAACCGTGTAGATATTGTCCGCTTTGGACCCAAAGGGGTCCTCACGGCCTTAAAACGCATCTACTTGGTTAAGAGGAGCCTCTACATATATAGTGGCAGGAACATTCTTCCCTATCCAATGTGGGACATCACAAACACCCCCTCATGCAGACACAATGTCCTCGTTGTGTCCCATGGGATTGCGGGGCCAAACAGACAAACACCCCCTTACGGGGCCAAACAAACTCCCACACTGGGGTCGAGGATCGGCTCTGATACTATTTGTAATGATTCGCTCCTAACCATGTAGATATTGTCCGCTTTGGACCTAAAGGGGCTCTCACGGCTTTAAAACGCGTCTACTTGGTTAAGAGGAACCTCTACATATATAGCGTTAGGAACATTCTCCCCTATCCGATGTGGGACATCACAAACACCTCCTCATGCAGACACAACGTCCTTGTTGTGTCTCATGGGATTGCGGGGTCAAACAGACAAACACCCCCTACGGGGCCAAACAAACCCCTACACCGGGGTCAGGGTTCAGCTCTAATACCACTCTGTCACCCCCCAAAACCCACTCCAAGGGTATGACGGTCATTTCACTCCTCAAGCCCAAAGGCTCAAAGTGGAAACGACACAAACATTCATATAGTAACTGGAAATTTACCAATTACCAAATTCCTATTCAGAGTAGTTGGACAAAATTCTAAAATCTCCAAGTATCAACTTAAAAAAAAAAAACTAACACATCAACTAGAGTGTTATTATCCAAATAACTCCAAATTCAAATAATTTAAACGGGAATTAAATTTTAACATCTAAACAATGTCCAAAATAAAGTTTGAAACAAAATCCTAACAAAGAAAAATTCCCCAGCCTAGCCATCACTCCTCGCCTGAACTGAGAGTACCTGAAAAATTATCAACGAAGGGGCATGAGCTTAAAGCTCAATAAGGAATATTAATACAGTTTCATGGATCAAACATTTTCAATCATGCTTGAAAATAGGAGATATAACATATACTTATTTTCATAAAAACTTTTAAGTTCAAAATACTAATACATTCAAACTTTTCAACAAAACTTTCTCATATCCATTTCAAAACAATTTCTCATAAAAAACAAATCAAATACATTCAAAATATCTGTACTCTGACTATCAAATAACAAATGGTGCACATTTAGGTGAGACTTCAAAAATCCAAATGTCAACAATTATATAAGGTCAACTATTATAACCCGTTGACTAGGGCCATAAGGTCAACTATTATAACCCGTTAATTAAGGTCATATAATCCAGAGTCAAATATTTTATTTCATTAATTCAAACTCACAAAACAAAATATCATATCTCCTTAATTTTTCACTTTTCATAAATAAACAAAGAAAATTCTCAAAAAAATACTTTCCAAACAAAACACATATTTGATCCATGCGAAAATATAAAAATAATATTTTTACACATTTCAAAATACGATATAAAAAGATAATTATTTTCTTTTATAAAAATCTGCATTAATTTCCCTTACCTTGAAAAAACACTCAAAATCTTGAAGTATTTAACTCTGAAGAAATTTCCTCCTCACCTAACATAATATCATACACAATATTGATTATTGATTATTTATCCAAACATATAAATTTGAAAATTCTAAAAATATTTTATTTAGTATTAAGGATCCTAATTAATTTCTCATGCTAATATTACTACTACTCAATATTATTTTTCAACTTACTAAACAATAATAAATTAATTTAGTGAGTTTCCAAATTATTATAATATTCATTTTCTTTCCTAATCTTACTCTCACTATTTATTTCTTTATATACTTAACTTAAATTAAAACTTATATAGGAAACTATTATTATTATTATATTTCCTTTATTAGCTTAAAACCAAATATTATAATTTTTATTAATTTTCAAATTTAGCGCCAGCGTTGATAATTTGTAACAACCCGCTCCCAATCGTGTAGATATTGTCCATTTTGGACCCAAAGGGGCCCTCATGACTTTAAAACGCATCTACTTGGTTAAGAGGAGCCTCTACATATATAGCGCTAGGAACATTCTCCCTTGTCCGATGTGGGACATCACAAACACCCTCCCATGCAAACACAACGTCCTCGTTGTGTCCCATGGGATTGCGGGGCCAAACAGACAAACACCCCTTACAAGGCCAAACAAACTCTTACACCGAGGTCGGGGATCGGCTCTGATACCATTTGTAACGACTCGCTCCCAACTGTATAGATATTGTCTGCTTTGGACCCAAAGGGGCCCTCACGGCTTTAAAAGGCGTCTACTTGGTTAAGAGGAGCCTCTACATATATAGCGCCAGGAACATTCTCCTTTATCCGATGTGGGACATCACAAAAGACAATTACCTTTCATAATTAAAAATATTAATTTAAATACCTAAAATTTTAGGATTGTCAAACCTATAATTTTAGATAAATAGTAATAATTATTTCTTTTATATTTTGTTAGGTGAAGAGTAGATTTTCAGGATTATTTCTCTCCAAAAATTTTGAAGACTTCTTTTGAGGTAAGGGAAATTAATGCAGTTGGTTTTTTTTAGAAACAAATTTTTATATACATCATTTGGAAAAGTTTTGAGTTTTATTAGTTTTATGCATGGATCAAATATGTTTTGTATGAAAAGCATGTTAGAACCTTATATTCTGTTTACAAAAAAGAAATGTGGAGATATTATGTTTTGCAAATTTAATTAATTGAAATAAGTGTTTGACTCTGGTTTGTTTGGCCCTTGTCAACGGGATATAATAGTTGACTTTTGACTTTTTGGCCTTTGTCAACGGGACATAATAGTTGACCTTTACATTTCTTGGTGGGGAATGTAATTGATTTGGACCCCAGCCTCTAGGGGTTTGGTTAGAGGTTACTAGTACTAATAGTGTTTGGTTTCATCCACCTTAAAGGAACAATTTGAGATTAGCCACCTATTTGAAAAGTCTCACCTAACTGGGCACTATTTGATGTTTGATGACCAGAGTAAATAAATCATTTGAATGTTTTGATTGAATTTGATATAAAAATGTTTGAATCAGAATTGAAAGTGTACAATTAAAAGTTTTGAAAGTATTGGCAAACTGACTCAAAGGTTTATGAAAATAATTAGTTATAATGCCTCCTATTTTACAAGTGACTTTGAAATGTTTGATCCATGGACTGCATTAATGTTCCTTATTGGGCTTTGAACTCATTCCTATTTGTTGATAATTTTTTTAGGTACCCTTAGTTCGGGCGAGAAGTGATGGCTAGGTCGGGGAATGGTCATCATTAGTGTTAGCCCAAGGGTTCTCCTAATCGGGTTTTGATGATAACAAATCATGGTTAAGTAACTAATTATTTGACTTGTTAAGAATCTCAGGCATAATCTCAAAAATTCATCAAGGACCAAACGAATATGGGATCGAGATCATATGGAAGACTTGTAATCATAGGAAATGAATGTAAGATGATAGCATGAGTGCACTTAGGATGTTCATACCTTTTCATGCATCTTAGAAAACTCGGCTTATTCTTTAAAACTTGATTTTCTTTAAAACCCGAGTTTTATCAAATATACGTTAGGCAAATTGATTCAAAATTGGCATATTAACTCACCTAAAGACCTTGCCTAAGTATTGGAAAAGAAAGAAATTAAAAAAAGAAAGGTTTTCGGGGCCAAAAGGCTCAACCGGTCGAGGCTATGGCCAACCGGATCAACCGGTTGGGGAACCAGTCGACCGGTTGCCCTTGTCCGGTTGAGGTCCGGTCGAGGCAACGGTAACCTGTCATGCATTAAATGCTCCAATGGCTAGTGATCCGGTCGACCCTTTGCTCGTCCGGTCGAAGCTACTTTCTGCTGTTTTTGTCTCCCGAGCTTAGAAACCTATAAATTGAGAGCCCACTTCATTTATGACCAAGAGAACCTTTGCAATCAATTGTTTACCTACTTGTTCTTGATCAAAAAGCTCTCATTTTCTTTCTTAGTGCATTAATCCATCACTTGCATATTCTTAGTGCACTCTTGTAAATCATCCTACCTTTCTCTTGTATTTGAGCCATCCTTAAGCTAGGTTGAGAGATTCATCTTTGTGTAAACTGAGTGTGAAAGCCTTCAAGTGGTTCAAATCTTGAAGAGATTGTGTAAGAGCCCATTGGAGCCGGAATCCAAGTGTAAGAAGATTAAAAGCTTGATTGAAGCTTCAAGTTAGTGGAACCCTCACTCGGTTAGGAGATTGAGGAGAGTGGACGTAGGCAAGAGAGTGTCGAACCACTATAAACCCGAGTTTGATTTCTCTAACTTATCTCTTTCCTTTATTTATTTTGAGCATATATTATTGTGTGGAAAAAGATTTTGAAAAACCCAATTCACCCCCCCCCCCCCCCCCCCCCCCCTTTTGGGTATTTTCCTTAATTATTCATAGCTTTTGTTTTATCAATTAGGATTTTGTTTAGGATGTTATTTTTGGACATTATTAGCCTATAAGTTTATATTCATTTGGAGTTATTTGGTTTTTTTTGGAAGTTATTTAGATTTGAACTTACAAATTTGTTATGATAGTTTGAAGATGAGAATTGGAGATTATGAAAATTTGTCAGCACTTTATTTATTTGAGTTTGCAATCTATTTGGATAATGGATTTTGGTTGATGGATGCTTAATTCTAAAGTTAAGTTTGAAGATTTTAGAATGTTGTTCCGCTACTTTGAACAGGTATTTGATAATTGGTTACTTCCAGTTACAATATAATTGTTTAGGTCAGGTTACACTTTAAGCCTTTGGGTTTGAGATATGAAATGACCGTCACGCCCTTGGAGTGGGTCTTGGGGCGTGACAGAGTTAGATATTGTCCGCTTTGGACCCAAGGGGCCCTCACGGCTTTAAAACTCGTCTACTTGGTTAAGAGGAGCCTCTACATATATAGCGCCAAGAACATTCTCCCCTATCCGATGTAGAACATCACAAACACCTCCTCATGCAAACACAACGTCCTCGTTGTGTCCCATGGGATTGAGGGGCCAAACAAACTCTCACACCAGAGTCAGGGATCGGCTTTGATACCATTTGTAACGACTCGCTCCCAACTGTGTAGATATTGTTCGCTTTGGGCCCAAGGGGGCTCTCATGGCTTTAAAACGCGTCTACTTGGTTAAGAGGAGCCTCTACATATATAGCGTTAAGAACATTCTCCCCTATCCGATGTGGGACATCATAAACACCTCCCCATGCAAACACAACGTCCCCATTGTGTCCCATGGGATTGAGGGGCCAAACAGACAAACACTCCTTACGGGGCCAAACAAACTCTCACACTGGGGGTCAGGGATTGGCTCTGATACCATTTGTAACGACTCGCTCCCAATCGTATAGATATTGTCTGCTTTGGACCTAAAGGGGCCCTCACGGATTTAAAACGCGTTTACTTGATTAAGAGGAGCCTCTATATATATAGCATCAGGAACATTCTCCCCTTTCTGATGTGGAACATCACAAATTTAATTAATGAAAAAGAAAAGGGGGAAAAAATGGGCTCTAAGTTATATAGATCTAATAAAACTTTGAGGTGGAAAAGTAAAGCAAGCACTATGTTTACTCTACTTTTTGTCACTACCTATTCTTCAATCCCTTTCTAAAATGTCGTCATTCAAAGAATGGGACAAAATGAAAGCTATCAAAAGTCCTCAACTCATGTGACAACTTTACAACTTGCGCTATGGCGCTCAGTACTTTATGGACCATTACAACATGCAATCGAATCCACAAAAAATAATAATAATTAATAATTTTATTTGAAAGGTATCGGGCTACCATCAATAAATCCAACTATTTTTTTAATAATTAGTATGCGATTTTATATTTATGCACCTAAAGCAATGATTAAAAGTTGTAGAAAAGGATAGTTATCAGCTTCCCCGGAAGTAGGAGGAGGAATCATTATTCTTATAAGTTAGGGACTTCTAGCATTTAAGTTCTCCCTAACATAGCATTTAAAAAAAAAAAAAGAAAAAAAGTTGCCTACCTAATTAATTAATAAGAATTCAACATTAATATAAAACACAAGCAAAAATATATTATTCGGAAATTGGATTTATTGGATTAAAAAACCAAACAACCGAACCACACCTATCAAGTGGACGTATTAGTAGACTCACTATATTGTTGAGTCTCCGAGGAAAAAAATAAAAAAGAGATGATATATAGGTGGCTAATATATGAAGTTGTGATTCCTGCGACGGGGGCCATTGACCGTGAAAATCTTTGTGTCAATCACGCTATGGAAAAGTGCCGCCGCCTGTCAACTCACTTCTTTATGATTGTTGGAAAATGCCGCCGCCTATCAAATCACTTGCTTATGTCTGTGAAAGCATATCACTATCCACAGCATCCAGTCATCAACACTAACTTTGTAGTGGTTGGTTGGTTTACTTGTACAAAAGTCTAGCTGAAAATGAGTTTCCTGGCTAAGCAACTTTTCTTCAAAAAATATCTCTACCCTTACGTTAAAAATATTTATCAAAGTGATGAGCTTATACAGGATCAAGTTTCACTTTATTATTATTTTTATTCTTTTAATTTAAAATCATAATTAATAATTAAAATTTTAATTTTAAAACTAAAATTATAATTATCAATTATAAATTTTTTTATTAAAAAAATAAAATAATTATATGAATAATCATACTATTATAAAGATTAGATTAATAAATATTTTGGGAGTGATGTATTTTTATTAAATTTGTTTTGAACAGTCATTTTGATCTTAAACTTAAAAAATTTTCACTCTAAATTTGTGTTAAAAATATTTATCGAAGTAGTGCACCAGTAGAATATCAAATTTCATCAGTAGAATATCATGATTTTAGTTTTAAATTTAAAACCATGATTATCAACTACGATTATTAAATATAGTTTTAAATTTAATACTAAAATCACAGTCACCAATTACCATTTTTACACTAAATTAAAAAAAAAAAAGAAAAAATCTAGTGAAGGATTATGTGGTTATAAAGGCTAGATATGAAGTTGATACGAAGGATTATGTGGAAAGGATCATCTACCAAAAAATCTGCAATCCATAATTAATACTTGATATGAAGTTGTTTAATTCCACCAAATCGGAAATTGGGTTTTATATTTATTAGATTGTGATTGGCTCCATATAGGTTTTCTTCTTAAAACACCTTCAAACACATCCGTTAACTTTGAAATCTTGAAGAATCCAATTGTCTAGAAAACCTGGTTATTCTAATAATTTTTAATAATTACATATCATAAACATTTTATAATTCCTAAGTTCACATCATGCTGGCATATTTAAGTGCAAGTGCAAGCAACGAATTTTATACGTTTTAAATCCTCCATTAAAGATTATTTTGTTTATAAATCAAAAAGACATGCATGCATTTGGTCGGCCATGTCATTGTCAGTACGTGGGATAACTTTTAATTGTATTTGGCTTTATATATGGGAAAGCTGAATTTGTGGAAAACATAAATTATAATTTTCAAAAAATAATATTTATAGAAAATAGTATTTTTCTGGCTTTCATATGAATATTTATTTTTAGTGATAAATTCTTTTAATAAAATTAATTAATTATATCCAAATTCTTCCTTTTTTCTTCCTTCTTATGAATGCCTTGCACTAGAGATTTTTCAAACCTTCTTTGTATTCTTGTGCTATTATTAGAACCTTACCATTTCATATTACTTCAATTCCATAGAACTTGAAGATTCCAGTGACTAGCTAAAGTGTCGAGGAGAAAATTATTTAATATTTTGAAAAATTGTAAAGATGTGTGAAAGGAAGGAAAGTTTTGTTTGATTCCTTCCACCACTAATTCAATATGAGGACCACTTTGTTTGATTGCATTGAAAATTTTCTAATGATTTCATTGTTGGTTAAAAGAGTCATTCGAAACATAAACCAAAACAAAGTAGAAAAACAAAAAAAATAAGAAATTTAAAATTGGAATAGGACACTCACCAAATTATGTGACTCGAGTATGACAGAGCATTATCCTTAAAATAGATTCATCCTCCTCAAAGATCAATTTTAATGCAGCAAGGATATGATGTCCTACCTTCAAGATTCAACCGTTAAAACCTTGTCTAAGGTACACTTCTTGGACAAGTTGCAGTACAACTCAAGTAATAGTAAAGATTGATACTTTGAAAATCCTCCAAAAGATCCTTGAAAAAAGATTGGCTACAACAATAAGAAAACTATAAAGACTCCGGGTTTGTATGGGAAGTATTTTTAAAAATAATTCTAAAAAATAGTTTTTGAAAATAATTTTTGGTGTTTTAAAAAACAAAATTGCATTTGGAAACTGAATTTTAAAAAATGGTTTTTTGTTAATATATATATATATATATATATTTTTTTTCTTTGAGTTAATAAAAACAATTTTATAGAACAACTAAAATAAAAAACCTTATTAAGAATTATTTTTTTTTAATTGAAGCTTTCTACTATTAACTTGATGCTATAAATAAATAAATAAACATTAGATTTATATTTCATTAAATTAAAAAAATTGTATTCATTTTTTAAATTACATGCATAAATTTTCTTTTTATTTTCTACAATTGTTAACTATATATTTACACTTTAATCATTAGTTAGCCTAAAATGCAAATCATAGCAGCAAAAATAACTACACCGCGAAGCCCCATTCAATGAAAAATCATTCTTTCATTTTTTTAAAAAATAAATAAAAATTGGAGTGCTTGGAAAGGTCTCATCAAATAGTGATGGCTTCAAAAACTATGGAGAAGGTAAGTAGAAGAAGCCTTCTTCAACCTTCTTCTAGCAAATCTCAGCATTTCATCAACCCTACCATCCAAAACACCCAATACAAGGTTCAACATACCCATTTCTTCACCCATTTTAGTTATTCCAATCGGGTATTTTTCCCCCAACTCTCTGGAAAGCGACAACTAAAATCAACTTTATTATCGTCATTCCTTAGTTGTCCCATTCACATTGATGTAAATCATGTGATAAAGATGAAAGATAATTAACTAATCTTGGCATATTTCAAGTTAATTTTAGACAGCATTTATGTATAATATATATATAACATAATCTCCGGCAAAGCTCATACCCAAATTCGTCCCCATTTTGAAAAACAGAGAAGAAATGGATCACAAAAGAGATGAAGAGAATGGTTTGGATGGAAACTACAATTCAGAAGTGGAAACTGAACACATGAAGAAGAAGAAGGAAAACCAAGAAGAAAAAGAAGAAGAAGAAGAAGAAGAAGAGATGTCGGTGGAGCGCATTTTTGAAGGCAAGGAAGTACCATCATGGAGAGAACAGCTGACAGTGAGGGCCTTCGTGGTGAGCTTCGTGCTGTCAGTGCTCTTCACCTTCATAATGATGAAACTCAACCTCACCACTGGTATCATCCCCTCCCTCAACGTCTCTGCGGGGCTCTTGGGTTTCTTCTTCGTCTCGGTTTGGACAAAGTTTCTTGACAAGTCTGGGCTCTTGAAGCAGCCCTTCACTCGACAAGAGAACACTGTTATCCAGACTTGCGTCGTGGCCTCCTCTGGCATCGCCTTCAGCGGTTTGTCTCCTTTACATTTTCCTTTGCCTTTCCCTAACACAACCATTATTTTATGTTTGGCTAAAAAAAAAAAAAATTATTTCTCCATAAAAGATTGAAAATTTTGATGAAAAATTATTGTTTAATAATTTAATTTAATTTAATTTTTAAGAAACTATATTGATATAAAATTGATAATTTTTCCCTTTTTATTTTCCCAATTTGCAAGTTTTTAATTGTTTAAATTTTTCCCTTTTTTTCCATCTGTTTTTTTACCCTGGAATGTTTTACACCCCACACACAGTAAAACGTAAAATTTGTTCAAGGACTTGCCATGTGGTTTTGTGAGTTAGAGGACAAGGGTCCTCCTTTTAAATTTAAAAAAAGGACCATTTTTTTTGGAATTATCTAAACTTTTATTTTTTTTTTATTGTTTTGCGCAAATTTGCCACACCACATGTACATATCCTTATCTCTTAACACCCTTTTGTACTGTATTTTCATATGCACTCAAGTGACATAGGATAAGAGTGCAAGAAGGGCCCAATGATCCAAAAATAACTTTTAAAAATAGTTATTCTTAGAAGTAAATTTTATTTTATTTTATTTTTTGTTTTTTGTTTTTTTATATTCCTAATAAAAAATAATATATACAAGTGATAATAGATCCAATTGACACCGCATGATGAATTAAAAAAGTAGGGGTGAAATTTGAATTGATTAGCTCAACCCAACTTGATCCCAACATAATGTTGAGTGGACTTCATCAGATATTTTTAATACTCAAATTGAATTTGAGTTGAGTTTTCTCAACCCAAACTCAACTTTGGTTTGGCTGGAGTTAAGATTTGAACAACTCGAGTTTGACCTGAATCCGATTTAATGTTTTTATAATATTTATATTATTTATATCATATATAATAATATTTATTTTTAAAAAAATTAAAGAAAAATATCAAATTATAATTATATGATATACTTTTTCATTTTTTTTTAGAAAGATATATAAATTTATTTTTACTTTTTATGGTTATCTTGAAATTTTGTATTATTTATTATTTAAATTTTGCTATAAATATATAGATTTTTTTTAATAATAAAAAAACCACTATAGATGAATTTTGAATTATACAATCTAATCAACCTAACTAATTCAAGTCTAATCCAATTAATCTGAGTCAATAGCCAATCAATTTGAATTTAGAAAAATTAGATTGAATTAAGTTTGAGTTGAATACCTTGAGTTAGAAGTCATGTTGGGCTAAGTTTGAGCTAATTATTTCTTAATTTGTGTTGGCCTCAAATTAACCATCAACCTGTGCAAATTACAAACCTATGAAAAAAGTAACTAATTTTCTATATAAGTCAAGGGATTCTTAACAAAAGATATATTAAATTCTTAACAAGGGTTGCCAGACTTCTTAACTAGGTCTAACCCTTTTACTTCATTTGTTAAACTTGTTTCTATTTTATATTTTTTTTTCCTTTCCTTTTTTTTCTTTAAAAAAAAAAAATTATCAATCATGCAATGACATTGTGTTGTGAATAGGAATAGAGACGAATCAAAATACCAAATACAATAGAGAGGAATGGAAGTAGAATAATTTTATTTTTTATTCTTATTTCTATATACAATCCAAATGTAGTAGCAGTGAATGAAAAAATAAAATATATTTTTCATTTCTATTTCATGTTCTCATATAATGAATGCACCCAAAAGGAAGCCGGGGTAGCTCAACAAGCAATTAATTTTGTAAGCCACTTGCTGTATATGATAATTAATACCAAAATAATAAGCAAATGTGAAGATTATTAGACCTATGTGTATATATAGAAATGTTGAATGTCTTGATTTATTGTGTATGAAATAGGAGGTTTTGGAAGCTACCTTTTCGGAATGAGTCAAGTTATTGCTAAACAGTCTGGAAATGCTGGAGGCAACAAGGAATATAAGAACCCAGCAGTAGCATGGATGATTGGCTTTCTCTTTGTTGTTAGCTTTCTTGGCCTCTTTTCTGTCGTGCCTCTTCGAAAGGTTTGTCCTCCAAACTCACACTCAATAACCAAGAAAATTTACTGAATTTAACTACTCGTGGGATATGCATCGACATTTAGAGTCCGTTTGATAGTTTTCTAGGAAACACTTCTAGCATTTTTGTAACTTAGAAAATTTTATTTTTAAAATATTATAAAGGTTAGAAATATTTTTTAAAATTATTGTCAAACAGACTTTTAATTTTTTTAAAACTAAATATAGAAAGGGAATTAGTCTGCAATCTTGATTTGTATAGCATGTTATTGGTTTCAGATCATGATTGTAGACTTCAAATTGACATACCCAAGTGGTACTGCAACTGCTCATCTCATCAACAGTTTCCACACTCCTCGAGGAGCCAAGTTGGCAAAGTAAGGCGCTACATGGTTTGATATCCCTAAAGATATCTAGATAGAAAATAGCCATATGAAAATTTGTGGATTCTCATTAATTGTTTCTTGTATTTGATGGTTGTAGGAAACAAGTTAGAGTATTGGGCAAGTACTTCTCCTTCAGCTTCTTGTGGGGTTTCTTCCAATGGTTTTTTGCTGCTGGAGATGATTGCGGATTTGTAGGCTTCCCTACGTTTGGACTTAAAGCATACAAATACAAGTATGCAAGTGTAGCACCCTTCCAAGATGTCATTAATAATTGGTGTTGATGCATATTAATTAGTGAACAAAAGTTATAACAAGTTATTGAAATTGTAGAATGTAGCAAAGATTTTACATTAAGTAACCTCAATGTGCCATGATATAGACATTAACTTGTTGATAAGAATTCCATGTTAAGCAGCCTCCTTATAATGAGTTTCAATTCATTTTGTGACTGAAAGTGCTTCTTTTGATAATTACAGGTTTTTCTTTGATTTCTCGGGAACTTATGTTGGAGTGGGGATGATTTGTCCGTATATAGTAAACATATCGCTGCTGGTTGGAGGAATTCTTTCTTGGGGACTTATGTGGCCGCTTATAGAAACTAGAAAGGGTGATTGGTACCCTGCAGACCTTCCCTCAAGCAACATTCGTGGTCTTCAAGGTTACAAGGTCATTATCTAGTAGAATGGCCATAGGGCCAGTATATCATAACCCCGTTACAGACTTCATTTATTTCTCGCTAACATTATGTTATGTCCTAATGCAGATATTCATCGCCATTGCAACAATCCTAGGTGACGGGCTATATAACTTTTTCAAGGTACTGGGTCTAACTCTCTTGGCATTGTTTTACCAACTCCAATACAAAAATATGAGCGGTGTCCCACCCATTGAGGATCGCTCCTCTCCTAGGAGCTCATCTACTTCTTACAATGATACTCGTCGGACACATGTTTTCCTCAAAGATCAAATTCCAACATCATTTGCTATTGGAGGGTACATTGCAATAGCTGCAATCTCCATGGCCACACTTCCTCACATATTTCCCCAACTCAAATGGTACTACATACTGGTTATCTATCTTGTTGCTCCTACCATGGCATTTTGCAATGCATATGGGTGTGGGCTCACTGACTGGTCTCTCGTATCCACCTATGGGAAGCTTGCCATCTTTAGCATTGGAGCATGGGCTGGTGCTGCACATGGTGGAGTTATAGCAGGCCTGGCAGCCTGTGGAGTTATGATGAACATTGTATCAACCGCTTCAGACCTAATGCAGGATTTCAAGACCGGTTATCTAACCTTAGCTTCACCTCGCTCAATGTTTGTGAGCCAATTCATTGGTACTGCAATGGGTTGTGTCATCTCCCCTTGTGTCTTTTGGGTGTTCTACAAGGCTTTTCCTGACCTTGGGCAGAGTGGAAGTGAATACCCTGCTCCTTCTGCTCTGGTGTTCCACAACATGGCTGTTCTTGGGGTAGAGGGCATCTCCAATTTACCAAAGAACTGTTTCACGCTTTGTTGTGTGTTTTTCGGTGCAGCAATTCTCGTGAATTTGGTTAGGGATACTGTAGGTCGAAAGAGGGCGCAGTTCATTCCAATCCCAATGGCAATGGCAATACCATTTTATCTGGGCCCTTACTTCGCCATTGATATGTGTGTTGGTAGCTTAATATTATTTATATGGCAAAGGATAAACAAAGCCAAGGCAGAAGCTTTTGGACCTGCAGTAGCTTCTGGCTTGATTTGTGGAGAGGGAATATGGACTTTGCCTAGTTCAATTCTTGCTTTAGCAGGAATAAAGCAACCAATTTGCATGAAGTTCCTGTCTAGGGCAACAAATGCCAGGGTTGATAAGTTCCTAGGGACTTAAGACTTATCAAATTTTACCTATGAAGGATGATCTGTAAGGTTTATACTTGCAACTGTACCATGAATCTCTTTACTATTTTGTTTCTTTCCTTTTAGATGATGGCTATGTTACTCCCAATACAGAACGTTTAAGAAAGTGTACCTATGTTTATGGCAATAGCGTATCTTCTCTTTTCTATCCCATTAAAATCAAAGTTCTCATCAAACGCAATTGGACCTTTCTATGGTACTAAAAAGTAACTTTTTGGTACAACCAAAAGGTAGTACCCAATCTCGAATAATCACATTATCAATACAGTCACTTATATCTCAAAATAGAAAATTAGTCTTAAAAAGTAAAACTAATTAAAATTATTTTTTATTTTTTTATTTAAGCATTGTCTTTATAAGTATTATGCTAAATTGAGATATATTAAGGGTGTATTTGGCATGCGGGAATGAGGAATGATAATGAATATTTTTTTCATTCCTCTTCCCTTTTAAATAAGAATGAATTTGGTAATTTCAATTCTTATATTTGGATGCGTATAGAAATGTAATATTAGAATAATAATTTGTTTTTATTTCGATTTTAAGTAAAAAAATGAAAATGAAAATGAAAAAATCTACGCGTATGGTGTAAAATAATTTTTAAATTTTAATTTTATTTTAGAAAATCTTACATTGTATATAGTTTTAAATAATTTTCATTTTTTTTTTTGTTAAATAATAAAAACATATTTGGGCATCTGATTTTAAAAAAGAAATTATTTATCAAAATTTATACGATTATTTGGTTGTAGTTATTTAAAAACAAAGTAAAATAGAAAATCAAAAATGAATTTCAAATCAAGTGAGACTTTTGTATTGAATTTATTAATAAGTTAAATAATTTGAAAAAATAATTTAAAACCATATGTATATAAGACTATAAAAAATAATAAACATAATTAATGTTTTAAATTCTCTATTTTAAGAATAATTTGAAATTCAAAAAAGTGATTAATTAATTCTAGATTAAATAAAATAACTCACAATGTCATCTTCCTAGTTGAATAAAAAATTTATGCATATAATGAAAATTTTGACTCATTTATACCTTAAAAAATTAAATTTTATTTATTTTTATATTCATTTAAAATAGAATAACATTAGTAATTATTAATTTTGAATAATTATTATTCTTTTTAACAAAATAAATTAATTATGCTTTTATAAGATACTAATATCTATATTTTTAGGATATTTATAAAATCATATAAATAGTATTAGAAATTATTAATTATTAATTTTTATTATTTATTTTTAACAAAATAAATCAATTAATATCAATATCTATATTTTTATAATATTTATAAAAAATATAATTTATAATTTTATTACATTATCAATACTGATATTTTATTGAAAAGGATTTATTTTTAATTAATTTTTTTATTTTTAATAAGACATGAATTAAATTTAGTTTACATTATACAAATTGAATTTACAATTTTTGCTTTTTACAAAATCAAAATAAAAATTTATTTTTAAGGACAATTTATCTAAAAAAGTCTTTAGTTTTTTAATTTTTGAATAATATTTTTAAAAATAACTTGCACGAGGGAATTAAAATATCTCCTACATAGGATAAATTGAAATCCCACTTTTAAGCGAGATTTCATTTCCATTGGAATCAGTTTTGATTTTTATTTTTGTTATCATCGGAATCAAATAGAAATCTATCTTCAGTTTTACATTTGATGAGGACAAAGCATAGATATATTTGCTTCTCTAAACTATGAATAAATTATTTGAGAAATTATAATATCTATAGTTGAAAATTTTATTGAAATATTTCTTGGTTATGTTTAGTTCGCGGAAAATACTAAGAAAAGAAAAAAGAAATAGTAAAGAAAATAAAATTCTCATGTTGAAGAAAATCGGAAATAATTAAAATTAATAAGAAATTTATATATTTAAAATTGTTTAATCTTTATACAAAAGTGCTAAATATATTGAAGAAAATGAAAATAATTATTGATTTAAAATTTTTATTTTTATTTTATTTCACTTTTTATTTTCTTATACTTTTCATTTTTATTTTCTTTACTTCACATTTTTCTTCAAACATTCCCGGAACCAAGCATAGTCTTAAGTTCCCCCCTAATGTGACCATGGAAAGGATCATCTACCGAAAAATCTGCAATCCATGATTAATACTTGATATGAATGGGTTTTATATTTATTAGATTTTGATTGGCTCCATACAGGTTTTCTTTAGAAAGTCGGTTTGGGTGTGGATTTATATCTTAAAACAACTTCAAACACATCCATTAACTTTGAAATTTTAAAGAATCCAACTGCCTAGAAAACCTAGTTATTCTAATAATTTTTAATAATTACATGTCTGTAGACCCCTTTCAGAAGACCAAAGACTATTAGTTCTTTTAGGGACTTTTTTTTTTTTTTTTAGTGTGGGGGGCCCCTCTCCATGCATGGATCCCAGCTGCATGCACACGGCAGGGGACATGATGGTCGGATGAAGGTGGTTGAGGAACAGAGAAGCAGGTAATGGCTTGCCCAAGAAGATAGAAACCGGCTGGTGGCAGAGGGCAGGTTGGGAGAGGACAGGAGAGAAACAGCTCGCTGGAAGTAAGGAGGGAAGGAGAGGGTGGAGAAAAGAGGGGGGGGCTTTTGGAAAGGAAGTAGGGTTTTGGAGACGAAGGAATCAGCATCAAGGGGACACCCCCAGGTGCGTTCTTTGTTAGTTATGTGTTTCTTCATTTATGGATGATTTTTGCTTGGTGTCTCTGTTGATTTTTGCGTCATGTATGCATTTATGTTGTTGGCTCTTACCTTGTTTCCTGGATCTATTTTGAAAAGCTAATGAGGTTCTCTTTATCATATCCACTATAAAGCACCTGGGATGATTGTTTGCACTTTTGCTTTGGATTTGCTTGTTTTTTTTCTTTCCCACTTGCATTCAGCTCATGGGGCTTCATGAAATGGAGCTCGATTTAGCAGTATGATCCTCTTTTATGCATGCTCTGTTTTTCTTCCCTTTCTCCCCTGTTTCTGGTGTTTTCGGAGTGTCGAGTATTTTGCTGGAGCTGGCTATCCGAAACAGAGTGTCTCTGAGGGAGCTCAACATCAGAGTCGTTGAGAGGCATCTAGACGAAGAATGCAGATGAGATTGTTTGGGGCGGATAAACCATGAGAAATTCGTGAAGATGATGGCTTCTGATTTTGAGGTTTGGTTTTGAAGACCCGGAATGTCTCCAAGGGTGCAGATTCAGGTGGATTTGTGCTCTGGTAGATGAGTCCCGACGTGTGATATGTTGAACTTGCCGCTGGGGGAAAGCAAGGTTCACGATGCTGCAAAGTGCAGATTTAGAACGTGAGAGAATGGGTCTAGATGCAGCTGGGTAGAGATGAATGACACTGTTCATGAGCTCTTGGGAGATGTATCATGCTCAGGACTTCATGCTCATTTGGCTACCTCATACTCACTCCATCATTCCACCCTGGCCCACTCATACATGCACCCAATGGCATGCCCACCTTTGGCATGCAACCTTGGCCACGCGGTTTCTTACCCTTCTTCATTTCATTTATATTAAAAATAATTTCCAAATTCCCATTTCATGTCAAAATGCTCCTGACTTAGCTGTTGAAAAGAAAAGTAGTGGCAGTTTTTAAATAGGTTAGTGGCATTTTTTTTAATGGGTTTCTGGAGTTTTTCAAAGAAATAGTCGTTGGGGTGGGCCATGCATGACCACTTTGACATGCAGTGATCACGTTTCATCTTTACTTATTCATTTACCATTCTTTTATTTTTTATTTTACTTGGTTTACTTTTTTTTTCATCCTACAGGTCAAATTAAAAATTCTCAAAGAATTCATTTCTCAAATGTTTTTTTTTTTTTACTCCCATCTTTTTTGGTTCTTCAAAATTTCAATTCTTGAATGTAATTTCTAAATTTCCATTCCCAAATAAGTTCTTAAAAATTCCATTTTTCAAATTCAATTCCCAATTCCCGAAATTCCAATTTTTCAATTTCCAAATTTAATTTTCAATTTTCAAAATTTCAATTTTTACATTTATTTATTTAATCATCATTATTCTCGTTGTTATTATTATTCCATTTATTTATTCATTCACTTATTCATTTATTTAAAATTTAATTAATTCTCCAAATTTTCAATTTCTAAATTCGATTTCTGATTTCCAAGATTCTAATTTCCACAATTATTTATCTAATCATCATTATTTTCGTTGTTATTATTATTCCATTTATTTATTCATTCGCTTATCCATTTATTTAAAATTCCATCTTTAATTAATTCTTTAAATTTCTAATTTCTAAATTCAACTTCTAATTTCCAAGATTCCCACAATTATTTATCTAATCATTATTATTTTCGTTATTATTATTATTTTATTTATTTATTTATTTTTAAATTTTCATCTTTAAATAATTCATCAAAGTTCCGATTTCCAAATTTAATTCTCAATTTCTGAAATTCATATTTTCCAATTTCTGAATTTAGTTTCCAATTTTCAAATTTCCAATTTTCACATTTATTTATTATTATTATTATCATTATTATTATTATTTTATTTATTTTTTAAAATTTTCGTTTTCAAATAATTTCTAAGATTCCAATTTTCATAATTTAATTTTGATAGTTCCAACTCTCAAATAGTTTTAAAAATTCTAATTTCTTTCAATTTCAATTTCCAAAATTCCAATTCTTGAATTTAATTCCCAATACTCCAATTTTCAAATAATTCTTGAGACTCCAATTTTCAAATAAATTCAAAAAATCCAATTTTCTCTCGAACAGTTTTAATTCCACTATGATTCTCAAATAATCTTTGGTTTATCTTGGTTTTACATAAGCGCAAACGCAATTTTCATAATTCCAGAATAATGGAATTTGTGAGGTTAATTTGTGCAAGATAGATTGGGTTTTGGTGGGACCCAACATATGTGATTTTCTCATTGATTGATTGATTGCTATGCTTGATTAGCTTGCTTCACTTTATGACATGCATGCGATTATTCTGTATTTGTGCACTAACCTTGTCCTTGATGATAACGCTCAGCTTGTGACTATGGTACGTTTCGTGCCCGATTGTGTTCATTGATTTATTTGTTATCATGCGTATCTTGCTTTCATACATTTGATCATTGCTTGGTATCCGTGTTTAATCAATCAATTGCCACACTTATCTCATCTTATTAGTAGAGACCCATTTTAGGGGCTTAGAGGGGTGCTACAGTTTTTTTACCGTACCTTCCCAATAGGTAACCTGACCCCCGAACCCAGTCTCAGTTTTTCACAGACCACCTTTTCCAAATAAGGAGTCACACTTAGGGTTTTTCTTTCTTATTTTGTCTACCCTTTAAAAATAAAAACAAAAATAAGTAGCGACTCCAAGTCTTTTTCAAAAAAATCAAAATTTCACCAAATAAAATAAAAAGCGAGTTTCGCCATCGAGTGGAAGCGCATGAGCTGAAATGCGGGGTCCACAATGTCATAAACATTTTATAATTTCTAAATTCTATGTGCAAATTCACCATTAAAAATTATTTTGTTTATAAATTAAAAGACATGCATGCATTTGGTCAGCCATGTCATTGTCAGTAGAATCACTTTACTCTTGATATGAATCGGTTGTACATGGGATAACTTTTAATTGTATTTGGCTTTATATATGGGAAAGCTAAATTAGTGGAAAACATAAATTATAATTTTCAAAAAATAATATTTATAGCATAATTAAACATTTAATTATGGGCTACTCACCATTTGCCCAAGAGAACCCAGGGCGTTTGCTACCGGGTTTTAATGGAGTTACAACAACTTCATTAGGTGACGTTGTGCTGCCCGTCCAAACTGGCCTAGTTACCCTAAATGTGTGGTTCTCGGTGGTCAATGACTTGTCCCTATACAATGCCATCATGGGGCGTGCATGGCTTCACATAATGAAAGTCATTCCTTCTACGCACCATCAGATGGTGAGCTATTTCACAGAAGAGGGACAAGTTGTTCTACTTGGTAGCCAGTTAGTTGTGCACCAATGCTATCACGTGACACTAGGGTCTGGACATATGGCAGGTGAGGAAAAGTACCCGAAATCATCAAATGCAAGGGGGCAATAACAATCACTAAGCCTGGTAGAGAAAGATCTATTTGTAGCTAATCCACTTCAACCATTGTGCCTCTCACACGACACATATCAAATCACTTATACGAGCTCCCTGCTTACACAGGTGGAACTGGAACTATTAGAGAGCATGCTCAAGCGCAACAAGGACATCTTCGCCTTGACTCACTCAGAAATGTTGGGGATTCATTCGTCTATGGCCTCCCACAAACTTAACATCTCACCCATCTTGCAGTCTATCCGGCAAAAGGTCCGGCGTTTCCATCTGGACAAGCAAAAAATCATCCAAGCAGAAATTGACAAATTATTGGTAGCCGAATTTATCAAAAAAGTCAAATATCTAGACTGGTAGGCGAACGTGATAGTAGTTCCGAAGAATGATGAAAAGTGGCGAGTCTGTGTTGATTACACCAACCTAAATGAGGTTTGTCTAAAGGATAGTTTCCCCTTACCCCGAATAAACCAAATAGTCAACGCCACTGTCGGACATAGGATGCTTTCCTTTCTAGACACCTTCTTCGGATACCACCAAATCCTCATGTTCCAGTCAGATGAGGGGAAGACAACCTTTGTTACACCGCAAGGGTTGTACAATTGCAAAGTCATGTCATTTGGGCTCAAGAACGCTGGTGCTACCTACTAGAGGCTAATGATGAAAATTTTCAAGCCCCTAATCAATCGAACTGTGGAAGTCTACATTGACAACACTGTTGTAAAGATCAAAACCCGAGTTGAGCATGCCTAACACCTGGAAGAAGCATTCTGTCTTATGCTAGCCTACAACATGAAGCTCAATCCAGCTAAGTGTGTCTTTGGCATCCACACAAGGAAGTTCCTAGGGTTTATGGTAACCCAAAGAGGAATTGAAGTTAACCCAGCTCAAGTGAAAGTCGTCCTCAAAACACCCGTTCCAAACAACAAGAAACAGTTACAACGCCTCACGGGTCGTCTCATAGCTTTGGGACGTTTCGTATCCCATTTCACAGACAAGCTAAGGCCTTTCTTCTTCACACTCAGGGGGGCAAGCACGTTCGACTAGACAGACGAATGTGAGGAGGCATTTAGAGCAGTCAAACACTACCTTACTAAACCTCCCATCCTAAGCAACCCCAAGTCCGACGAAGAACTCTATATGCATTTAGTTGTATCTTACTATGTTGTCAATGTCATCCTATTTCTTCAGATATGAGACAAAGAGCAAAGGCTCGTCTACTACGTGAGCAAGGCAATGATAGGTGCTAAGACTCGATATTCCCAGGTAGAACAAGCCGCCCTAGCACTAAAGGATGTCGCTCGAAACCTTCGCATATTTTCAGGCTCATCAAGTGACCGTACTCACAAACTAGCCACTCCGAGTTACCCTACACAAATTGGACCTATCTGGACGAATGTTGAAATGGGTCATCAAGTTGAGTGAGTACGAAATCAAGTATTAGCCAAGGTTATCATTGAAAGGACAAATTATGGCCGACTTTATAGCTAAACTCCCTAAAAAACAAGCACATTCGACCGATCGCCCTGGAGAGCAATGGTGGACACTTCATGTAGACGGAGCATCAAGAGTGTCCGAATTCAGAGTAGGTCTAATCCTACAATCACCAACTGGGGAACTGATGGAGCAAGCTATTCGTCTCAATTTAAATGCCTCCAACAACGAAGTAGAATATGAAGCTTGTCCTAGTCAGGCTAAATCTTCCCTTAATGCTGGCTACAACCAAGTTGGAAATCAAAAGCGACTCTCAACTAATTGTTGGACAAATTCAGCAAGAATGTGAAGTAAAGGATAAACGCATGGCTCGCTACCTCTCCATGGTGGAAGATTGCTTGAAAAAGTTAGACAAGTAGGTCATCAAACGGGTACCACGAAAGGAGAATGTGAAGGCAGACGAACTCGCTGAAATATCTGCCACTCTCCCTATAAAAGAGGCAATGATGCTACCCGTCTACCTCAAAGCCAAGCCCTCAACCACACTAGAACCAATGTGCAGAACTAGTGAAGTGAACTCAGGCTGGATGCATGGCATTGTGAAATACCTCCAGACTGGGGAATTACCAGAAGACGAGAAGCAAGCACATAGACTCTGCATACAAGTAGCACACTTCACGTTGATTAATGACCAACTCTATAGACGATCATTTGGAGGTTCATACCTAAAGTGTTTGAGCGAGCCAGAAGCCAAATATATCCTGGCCGAACTCCATGAAGGCGTATGCAGCAATCATCCAGGTGAACGAACTTTGGCACACCGCGCCTACACGCAAGGGTGTTATTGGCCCTCCATGAAGTGGGATGTTGAAAGCTATGTTAAGAGCAGTGACTGGTGGCAAACATAGCGGTAGATGAGGAAGGTGAAAAGCAATGATCGGTGGCAAACACAGTGACAGCAGAGATGCAGCGCGAGCAGGGAAACTCCAAAGAGGGAAAATGCCAAAAGGTGACCCAAAAAGTATAAAGCCCCTCTATTTATAAGGATCCAAAAACCCAGGTATTCTAAGGGACAAGCTGCTTGGAAACGTTTCCCAAAGCCAACTGAAGAGGTGCACCGCCTGACAGCTAGCCTCGATTGATGTGACTCGTCATTGCAGTCCCAAATGACATGTGTTTCTAAGCACCCAAATAACTTAAGAAGACAGATAATCCATCCTACCTCAACCTGCCAACTACCTGACTAGATAGAAGCAGACGGATTAAGGGGGCATTGTGGAGGGTTTCCCTCCACGTGTCCTATCCCAAATCGAAACCCCTTGGTCCGTTCAAGGGAAGCAGATGATCCTTTTGAGATTAATACGTCTGAACCAAAACAAACTCCGTCTGACGTAAGAGGAAAGAGATTTCCTTCTTTTTGGGTGCCAGACAGAATGAACAGACCAAGCCAACTAAGATTTCCAGATGGATTAACCAACACAATCGTAGATTCTAGACATTGAATAGATGGATAACCATACCCAGTGCGTGAGCAATGACTTAGACGACACTTACGTCTAAAAGTCAATGTCTACTAATTGCTACGCGTAATTAGTAACATTGACAAACGTAAATGCATAGTCAACTACATGGTCTGAGACTCTTACTCGACAGCCAGCAAATGGCACTAGTTAGCAAATTTTGTTTGGTATGATTGCCTAATCCGCGCAGAGCTGATGGCGTTGACTCTCTTGCTAAGGCTTGATTTCTATCCTGATGGCAATCATCATCACAAAAAAGGCATGAATGCACCATCAACGTTATGGTGATGGTGTCATCCGCTCTATAAAAACCCCTTGAGAAGCATAAAAAATGTACGTACATACAGAGCCATTCAAAATAATTAGACCCATTCTTATTATTTTCTTACTTAAGCTTTGGAGGAGCGTGTTTAGACCACCTGTCCAGACATCCTTTTCTGTAGGGAAGAAGCCCGTCTAACTCCATAAAAGCTAGACGGACTCATATCTGGTTGACACTACATCAATAGTCTAAATGTTTAATTAATATTAAAATATCTAAAAATATTTAAGGAAATAAGTTGTCAAAAACTACTCTTAAAAATACAAGATTTAATTTAAATTATGTTATCTAATATGGATTAAAATATAATTAATAAAAGTTTTATATATTTAAAATAATAAAATCAATTATTTATGTGCCTTTTAAAAAATAATGACATTGACCTATAAAATGAATCAAAAGCATTTACAATGATAAAATCAAGTTAATTGTCAGAATATAAAATAATTTAAAGAAATTAAATGGCAATCTTATATTATTATAATATATTTCAATTTATTATCTGTTAACACAACCATAAATTAGAGGATAACATATTTGATGTATATATTTATAAATATTATTTATTGATGAATATCAAATTCTTAACTAAATTATTTATGAATTATGGTATTTTATATATTATTTTAATTATGTTGAAATTATTTAAAGGAATATTTATCATTATATTTTCCTTTTGTAATAATGAATTTATATAGAAACTCTTAAATTTAATTTAAATTATCCGGGTGAAAAAAATAATTCATAAATTTTTTAAAATAATAATCATAACCACTAATTACCAGTGTTTGGCGAACCAAAAACATGTTGGACCTCTCACATCTTTAGCCCGAGCTCCTTCCTTGCAAACCCACAATGTCGCAACCTTCTAAGGATGTGCTGGTTATTTATATAACTCATGGCTTCTATTAGTTTCCAAAAATAGGATAAGTTTTAGTTCTATTAAAAAAGGAACTTGGTATTGTGGGTATTTGAATTGGGACTCGTGATTATCAAAATAAGCAATGGACCATTCAACTACAAGACTCATTTGATAGATGATATGGTAAATATCTCTATATATCCTTGTTTTAAATTTTTGTCATATAAAATATTTAAACAAATATAAATATTTATATCTACATTTATTTTTATAATAATTATTGATGATAAATACAAAAATAATATAAACTAATTAATATAATAATTTTTAAAATCTTAAAATAATAAAATATATAAATATGTAATTAAATTAAATATTATAATTTCTTCCATATTCATATTTATACCTATTTTATTTAATCAAATTTAATATATTAATATATTTATATTTATCCTTATCATTTAATTTGATATGTCAAATATAAAAAATGAAATATTATTAAAAATTATATATATATATATATATATATATATATATTTAATTTCTTACCATTATTTTTAATTTTAATAAAATATAGATTATATATTTATAATATTACTAGTTCAAGTGTGGTTCAACCACCGATCAATGAATCATGAATCGGTAATTTTTCCAGTTCAATATTTGATCTAATTCTGAAAACATTGTTAATTACTTCCAATCTAATGAATTTCACCTCCTCAAAGTTTTGAAATTCATATTAAACAAAAAAAAAAAAAAAAAATCATTTCTTGGCAATGATACGAATATAAAGATATATGATATGATACAAATCATTGCTCTTTATTAAAAATTAAAATTTTAAAATTAAATTATTGATATTCTACATCACTAGAATTATCATAATAGATTTTTATTTAAATAATTTGAATGAAATATGATAAAAATAAAAGCTTATATGATTACAAAACATATAATACCTATAAGATAAGTATATAAACTAAGTTAGTTACTCAATTATAAAAAAATAAATAATTGAAAGAAATGTCAAAAATAATCTTATATTATTATAATATATTACAATATTATTTATTAATATAATTATATATGATAATATATTTGATTTATCTATTTATAAATATTGTATTTTTAATTTATGTCATTTTATGTATTATTTTAATTAATTTAAAGTTATTTTATAAATTATTTGAAAAAAAAATTTATCATCAAACCACTCTTTTTTAATATATATATATATATATATATATATATATATATATATATATTATAACTTCTAAATTTAATTTAAATTATTTCATTGATAAAAAATAATTGACTCATTAATTACCTTTATCAACATTATCGCTTTTCTATTGAAGGGCTCACCTATATAACTTGTTAATTTAATTTTGAGAATGATTATTAATAAAAAAAATAATAATAAGTTAAAATTCTTATTAAAAAATCATTTCATTGGAAATGCCAAAAAGACATGCTACCCTTTAGTATTAATTATTAGAAATTAATAATTAAAATTAAAATTTAAAAATCAAAATTAAAATGAATTTAATGTTAATTCATATTTTAAAAAAGTATCATTCACTTGGGAATGATAGGAATTCGAAGGGATATGATATGATATCTATCATCACTTTTAAAAAATTAATTATTAAAATGAATAATTAATTTTTAAAAATTAAATTTAAAATTAAATTAATAGTGATTAAAAATTAATAATTAAAATTAAGTTATTAAAAATTAAATTATCAATATTCTACATCTCCTCTAGAATTATCATAATAAAATTAAATTTAAGTAATTTAAATGAAATGGTGATATATAACTAAAAGTTTAAATGATTAAAAAAACAAATATATGAACTTATAAAAACTAAGTTAATTACTTAATTATAAAAAATATAAATAATTTAAAAAAATAATATTATATTAAAATATTTTATCTATTAATATAATATATTTGATTTATTTATTCATAAATATTATTTATTAATTAATATCTGTAGACCCCCGAACAGTAAACCGAACAGTAAAGGTTTCTTTTATGATTTTCTTTGTTTATTCATCTGACCACCCCGAAATCAAGCCGGTGGTGGCGGCTAGATGGGACAGGGAAACAGAGAGCAGTTGGGAAGAGAAGCGGGAAAAAGGGACTTTTAGCAGGAGAGCCGGAGGGGAGCAGGAGGGTGGGGGGGGAGATCCAGAGAGAAAGGAAGAGCTCGGAGGAGGAGAAAGGAGAGGTACGATATTTACCATGATTCTTCGGACTCAGTTGATGCATATAATCTCCTTATTTTTCTCTTAATAGTTTCGAGTAGATCATCCGATCATATGTTTAGTTTCATGGTTCATATTTATGGGTTGATTACTACTATCTCTTTGATATTTTTGGGTTATTTTGAGAGCAATGGGGCTCTGTTTTAGCCTCCCCATCTGTCACGCTCCAGCATGTCTTAGCTCCATTTCATCACCATTCCGCGTTCCATGCATGGCAGTCACCCTCACACATCCTCCTCTATCTTCCTCTCTCTACACCACAACCATTCCAGCATACCCATCCTGTCCATCCCCATGCATGCGTATCCAGCTCTCATGCCCACCTCCCTATACCCAACTCACGCACCACCTTCCCCATCACCTTTTCTCTATCTAGCGCCATACCCATTTCTCGCCCACATGCGCGGAAGCTGGTATACCTGGCTGCCCACCATGCCCGCGCTTAGCTCATCTCCATAGGAAGCCCCAAAGCCACCCGCCTACATGCATGGGATCCATGCATGCAAGCCGCCCCACCCCTAACCTTTTCGCTGCATGCGCCACGTCGACAAGGCGCCTGCTCACCTCACCTTCGGCATCACCGACTTTCATGGCCGCCTCCTCCATCAGCCACCCGTCGTCGTCCCCGCGGTCTTCACCGGTAGCGCGCGCTTCAAGGCCCTGGAGGGCCTTGTGGCCCCCTCCACTCAACGGCCACTTCGCTCCTCGTCAGGCGGGCAGCAGGAAGTTTCGTCCGAAGGTGATGTCCAAGCGGAGAAATGGGCTGTGAGGAGAAGGGGTGCCATTGGGCTTGCCCATGATGGCTTTGGGCTCAGATTTGAGTTGGAGCGCCAGGCCCAAAGCCCATGATGAAGAGGGTGTTTGAATTGGGCTTGCCCATGAAGACTTTGGGCTCAGATTTGAGTTGGAGCCCAAGCCCAGTCCGTGTGGATGAAAGGCTCTATGCCAATCCTTCAAAAATCATACGTTTTGATTTAATTCTTCAAATACTTGTTTAAATCATATTTTCATAAATCAAATCATTATCCCGTATATATTATTTGTTCAAAGTCCAATCTATCAAAGAAAATCACGTGTTCCAATTTAATTTTTCAAATACTCTTTTAAGTCTCATATTTATCAACTAGAATTATTATTCTATATTCTCTTATCTATCTATGCCAATCCTTCAAAATCCTAAGTTTTAATTTAATTCTTCGAATACTCGTTTAAATCTTATTTTCATCAACTAGAATTATTATCTCATAATCATTTATTTATTTAAAGTCTAGTTCTTCAAAAATCTCGCGTCTTAATTTAATTTTTTTCAATTCTAAAATTCTACAAATTGTTTAAATGTTATCCTCATCAATTAGAATCATTATCCCATGTCTGTTTAAAGTCTCATCTTCTGAAAACCCCATGTCCTGATTTAACTTTCAATCCTAAAAATTCCATTACCCGCCTAAATGTTATTTCCCGTAATTAGAATTCTTATCCCCCTACCTATTTATTCATTTATTTAAAATTCAACCCTTATTTAATTTCTCAAATTACCAAATTCATAAATTCAATTCCTCAATTTCCGTATCCATTTGCTTAATTGTTATAATTGTTATTCAATTCATTTATTTACCTATTTGTTCATCTATTTAAAATTCAACCCTTATTTAATTTCTCAAATTACCAAATTCATAAATTCAATTATCCATTTGCTTAATTGTTATAATTATTATTCAATTCATTTATTTACCTATTTATTCCTTCATTTAAAATTCAATCCTTATTTAATTTCTCAAATTACCAAATTCATAAATTCAATTCCTCAATTTCCGTATCCATTTGCTTAATTGTTATAATTGTTATTCAATTCATTTATTTACTTATTTATTCATCTATTTAAAATTCAACCCTTATTTAATTTCTCAAATTACTAAATTCATAAATTCAATTCCTCAATTTCCGTGCCTATTTGTTTGATTGTCATAATTATTATTCAATTCATTTATTAACCTATTTATTCATTTATTTAAAATTCAACCCTTATTTAATTTCTCAAATTACTTAATCATTACTATTTTCGTCATTACCATTATTCGACTTATTTGATTGCCCACCTATTCATTTATTAAGAATTCTATCTTCAAAATTCATCAAAATTTCGATTTTAAAATTTAATCTCCAATCCTCACACTTATTTATTCAATTTGTTTATTTTCTCATTTCCATATTTTATCGATTGCTATACGTGATTGTTTTGTCCCACTCTATGACCTGCATGCGATTATTCTGTATTTGTGTACTAACCTTGTCTCTTATAATAGTGCTCGGCTTGCGACTAAGGTACGTCCCGTGCCTGATTGTGTTTATTGATTTATTTGTTATCATGCATGTCTTGCTTTCATACATTTGATCACTGTTCGGTATCCGTGTTAAATCAATCAATTGCCACACTTATCTCATCTTATTAGTAGAGACCCATTTTAGGGGCTTAGAGGGGTGCTACGGTTTTTACCGTACCTTCCCGATAAGTAACCTGACCCCCAAGCCCAGACTTGGTTTTTCACAGACCATCTTTTCCAAATAAGGAGTCACACTTAGGGTTTTTCTTTCTTATTTTGTTTACCCTTTAAAAATAAAACAAAAATAAGTGGCGATTCCAAGTCATTTTCTAAGAAATAAAATTCATTTTTCAAAATAAAAAGCGAGCTCGTCATCGAGTGGAAAACGCATGAGCCGAAAATGCGGGGTCCACAATATCATATTTTAAATTTATCATTTTATATCTTATTTTAATTATTTTTAAGTTATTTATAAATTATTAAGGCAAATAATTTATCATCAAACTATTATTTTTTAATAAGAAATATATACATATATATGTATATATATATATATATATAGAGACAACTCCTAAATTTAATTTCAACAATTTCATTGGTAAAAAAATATTTAGTTCATTAATTACCTTTAGAAATGTTATCTCTTTGCATTTGAGGGGCTCCACCTATACTATTTCTTAATTTAATGTTTAAATAATTATTAATAATAAATAAAATGAGAATTCAAAATTCTTATTAAAAAAAATCAATTGATTGGGAATGATAAGGAGACATGATACCAATTATTATTAATTATTAGAAATTAATAAATGAAATTATTTTTTGAACATTAAATTATTAATATTTTAGAAATTTGATCTTTAGAATTACCATAACAAATTTCAATTTTACAATAGTAATTGGAAAAAAAGGTGAAAAGGAGATAACTATGAACAACAAATTCACATGTGAGCTTTTATAAAGCATAATAATAAAATATTTATTATTCTGATAATTTTTTTTTCAAATACTAAATTATTTTCTATGGATTTATTAGAATTACCATAATAAATTTTGAATTAAAAGAATTTACTTAAAGTTATGATAGATAGAAAATTGCGAATAACCATAACAAATAAATTTATGTGAGTTTCAAGATAATTAACTCCAAAGGGAAAATAAGACTTTTTAAATATTAAAAATATTGATATTCTATGACGTTGCTATTTAGAGTTATGAGAATAAATAAATAAATAAAGTAAAAGTTTGCATTTTTACAATAAAATAAATGCAGGCTACATTTAAATAAGAGATTAAATTGTGAAAGTAAAATAAGTGTTAGCCCAAGGGTTCTCCTAATCGGGTTTTGATGATAACAAACCATGGTTAAGTGACTAATTGTTTTAAATTGTTAAGAATCTCAGGCATAAACTCAAAAATTCATCAAGAACCAAACAGATACAAGATCGAGATCTTTTAGAAGACTTGTGATCATAGGAAACGAATGTAAGATGATTGCATGAGTGCACTTAGGATGTTCATACCATTTCATGCATCTTAGAAACCTCGGTTTATCCTTTAAAACTTGATTTTCTTTAAAATCCGAGTTTTATCAAATATACCTTAGGCAAATTGATTCAAAATTGGCATATTAACTCACCTAAAGACCTTGCCTAAGTGTTGGAAAAGAAAGAAATTCAAAAAGATAGGTTTTCGGGGCCAAAAGGTTCAATCGGTCAAGGTTATGGCCAACCGGCTCAACCGATTGGGGAACCAGTCGACCGGTTGCCCTTGTCCGGTTGAGGGAGGCACAAAAACCTTCTCTCTCTTCCAATAGTCCCTTTCCTGGTCGAGCCTCATCCTTATCCGGTCGAGGTTCGGTTAAGGCAACGGTAACCTGTCATGCATTAAATGCTCCAACGGCTAGTGATCCGGTTGACCCTTTGCTCGTCCGGTCGAGGTTACTTTCTGCTATTTTTGACTCCCGAGCTTAGAAACCTATAAATTGAGAGCCCCACTTCATTTATGACTAAGAGAACCTTTGCAATCAATTGTCTACCTACCTGTTCTTGATCAAAAAGCTCTCATTTCTTTCTTAGTGCATTAAATCATCACTTGCATATCTTTAGTGCACTCTTGTGAATCATCCTAGCTTTCTCTTATATTTGAGTCATCCTTAAATTAGGTTGAGAGTTTCATCTTTGTATAAACTGAGTGTGAAAGCCTTCAAGTAGTTCAAATCTTGAAGAGATTGTGTAAGAGCCTAGTGGAGCCGAAATCCAAGTGTAAGAAGATTGAAAGCTTGATTGAAGCTTCAAGTTAGTGGAACCCTCACTCGGTTAGGAGATTGAGGAAAGTGGACGTAGGTAAAGAAGTGTCGAACCACTATAAACCCGAGTTTGAATTCTCTAACTCTATCTCTTTACTTTATTTATATTGTGCATATATTGTTGTGTTGAAAAAGTTTTGAAAAACCCAATTCACCCCCCCTTTTGGGTGTTTTACTTAATTATTCATAGCCTTTGTTTTATCAATAAGTAACATCAATTACGTGCACACCATCCGTGTTGTATCTCTAGTAAGTAGAAAAAAAGAGTTAAAAAACAAATAGTTAAAAACATATACCAAGCGAGAATCTCTTATCCTTGACAAAATCGTCCAAAACGATTAAGAATATATGTGAATAATTAGGCTCTATTTCCTTCAAAGTAGTGATCGATCCCTTGAATTGTATTGGATGATGAAGGCTGCCTCAAAGTCCATCAATTAATTCTCCCTTTGTGCTTATTGTTGTTCACTAGCACATATAACGTTTAAGGCTTTTGCAGTCCTTTTCAGCCTTTTTTTAAGTGATCATTTTAGGTTTTATAGTTAATAATAATGTTGAATTGTTCATTTGTCCATGAGCTCCACTCAAGCTATTTCAAATATCAAATAAAAAAAATAAAAAAAAAAATTCTTCTTATGAAGTCAAGTTTTTTTTTTTTAAAAAAATGTAATAAGTTAGACAAAATACAGCACTGTTATAATTCAAATCACAATATATAATTGCTGCACAAACTGGATTAATTTGCAGTTTCATGCTTTCTTGTGCTATTAAAACCTTACCATTTCATATTACTTCAATTCCATAGAACTTGAAGATTCCAATGACTAGCTAAAGTGTCGAGGAGAAAATTATTTAATATTTTGAAAAATTGATGTTCTCACAGTAAAGATGTGTGAAAGGAAGGAAAGTTTTGTTTGATTCCTTCCACCACTAATTCAATCCTTGGCCACCGTCTTTGAGGACCACTTTGTTTGATAGCATTGAAAATTTTCTAATGATTTCATTGTTGGTTAAATGAGTCATTCAAAACGTAAACCAAAACAAAGTAGAAAAATAAGAAAAACAAGAAATTTAAAATTGGAATAGGACACTCACTAAATTATGTGACTTGAGCATGGCCATCCTCCTCAAAGATCAATCTCAATGCAGCAAGGATATGATGTCCTACCTTCAAGATTCAACCGTTAAAACCTTGTCTAAGGTACACTTCTTGGACAAGTTGCAATACAACTCAAGCAATAGTAAAGATTGATTCTTTGAAAATCCTCCAAAAGATCCTTGAAAAAAGGTCAGCTACAACAACACTACTTTAGTAGATTCTTCTTTTCCCCCTATTACTACCATTCCAAAATAATAATTCAGCTCATTCGTACTACTTTTGCAAAATAGTAATAATAATTTAATCAATGAAAAAGAAAAGGGGGAAAAAATGGGCTCCAAGTTAATAAAACTTAGAGGTGGAAAAGTAGAGCAAGCACTATTTAACATATGGTACTCTACTTTTTGTCACTACCTATTCTTCAATCCCTTTCTAAAATGTCGTCATTCAAAGAATGGGACAAAATTAAAGCTATCAAAAGTCCTCAACTCATGTGACAACTTTACAACTTGCGCTATGGCGCTTAGTACTTTATGGACCGTTACAACATGCAATCGAATCCACAAAAAATAATAATAATTAATAATTTTATTTGAAAGGTATCAGGGCTACCATCAGTAAATCCAACTATTTTTTCAATAATTAATATGCGATTTTATATTTATGCACCTAAAGCAATGACTAAAGTAGTAGAAAATGATAGTTATCAGCTTCCCATGAAGTAGGAGGAGAAATCATTATTCTTATAAGTTAGGGACTTCTAGCATTTAAGTTCTCCTTAACATAGCTTTCTTTTTTTTTTAAAAAAAAAAAAGGTTGCCTACCAAATTAATTAATAAGAATTCAACATTTATATAAAACTCAAGCAAAAATATTTTATTCGGAAATTGGATTTATTGGATTAAAAAACCAAACAACCGAACCACACCAAATTGTTGAGTCTCCGAGGAAAAAACTAAAAAAGAGATGATACATAGGTGGCTAATATATGAAGTTGTGATTCCTGCGAATGGGGCCATTGACCGTGAAAATCTTTGTGTCAATCACGCTATGGAAAAATGCCGCCGCCTGTCAACTCAATTATTTATGATTGTTGGAAAATGCCGCCGCCAATCAAATCACTTGCTTATGTCTGTGAAAGCATATCACTATCCACAGCATCTAGTCATCAACACCAACTTTGTTGGTTTACTTGTACAAAAGTCTAGCTGAAAATGAGTTTCCTGGCGGAGCAACTTTTCTTCAAAAAATTTCTCTACCCTTTTTATCAAAGTGATGAGCTTATACATTATCTAGTTTCACTTTATTATTTTTTTATTTTTTTCATTAAAAAAATAAAATAATTATATGAATAATCATACAATTACAAAGATTAAATTAATAAATATTTTGAGAATGATGTATTTTTATTATTTTTTTTTTGAACAGTTTTTTGACCTTAAACTTAAAAAATTTTCACTTTAAATTTGTGTTAAAAATATTTATCGAAGTAGTGCACCAGTAAAATATATCATGGTTTTAGTTTTAAATTTAAAATTATAATTACTAACGACGGTTATTAAATATGGTTTTAAATTTAATACTAAAATCATGTAATTTTTACACTAAATAAAAAATAAAAATAAAAAATCTAGTGAAGGATTATGTAGTTATAAAGGTTAGATATGAAGTTGATATGAAGGATTATGTTGAAAGGATCATCTAGCAAAAAAATCTGCAATCCATAATTAATACTTGATATGAAGTTGTTTAATTCCACCAAATCGGAAATTGGGTTTTATATTTATTAGATTGTGATTGGCTCCATATAGGTTTTCTTCTTAAAACACCTTCAAACACATCCGTTAACTTTGAAATCTTGAAGAATCCAACTGTCTAGAAAAATATTTAAGTGCAAGTGCAAGAAACGAATTTTATACGTTTTAAATCCACCATTAAAGATTATTTTGTTTATAAATTAAAAAGACATGCATGCATTTGGTCGGCCATGTCATTGTCAGTACGTGGGATAACTTTTAATTGTATTTGGCTTTATATATGGGAAAGCTGAATTTGTGGAAAACATAAATTATAATTTTCAAAAAATAATATTTATAGAAAATAGTATTTTTCTGACTTTCATATGAATATTTATTTTTAGTGATAAATTCTTTTAATAAAATTAATTAATTATATCCAAATTCTTCCTTTTTTTTCTTCCTTCTTGTGCTTGCCTTGCACTATAGATTTTTCAAACCTTCTTCATATTCTTGTGCTATTAGAACCTTACCATTTCATATTACTTCAATTCCATAGAACTTGAAGATTCCAGTGACTAGCTAAAGTGTTGAATAGAAAATTATTTAATATTTTGAAAAATTGTAAAGATGTGTGAAAGGAAGGAAAGTTTTGTTTGATTCCTTCCACCACTAATTCAATATGAGGACCACTTTGTTTGATTGCATTGAAAATTTTCTAATGATTTCATTGTTGGTTAAAAGAGTCATTCGAAACGTAAACCAAAACGAAGTAGAAAAACAAGAAAAATAAGAAATTTAAAATTGGAATAGGACACTCACCAAATTATGTGACTCGAGTATGACAGAGCACTATCCTTAAAATAGATTCATCCTCCTCAAAGATCAATCTCAATGCAGCAAGGATATGATGTCTTACCTTCAAGATTCAACCGTTAAAACCTTGTCTAAGGTACACTTCTTGGACAAGTTGCAGTACAACTCAAGTAATAGTAAAGATTGATACTTTGAAAATCCTCCAAAAGATCCTTGAAAAAATATTGGCTACAACAATAAGAAGGCTATAAAGACTCAGGGCTTGTTTGGGAAGTATTTTTAAAAACAGTTCTAAAAAATAGTTTTTGAAAACAATTTCTAAGAACAATTTTTGGTGTTTTAAAAAATTAAATTGCATTTGGAAACTGAATTTTTAAAAATAGTTTTTTGTTAAAAAAAAATACATATTTGTTTGAGTTAATAAAAATAATTTTATAGAACAACTAAAATAAAAAACCTTATTAAGAAATTATTTTTAAAAAATTGAATGCTTTCTACTATTAACTTGATGTTATAAATAAATAAATAAACATTAGATTTATATTTCATTAAATTAAAAAAAAATTGTATTCATTTTTTAAATTACATGCATAATTTTTCTTTTTATTTTCTACAATTGTTAACTATATATTTACACTTTAATCATTAGTTAGCCTAAAATGCAAATCATAGTAACAAAAATAATTACTCCGCGAAGCCCCATTCAATGAAAAATCTTTCTTTCATTTTTTTTTTTAAATAAATAAAAATTGGAGTGCTTGCAAAGGTCTCATCAAATAATGATGGCTTCAAAAACTATGGAGAAGGTAAATAGAAGAAGCCTTCTTCAATATTTTTCCAGCAAATCTTTGCATTTCATCAACCCTACCATCCAAAACATCCAATACAAGGTTCAACATACCCATTTCTTCACCCATTTTAGTTATTCCAATCAGGTATTTTTTCCCCCCGCGCTTTGGAAAGCGACAACTAAAATCAACTTTAGTATCGTCATTCCTTAGGTGCCCCATTCACGTTGATGTGATAAAGATAAAAGATAATTAACTTATCTTGGCATATTTCAAGTTAATTTTAGATAGCATTTATGTATAATATATATATAACATAATCTTCGGCAAAGCTCATACCCAAATTTGTCCCCATTTTGAAAAACAGAGAAGAAATGGATCACAAAAGAGATGAAGAGAATGGTTTGGATGGAAACTACAATTCAGAAGTGGAAACTGAACACATGAAGAAGAAGGAGAAGGAGAACCAAGAAGAAGAAGAAGAAGAGATGCCAGTGGAGCGGATTTTTGAAGGCAAGGAAGTACCATCATGGAGAGAACAGTTGACAATGAGGGCCTCCGTTCGATTTTTGTGAGAGAGACGAGCGACCTTTCTTCAGTATCTCTGGATCCTTGCTCTATCCATCATTCCATCTATTTCGGATGTGACTATTTTCCATGCTTTGATGCAGGTTAACCATCACTCACTTTTCTGTCTCTTTGCTTTCTTCTATCTTTGTTCTGTTCCTCCATTTCACACTACCTCATCTGATTTCTTTCTTTTCTCATCCTGCTTGATGTTTGACTTGGGTTCAGCATCCACACCTTATTCTTGCTTATTCGATGTGTCCATTCCTTTATCATCACTTTTCGTGTGGGGACCCCTAGGTCCGGGACTCATGACGTTTTCTACGCATTGCATCTTATGCATGAGGGGTATGAGGATTATATCATTGGGGTATTTGAGCCTAGTTTCCTTTCATTTCTTTCGCCCTATTACCTTGGCCTACGTTATGTCCCATGTCTTAAGACCACCTTGAGGCCATGACTTCACATTGTGCTTGACAGCTCACATATGGGTAATACTTGAGATTGATCGGATATTATTTCTTGGGGCATGATGGATGAGGAGTTGAGGTGATGGATTACACTAGGGCATACCCCTCTTATTAGTGATGGATTTTCAAAGGTGATGTTATCTACACTGGGGCATAGCCAGCTCATCGATGACAGTTTCTTGTGGGATGACCCTATAATGGGGCATAGCCATTTCAGAGAGGACTTTTATTGGAGATATAGTCACTCTACTTGATATTCTACATTGGGACATACTCCACTCATTGATGGTTGATTTATGAGATGATGGTTTATTTTGAGACACAATCGCTTCAGAGATTGCACATGTTGAGACATAGCCCTCTTATTGGTGATGGACTTTGATTTATCTTGGAGCATAGTCACTCTAGAGGATTTATACTGGGGCATAGCCACTTCATTCGCACTCATAGAGCACGGGGATTCTGATTCAATATTGATTATGTTGGGATGTTTCCATTTTTAGCATTAAGAGTATAGATCGATTGATTTGTTGATGTGAACTACGCATGGTCCTCCTTAGCAGTTGTTGACTCAGATACACTACTTTATACTGGGGCATAGCCGAGATGGAGAGTATTTTTTTCACTGGAGCATAGCCGCCCTATTGGATCCTTTACACTGGGGCATATCCATCTTTTGAAGAGAGATCAAATTGGTTCTTTGCGTTGGAGCATCTGACGAGTGATATGGAGATTATTGGATTGTTTCATGTTATTCTCATTGCATACTGGGGCATAACCACCTAGTTGGATGTTTTGATGTCGAGATTTGACTTTTTGTTTGTGATTGCTGCTTTCGATGGATTATGGAGCTATTGATACCTCGGGTTTAGTCTTCTCGGCATACTTGGATGATCTCAGATACTTGCCTACTTCTCATTCCACACCCAAACATTTCACCATTGATACTTGCATGCTTTCTGTCTTACCAGAGCTTGATCATTACATTCTTTTATCCCACACCTCTCACCATGACACATGACCTCACACTCCGCTTTCGATTAGGAGAGATGTAGATCAGTCCTCGATCACTTTGGTTGTGCTTTCATACATTTTTTGGACTTTAGGTTCAACATCTTCCATGATGGCAAGGCCTGACAGATTGTTGATTTATTAGTGATGATGCTTTCATTTTGACAGTTGACCTGTTGAATGTTGATTTGCTTGTTTTTGTATTTTGAGCATTGGTTATCATTGTTTTTATTCATTAGTTAGTTTCATTTTGTTAGCATGGTATCACGATACATGCTCCTGTTTGGCATTACCCATTTGAGGTTGGACATTTTCATTACATGATGGATGAGCATATTTTAGAGCATAGTAGTTTTGTGGCATTTCATATTTCGGTTCATACACCGTCACATACTTGGGCATATCCCTTTCTTCGAGAACACCAGACCTTTCAGTAGACTTTCATTCACCTTTTGATCAAATTGTTGAACCCTGCGAGTTCCATATTGGGGCATACCCTCCTTCCCTAGGATCATCCGACCTTTCACAAGCTTCGTTATCTTTTGACCTAGTTTTCGGTCCTTATGAGTTGTCATACTGGGGCATATCCCCTTTTGCCGAGTTTGCTTGCATCGTTATCCTGGTTATCCTTTGGTTTTGGGCCACTTGATCAGATCACCATCATGTTAGTTCAGCTTAAGTCAGGGTCGCACATTTATCTATCGACCATCTTCCTATCAGTTCGAGTTTAGTTTACATTTTTGCGATCGGTCATTCACTCTGTGTTCAATTTAAGTTTTTAGCGTGGATCGCACCTATATGATTGGTCATGCCTTTGTCTTTTCCTTAGTTTGGTGATTTCGGTCATTACGACCACGTCCCTTCTATTTCAGGTGATTTCGGTCATTGCGACCGCGTCCCATCTGTTTTAGGTGATTTCGGTTATTGCGACTGCGTCCCGTATTTTTCAGGTGATTTCGGTCATGGCGACTGCGTCCCGTATTTTTTTTATGTTTCAGGTGATTTCGGTCATTGCGACCGCGTTCCTTCTATTTCAAGTGATTTTGGTCATGGCGACCGCGTCCCGTCTTTTTTTTTATGTTTCAGGTGATTTCGGTCATGGCGATCGCGTCCCATCCTTTTTTTATGTTTCAGGTGATTTCGGTCATTGTGACCGCGTCCCTTCTATTTCAGGTGATTTCGGTCATTGCGACCACGTCCTGTCTTTTTTCTGTTTCAGGTGATTTCGGTCATGGTGATCGCATCCCGTCTTTTTTATGTTTCAGGTGATTTCGATCATGACGACCACATCCCATCTCTTTTTTTGTTTTAGGTGATTTCGGTCATTGCGATCGCGTCCCATCTGTTTTAGGTGTTTCGGTCATTGCGACTGCGTCCCATATGTTTCAGGTGATTTCGATCATTGCGACCGCGTCTCGTATATTTAAGGTGATTTCAATCATGGCAACCGCGTCTCGTCGTTTTTATGTTTCAGGTGATTTTGGTCATTGCGACCACGTCCCGTATGTTTCAAGTGATTTCGGTCATGGCAACCGCGTCTCGTCTTTTTTATGTTTCAGGTGATTTCGGTCATTGCGACCGCGTCTTGTATATTTCAGGTGATTTCAGTCATGGCGATTGCGTCCCGTCTTTTATTTGTTTTAGGTGATTTCGGTCATTGCGACTATGTCCCGTATGTTTTAGGTGATTTTGGTCATTGCGACCGTGTTCCGTCTTTATTATATTTCAGGTGATTTCGGTTATTGCGACCGCGTCCTGTCTTTTTTAGGTTTCAGGTGATTTCGGTCATTACGACCGCGTCCTTTCTATTTTAGGTGATTTCGGTCATGGCGACCGCATCCCGTTCTTTTTATGTTTCAAGTGATTTCGGTCATTGCGACCGCATCCCATCTGTTTTAGGTGATTTCGGTCATTGCGATCGCGTCCCGTCTTTTTTAGGTTTTAGGTGTTTTCGGTCATTACGACCGCGTCCCTTCTATTTTAGGTGATTTTGGTCATTGCGACCGCGTCCCTTCTATTTCAGGTGATTTCGGTCATGGCGACCGCGTCCCGTCTTTTTTCTGTTTCAGGTGATTTAGGTCATTGCGACCGCGTCTCGTATATTTCAGGTGATTTTGGTCATGGCGACCGCATCCCGTCTTTTTTTTTTTTTTTTTTTTTGTTTTAGGTGATTTCGGTCATTGTGACTGCGTCCAATATGTTTTAGGTGAATTCGGTCATTGCGACCGCGTCCCGTATGTTTCAGGTGATTGCGGTCATGCGACCGCGTCCCGTCTTTCTTATGTTTCAGGTGATTTCGGTCATGGCGACCGCGTTCCGTCTTTTTTATGTTTCAGGTGATTTTGGTCATTGCGACCATGTCCCGTATATTTTAGGTGATTTCGGTCATGGCGACCGCATCCCATCTTTTTTATGTTTCAGGTGATTTCGATCATGGTGACTGGGTCCCGTCTTTTATCTGTTTCAGGTGATTTCGGTCATTGCGATCGTGTCCCATCTATTTTAGGTGATTTCGGTCATTGCAACCGCGTCCTTTCTGTTTTAGGTGATTTCGGTCATAGCGACCGCGTCCCGTCTCTTTTATGTTTCAGGTGATTTCGGTCATGGCGACTGCGTCCCGTCTTTTTTATGTTTCAGGTGATTTCGGTCATTGCGACTGCGTCCTGTATGTTTTAGATGATTTCGATCATTGCGACGGCGTCGCATTTGTTTCAGGTGATTTCGATCATGGCAACCGCGTCCCGTCTTTTATCTATTTTAGGTGATTTCGGTCATTGCGATCGCGTCCCGTATGTTTTAGGTGATTTCGGTCATTGTGGCCGCGTCTCGTCTTTTTTATGTTTCAAGTGATTTCGGTCATAGCGATCGTGTCCTGTCCTTTTTATGTTTCAGGTGATTTTGGTTATGGCGACCGCGTCCCGTCTTTTTTATTTTTCAGGTGATTTCGGTCATTATGACCGCGTTCCTTCTATTTCAGGTGATTTCGGTCATGGCGACTGCGTCCCATTTGTTTTAGGTGATTTCGGTCATTGTGATCGTGTCTCATCATTTCCTTTAGATTCAGGTGACTCCAGTCTTTGCACACCTTATCCTTCATTTGAGCTCTTTTTGTCGTGTGTCGATCACTCCTTATCTCAGCCATCTTTGTACTGCTCATTGTATCACGTTCTAGTGATTATTCATTGCATATACACTCCTCGCATCATCCACATCTTCGGCTAGAGTCTCACCTTCCTAGTATGTGCCCTTGATCTTGAGCTTATTGTGTTATGTGTTTAGACCAAAATTTAGGGTTTTTTCTATTCTTCGATATAGTTCACTTCATTCCATTCGCCTCTCACGTATCCGTGATACATTCATTTCACGCGTGATCTCTACCGAAGAGGGGCATATTTGTAGACTCCTATTTTGGTCTAATTCTTTTTGAGATTTTTGGAGCTTTATTTTCATATCAACTGGGAGAGCTGGCGGCATCTTGGAGGAGTGGGAGGGGCCGACTTCTTCAAGTGAGCTGTTGCATGGACACATGTCGAGGACATGACTTGCCATGGTGGTAGCAAGGAACAGGTAAAGACTTGCAAGAGGGGAGAAACAAAGAGCAAGTGAGGGCTGGCAGGGGGGTCTTCGTTTTTGGTGGGCTGTGGCTTGGAGAGCAAGCTGCCGGGAGGGTTGAGCGAGCTTTCCAGGGGGGAGGGAGAACGAAACCAGCGGGGGAAGAGGAGCAAATCCGACTCAAGGAAGCACTCTAGGTATGTTCATTGTGAACCATATTTTATTTATTTATTCTGGGTATCATTCTATTGGATGTCTTTGTTGATTTATGTGTTCATTTGTACACTTGTGCTGTTGATTCTTTCTTTGTTTCCATGGATCTGGCTTGAGAAACTGATAAAGACCTTCATCATATCCATCATGAGACACCTAGAGACATGGGTGACAGTTTGGTTTTGACTCTATTTATGTTTTTCTCCACTAGTATGAGCCCATGGATCGATCCCGAGTTGTGATTCCATTGGGTTTCTATTTTTCATGTTTATTATTTCTTCCAGTCTCTGTTTTTCTTTCATCACTTGCTGTTGCTCCTTCATCCTAGTTTTCTGGTAACTGCTTCACACATGTTCTATATGAGTTGAGATTGATGGGGAAGAGTACAGAAAAAAAAGGTGATGAAAAATGAGGACGGAGATGATTGTGATGATTGGTGGTGGTTGCTTCACAAAAATATTGGAGCTTCATTCCTATGCATTGTTGTCTTTGCATTCTTGGTTCGTGTGGCTGTGTCATTTCATCCTTACCAAGTGCTGGCAATCCTCCCAAGTATAAGGACTATGAGGCTCAAAGGCCATTGGATGGAGATCACTCTTAATCTGCCAACTAAAGAATGGTGTCTTGTAGACCCACCAAATTCAAATAACATTAATTTAAGTGTTGGGAATGAGAATATCCCAATAAAAATATCAACTTAGAGGCACAATGGAAATAGGGCCCCACAAGTTCAATTCTCTCATGATGCAAATGGTTTGGCAGCTAGTATTTTAACCCATTTTCCAACTAAACCCACCATTTTGCACCTGGGCCACATGTTGCATGACCATCTTGGCATGCAATTTTTCACCACCATTCATCATTTTATTTACTTATTCATTTATTCATTCATATTTTGACATTAAACTTCAATTTTCCAAAATTACGACTTTCGAATTTAATTTTCAATTTCAAAAATTCTAATATTCACGTTCATTTATTTTATTATTGCTTTCATTATTATTATTATTCTTTTTATTTATTTATTTTAAAATTCCATCTTTAAACAAATTCTTCAAAATCCCGATTCCCAAATTTAATTCCCAATTCCCGAAATTCCCATTTTCCAATTTTCGAATTTAATTTCCATTTTCTAAATTTTCAATTTTCGCATTTACTTATTTAATCATCATCATTTTCATTATTATTATCATTTTATTTATTTATTTTTAAAATTCCATCTCTAAATAATTCTTCAAATTTCCAATTCCCAAAATTCCAATTTTCACATTTATTTATTTAACCATCATTATTTTCGATATTATTATTAATTTATTTATTTTTTTAAAATTCCATCTTTAAATCCATCTTTAAATAATTGTTCAAAATTTCGATTTCCAAATTTAATTCCCAATTTTCGAAATTCCAATTTTCCAATTTTTGAATTTAATTCCCAATTTTCAAAAGGTCAATTTTCACATTTATTTGATCATTATTATTTTCGTTATTATTATTATTTTATTTATTTATTATTTATTTAGTTTTTAATTCCATCTTTAAATAATTCTTCAAAATTCCAATTTCTTTCAAATATAATTCCCAAGACTCCTATTTTCAAATAGTTTTCGAGACTCCACCTTTCAAATAAATTTCAAAAATCCAGTTTTCTCTTGAATAGTTTTAATTCCATTCTGGTTTTTAAATAATCTTCTATTTATCTTGATTTTACATAAGCATGAATGCAATTTTCATAATTCTAGAATAATGGAATTTATGAGGCTAATTCGTGCAAGATAGATTGGGTTTTGGTGGGACCCAACATATGTGATTTTCTCATCAATTGATTGATTGTTATACTTGATTCGTTTGCCTCACTTTATGACCTGCATGCAATTGTTCCGTATTTGTGCACTAACCTTGTCTCTTATGATAGCGCTCAGCTTGTGACTAAGGTACGTCCCGTGCCTGATTGTGTTTATTGATTTATTTGTTATCATGCGTGTCTTGCTTTCACACATTTGATCATTGTTCAGTATCCATGTTTAATTAATCAATTGTCATGCTTGTTTCATCTTATTAGTGGAGACCCATTTTAGGGGTTTAGAGGGGTGTTACGGTCTTTACCGTACCTTCCCGATAAGTAATCTAACCCTTGAGCCCATATTTGGTTTTTCACAGACCACCTTTTCCAAATAAGGAGTCATACTTGGGGTTTTTATTTCTTATTTTGTTTACCCTTTAAAAATAAAACAAAAATAAGTGGTGACTCCAAGTCATTTTTTAAGAAATAAATCATTTTTTAAATAAAAGTGAGTTTCGCCGTCGAGTGGAAGCACATGAGCCGAAATGTGGGGTCCACACTTATCTTGGCATATTTCAAGTTAATTTTAGACAGCATTTATGTATAATATATATATAACATAGCAAAGCTCATACCCAAATTCGTCCCCATTTTGAAAAACAGAGAAGAAATGGATCACAAAAGAGATGAAGAGAATGGTTTGGATGGAAACTACAATTCAGAAGTGGAAACTGAACACATGAAGAAGAAGGAGAAGGAGAACCAAGAAGAAAAAGAAGAAGAAGAAGAAGAAGAGATGTCAGTGGAGCGGATTTTTGAAGGCAAGGAAGTACCATCATGGAGAGAACAGCTGACAGTGAGGGCCTCCGTGGTGAGCTTCGTGCTGTCAGTGCTCTTCACCTTCATAGTGATGAAATTCAACCTCACCACTGGTATCATCCCTTCCCTCAACGTCTCTGCGGGGCTCTTGGGTTTCTTCTTCGTCTCGGTTTGGACAAAGTTTCTTGACAAGTCTGGGCTCTTGAAGCAGCCCTTCACTCGACAAGAGAACACTGTTATCCAGACTTGCGTCGTGGCCTCCTCTGGCATCGCCTTCAGCGGTTTGTCTCCTTTACATTTTTCTTTGCCTTTCCCTAACACTACCATTATTTTATGTTTGGCTTCAAAAAAAAAAAAAAAAAAAAAAAAAATTCTTTATAAAAGATTGAAAATTTTGATGAAAAATTATTGTTTAATAATTTAATTTAATTTAATTTTTAAGAAACTATATTAATATAAAATAAATAATTTTTCCCTTTTTTATTTTCCCAATTTGCTAGTTTTTAATTGTTTAAATGTTATCCTTTTTTTTCCTTCTGTTTTTTTACTCTGGAATGTTTTACACCCCACACACAGTAAAACGTAAAATTTGTTCAAGGACATGCCATGTGGTTTTGTGATTTGGAGGACAAGGGTCCTCCTTTTAAATTTAGAAATAGTACCATTTTCTTTTGGAATTATTTAAACTTTTATTTTTTTATTGTTTTGCGCATGGAGTGATGTGCCACACCACATGTACATATCCTTATCTCTTAACACCCTTTTGTACTGTATTTTCATATGCACTCAAATGCCATAGGATAAGGGTGCAAGAAGGGCCCAATGATCCAAAAATAACTTTTAAAAATAGCAGCTACCATGTACTGGTCTAAAAATTGTTTAAGTAGGAATCTGTATATTTTTAAAAGTAAATTTTATTTTATTTTACTTTTTATTTTTTGTTTTCTTATGTTCCTAATAAAAAATAATATATATAAGTGATAATAGATCCGATTGACACCGCATAATGAATTAAAAAAGTAGGTGTGAAATTTGAATTGATTAGCTCAACTCAACTTGAACCCAACATAATGTTTGAGTGGATTTTAACAAATATTTTTAATACTCAAATTGAATTTGAGTTAAGTTTTCTCGGTTAAGATTTAAACAACCTGAGTTTAATTTGAGCCCAATTTAATATTTTTATAATATTTATATTATTTATATCATATATAATAATATTCATTTTAAAAAAATTTAAAGAAAAATATCAAATTATAATTATATGATATATTTTTTCATTTTTTTAGAAAGATATATAAATTTATTTTTACATTTTATGGTTATCTTGAAATTTTGTTATTTATTATTTAAATTTTGCTATAAATATATAGATTTTTTTTAATAATAAAAAAACCACTATAGATGGATTTTGAATCATACAACCCAATCAACCTAACTAATTCGAGTCTAACCCAATTAATCTGAGTTAATAGTCAATCAATTTGAGTCTAACCCAATCAACTTGAATTCAACTTGAGTTTAGAAAAATAAGATTGAATTAAGTTTGAATTGAATACCTCGAGTTAGAAGTAAGGTTGGGTTAAGTTTGAGGTAATTATTTCTTAATTTATGTTGGCCTTAGATTAATCATCAACCTAGGCAAATTACAACCCTATGAAAAAAGAAACTAATTTTCTATACAAGTCAAGGGATTCTTAACAAAAGATATAATAAATTTTTAACAAGGGTTGCCAGACTTCTTAAGGGCTAACCCTTTTACTTCATTTGTTAAACTTTTTTCTATTTTCTTTTTTTTTTTCTTAAAAAAAAAAAATTATCTATTATGCAATGAGATTGTGTTGTGAATAGGAATAGAGACGAATCAAAATACCACATACAAAAGAGAGGAATGGAAGTAGAATAATTTTATTTTTTATTCTTATTTCCAATATACAATCCAAATGTAGTAGCAGTGAATGAAAAAATAAAATATATTTTTCATTTCTATTTCCTGTTCTCATATATTGAATGCACCCAAAAAGGAAGCCGGGGTAGCTCAACAGGCAATTAATTTTGTAAGCCACTTGTTGTATATGATAATTAATACCAAAATAATAAGCAAATGTGAAGATTATTAGACCTATGTGTATATATAGAAATGTTGAAGAACGTCTTGATTTATTGTGTATGAAATAGGAGGTTTTGGAAGCTACCTTTTCGGAATGAGTCAAGTTATTGCTAAACAATCTGAAAATGCTGGAGGCAACAAGGAATATAAGAACCCGACAGTAGCATGGATGATTGGCTTTCTCTTTGTTGTTAGTTTTCTTGGCCTCTTTTCTGTCGTGCCTCTTCGAAAGGTTTGTCCTCCAAACTCACACTCAATAACCAAGAAAATTTACTGAATTTAACTACTTGTAGGATATGTATCGACATTTAGAGTTCGTTTGATAGTTTTTTAGGAATTACTTTTAGCATTTCTATCACTTATAAAATTTTATTTTTAAAATATTATAAAGATTAGAAACATTTTTTAAAATCACTATCAAATATACTTATAATTTTTTTCAAACTAAATATAGAAAGGAAATTAGTCTGCAATCTTGATTTGTATAGCATGTTATTGGTTTCAGATCATGATTGTAGACTTCAGATTGACATACCCAAGTGGTACTGCAACTGCTCATCTCATCAACAGTTTCCACACTCCTCGAGGAGCCAAGTTGGCAAAGTAAGGCGCTACGTGGTTTGATATCCCTTAAGATATCTAGATAGAAAATAGCCATATGAAAATTTGTGGATTCTCATTAATTGTTTCTTGTATTTGATGGTTGTAGGAAACAAGTTAGAGTATTGGGCAAGTACTTCTCCTTCAGCTTCTTGTGGGGTTTCTTCCAATGGTTTTTTGCTGCTGGAGACGATTGCGGATTTGCAGGCTTCCCTACGTTTGGACTTAAAGCATACAAATACAAGTATGCAAGTGTAGCACCCTTCTAAGATAGCATTAATAATTGGTGTTGATGCATATTAATTAGTGAACAAATGTTATAACAAGTTATTGAAATTGTAGAATGTAGCAAAGATTTTACATTAAGTAACCTCAATGTACCATGATTTAGACATTAACTTGTTGATAAGAATTCCATGTTAAGCAGCCTGCTTATAATGAGTTTCAATTCATTTTGTGACTGAAAGTGCTTCTTTTGATAATTACAGGTTTTTCTTTGATTTCTCGGCAACTTATGTTGGAGTGGGGATGATTTGTCCGTATATAGTAAACATATCGCTGCTGGTTGGAGGAATTCTTTCTTGGGGACTTATGTGGCCGCTTATAGAAACTAGAAAGGGTGATTGGTACCCTGCAGACCTTCCCTCAAGCAACATTCGTGGTCTTCAAGGTTACAAGGTCATTATCTAGTAGAATGGCCATAGGGCCTGTATATCATAACCCCGTTACAGACTTCATTTATTTCTCACTAACATTATGCTATGTCCTAATGCAGATATTCATCGCCATTGCAACAATCCTAGGTGACGGGCTATATAACTTTTTCAAGGTACTGGGTCAAACTCTCTTGGGATTGTTTTACCAACTCCAATACAAAAATATGAGCGGTGTCCCACCCATTGAGGATCGCTCCTCTCCTAGGAGCTCATCTACTTCTTACAATGATACTCGTCGGACACAAATTTTCCTCAAAGATCAAATTCCAACATCATTTGCTATTGGAGGGTACATTGCAATAGCTGCAATCTCCATGGCCACACTTCCTCACATATTTCCCCAACTCAAATGGTACTACATACTGGTTATCTATCTTGTTGCTCCTACCATGGCATTTTGCAATGCATATGGGTGTGGGCTCACTGACTGGTCTCTTGCATCCACCTATGGGATGCTTGCCATCTTTATCATTGGAGCATGGGCTGGTGCTGCACATGGTGGAGTTATAGCAGGCCTGGCAGCCTGTGGAGTTATGATGAACATTGTATCAACCGCTTCCGACCTAATGCAGGATTTCAAGACTGGTTATCTAACCTTAGCTTCACCTCGCTCAATGTTTGTGAGCCAATTCATTGGTACTGCAATGGGTTGTGTCATCTCCCCTTGTGTCTTTTGGCTGTTCTACAAGGCTTTTGCTGACCTTGGGCAGAGTGGAAGTGAATACCCTGCTCCTTATGCTCTGGTGTTCCACAACATGGCTGTTCTTGGGGTAGAGGGCATCTCCAATTTACCAAAGAACTGTTTCACGCTTTGTTGTGTGTTTTTTGGTGCGGCAATTCTCGTGAATTTGGTTAGGGATACTGTAGGTCGAAAGAGGGCGCAGTTCATTCCAATCCCAATGGCAATGGCAATACCATTTTATCTGGGCCCCTACTTCGCCATTGATATGTGTGTTGGTAGCTTAATATTATTTATATGGCAAAGGATAAACAAAGCCAAGGCAGAAGCTTTTGGACCTGCAGTAGCTTCTGGCTTGATTTGTGGGGAGGGAATATGGACTTTGCCTAGTTCAATTCTTGCTTTAGCAGGAATAAAGCAACCAATTTGCATGAAGTTCCTGTCTAGGGCAACAAATGCCAGGGCTGATAAGTTCCTAGGGGCTTAAGACTTATCAAATTTTACCTATGAAGGATGATCTGTAAGGTCTATACTTGCAACTGTACCATGAATCTCTTTACTATTTTGTTTCTTTCCTTTTAGATGATGGCTAAGTTACTTCTAATACAGAATGTTTAAGAAAGTGTACCTATGTTTATGGCAATATCATTATCTTCTCTTTTCTATCCCACTAAAATCGAAGTTCTCATCAAACGCAATTGGACCTTTCTATGGTACTAAAAAGTCACTTTTTGGTACATACCAAAAGGTAGTACCCAATCTCGAATAATCACATTATCAATACAGTTACTTATATCTCCAAATAGAAAATTAGTCTTAAAAAGTAAAACTAATTAAAATTGTTTTTTATTTTTAATAATTAATTTATAGACATTTTATGGATGTTTTGTTTTTATTTTTTTATTTAAGCATTGTCTTTATAAGTATTATGCTAAATTGAGATATATTAAGGGTGTGTTTGGCATATGGGAATGAGGAATGATAATGAATATTTTTTTCATTCCTCTTCCCTTTTAAATAAGAATGATTTGGTGATTTCAATTCTTATATTTGGATACATATAGAAATGTAAGATTAGAATAATGATTTGTTTTTATTTCGATTTTAAGTAAAAAATGAGAGTGAAAATGAAAAAAATCTATACATATGGTGTAAAATAATTTTTAAAATTTAATTTTATTTCAAAAAATCTTATGTTGTATATAGTTTTAAATAATTTTCATTTTTTTTTGTTAAATAATAAAAACATATTTGGGCATGTGATTTTTTTTTTTTAAAAAAAAATTATTTATCAAAATTTATACGATTATTTGGTTGTAGTTATTTAAAAACAAAGTAAAATAGAAAATCGAAAATGAATTTCAAATCAAGTGAGACTTTGTATTGAATTTATTAATAAGTTAAATAATTTGAAAAAATAATTTAAAACCATATGTATATAAAGACTATAAAAAATAATAAACATAAATAATGTTTTAAATTTTCTATTTTAAGAATAATTTGAAATTCAAAAAAGTGATTAATTAATTCTAGATTAAATAAAATAACTTAGAATGTCATAATAAATTTATGCATATAATGAAAAACTTGACTCATTTATACCTTAAAAAATTAAATTTTATTTATTTTTATATTCATTTAAAATAGAATAGCATTAGTAATTATTAAATTTGAATAATTATTCTTGTTTTTAACAAAATAAATTAATTATGCTTTTATAAGATACTAATATCTATATTTTTAAGATATTTATAAAATCATATAAATAGTATTAGAAATTATTAATTTTTCATTTTTATTATTTATTTTTAACAAAATAAATCAATTAATATTAGTATCTATATTTTTATAATATTTAAAAAAAATATAATTTATAATTTTATTACATTATCAATACTCATATTTTATTGAAAAGTATTTATTTTTAATTAATTTTTTTATTTATAACAAGACATGAATTAAATTTAGTTTACATTATACAAATTGAATTTACAATTTTTGGTTTTTACAAAATCAAAATAAAAAATTATTTTTAAGAACAACTTATCTAAAAAAGTCTTTAGTTTTTTAATTTTTGAATAATATTTTTAAAAATAACTTGTACTAGGGAATTAAAATATCTCCTACTTAGGATAAATTGAAATCCCACTTTTAAGCGAGATTTCATTTCCATTGGAATTAGTTTTGATTTTTATTTATGTTATCATTGGAATCAAATAGAAATCTATCTTCAATTTTACATTTGATGACATTTGATGAGGACAAAGCACGGATATATTTGCTAGCTTCTCTAAACTATGAATAAATTATTTGAGAAATTATAATATTTGTAGTTGAAAATTTTATTGAAATACTTCTTGGCTATGTTTAGTTCCGGAATATACTAAAAAAAGAAAAAAATAGTAAAAAAAATAATATTCTCATGTTGAAGAAAGTCGGATATAATTAAAATTAATGAGAAATTTATATATTTTAAAATTATTTAATCTTTATACAAAAACGTTAAATATATTAAAGAAAATGAAAATAATTATTGATTTAAAATTTTTATTTTCATTTTCTTTCACTTTTTATTTTCTTTACTTCACATTTTTCTTCAAACATTCCCGGAACCAAACACAGTCTTAAAGTTAGGGACTTCTAGCATTTAAGTTCTCCCTAACATGACTATGGAAAGGATCATCTACCGAAAAATCTGCAATCCATGATTAATACTTGATATGAATGGGTTTTATATTTATTAGATTGTGATTGGCTGCATATAGGTTTTCTTTAGAAAGTCGGTTTGGGTGTGGATTTATATCTTAAAACAACTTCAAACACATCCATTAACTTTGAAATTTTAAAGAATCCAACTATTTAGAAAACCTGGTTATTCTAACAATTTTTAATAATTACATGTCATAAACATTTTATAATTTCTAAATTTTATATGCAAATTCACCATTAAAAATTATTTTGTTTATAAATTAAAAAGACATGCATACATTTGGTTAGCCATGTCATTGTCAGTAGAATCACTTTACTCTTGATATGAATCGGTTGTACGTGGGATAACTTTTAATTGTATTTGGCTTTATATATGGGAAAGTTGAATTAGTAGAAAACATAAATTATAATTTTCAAAAAATAATATTTATAGCATAATTAAACATTTAATTATGGGCTACTCACCATTTGTCCTAGAGAACCCAGGGCGTTTGCTACCTGGTTTTAATGGAGCTACAATGACTTCATTAGGTGACGTTGTGCTACTCGTCCAAATTGGCCCAATTACCCTAAATGTGCAGTTCTTGGTGGTCGATGACTTGTCCCTACACAATGCCATCATGGAACGTGCATGGCTTCACATAATGAAAGTCATTCCTTCTACGCACCATCAGATGGTGAGCTATCTCACAGAAGAGGGACAAGTCGATCTACTTGGTAGCCAGTTAGTCGTTCACCAATGCTATCAGGTGACACTAGGGTCTGGACATATGGTAGGTGAGGGAACGTACCCGAAATCATCAAATGCAAGGGGGCAATAACAATCACTGAGCCTAACGGAGAAAGATCCATTTGCAGCTGATCCGCTTCAATTATTGTGCCTCTCACACGACACATATCAAATCACCTATACGAGCTCCCTACTTACATAGGAGGAACTAGAACTACTAGAGAGCATGCTCAAGCGCAACGACATCTTCGCCTGGACTCACTCAGACATGTCGGGAATTCATTTGTTTGTGGCCTCCCACAAACTTAACATCTCACCCACCTTGCGGCCTATCCAGTAAAAGGTTTAGCATTTCCATCCGGACAAGCAAAAAATCATCCAAACAGAAATTGACAAATTATTGGTAGTCGGATTTATCAAAGAAGTTAAATATCCAGACTGGTAGGCAAACGTGATAGTAGTTCCGAAGAATGATGAAAAGTGGTGAGTCTGTGTTGATTACACCAACCTAAATGACGTCTGTCTAAAAGATAGCTTTCCCTTACCCCGAATAGACCAAATAGTCAATGCCACCGTCGAACATGGGATGTTTTCCTTTCTAGACACCTTCTACGGATACCACCAAATCCCCATGTTCCAACCGGATGAGGAGAAGACAACCTTTGTTACACCGCAAGGGTTGTACAATTACAAAGTCATGTTGTTCGAGCTCAAGAACGCTGGTGCTACCTACCAGAGGCTAATGATGAAAATTTTCAAGCCCCTGATCGGTCGAACTGTGGAAGTCTACATTGACGACATTGTTGTAAAGATCAAAACCCGAGCTGAGCATGCCCAACACCTAGAAGAAGCATTCTGTCTTATGCTAGCATACAACATGAAGCTTAATCCAGCTAAGTGTGCCTTTGGCATCAGCACAAGGAAGTTCCTAGGGTTTATGGTAACTCAAAAAGGAATTGAAGTTAACTCGGCTCAAGTGAAATTCGTCCTCGAAACACCCATTCCAAACAACAAGAAAGAGTTACAACGCCTTACGGGTCGTCTCATAGCTTTGGGACGTTTCATATCCCGTTTCACAAATAAGCTAAGGCCTTTCTTCCTCACACTTAGGGAGGCAAGCACATTTGACTAGATAGACGAATGTGAGTAGGCATTTGGAGCAGTCAAACACTACCTTACTGAACCTCCCATCCTAAGCAACCCCAAGTTCGACGAAGAACTCTATATGTATTTAGTGTTATCTTACTATGTTGTCAATGTCATCCTATTTTGTCAGATACGAGACAAAGAGCAAAGGCCCGTTTACTACGTGAGCAAGGCAATGGTAGGTGCTAAGACTCGATATTCCCAAGTAGAACATACCGCCCTAGCACTAAAGGATGCCGCTCGAAAGCTTCGCCTATATTTTCAAGCTCATCAAGTGACCGTACTCACAAACCAGCCACTTCGAGTTACCCTGCACAAATTGGACCTATCTAGATGAATGTTGGAATGGGCTATCGAGTTGAGTGAGTACAAAATCAAGTATTAGCCAAGGTTATCATTGAAAGGACAAGTTATGGTCGACTTTATAGCTAAACTCCCTAAAAAACAAGCACATTCGACCGATCGCCCTGGAGAGCAGTGGTGGACACTTCATGTAGAAGGAGCATCAAGAGTGTCCGGATTTGGAGTAGGTCTGATCCTACAATCACCAACTAGGGAACTGATGGAGATTCGTCTCAACTTTTCTGCCTCCAACAACGAAGCAGAATATGAAGCTTGTCCTAGCTAGGCTAGATCTTGCCCTAATGTTAGTTGCAACCAATTTGGAAATCAGGAGTGACTCTCAGCTAATTGTTGGATAGATTCAGTGAGAATGTGAAGCAAAGGATGAACGCATGGCTCGCTACCTCTCCATAGTGGAAGATTGCTTGAAAAAGTTGGACAAGTAGGTTATTAAACAGGTACCATGAAAGGAGAATGTGAAAGTAGACACACTAGCCGAAATATCTGCCACTCTCCCCATAAAAGAGGCAGTAATCTTACCCGTCTACCTCAAAGCTAAGCCCTTAATCACACCAGAACCAGTGAAGCGAACTCAGGCTGGATACATGACATCGTGAAATATCTCCAAATTGAGGAATTACCAGAAGAAGAGAAGCAAGCACACAAACTCTGCATACAAGTAGCACACTTCACGTTGATTAATGACCAACTCTATAGATGATCATTCGGAGGTTCATACCTAAAATGTTTGAGCGAGCCAGAAGCCAAATATGTCCTGGCCAAACTCCATGAAGGTGTATGCGGCAATCATCCAGGTGAATGAACTTTGGCACATCGTGCCTATACTCAAGGGTACTACTGGCCCTCCATGAAGTGGGATGTTGAAAGCTATGTTAATAGCAGTGACCAATGGCAAACATAGTGGTAGACGAGGAAGGCGAAAAGCAACGATCGGTGGCAAACACAGTGGCGGCGGAGGTGCAGCGTGAGTAGGGAAACTCCAAAGCGGGAAAATGCCAAAAGGTGACCCAAAAAGTATAAAGCCCCTCTATTTATAAGGATCCAAAAACCCAGGTATTCTAAGGGACAAGTTGCTTGGAAATGTTTCCCAAAGCCAACTGAAGAGGTGTGCTGCCTGACAACTAGCCTTGATTGATGTGACTCCTCATTGCAATCCCAAATGACATGTGTTCCTAAGCGCCTAAATAACCTGAGAAGACAGATAATCCGTCCTACCTCAACCTGTCGGCTACCTGACCAGATAGAAGCAGACGGATTAAGGGGGCATTGTGGGGGGTTTTCCTCCACATGTCCTCTCCCAAATTAAAACCCCTTGGTCCGTTCAAGGGAAGTAAATGATCCTTCTGAGATTAATACGTCTGAACTAAACCAAACTTCATCTGATGCAAGAGGAAAGAGATTTCCTTCTTTTCAGGTACTAGACGAAATGGACAAACCAAGCCAACTAAGATTTCCAAACGGATTAACCAACACAACCGTAGATTCTAGACATTGAATAGATGGATAACCATACTCAGTGCCTAAGCAATGACTTAGACGACACTTACGTCTAAAAGTCAATGTCTACTAATTGCTATGCATAATCAGCAACATTGACAAACGTAAATGCATAGTCAACTACATGGTCCGAGACTCTTGCTCGATAGTAGCAAATGGCACCAATTAGCAGATTTTGTTTGGTATGATTGCCCAATCCGCACAGAGCTGATGGCGTTGATTGTCTTGCTAAGGCTTGATTTCTGTACTGATGGCAATCATCACCACAAAAAAGGCATGAATGCACTATCAACGTTATGGTGATGGTGCCATCCGCTCTATAAAATCCCCTTGAGAAGCATAAAAAATGTACATGCGTATAAAGCCATTCAAAATAATTAGACTCATTCTTATTATTTTCTTACTTAAGCTTCGGAGGAGAGTGTTTGGACCACCTGTTCAGACATCCTTTTGTGTAGGGAAGAATCTCGCCTGACTCCGTAAAAGCTAGACGAAATCATATCCGGTTGGCACTGCATCAATAGTCTAGATGTTTAATTAATAGTAAAATATCTAAAAAAAATTTACGGAAATTAGTTATCAAAAACTACTCTTAAAAATACAAGATTTAATTAAAATTATGTTATCTAATATGGATTAAAATATAATTAATAAAAGTTTCATATATTTAAAATAATAAATTCAACTATTCATGTGCCTTTTAAAAGATAATGACATTGACCTATAAAATGAATCAAAAGCATTTACAATGATAAAATCAAGTTAATTGTAAGAATATAAAATAATTTAAAGAAATTAAATGGCAATCTTATATTATTATAATATATTATAATTTATTATCTATTAACACAATCATAAATTATAGGATAACATATTTGATGTATTTAGTTATAAATATTATTTATTGATGAATATCAAATTCTTAACTAAATTATTTATGAATTATGGTATTTTATATATTATTTTAATTATGTTTAAATTATTTAAAGAAATATTTATCATTAAATTTTCATTTTGTAATAATGAATTTATATAGAAACTCTTAAATTTAATTTAAAATTATCCATGTGAAAAAAATAATTCATAAATTTTTTAAAATAATAATCATAACCACTAATAACCAATGTTTGGTGAACCAAAAACATGTTGGACCTTTCACACCTTTAGCCCAAGCTCCTTTCTTGCAAACCCACAATGTCGCAACCTTCTAAGGATGTGCTGAGTATTTATATAACTCATGGTTTCTATTAGTTTCCAAAAATAGGATAAGTTTTAGTTCTATTAAAAAAGGAACATGGTATTGTGGGTATTTGAACTGGGACTCGTGATTATCAAAATAAGCAATGGACCATTCAACAGGACATACAACAGTTCATGCACACAATAATTTAATTAATCACGCAATAATTTTATTCTGTCTAATGAACTTCAAGCATAAAAACAAAAATAATTATTATCTAATCTGTCTAATTTATTGTAGAAATTTAATCATAAAAACACAGATATTTGAATCTAAAAATATTGTTTATTGAAAATATACCTTGATTACAGAGAGTTGTTGATACTAGCTTGTTGACAACAGAGGGATAACTCAAAGAGATGATTACAAAGGACTAGAATTTTTGAAAAAGAAAATTACAAATGAGAGAATTTTTTTGCTGCTTGCAATTGGGCTCACTCTATTTTTTCCTCTAATTTCGCTCTGCCTGATGAAGAGTGGTAGCTCCTTTTATAGGCAAAATTTCGGACGTGAATGAGTCTTCAAATTTTGAGAGTTTTGAATCTACCACCACATGGAGCATGGAGAATGTCTTCAGGAGGTAAGGATGTTTTCTTCTTGTCTTTTTCCTTTTCTTTTCTTCATGTTGCAAATGAGTCATGCTATTGAGTCATGTGAAAGACAAAAAATACTATTCATGACTTTTGATTTTTTTTTTTTACTTTACATTCTTTCCACTTTCAGGCTTTACATACTATCCACGATTTTTTTTTTTTTTTTTTTTTTACTGGATAAATACAAAAGTACAGATGTACAAAAGATTCTTGATATCTCTTAGCTAAGAATTTCTAAGAGATATTTTTCAAGACTTCGACAAGCTTCTCTTTTAATGACATACTTCTTTTTGTACTTATCCACAAGAGAAGTAAATTGAGTCTAAAATAGAAAATGAGCTTCTATGACACGTGTTCCTAAGCACCCAAATAACCTGAGAAGACAGATAATCTGTCCTACCTCAACCTGCCGGCTACCTGACCAAATAGAAGCAGACGAATTAAGAGGGCATTGTGGGGGGTTTTCCTCCACATGTCCTCTCCCAAATTAAAACCCCTTGGTCCATTCAAAGGAAGCAAATGATCCTTCTGAGATTAATATGTTTGAACCAAAACAAACTCTATTTGACGCAAGAGGAAAGAGATTTCCTTCTTTTTGGGTGCCAGACGGAATGGACACACCAAGCCAACGAAGATTTCCAGACGGATTAACCAACACAACCGTAGATTATAGACATTGAATAGATGGATAACCATACTCAGTGCCTGAGCAACGACTTAGACGACACTTACGTCTAAAAGTCAATGTCTACTAATTGCTATGCGTAATCAACAACATTGACAAACGTAAATGCATAGTCAACTACATGGTCCGAGACTCTTGCTCGATAGTAGCAAATGGCACCAATTAGCAGATTTTGTTGGGTATGATTGCCCAATCCGCACAGAGCTGATGGTGTTGACTCTCTTGCTAAGGCTTGATTTCTGTCCTAATGACAATCATCATCACAAAAAAGGCATGAATGCACTATCAACGTTATGGTGATGGTGTCATCCGCTCTATAAAAACCCCTTGAGAAGCATAAAAAATGTACGCGCGTATAGAGCCATTCAAAATAATTAGAACCATTCTTATTATTTTCTTACTTAAGCTTCGGAGGAGCGTGTTTGGACCACCTGTCCAGACATCCTTTTGTGTAGGGAAGAAACCTGCCTGACTCCATAAAAGCTAGACGAACTCATATATCGTTGGCACTGCATCAATAGTCTAGATGTTTAATTAATAGTAAAATATCTAAAAAAAATTTAAGGAAATAAGTTATCAAAAACTACTCTTAAAAATACAAGATTTAATTTAAATTATGTTATCTAATATGGATTAAAATATAATTAATAAAAGTTTTATATATTTAAAATAATAAATTCAACTATTCATGTGCCTTTTAAAAAATAATGACATTGACCTATAAAATGAATCAAAAGCATTTACAATGATAAAATCAAGTTAATTGTAAGAATATAAAATAATTTAAAGAAATTAAATGGCAATCTTATATTATTATAATATATTATAATTTATTATCTATTAACACAATCATAAATTATAGGATAACATATTTGATGTATTTATTTATAAATATTATTTATTGATGAATATCAAATTCTTAACTAAATTATTTATGAATTATGGTATTTTATATATTATTTTAATTATGTTTAAATTATTTAAAGGAAATATTTATCATTAAATTTTCATTTTGTAATAATGAATTTATATAGAAACTCTTAAATTTAATTTAAAATTATCCATGTGAAAAAATTAATTCATAAATTTTTTAAAATAATAATCATAACCACTAATTACCAATGTTTGGTGAACCAAAAACATGTTGGACCTTTCACACCTTTAGCCCAAGCTCCTTCCTTGCAAACCCACAATGTCGCAACCTTCTAAGGATGTGTTGAGTATTTATATAACTCATGGTTTCTACTAGTTTCCAAAAATAGGATAAGTTTTAGTTCTATTAAAAAAGGAACATGGTATTGTGGGTATTTGAACTGGGACTCGTGATTATCAAAATAAGCAATGGACCATTCAACAGGACATACAACAGTTTATGCACGCAATAATTTAATTAATCACGCAATAATTTTATTCTGTCTAATGAACTTCAAGCATAAAAACAGAAATAATTATTGTCTAATCTGTTTAATTTATTGTAGAAATTTAATCATAAAAACACAAATATTTGAATCTAAAAATATTGTTTATTGAAAATATACCTTGATTATAGAGGGTTTTTTATACAAGCTTGTTAACAATGGAGAGATAACTCAAAGATATGATTACAAAGGACTAGAATTTTTTAAAAAGAGAATTACAAAGGAGAGAATTTTTTTGTTGCTTACATTTGGGCTCACTTTATTTTTTCCTCTAATTTTGCTCTACCTGATGAAGAGAGTGGCAGCTCCTTTTACAGGCAAAATTTCGAACATGAATGAGTCTTCAAATTTTGAGAGTTTTGAATCTACCACCACGTGGAACATGGTGAATGTCTTCAGGAAGTAAGGATGTTTTCTTCTTGTCTTTTTCCCTTTCTTTTCTTCACGTTGCAAATGAGTCATGCTATTGAGTCATGTGAAAGACAAAAAACACTATTCATGACTTTTGATTTTTTTTTTTTACTTTACATTCTTTCTACTTTCAGGCTTTACATACTATCCACAATTTTTTTTTTTCACTGGATAAATACAAAAGTACAGATGTACAAAAGATTCTTGATATCTCTTAGCTAAAAATTTCTAAGAGATATTTTTCAAGACTTCGACAAGCTTCTCTTTCAATGACATACTTTTTTTTGTACTTATCCACAAGAGAAGTAAATTGAGTCTAAAATAGAAAAGGAACTTCTAGAAGGTCTGTTACAAAGATAATCTTTTGAATGTTGTCTTCAGCAATGAGGTTATAGTTAGAAGAACAATAAATCTCGGAATCAAGATTTCAGACAATTGTTCTTGACCTCCAATGTCTGATTTGTTTTTTGAAATTGAATCTAGTACAAGGCCAAGAGATCTCTATACTAAACGGTTGATATTTTCTTTAATTGGTCTTGATGAGTATTGCATGTTGAGTAGGGTAAACTCCTCCATCATTCGACCATTCAGGAGGTTTACTTTCAATAATGAGTTCAACTGCTTTGAATCCTTTTATGAAGGCATTTAGAACACAAATTGCTAATTTTCTTTCAAATCCATCGGTTTGGTCAGGATGGGAGAAAATTAGTTGATAAAGCAAACCATAATCCATAAGGAGAGCAGGAGTTAACTCTATTGACTCATTGTTGAACTTAATGACTATTGGCTTGTAACTGTCTAGGTCAATGTTGGCTTTGCAAATACTGTAAGTAAGAGCACACTTATAGTCATGCCTTTCTAGTGGAATTACCTGACACAAGGGATTGATCTTTGGACAATCATTGAAGGTGCTGCCATAATGAGTAATCCAAGTGAAACTCATCCCTTGAATAGGAATTCCAAAGGTGCTACAGTCAGCAAGAAATTTCATTATGTGCTCTTGCTTGGCTTCCCATGTAGTTTTAGCCTTTTGACTTATAACCTGTCTAAGGTCTTGAGGGAGATTTAAATTCTTTTGCTTGAAAAATGAAAATCTTGAAGTTTGAAATTCTTGGTTTTCATCAGAAAGTTTTTGAAATTCCTTTTGAAGAAATTTTGAAAAGGTAGCTTCTTTTGATCTTTTCCTCCAAATGAAATTTTCAAGATCTGTATTCATTGGGATGCAATGTATATCAGAACTTGAAGTGTTAGGAAAACTTTCTAATTTATTATTTAACAGTTTAAAATAAAAAAGATAGAGCATTTAAAGCTTCTAACTTTTGACTATCACTTTTTGCATTCCAGATGTTGTATAAAATGTATTTTTGTGATCTGTCTAATCCTTCTATATCTTTATGAACTCTGAATGTAGATTACTTTTAGGAATCACAAGAAGAGTGAATTTCCCAAATGTAATCCTTTCTTGCTCCATCTGTAGAGAAAATTCACAATAAGTCAGAGCTCTAAAGAGTTTATCTTGAATATAACAAATTTGAAAATATATTGAATTTATGAAAGGCACATTTTTGCGAATAACAAAATTTAAAGGAGTTTTTGAATTTTTTGAAATCAAATTTATTGATTTATATGAGCATGCACAAATACCATCATAATCTTGTTGATTATCTGATTCTTCTTCTTGACTTGACTCACTTGATATTTCTTGTGTTATTAATATTTGATTATCTTCTTTCGATTCATAATTTTCACTTGATTCGTCATTTTCTTTATCAATAATTAATCCTATCATTAAATTTTTGAGTTTATCAATTATTTCTGATGAATTGATCTTATTTTCTAATTGATAATCTTTTAAGTAATGACCTACTTTTCCACATTTATAACATGTGGGTGTTTTCTTTTTTAAAGTTGATTTATTTGAAGATTTTGATTTATTAGGAGTAAATTTTACAAACTTCTTTTGGAATTTTGACTCTGTTGGAGGTTTTTTACCTTTTATATTACTTTGTTTATTTTTCTTTTTGAAGGGGCAACTATTGTATCATAACCATAATAAGAACAAAATTTTCCTAATTCTTTTTTACTATCTTGTTTTTGTTTTTTCATTTGACTCTTTAATTTGAGATCTGTACAAAGAGCTAATCCTTCATTATTGACAAAAGTAATTAATTCTCCATATGTTAATGACTCATAAGGAATTCTGCCATTATGAATATTTCTTATTCTTTGTCTAACATTTTCTACAAATAAAGTGGGTAAACCAGATATAAATTTTTCTTTCCAATAATGACTACCACAATCATGTCTAGACATAACTTTGACTAAAAACATATCTTTATATCACTTGAAATCTTGAAGTTTTGGACATCTACGATTATTAAGGATTTCAGAAGTTCTTTCTTGAAAATATATAGGATCTCTTATAAAATGTTTTGTTAGTGAAAAAATTAAAGTATTGACAGTGTCTTCTTCATAAGTTTGAATAGATGTTCTTTCTTCTTTAACTATTACCTTTTTTGCATTTAATATATATTCTCTATCATTTTGACTCAAATAATGATCCCACAAACCTTTAAGCAGACCAGTGAATCCTATGACTAAGGCACCAGCAGCATGAAAGTCAGAATTACTAGTCTTGATTCTATAAGCATTAGTAGCCATCATCATTTCATGAAGCAAATTAATTATTTGATGTTCACTCATCTCATCTATATTCCACTCATAAAAACTACTACCATCATAGCTAGTAGTTAATTGATAATTTCTTTCTTCTAATTGAACATCAAGAAAAGAGGGTTTCGAATAATAATTTTTTCTACTTACAAAATTATTAGAAATTGCATTGATTGTTGAGGGATTTGAATCTAGAGACATTTTGAATTGTTCTTCTATTTTATTGATTTTTTATTTTCCTTTGGTTATAGTTTGAATTTGATTCTTATTTTGATTAATGCCATTAATATTAAGTTTATCTAATCTAAGTTGTATTTCTTTTAATGTTGTTTCTGCGGGTGTAGCTAGTTGTATGTTTGATTTTGCAGTATTTATAGGAATAATAAAAGGTTGATCTAGAGACTTAGAAGATGATGATGATGATGATAAAGTTGAAGAAATTTTTGAAGAAAAATTTGATTTTGATGTTTCTCCTATCCTCCCTCCCGGGGCAGAAGAAAACAAAAATTGAGAAATTTTTGTTGTTTGTTGATTTAAATGTTGAAGAGAATGATTAGTGTAATTTAATTGTTGTTGAACTTGTCTAATATCTTTATAAATTATGGGACTTTGTTCATCTTTGGCTCTTGGAATTTTGAAGGGTGATGTAGAAATTGAATTATTATCGAAATTAAATTGATGATTATTTAAGGGTGGTTGGGAACCTAATTCTGAAGTTATTGTTAAAATTCTTTTTTGAATATTTTCTGAATGTTTTATTGCTAGTTGATGTCCTTCTTCATTTCTTAAGGTTATTATTTGTTTTCTTTATTTTTTAAGTTTGAAAAATTTTGTTTTTCCAATATCTTTCATCTCAAATTTTATTTTTCAAGTAATTTTTTATTCTTGTGAGCTCTTTAGGAGTTCCAACAAGATTTAAGTCATCAACATACATTGCAATAATTGCAAATCCGATTTCTGATTTCTTAATGAAGATGCATGGGCATATAGGGTTATTCACATACCCTTCTTTTAGCAAGTATTTGCTAAGGTGATTGTGCCACATGCGTCCAGATTACTTTAATCCATACAAGGATCATTGTAACTTGATTGAGTACATGCTACGAGGCTTTGTACAATTTGCTTCAGGCATTTTAAATCCTTCAAGGATTTTCATGTACATATCATCATCCATTGATCCATATAAATATACTGTAATAACATTCATGAGACGCATATCTAGTCCTTCTGGGACTGCTAAACTAATTAAGAAACTATATGTGATTGCATATATGACGGGAGAGAATGTTTTCTCATAGTCAATATCAGGTTTCTGCGAGAAACCTTATGCTACTAATCGCATTTTATATCTTATGATCTCACTATTCTCATTGCGTTTTCGTACAAATACCCATTTGTACTCAATAGACTTTACATCTTCAGGTGTTTAGACTACAGGTCCAAAAACTTCTCATTTTGTTAATGAGTTTAACTTTGCCTGTATAGTTTCTTTCCATTTTAGCCAATCATTTCTATGTCGGCATTCTTCCACATTTCGTGGTTCAAGATCTTCATCATTTCTTATGGAGGCCACTTGAAAGTGAAAATAATATTATTTTGATCCAAAATTTCTCTTTTCCCGTGTATATATAACTTTACTGAGATCTCACAATTTTCAGGTACCTGTACCTCTTCGGGGGCTTCTCGTTCAATATGTGCCTCTTCAAGGGTTTCTTGTTCAATATATGTACCTCTTCAGGGGCTTTCTACATTATTTGTGCCTTTTCTAGGGCTATAGATTTATCAATTTTAAATTGATCAGTCATTTTGATGGTCTCTTTTAGAGTGTCAAGTTTTTCTTGGGTTCTCATCTTCCGGGGAGTTATATTCTTTGAGCCAACATGTTTACCACGCTTCAGGCGTATCTTAGATTCATTTATTATTTGTCCTACAGGGACATCAATCCATGCTGGAATATTTGCTGCCGGGATATATGACTTTGTCACTTTCTTTGTATCAATGAATGTATCTGGTAATTTATTTGCAAGATTTTGCAAGTGAATGATCCTTTGAACTTCTAGTTCACATCGATTTGTACGAGGATCAAGATAAGTCAAAGTCAATACATTCCAAATAATTTCACGCTGTTCTTCTAGAACTGGCTCTTCTCCCCCTAACAGCGGGAAAATTGTCTCACTAAAATGTAAATCTGCACAACATGTCCTTCTACCTTTTAAGTGTATCGGTAGACTAGTCACTAAATAAAAACTTCTAGTTTTATAATGTACATCCATATGATCTTTTACCTTTGGGGACCAAGTTGGTCTTAAAAGATTCTTTTGGATCTATCATCGTATAAAGTGTCATTCACATGGAATCAAATACTATTAGTGACATAATATAAGATCTTCTGGAGCCTTTAATCAGGTTTCTATCACTTGATATAATATTAACATTGTTTGTCATCAATGTTGTGCAATTAATGAGACAAGAGTTTCATCAAATTAACAAGAGATAAAACATTGTCATAAAGACCTCGTCTTTATAGAGTTGAATAAATATTATCATAGAAAAAAAGTTAAAATTAATGGAAAAATATTAGTCATCAATAATAACTTAACTTAATAAGTTGTGTAAAAGCTATGAAAACATATATAACACAATAAAACAAATATGAAAAGATAATTTAAAGTTATACATTTCTTAAATATCTCACACATTTGATTTTGTAAGTGTGAAGCAATTTATACATGAAATAACTAGGAAGTATTTCAATAATTAAACTAATTGTAGTGATAGATCAATAATTTTATTCAAAATATTATTATAATCTAAATCAATGTGCAAAAATTAATTCATAAATCAAAATTTCAAGAGAACATATCATGATTTAAAGCATCTTGTTGTCTCAAAACTTTAATTGAAATACTAAAAATCCATCTGAACATATATGTAAAGATATAACATAATTTATTGAAAATAATAGTTGAACCTATTGTAATTTCAAAATTATTTTGGATAATGAAATTATTGCATTAATAAAAATACCATATGTGGCAATATGCAATAATATATGTAAATTTTTCTACTAATAAGAGTATAACTTCTAATAATAGAAATTTATAAAAATTATCAAACACTTACCTATTTGTATAACTTGATATACAAAAATATTAATCTTTTGATAATATGTAAATATTATCTATATGCTTGTTATCATAGTTTCAGGTTATAATATATTTCATTATAACTTTTGGTTATATAAATTTCATAAAGTTATACAAAATTATTAGTTAACAATTTTGTTCTTTATAACTTCTAGCTATAAGAAAGTACATATTAACAACTTTGGCATAACCTTTGATTAGCACAAAGAATATTAATTTTCTTATTTTCATAACTTCGGATTATGAATAATAATATTTATATAACTTCTGGTTATATAACAAAATTATGTATCTTCTAGGTTCATAGTTGTTCATTGACAATTTTGTTTTGTATAACTTCTGGTTATACAAGAGAATTAGAAATTGTATGCATAGCTTTCGGCTATGAAACAATTGTTAATAAACATTGTTATCCATAATTCTTGTTGTGAAAAATAAGTGAGTACGAAATAAAAATAAAAAACTAATATTTTTCATAACTTTGAGTTATGATTATTTTATCAAAACAAGAAGATATTCAAATTTATACATAGCTTCAGGCTATGAACTATTTATGTATAATTTCTAGTTGCACAATATAATTAAAAGAAATTAAAGAAATTAAAAGTTATTATCTTTCATAGCTTCAGACCATGATTATTTTGTCAAAACAAGAAAATATTTAAATTTGTACATAGTTTCAGGCTATGAACTGTTTTTTATATAAATTTGCATATAACTTCAGGTTATGAACTATTCATTAAGTAGATTTGTGCATAGCTTTGGGTTATGAACTTTCATTATATAGATTTGTACCTAGCTTCAGGCTATGAACATTTATTTATTTATTTACTTTATAGCTTTTGGCTATAATATTGTTTGGTATAACATCCAGTTATAACATATAATTAAAAATAAATAATTGGGGATCATATACATAACTTCTGGTCATGTATTTATAATTTTATAATTTTTCCCATAACTTTTGGTTATAGGGATTGCACATATTTTTCATAACTTTTGGTTATGAATTTATCCCATAATTTATAATTTATCCCATAACTTCTGGTTATAGGGATTGTACATATTTATATATTCAAATAAAATAAGTGAAAATAGAGAATCAAAGGGTGATAAAGTAGAACATCATGACATAAGTTTATCACATACCTTTTTATGAGAAAGAAGAGAGAATAGTTTTTCTATTTCTTTGAATAAAAGAACTTTTTCTATTTCTCTGAATGAAGGAAATTCTTTCTATTTCTCTTATAGAGACTATTCGTGCTGATAACATAATGTAAAATTATAAAGTGAAAGGAGAATAAAACAAGAAAGAGAAATTAGAATGTAAGAAGAGAATATAATTTATTTTCATTAGAAGTATCTCCCTTTTATAGGGAGTCACAAAGAGATATAAACCAATATGGATGATCATCCACAAGTTCCCATAATCCGATAAATTCTCATATTTTATAACATTTTTTAATATTATCATATCTAATATTATTGTAATACATTAATACTGCTATTTTTAATAACAGTAATAATATTATTATTTCATGATTATTTTTGTTATTTAATATATTATTATTATTGTATTATCATTCATAAAATATAACCTTCCTTCAAAAAATGAATAATGAATACTAATATAAGAATAAAATTTTATTATTTAAAAACATATTATATTTCAATTTAAATCACATCACATTTATAAAATATTTTAAGTTTTACAAAACAATATCTATATTAAAAAATATCGTAGAATTATTATAATATATATATAACTTTAAATTAAAATTAGGAAAGTTCTTGTTAATTATTCTATATTTACTTAACTATCTATTAAAATTATCTTCAATTTCTTTCCGATAATTTATATTCTTTATTTGAAACAATTAAAACCTCCTAATGAAATTATTAATCTTATCGAAACAATTTTTTTTTTTAAATATTTTAAATAAAAAATTAAATCCTTCAAACTTTTTAAATAAAATTTGATATCAAATATTTTTTTTTTAAGATTCTTTTTAAAAAATTTGTTTCATTTTTTTTCTTATTAGTTTATTCAAATTATAGAAATTACTAAAAGTTTTATTTATAATTTCTTTTATGAAATTAATTTTTATTTAAAATTTATATTTTATAAAATATTAAATATATATATATATTTATTTATTTTATTAGTTTGTTTTAGATATTTTAGTTGTGAGCAATTTCATTAGAATTTAACTTTTCAAAATATTTTACAAAAATTTAAAGTGATCATTATAATAACAATTTTAAAATAAAGTTATAATTATTTGAAACTTTCTTTTTGTAAATTTTTAAAATTAAAAGTTAAATTGATAATACAATAAAAATAAATAAATAAAAAATTATCTGCCATTTTTCTGAAAAATAGCAAAAAATTTATAATTTAATTAGCCATATCTTAGATTAATTGAAAATTTTGATGATATTGAATTCCAATGTGTTGATATTTTAGTGTGCCAATTTTTGGCTTTTTTTTTTTTGGTCAAAATCGGATATATATATATATATATATATATATATATATAACCTTTAATTTGTCTTTGGTACTTTATGATGCATATAATCACTTTTAATCTGTCTTGTTAATACCTTAATTACAAGAATAATACACCTTTGCTGCAAACTCAGTGCAAAACAATTAAATTATATTTACCAAGCAATAGTGTGACATATGCAATAATAATAATATAACAATAATTAGTAATAAGAAATTAATTTTGATATTAATGTATTAGTAATATTATTTCATTAATAATAATAATAGTAATAATAATAACATGAAAGTAGAAAAAGAAGAGAAAACGCAAATATTAAAGATGAAATGATAAAAATAAAATAAGATAAAAGGAGAAATTTGGTCATTTTCACATGGTGAATCAATCAAGCATCTTTCATTCTAATTATATTGAAATATACAACATAAAACGACTTTCACCTGATTATATAGAATTTGAAGCTCTAAATTAACCATAATTGCACCTAAAACCAAATTAACATTTTATTGTGGGGTACCTGGGAGGTGATTATACGACGGATCCTATTCCAATCTTCTCCTTGTGTCCCTAAAACCTCACTCATCAATTCTGGGGATACCTCATAGAGGTTTAGTCTTTGGAGCTTTTTCAGCTGCAATAATCCATCTGGGAACTTCCTCATTTCGACACAATACTCAATTTTCAAAGTCTTCAGACTAGGCATTGCTCCTTCCTCCACTGACAAGTCGAAGGAACCCTCCATGAGGACAATTCATTTTCCTCCCCACGTAAGAATGGTATAACAATTTGAGAATCCTCAAGTTTGGCAGCCTCCCTAGTATTGGCATTGGATCTTCCTCCATTTCAGTATAAAGCAGTTTGAGTTGCATGAGATTCGGAGGATAGAGTGTTGTTTCCAGGGGTAGTTTTGGGATGGTTCCCACTAGTTGCAATTTGTCGAGGCACTTGTGGTGTGAGAAAGACTCCAGACCTGGGAATAGAATTGTTGTAGATTCAACTTCAGCATTTGATGTTGACAATCCCTCGCTTTCTATAAAATTATCAGTAGCCAACTTCAGCTTTTGAAGCCCAGTTAATTGGGCTATAGATCGGAACAACCCCTCCTTCAACTCTTGGCGCAAATAAAGGTTTAGCTTCAATTGCTTTAGGCGGTGGGTCAGTTTTCCCAAGTTGTTATCCTTCAACCAATCGCCACCCGGTAAATATAACGTCTGAAGGTTGGTCATTTGATGGACACGCAAATGGCCATCCACCCACCTCTCTCTCATTGACTGCCTTGATGAGATCGTACCTCTCCAACAATGTAGATGTCTCATTTGCTTCAACTTCCAAATTGTATGGGGTATGATGATATAATTGTAACCTGAATCAAGGGTTTGCAAATTAACAAGTCCACCGATTGATGGCGGAAGCTCTGTTGACCACTCAATTCCCCTTAAGCATAAATATTTCAGGTGGATGAGTTCTCCTATTTTTCCTGGTAGTTTCAGATCATAAAGTGTTGCATTTTGCACCAAGTCCACGTGCAGCACCCGAAGCAATTTAGGGTATTTATGTAAAAATACACCTTCTTCATCAGTGAGTGGTCTATTGAGGATCAACGATCGGAGATTAGAATTTTGCAAATGCAGAGAGATGGTCTGATTAATATTACTGATCAGTCGACGAACACTAGTAGGAAGCACGTCCACATCAATGTTTTCATCTACCTCAAAAAGTTTTTCTTCTTTAGCTTCTGAAATGGCTAGATCTCGAAGCAGGTCGTGTATACGGCAAGACCTCACCCTTCCATCGACTCTCGTATCAGCCACCTGAATCATGCTTCTCTGGATCAACTCGCATAGGTAGTCTTCTGCAATGTCTTCCAGCGTTTCTTTTCCCCTTTTTTGTACAAATCCTTCAGCAACCCACAAGCGAATCAACTTACTTGCTTTGATTTCTGAGGCCTCCGGAAAAACCCCACAGTAAAGAAAGCAGGGCTTCAAGTAAGAGGGTAAGTCGTTATAGCTCAGTGCAAGAATTCCTAAACAGGAGTCGGGACCTTGACTCAGATGCCAATCCATGCTTTTAAGCACTTTCAGCCATGAGTCTCGTGTCCGATCTTTCAGTGATAAAAGTCCTCCAAGCACCACAATTGTAAGAGGTAAACCTTTGCATTTTGCTACAATCTCCTTTTTGAATTCCTCCAACCCTGGCCATGTCAGTACTGCTGCACTCCCTACTTTGTTGAGAAACAGCTCCCAGCTTTCTTTTTCACCCAGAAGTTGAAGTTTATAGCAATCTGAATGAGCATCCACAGCAATATCTTCTCTGCGAGTAGTGTACACTCTGCTCTTATTTGATTCTGCAGGAAAATATGACCTCAACCTGCGCCAAACATCGATGTTCCATATATCATCAAGTACTATCAAGTACCTTTTTCCCTGGAGACATTTATAAACCTCTTCTCCCAATTCATTTTCATTTTTACGTTTTTGTTCATCCGTGAGAGTCGTGACACAATTGGCGATCCCGAGCAAAAGCTCCCGGATATTGTACTCTTGAGATACATAAACCCAAGCACGGCAACTAAAGTGATGCTGAACATCGGTGTCGTTGTAAACTTTCTTGGCAAGAGTAGTTTTGCCAAGGCCACCCATCCCCCAGATGGCCACCACTACTCTTTCCATTGCTCCCTCTAACAGCTTTCCCTTTACAGCTTCCACATCATTTTTCATCCCCACTACGTTGGTTTCTTCAACAGTGGGAAGCCTCTTCTCTTTCCTGGCCACCATTTGATTGGAGTACCGTTCAGAAGTAGTTGCAATACGGGAAGAGCTCCCAGGTTCATCAGCTCTCAGATCTTCCATGCCGTACCTCCGTTTATTAATCAAAATCTTCTCAAGTGTGATATTGATCTCACTGATACGCCCATTGAGCGCATTCACAAGCCGTAACTTGTCAGGCAAGCCCACGCATGCGGGTAAGAAGTTGAGGAACTTGAGATTATTGAATCTCTGCTGTCGTTTGCGTTCCACTTTGGATATGAATTCATCAATGGAATCTTCGGCATCATAGGCTGCATCCCTGATCTGATTCACCCACAGCTTAAACATTTTGTCGTATCTACGCTCTGCATCCGCATGTTCTAGGAACTGGCGGATCCACTCCAGCTCGTTTCGGAGCAGCCTGACCTGCCCTTCTACTGCCCCATAGAGCGAAACTTGTTGTGAAACCAAGTCATACAGCTTCTCTACGAAAAACGAGATACTGCTCTCGGCCATTTTTTATGCACTTCTTCTTCCTCCTCTTTCAACAGGCAATGGGAGCAGCACTGTGTACCTAGAAGAAAATAAAATCTCTCCTCAGACAGGGATCAACTTGAGATTTGCTCCAAGTTAAAAATCCTGTATATGGTAATGTATTTAAATGATTATTACTTTTTTACAAAATAAAAGGTAATGGTGAGCTTGAACTTTTGATGAAATTAATATCAATAAGGCTTTTTTTATCAATAAAATAATGATTTCATCCCAATTTTATTAGGCAAAATACAAAATAAAAAAAGTTGACATGCTTGTAAAAAATATTTAGTAAAAAGTTGAAGAAAATATTTAAAATTTTATATATTTTAAAATATCTCAGTTCACTAAATAAGAAAGATTGAGAATGATTAAAGTCTTCAAAGTAATAAAAATGTTTCAATACTGCTAAATTATTGTTAAATTAAATGGAGGAAGACAATATTTTTCAAAAAAGGGAGTTGTCATTTCACCACAATTTTTTGTATAAAGGCAAAGTTTACTTATGATGAATAAGAAAAAAATTGTTAAAAATTAAAGGTAATTGTATTAGTTTAAATTATTTTAAAATTTAAATTAAATTGATTTATGGTTTACCCTCATACTCTAGTTTTGAAATTGAATAAAAGTTAACTCTGAAGTATTAAAAATCTTTAAAAAAAAATAAAAATTACATTGTGATGAATTCAAAAGAAATTTAAAAAGAAAATAAACTAATAAAGTAAAAGAGGGAAGATAATTGCCCACTAGCTTTTGGATGTCTTTTTAGGACAGTGTCATGTTTGAAGACAAGGATTTGCTTTGGGATGACTAAGGGAAAACCAAGAAAAGTTATAAAAAAAATAATAATAATAAAAAAATTGTAAAGGTGGAATATATATAAAAAAAAATTGTTAGGATATAGAAAAGTTGAATGTGAAGTGTCCGTAAAGAAAGAACACTCTTTCATGAAAAATTAAGAATATGAAATATGAAAGAGTGTGGTTTAATAAAAAATTGAAGTGTAATAAATTAGTGTCCAAGAATTAAAATGTAAATTAAGAATTAAAATAAGAGATATTTCAAGAGAAGATAATAGATAGAGATAATAAAGACTAAGGTAGTGTTTGTTTTTTGATTGAATAAAAAAATTTAAATATTTAGTTTTTTTTCATTAAATTAAAAGTAATTTATTGATATCAATCTATATAATAATTAAAGTGACATTTTAGTAGTTAATGTCAACACGTTATTTTTAGTTGAACAGAAACACTACCTAAGAGTCTAATTAATAGTGTTTTATTATAAAAAAAAAATATTAACAAAATATAATTTCACCCCACTTTTATTAATTAGAAAATAAATGAAATTATCAACTTTTATAAAAATTATTTGAAATTGTATATAGTTTTACATATTTTATTTTCATATTAAATAAGAAGAATTGAGAATAGTTAACGACCTCAAAAGGGTATTAAATGAAGTTGCTGATATATTTTTGAATTCTGATATTTAGAGAAGATTTGATGTGAGCAAAACTATAGAAAATAAAAACAATGATGTTGAAGCATTCCCAAGGTTGATTATTGTGCCTCGTTTGGTTCTCAAAATAGAAGGAATAGGAATAGATTTCACAGGGAATTTAAGGTTGGTCTAGTTGGTTTTTGGAAGAAAATTTGGAATAAAACTAAAAACATAAATATAACTTTTCAAAAAAAAAATGATTTAATATTTATAATTTATTTATTTATTTTTCATTTTTTTTTCTTCTAATGCAACCATTATCCCCATTTATTTTTCATGATTTTTTTAATTTTTATTTGATATCTATTAGATAAATTTCTTAATGTATGGTTGCCTTTGGTTTTAATTTTAAAAATTCTAAAATTTTTTACTTTTGAAATTTAATTAAATAAAAACTAATTTACAATTGAACTGTATAATTATATCAAATTACATGTTATTTAACTTTTGATAAAATTTTATTTAATTATGCACATTTAATGCTTGCCCCTAGGAAAAATTCCTAGCTCCCCCATTAGTTAGGAATGTATAGTTAAATAATTAATTATTATTGGTCTAGTATTTGAAATTGTTAGGAACTGGAATAGGAAATTGTTACTAAAAAGTATCCTTAAATAAAACAAATTCTACACTAATATTTTGTTTTTATTTATATATTTTCTTGTGATTCATATAAATAGAAAAATAATGCTATAATAATTAAAAATATTATTCAATTTCCATATTTTATGAACTTCCAATAACAACACAACTATCAATAAAATTGAAGACAAAATCAAAATAAAATTATCAAAACTAAAATAATCTCTAATGAAATAAAATAAGAATTCAATAATCATATTAATAGAATACATAATACAACAACACAATAATGTAACATAACATGACCAAAAAGATAACAATATATTTATTCCAAGTGCAATTAATATTTGATAATCATATTAATCAAATTTATATAATAAGACAGTAGAAAAAGCTTATAAGAGTTCAATTTTTAAAATATATCTTACAACTAAATAGAAAAAATTTATGAAAATTTTTGAAAAAGTAATTAGATATAAAAAATATTAAGAGTAAATTAAATTATAGATCTAACCTGATTTTAAGATTGATTATACTTCTCATTGTAGATCTTTCAATACCAACCTTTCACTTTTTATGCAAAAATAAGTATTCTTTGATAGTTTATAGAATTCATATAAGAATTACTTGTCATTAAATTTTTTTCTAAAAGTATAAACAAAGGGTACACATGAAAATTTGATTTATCACAAAACACATCATTGAAATATTTTTGGAAAACCCACCTGCTTTGTTGACTTTTCAAAACCCACAATTTGTGGGTTAAAGTTTCAGGAATGATTCCCAAGCGAAAAAACTTTACACATAAGAGAATTGTTTGAGTAAGAATATAACAACTATTCCCATTCCTCAATTTCATGAACCAAACAAAGCCTCATTGTCTATATTATTCCATGAAAAATTAAGGATACAATAAATGAGTTTTAATAACTGTTTAAGAAAGTAAGAAAAGAATTAGTAGTTTCACCTGCCTTTGTACTTGTCCAAACAGAGAAGCTTCTTGTAAAACCAAGTTGCTCAACTTCTCCACAAAGATCGAAACTGTATCTGCCACTTTCTTCACACAACTGCTCTGCAGTGACAAGAAGACCTGGTTTCTTCTTTCCTGAAGCGATTGCGCTCCCAACTATTCCCTTTATATATTTCATCCAACCCCACAAATCTAATCTTCCTGATTTATTTATGTTGGATACTTACCTCCCAGAAATGGTTTTTCTTTCACAAGCTAAGGAGGGAAAATTAATGCCCATTAGACTTTAGTTGTCCTTTTAGGGGGACAATGTCATAACTCATGTCTGAAATAAGAAAAGTTGGATATTAGTTGTTTATCAAGGAAGAATATCGTAGTATGAACATGAAAATTATACTTGTATTGTATGAAAAATTAAAGTATGATAAAATAGAGTCAAAATATTGCTTAAAAATGTAAATTAAGAAATATCTTCAAAGAAGATAATTGATGAAGATAATAAGAAATAATTTTTGATGGTATAACAAAATCTTTTCAAGAAATCTATGTATGTATCATAAGGGAATATGATTTTGTAAACAAAAAAAAGGAATATGATATAAGAAAGTGTATGGTTATATGACAAGTATTATAAATGAGTTTTCGAAATACTTCTTCAAAATGTAAATTAAGAATTAAAGTAAGAGAAATTTCAAGAGAAGATAATAAACATCCCACAAAGGTAGAAAAAAGTTATTTTATTAGAATTGGATACTTAATTAATCAAATGATAAACACAATAATTTGATTTTTTTTTTTAAAAAATAAAATTGTTTCATATCATCTTTGACTACACGAGAAGATCATGTATATAATGGTGTGTTTTAAGTAGTTTCTTTAAAAAATAAAATTAAAAGGTAAAGGTGTTGAATATGAATAGAAAAGGCATTAGAGAAATAAAATTTGAGGAAAAAAAAAAAGCTTGCCTGTCAATAAAATAACGATTTCATTCCACTTTTATTTGAAAAAATAAAAAATCTAAAAAGTTGAGATATAAAAGCATTATCATTTTTAAATTTAATAAACTTATTAACAAATACAATACAACAACGGTTAATTTAAAATCTATTTATCTAAAATAATTTACAATCAATTTTTGTTCAAGAAGTTTTTGTCTTAATTAAGTTAATATTTAATTTTAAAAGTACGTTTAACTGTGATTTTATGAAGTGTTTTTAACATTTCTAATATATAAAAAAATTTATTTTTCAAGTATTAAAAACACCAAAATCACTTTCTAAAGTCATTGTAAACACATTCCAAATTATTTTTAAAATTTACTAGATAATAGTGAATTGAATCTATTAACTTTTAAAAAAATTATTCAATAAAATCATTCAAGAATATTACTAGTAAGCGACTTCCTTTTATTAAAAAAATCATTCAAGAATATTACAAGGTTCAAGGGGTATATAACCCAAAGGTCTTTGAAGCCTAGTGCCCTAAGCCATTTTGGCTGGGAGCCACCGACCTCAATGCTCGTTACATGGGTGGATAGATGGAGTATAAGCTCAATTGTAGGTGCTAAGGTATTGGATCCTAATTGGAGGAGTCCGAGGTGAAGTCCGAAGAGTTAGTGATTGGTTAAATAGTCTTATAAACTTGGTGTCCTATGCCTTATGGTTGAGAGTCATCGATGAATCCCTACTATATGGATCATATACTTGGAGATACCTTTAGCATTGCACTCCTACAATAAGTCCTTTGAAAAAATAATAATAAAATAATAAAGATAGGTGTGTTCTTGACCTATGAGAGAGTGATTTTTGTTGTTTGAGATAAATTGAGCTACATTAGGAGGAGGATTAGTTTTAAGTACTATATTCGGGGGCTAGCTTAATTACACTCAAGACTTGTTTGGAAAGATTGCTTGGGGAATGAAAATGAATATGTTTTTGATACCTTGATTTGCATGATATTTTTTCTATTAGAGATAGTAAATAAGTTGGGATTTTTTTGATACCTATGGATAGTAGGGTGTGCTTGTTTATCAACCATTTATGTTATGAAAATTTCAAAGATTTTTTTTTCAAATGATTTGCTTATGTGACTTATGATTTCTTTTCTTTTGTTTTTGGTATTTTTTTCTTTCCTTTTGTTATACCATTGCCAAGGGACTAGTAATGTGTTGGTTGGAAGAAATGATTACTACTCAAAAAGCGCATATTTTAGATAATAATTCTCATGAGTTTCACATCTTTTGAGTAGTAATTATGCCTAAAATACTCAATTAACATATTATTGCCCTTGTAAGAGTTACTAACAAGTTTTATGAAGTTTTAAAGTCATTTCAAGGTATAAATTTGATAAATCGGTGACAAAAGAGATGGATCAAATTGAAGAGAACAAATAATGTTGATGATGATCCAAATGCATAATAAAAGAAGTAATACAATTGGTTTGGATTAGGATTTGAGCTGATTTGGTGGTAGTTGAAGTGGAAAAAGAAGAAGGAAATGGAAGAAATGACAAAAGAAAGCTTAAAAATTTAATATTTCCATTTTGCATGATCACGCGAAAATTTCGCATAACTATATGAAATGGGCCAAAAGGTGGATTTGTGCTGCAAGCCAAAGAGAATTTCAAAGTTGATTTCACATGATCATGCGAAAATTTCGCACAATCATGCGAAATGCTCCAAGAAGATGTAAATTGTTGTTGTTGCATTTTTTATTTCGCACAATTGTGCGAAATTGCTTAAGCTCTTGCGAAATGGTTATTTTATTATTAAACTCCAAATTGCTTAATGAAGAAGCTTCCGAAAACCTATTAGATGATGCTAAGTGTCCACTTGACCTTGGCCTATAAATAGAAGCTTGATTTTCTTATGAAAGTGAGAGTTTTTTGGACATTTCTAATTGTAGAATTTCCCAGATTTTCTCTCAATAGAATTCTCTATTTTCCTTCATTTTCTCTCATTTCCTCACTAGCCAAACATGCCTTGTGAGACCAAATCTCCAAGCATGAGTGCCTAAATCTCGTTTTTCTCGTAGGAAAGAGGATCTAAAGGCAAGATCTATGGTGAATTAAAAAAAGAGCTTTAATTGCAAAGATAATTTGATCTAATTGATTGATTAATTAAACTTTGATGATTTTTCTCTTCAAATTGTCTTGGATGACTACTACAATGCAAACTAGGTAGATTCATTAAATTCTTAAAGCTAAATTTGATAAGATTGAATAGTTGCATTATGTGAATCATTGGAAGATAATTTAAGATGAATTGAATATATGATTTGAATTGATCTCTTGGATTAAATAACCTAATTCGAAGATATATTAGATCTAGACCTAAAGCTAAATCAAAAATCGGTTTAGATGAAAATTAGATCTCAACATCTATTCACCATGGAATTTGTTTTTTAGAAAATTCTAACTCTGAGAATTTTATTTCCTATTAATTTTCTTCTATTTCACATTTCATTATTCTTCTTAATTAGAAACCATTGTTAAATTGATTTTTCACCATGAATTTTCAAATCAATTTCACTTGATCACAATCATTTCTTCTCCTCTCATTCGAGCCTTAATTACTGAGAATAATCCATCCTAGTGGACGATACCTAAAAACCATTATATTACGGTAGTTTGTACAAAAACCATTTTTGATCGGGTATAAGCGATACTCTACAATAGTGAATTAAGTTATAAATTGTGTTTTGATCCGATAAATCGGAAAAATCAAGTGATCAACCATTGATCGACACAAAGCCAGACTAGTTGCCAAAGGCTTTAACCAAACACACAAAGTTGATTATTTTGAGACATTCGGTCCGGTTGTTAAGCCCTCAACTATCTGTATTGTTCTTACTCTAGCACTCCTCTAAATGGCCACTTCAACAACTAGATGTTCACAACACATTCCTCAATGGAAAGCTCCAAGAGGAAGTCTACATGCATCAACCACTTGGATTTAAGAGCACTAACTTTCCTTCTCATGTTTGTCGACTCCACAAGGCTCTTTATGGCCTCAAACAAGTTCCCAAAGCTTGGTTTCATAAACTCAGCACCTACCTTTTGAATTATGGCTTCCAATGTTCACGAGCAGATCCCTCACTATTCTTCTATCATACTGCTACTAATATTCTTATGTTATTGGTCTACGTTGACAATATCTTAATTATTAGAAGCAACTCAGCTCAGGTACTCTCCCTCATCAACCATCTCAGCCCCAACTTTGCTATTCAAGACTCTTGGGAAATATTTTTGGAAAGTTGGCTATGAACTAAAAAACGATAAACATAAATTTGGGATTATGAAGCATGAATCAATTTTATGCAAAGGATGTTAGGAGTGAAGCTCGTCCTTGAGGCTCACGGGAGTTGAAGAGGACATTTTCTATTTGTTGAACGATGAGGTTGCCCCTTTGTATTTTAACCGGTCTCTTATGATTTATGATTCCATTAGAGTGTGATCAAATTACAAGTCATTAGATTATCCTCCATTTGCTTAACAACTGCCAAATACTTTCCATCAACCTCATTTTTCTTTCTTTGTTTTCTCAGAACAGTTAACTCTGACTTCCATTCATTCAGACTACCCAAAGTTTATGAACTTATATATAATTTTTATTTATAAATATTTTTATCATAAAACTTAGTTGTGATTATAGAAATTACTTATAATTTTCATTAGTTCTTTTTGAAAAAATATTTTGGTCTAAAGAGTAAGTTCATATTCATGTATTTGGTTAAATGAGCTTAGGTTAAGTATAATGGTAGGTGGACCAAAATGTACATATATTTTTTTAATCATTATTATAATTAATATTAAATGTATATATAAGTTTGTTAACATATCTCTTTCTTTTTCTTTTTTGTTTATTGAATGAGCTTGACTTATACCATTCATTTAAATGAGTTCTACCATTCATTTAAAAATTGATAAACCAGGCCCATTGTCACAATCTCATCCACCTCAAACTTGTCTATATGGGGAAATATTAAATGTGTATGTAAGTTTGTTAACATGTCTCTTTCTATGTTTTTTATTAATTAAATGAACTTAACTTAAGACAAATTTGGATCACATGCTCCCTATGTAAATAGAAATTGATGAGGTCTTTTTAAAAACATAAATGAGTTCTACACATTCATTTATCACCTCAATCCTTTGTGAATTTTACATTTTGTCTCTTACATTTAAATTCCAACATTTTTCCTTTCAAACTTGTTAAAGGCTAATGATTTATTCCTAATTACAAATTCCCCTTAAAATTATAAGAATATTATTTTATTTATTTATTTTGGTTAGAATATTGGTTTCAACTTGAGTAGAACCAACTTTGATTTAGTTACTTTGAAATGAAAATTTCCAAATGCTTGTGAAATATAGCAACCACCGATTTTTATTTTTTATTTTATTTTAAAGAGATATTGTATCTAACTATATATGATTTTTTTCATACAATTATGAAGTTTGACAACTTTAAACTTAGACGATAAATATTTTTCTTTATATTTCAACCTTGTTTCTTTACTCAATAAACTAATCATTAATTTTTTAATAAATTTGAAGGGTAAAACATTATTCTTTAATAAATTTGATGGCAAAATATTAAATTTTAAATGTGATGTGATGTGATAAAATATAAAACACTTAATGAAAAGAGTAAAATATATTTAATCCTTTTAAAATGGATAATCTAGGCCAATTAATTATCACAATCTTACCCACCTCAAACTTGTATTTTTGGTTTTCCCCCAAAAGGTCCAGCTTGTTGCTTAATATATCTTTCAGATTTATTCCTTTTTCTTTCTTTTTTTAAAAGTTTTATTTTATTCATTTTATATTTTTTAATGTTTAATAATACATATTAGATTTATGCATAGCATGTTACTTTTAATGTCACTCCTACTTGAAATTTGTCCTTTTGGATTCTCCAGTTGGCAACTATTAATACAATTAACAGTTTTATTATTATATTTTTATATGATTTTATTTGAATGCTTGTATTAGTTATATGGAGTTCATGTGGGGTCTCTGTACTTAGAAGATCTTAATTTAAATTTAGGTGTGAACTTAGATTCTCATCTTGTTGAAAAATTTATATATGAACTTATAATTTTTATTTTATTTTATTTTTTTGAAAAATATTTTGTCTAAAGAGTAGGTTCATATTCATGTATTCAGTTAAATGAGCTTAGTTTAAGTATGATAGTAGATGGACCAAAATGTATATATATATATATTTTAATCATTGTTATAATTAATATTCAATGTATATATAAGTTGATTAACATATCTCTTTTGTGTGTTTTTGTTTAATTTTTAATTGAATGGGCTTGACTTAGACAAATTTAGGTTTGGGTCATATGCTTCTTGTCTACATAGAAATTGAGGTCTTTTTCTAAAAGTAAATGAGTTCTAATGTTCATTTAAAATATGATAAACCAGGCCAATTGTCAAAATTTCACCCACCTCAAACTTGTTTGAAAATATTAATTGTATATATAAGTTTGTTAACATATATCTTTCTGTGTTTTTTCAAAATGAATGGGCTTGACTAAGACAAACTTGGATCATATGCTCCTTTTCTAAATAGAAATTGAGGTCTTTTTTAAAAATAAATGAGTTACACACATTCATTTAAAAAAAGGGTTATATATACTTTATCGTCAAATCTTTTATAAATTTTACTTTTTATCCCTTACATTCAAATCTCAATATTTTGTCTTTTAAACTTATTAAAGATTTGTCCCTAATTACAAATTCTCAGTAAAATTATAAAAATAATTTTTTTTTTCACACTTTGATAGAACCAACTTTGAATTAGCTACTTTAAAATGGAATTTCCCAAATGGTTGTAAAATATAACAGACATCAACTTTTATTTTAGTAAGATGTTTACATAACTATTCATGATATTTTTTATATAACTATGGAGTTAGATAACTTTGAACTTGACTGATAACTATTTTTATTTTTTTACATTACAACCTTGTTTCTTTACTTAATAAACTATTGATCATTAACTTTTTAATAAATGAGTGGGCAAAATATAACTTTTTAGTAAATTTAAGGGTAAAATATTGAGTTATAAATGTTATGTAATATAATGGTATAAAATATAAACTATGTAATAAGGGAGTAAAACATATTTAACCCTTTTAAAATGGATAAACGACCAATTAATTGTCACAATCTCACCCCCTCAAACTTATCTTTTTGGTTTTCCCCAAAAGGTGGCCAACTTGTTCCTCAATATAACTTTTAGATTTGTCCCTTTTTCTTTCTCCTCTTTTTTTTTTTTTTTTTCTTTTTAAAGTTTTATTTTATTCATTTTATATTTTTTAATGTTTAATAATACATATTAGATTTATGCATAGCATGTTACTTTTAATGTCACACCTGCTTGAAATTTGTCCTTTTGGATTCTCCAGTTGGCAACTATTAATACAATTAATAGTTTTATTATTATATTTTTATATAATTTTATTTGAATGCTTGGCTTAGTTATATGGAGTTCATGTGGGGTCTCTGTACTTAGAAGATCTTAATTTAAATTTAGGTGTGAACTTAGATTCTCATCTTGTTGAAAAATTTATATATGAACTTATAATTTTTATTTTATTTTATTTTTTTGAAAAATATTTTGTCTAAAGAGTAGGTTCATATTCATGTATTCGGTTAAATGAGCTTAGTTTAAGTATGATAGTAGATGGACCAAAATGTATGTATATATATATATATATATTAATCATTGTTATAATTAATATTCAATGTATATATAAGTTGATTAACATATCTCTTTTGTGTGTTTTTGTTTAATTTTTAATTGAATGGGCTTGACTTAGACAAATTTAGGATTGGGTCATATGCTCCTTTTCTACATAGAAATTGAGGTCTTTTTTAAAAGTAAATGAGTTCTAACGTTCATTTAAAATATGATAAACCAGGCCAATTGTCAAAATTTCACCCACCTCAAACTTGTCTGAAAATATTAATTGTATATATAAGTTTGTTAACATATCTCTTTCTGTGTTTTTTCAAAATGAATGGGCTTGGCTAAGACAAACTTGGATCATATGCTCCTTTTCTAAATAGAAATTGAGGTTTTTTTTTTTTAATAAATGAGTTACACATTCATTTTAAAAAAAGGGTTATATATACTTTATCGTCAAATCTTTTATAAATTTTACTTTTTATCCCTTACATTCAAATCTCAATATTTTGTCTTTTAAACTTATTAAAGATTTGTCCCTAATTACAAATTCTCAGTAAAATTATAAAAATAATTTTTTTTTTTTCACACTTTGATAGAACCAACTTTGAATTAGCTACTTTAAAATGGAATTTCCCAAATGGTTGGAAAATATAACAACCATCAACTTTTATTTTAGCAAGATGTTTACATAACTATTCATGATATTTTTCATATAACTATGGAGTTAGATAACTTTGAACTTGACTGATAACTATTTTTATTTTTTTACATTACAACCTTGTTTCTTTACTTAATAAACGATTGATCATTAACTTTTTAATAAATGAGTGGGCAAAATATTACTTTTTAATAAATTTAAGGGTAAAATATTGAGTTATAAATGTTATGTAATATAATGGTATAAAATATAAACTACGTAATAAGGGAGTAAAACATATTTAACCCTTTTAAAATGGATAAACCAGGCTAATTAATTGTCACAATCTCACCCCCCCAAACTTATCTTTTTGGTTTTTCCCAAAAGGTGGCCAACTTGTTCCTCAATATAACTTTTAGATTTGTCCCTTTTTCTTTCTCCTTTTTTTTTTTTTCTTTTTTTTCTTTTTAAAGTTTTATTTTATTCATTTTATATTTTTTAATGTTTAATAATACATATTAGATTTATGCATAACATGTTACTTTTAATGTCACACCTACTTGAAATTTGTCCTTTTGGATTCTCTAGTTGGCAACTATTAATACAATTTTATTATTATATTTTTATATAATTTTATTTGAATGCTTGGATTAGTTATATGGAGTTCATGTGGGGTCTCTGTACTTAAAAGATCTTAATTTAAATTTAGGTGTGAACTTAGATTCTCATCTTGTTGAAAAATTTATATATGAACTTATAATTTTTTATTTTTTAAAAAAAAATATTTTGTCTTAGGTTCATATTCATGTATTTGGTTAAATGAGCTTAGTTTAAGTATGAAAATAGATGAACCAAAATGTGTATATATATATGTATATTTTAATCATTATTATAATTAATATTCAATGTATATATAAGTTGATTAACATATCTCTTTTATGTGTTTTTGTTTATTTTTTAATTGAATGGGCTTAACTTAGACAAATTTAGGTTTAGGTCATATGCTCCTTGTCTACATAGAAATTGAAGTCTTTTTAAAAAGTAAATGAGTTCTAACGTTCATTTAAAATATGATAAATCAAGCCAATTGTCAAAATTTCACCAACCTCAAACTTGTCTTTTATGAGGAATATTAATTGTATATATAAGTTGGTTAAAATATCTCTTTCTGTGTTTTTTCAAAATGAATGGGCTTGACTAAGACAAACTCGGATCATATGCTCCTTGTCTAAATAGAAATTAAGGTCTTTTTTTAAAATAAATGAGTTCCACATATTCATTTAAAAAAAGGGTTATATATACTTCATCGTCAAATCTTTTATAAATTTTACTTTTTATCCCTTACATTCAAATCTCAATATTTTGTCTTTTAAACTTATTAAAGATTTGTCCATAATTACAAATTCTCCGTAAATTATAAAAATAATTATTTTTTTTCACACTTTGATAGAACCAACTTTGAATTAGCTACTTTAAAATGGAATTTTCCAAATGGTTGTAAAATATAACAACTATCAACTTTTATTTTAGTAAAATGTTTACATAACTATTCATGATATTTTTCATATAACTATGGAGTTAGATAACTTTGAACTTGACTGATAACTATTTTTATTTTTTTACATTACAACCTTGTTTCTTTACTTAATAAACTATTGATCATTAACTTTTTAATAAATGAGTGGGCAAAATATTACTTTTTAATAAATTTAAGGGTAAAATATTGAGTTATAAATGTTATGTAATGTAATGGTATAAAATATAAACTATGTAATAAGGGAGTAAAACATATTTAACCCTTTTAAAATGGATAAACCAGACCAATTAATTGTCACAATCTCACCCCCTCAAACTTATCTTTTTGGTTTTCCCCAAAAGGTGGCCAACTTGTTCCTCAATATAACTTTTAGATTTGTCCCTTTTTCTTTCTCTTTTTTTTTTCTTTTTAAAGTTTTATTTATTCATTTTATATTTTTTAATGTTTAATAATACATATTAGATTTATGCATAGCATGTCACTTTTAATGTCACACCAACCTAAAATTTATTTTTTTTATTATTATATTTTTGTATAATTTTATTTGCATGCTTGGATTTGTTATATGGAGTTCACTTGTGGCCTGTTTACTTACAAGATCTTAATTTAAATTTAGGTGTGAACTTGGATTTTGACATTGTTGAAAAATTTATATGCGATGTAATAATTTTTTATAATTTTTGTTTATTCTTATAATAAGAAAATTTTTGACATGGAAACCAAAATGTTTCTTTCCTTTATTGAGTATATGTCAAAATATGTGACAATCTAATTTAACCAAATTTAAATTGGTTGAGACCGACTCCATCTAGGTAAATTGCTATTAATGGATTTTAATCATGCATGAAGGAAAGAGTTGAAGCCTACTTGGGATTTTATAAAAGTTTGAGAAAAAATATAAAGAATAAAAATAGAGAAAAAAAATGAAAAAGGAGAATTTTTTTTTTTTTTTTAAAAAAAAGATTAAAATAGAATTTAACTGGCTAAAAAATTTCTAATTGCACATTTCTTTAATTTTTTTTTTTAATCATATGAAAAATGTCCCAAACAACCCGTCTTCAACCTCATACTCAATCTACTCAAATTCTAATTCTAATCACATTATCTTTTCATTTTTGTCCCCATCAAATGGGACCTCGTCTTTCCCTCCAATTCACTCCATTTTTCCTTCCCAAAAACAGAAGGAAAAAGATAGAAAGAGGGAGGGAAGCAGGGAGGAGGAACATACCAAAGGAAAAGAGTATAGTGTTATGGTTTGGGTAAGCTGAGCATGAAGTTGAAATGAAGGTAACTTAAAAAAAAAACCAAAAGAAAAAAATTGGATCTGAAGAAAACGGAGTCATATAAGATTGCCTATTTGAGAGGGGTGTAAATTTTTAAATTATTTTTATTTCTGTTTAGAATTTTTATACTTTTCACAATAAACCAAATAAAACGAGAAATTCTTTCCAATATTACTTTTCTATTCTTTCTTTCCTCAGTATTTTTCCATGATGCACACTTAGCCTACTACTAAAGGTACTTTATAACTTTATATTTATTTTTTATCTTTTAAAATAAAAAAATTATACCTTATCAACATAAGTTACTATTCAACTTTCTTTTTTCATATTATTTTATACCGGTAGTTGCACCAAACATTAATTTATAACTTATATATTTTGTTTTAAAAATATATTAGCTACACATGGGGATTGTAATGGGATGGATTCTCTTGATCTTATCCCATTTATACAAATAATTCTCACCCTGTCTTGATAAAAGTAAAAAATAAATAAATAAAAATTAATTCCTTTATCCTCTTACCCCATTTAATTTTTTTAAAAATTTTAAATTAAATTTTAAAAAATTTTAATTACATTAAAAATAAATATATTTTATAAATAAAGCAAGTATTATAATTTTTATAACTTATTTTAATGAAAAGTAATTTTTTATTATTTTACATGTGTTCAAAATTGGAAAATAAAAAAATTAAATCGAATTATTTTTTGAAATTATTTTATAAATATAATTTTATATATATATAATTGTGATGGAATAATACAATCTGCCCAAATCCATCCCAAATTTCAAAAAAAAAAAAAAAAAGGATATTAATCATAATAATTACCCTTAACTTTCCCCTATCATCAACCCAAAATGCTAGTGTTTGAAGGTTAGGCCGCCACACACACAAATCCATCATAGATTAGCTTAATTTCAAGCGACTCCAACTTCTATATAGATGTCACAGTTGGTGCAATTTCCATATTGTAGGGGAAAGACATCGAATGTTACAACGATTCATGTTCAATAGCCTATCAATTGTGAGTCTTGCTATGCTACTATTTCTGAAGCACAAGTACTTGAAGTGGGTAAGCTCCTCCAATTTCATGTGGAAGAGTATGTGAATAATTTTTTACTCCCTCTAGGTCCAAAACAGCAAGAAATTTGAAGTCTTTTAATAAAGATGATAAAATTGTTTCTCCAAAACCACGAGTAAAACTAATCAAAGATCGATCAAGTGAACTATGTTGAGATTGAGAAGCAATGTTTTGTGAAGTTGGTTATAAACTACAAGATGATGAGCATGAAACAGGAATTCAACTTTATTGCACCATGCAAAAAGTGTCAGGAGTTGAGCTTGTGATTGAGGCTTGCGGGAGCTGAAGGGAGACATTTTCTATTTGTTGATCGATGAGGTTGCCCCTTTGTATTTCAACCAATCTTTTATGATTTAGGGTTTAGTTAGAGTGTGAAAATTTTAAATATGATCAAAATTGAGAGAAGATTGAGAGTTTCACCTTTGTAACCCCTTATCTTCATTTGATTAATAGATTATTAAGTGATGGTATGCTTTGTGAACATAGAGATGATGTTGATCGTCACACCACGATAAAATCTTTGATCTTTGTCTTATTTATATTTGTATGATTACATTAACACCAATAGGAGATGAGGTTAATTAATGTTTTTGTCTACCTCAAAAAACTTTGGGTTTGTGGTTTTTGAAATGGCAAGCTCTCGAAGAAGATCATGAATGCAACAAGACCTCACTCCTCCATGTAACCTCCTTCTAGGCACATGAATCGCGCTTCTGTGAATCAATTCTTCCAAGTAATCTTTGTCAATGTCTTCCATAGTTTCTTCTCCCCGCGTTTGTATAAAACCCATTGCAATCCATAAGTGGATCAACTTCCTGGCACTGATTTTGGAGTCTTGGAAAAGACCACAGTAGAGGAAACAAGGGTGCAAATAGTAGGGTAAATCATTATAATTTAAAACTAGAGTTCCCATGCATGAATTGGGACCTTTGCATACTTCTACAATTTTGTTTCCTAACTCATTTAATTCTTGAGGACAAGTTGCTCATCTTCTTAAGAAAAGATGAAACATTGCTTTTAGCCATTTCGTTAACAGTTCACTACAAAAAAATTGGTTTTTAATGACGAATCTTTAGTCAGGCCACAAATTTCGTGACCAAAGATATTATTTTGTCACGGCTAGAGTAAAATTGTGACTATATGTGTTAATCAATTTTGGTGGGAAAAAAAAACATGTTTAGTCACGGATATTTTATCAACCGTCACCAAAAGGATTTATGAGAGGGTATTTTAGTGACGGATTTATTTGAAACCGTGACTATTTGTAAATTTAGGGAGGGAAATTTTGGCGTCAATACTTTTAGTCACGGTAATTTTATCAGTCGTGACAAAAATGTAACAAATGATGTTTTAGTCACGGTGTTTTGTGAAACTGTCACTATATATGTATATTTTGTGACTTTTAGTCACGCCATTGATCGACCGTGACTGTATGGGAACTTATAGTCACAAATTTCACATTGACCGTGACCAAATGCATAGAGATTTATTTTAAATATTTTGAACCTATGGTCACGGGGTTCACACAATCGTGACCAAAGTCTATTATTTATTTTAAACCATTTTTGGGTTACCTATTATAATTTTTTAGATAATATTATATATATATATATATATATATCATAGAAATTATCATTAATAGTAATAATAATAGTTTTTATTAATTCTAAAAAATTTAAAGTTTAATATATTAGTTTAAAAATATGATGGTTCAGTTTGATATTATTTGAAAAAAAGTTTAAATACAAGTGAGTTAGCAAATTAAAAAATAATTTTGATTTTATATATGATAAATAATTCTTATTGTATTTAAAGTATGGACAATTGTCTTTTGGATCCAAAAATTAAGATTTGACCCATAAAAGTTGCATAATTGATGTAGAGGATATAAAATAAGAAGAGACCAATAATTTATCTTATGATACTCATATTCACATAAAATGATATTTATTAGTTATATCTAACCTAATACTTCATGTATTTATTATGTTTCTATTACTTATATAGGTGACTTGCTATTTTTTAATTGATGTAGGATATCTCAGAAAAAAACAAGGCAAATAGGGCAAAGCAAGTGATAAAGAATTCATCAGGATCAAAAAGTTATGCTAAAATTCGATATGAACAGGTTGGAAATTTATTATTAATATGATTTGTTTGTATATAAATAATTCATCATAAATAACTTAATTGTTTTACTTGTAAGAATAGGCACAAAAGAAGGAGGATCGAAGTGAGCCCAATAGAATTGAGATGTTTGCCCTGACACACACAAGAAAAGAGGGGACGCCTGTTGATGATCATTCTAAGGAGATTATGGTAATGAAATAAATAAATTTTATATACTTGTATTTCAATCATAGCTACATGTAAATTATTTTAAAAGTCTAACAATCTTATTTTATTTTTATAATTCCAGGATCAATTTCAGCAATTACTATCCCAACTTGAGGGGACATCTTCTTCTACTTCTACATCATCTGGAGCATCTACATATGTAGATGAGATATATACTCAAGTCATGGGTCCAGAGAGGCATGGTCGTGTTCGAGGGTATGGATTTGGTCCTACTCCTAGCTTAATATTTGGTTCTACTAGTAGAAGGCGATCAAGAGCTATTCTTTCAACACAACTTGAAAACGCCCAAGAGATGCTAATAGCTGCAGAACAAAAGTTTACAACTGCAACTGAGGAACTCTCACATGTGAAAGAAACATTTGAAGAGAGGTTGATAGAAGTTCAAAGGAAGACACAAGAAGAAGTGAAAGTAGAGTTTGAAGAAAAAATGATGGAAATGCAAAGAAAAATGCAAGCACAAATGCAAGCACAAATTCAAGAACAGATGATGCAAATGATGCAACAATTTCAGCAAAAGTAGTAGAAATTTGAAGATTTTGCTACATCTTTATATGATAGATTCTCTTAACTCTTTTGAAGATTATGCTACTTATTCATATGATAGATTCTCCTAACTTTTTTTGCTTTCTATGACTATTATGTGATGTTTGGTTGGTTGATTTGCTTTCTATGACTAACTTTTTTTGCTTTCTATGACTATTTGTTCTTTGTTTGTTTGTTTTTTTATTTTTTTATTTTATTATATTATGTTTTTTTATTTAATGACTTATATTGATATATAAGATTTTAACTAGCTTGGGATAATTGATTTTAATATATTGAAATTGTTTTAATTGCTTAATTGCATATACAGGTTTAAAATGGGTTTATAACAGGTTTGGGAAATTTGAATTTATAAAAAACTAATTTTCAAATATAACAAATTTTAGTCACGGCCACTAAAATATTGTGACTATAAGTGTACTTTTAGTCACGATCAATAATGAACCGTCACCAAAATTTGGTGATAGGCAGTCATCCTATTATTAATTTCAGTCACGGTTATTTAATTACCGTGACCATATACCCATATTTAGTCACGGTCAGGGCATTGACCGTGACCATAAGATATCATTTAGTCACGGTCAATGCCTTGACCGTGACTATAAGATGTTTTTAGTCACGGTCAGGGCATGATCGTGACCATAAGACGGCATTTAGTCACGGTCAGAGCATTGACCGTGACCATACTATATCATTTAGTCACGGTCAGGGCATTGACCGTGACTAAATGTAACCCTATGGTCACGGTGAATGCTCTGACCGTGACCAAATGCCATCTTATGGTCACGGTCAATGCCTTGACCGTGACTAAATGCTATCTCATGGTCACGGTCAAGGCATAACCGTGACCATAAGATCTTATTTAGTCACGATTAAGGCATGACCGTGACCAAAAGATTACATTTAGTCACGGTTAAGGTATTGACGGTGACCATAGGGTTACATTTAGTCATAGTCATTTTATTAACCGTGACTATAAACATACATTTAGTCATGGTTTATTAAATGACCGTGACTAAAGCAACTTAATAAATAGCAAAGTATTCTTAACTTTTGGTCACAGTTTTTGTATGACTGTCACAAAAAAAAAGAATTATATGGTCACAATCACTTAGGAAACTGTGATCAATACTTTTAGCTACGCCCCCTATTGTGACGCTCGGTCACGGTTTCATAAGACCGTGACAATAGGTTTTGGTCACGGATATATAAGATTTGGTGATAGTTGGTGACCGTCACCAAAAATCCTGTTTCTTGTAATGGTTGTTCTTCCTCTTCGGCTGCGAACAAGTTGTGAAGGAAGCCTTTGTGATCCAAAGAGAAGGAAGATGATTTGTCTCCACAGTCAAGGAGAATGGATTCTCTTCAATTCGTTTAAAAGAACAAAGAAAGACGAGCCCTCTTCCTTTTCCCATTCTTTTTTTTATACGAAACATTGGAAGTTGCTTCCTTTTCCTCAAAATGAAACAAAGCACAAGTTCATAGTTTTTTGCATTCTTCTAAAACCCAAACGTCCAAGCTTCAGAGTAATTCTACATTGTGGCCGTGCATGCATGCAGCGAAATTGATATTTGAATATCTCTATTTGAAACATAAAACTAGACTACTAAACTGCAAAAATGAGGCCCAACCCATAACTTTCAGAGCTGACCCTGGCCTGGCCTCTTGCTCTATGAACCAAATAGAAAAAGAAAAAGAAAAAGAAAAAGAAAAGGAAAAGGAAAAGGTCCTTTTTATCCATGGAAGATAGAAGAAAACGAATATAAAAAAACCAAGTCACGGAAAGTGTTATTGTGTGAAGTTTTGATACGTGACCATTAATGAGATCATTTATGATACAAATGGATCTTGGTACAAAATTAGACTTAGAATAAGATAAACAACAAATAAAACCATTTTTGTCCCGTGATAAGTTTCTATTGATGAGAGTCCATTTACCATAATTATTTTGGACAAGGTTGACTTTGTATTTGTATGTATAATTGTTTTTTCTTTTTAGAAGCTATATTCATTAAAATAAAAGTAACATGTAATAAATGAATAAATTCAAATAACATAGGTTCCTTTTTAAATTCTTTGAATCTCTTTTCGCGTGGAGCATTCGATTTTATTGATTAGAATCTCATAAAGAGTGAAAGATGATTGACAAGGAAAAAAGTTTGGTGTAGAAATAAAAATTCATCAAAATTGATTAAGAAATTGCTTTCCTATATCAATAGAATCATTCCATGACAAGCTTATGAAAGCACATAAATTACAAAAGAAAATCAAAATAAAAAATAAAGATACAAACTTAATGGAAAAAGAAAAACTTGATCTCTCTTCTTTTCAGAGGTGATAAGCGGATTTTGTGCTAATCTTCTACCTTGGTCTCTTCAGCTTCTTTCATTAATTGGTCATACATCCATATCGACTCCACCTTCTCAAGATTTTTGAGTTGCAACAATCCATGAGGAAGCTTTTCCAGTTTTGGACAAGACCAAATTCGTAGTCTTCAAATGAGGCATTGCTCCTTCCCCCACGATAAACTCCTCTAAAAAATGTAAACCATCAAGTTCTAGGCTTTGGAGTCGAAGGAATCCTCTAGAAAAGCAAACCAAATTCTTTCCCAAATATGAGTTGTAAGATAATATAAGAACCCTCAAGTTTGGAAGCTTCTCCAAAATAAGCATTGGATCCTTCTTTATCTTACACTCATCTAAACGTAGTTCGAGGAGATTTGGAGGGTAGAATTCAATTTGCTCTGGTAACTCCAGCTTTCCTTCCAGGATCACTTCGTAAAGATAGGTGTGATGTGAAAAAGACATGAGTCCTGGAATCAATGTTTTTTCTTCAATAACATTCTTCCATCGCTTTAATCTGAGATGGTCTAGCAATGTTTTTTTTTTTCATAACCGTCCATATCCGACAAATTCAAGGTTTGAAGAGCAGTCAAGTTAGCAATACACTCAAAGAACCCCTTCTTTAGGTGTGGATTCAACCATCCCCCTAAATTTAATTTTTTAAGCTGGGCCAATTTTCCTAATCCATCTCCTTCTAACCAACTTCCTGGAAGCAGATCTAGTGTTTGAAGGTTAGTGAGTTTCTCCACACCCAAATAACCATTCACACACTTACTTAATTTGAATTGACTTGAAATCTCACCACAAGAACAATTTAGATGTCTCAATTGTTGCAACTTCCAAATTGTATGAGGTACGTAGGAATCATTGTAGCCTAAGTCAAAACTTTGGAGATTAACAAGTCTATCAATGGAAGAAGGAAGTGTTACTCTCTTGGATGCCCTAATGTGTAGGAATTTCAGATGGACAAGTTCTCCTATTTCCTCTGGGACTATAAAATTATCATTCGTACTTCCTAAGTCCAAAACAGTAAGTAATTTAGAGCCCGTTTGGAATTGATTCTAATAAAACCGTTTTTCTTAAAAGTGTTTTCTTTTGTAGTGTTTCCTTGGAAAACACTTTTATGAGAATCAGAACAAATTATTCTAAAGTGTTTTTGATAATATGTTGTATAAGAATAAAAACACTTTTAATATTAATAAATTACCAAAAAGGACATATATATACATTTATATTGTTAAAAAAAACTAAAAATAATCTTTTTTTATGATTTAATAAAATTTGTACAAAAAGAATTAGATTAATAAATAAATATCAATCATGATATAACAAATTATTTGATTATCTATTAGTTTAAAATTAATAATTTTTTTATCACTATAATAAAATTTTAAAAAATATTTATAAAAAACATCTAAAACAATAAAAAAGAACATTGAATAAAAGATACTTTTCAAAATAAAACAATATATGATTACCTATTAATTTCTAAAAAAAAAAAAAAAAGCTTTTCTAATTAAAAGTAAATAAGAAGACAAATGTTTTCATAGCAAAAAAATGGGGAACATATCTTATAGAAATAATAAACCTAAAAAAAAATGTTAAATGACTAAGATAAAATATAAAAAAAGAACAGAGGAACTACACATTAATAAAATGAAAAACAATTCCAAATTTTATAAGAAGTACCACCAAAGCTCATCTAATAGTCACAATTTTTAGAGAAAAAAATAATAAAAAGTATCAAAAAATGGCATAATGACTTTTCAATTCACACATAAAGCAAACCAACATCTCTTTCCTCCCTTCAACCTAACAACTAAACAATATTAGGTAACAAAAATATGTTTCCATATAAGAACTACAAGAAACAACTCCAACCCTCAAACATGTTTATGTTTATGCCATGCAATATGATCAATTGGGTCTTCTAATGCAACAGACATCTCTTTATTTTCCTTGATAACCATGATATCTGTGGCTTTTATGTATAACTCAAAGTCACTCTTCACTTCAAGCATGCCATGTATGATTTTCATCACTTCAACAATGCTACAACCTGGCTTATCTCCTCTAGATGAGATAAAAGACCTATTCTCCACAGCACTACAAATGCGCTCTAACTGGATAGCCGCAAGTTCAAATTTGGTTTCATCTCTTTTCCTCTTTCTTCTTCCTTCATTCTTTTTTTCCATAAAAGGTTGAGTAGTAGCTTCAAAACCATGGGAGATAGTATCAAGTGACAAATTGCAACTACAGTCATCTTGGCCTTCTATTATATTATCTTTGTGTTCCCCCACCTTAGATGAATTATCAACATCTTGTCCTACAAAGTCTTATGATAGTGCCCAAGCTCCTTCACCAGTAGCAACAATATCTTTGAAAAGTAGGTTTAATTGCTCAACATTTTTCAAGCCTTTTTTTTTAAACTTTATTACTTTAGGATTCTCTTGCAAGAGTATTTAATTTATCATATTTCATAACCAATAGATAAATTAATCAAATAAATTTAATGAATAAACAAAACATACCTTCAATTTCTTATCCCACCATTCATTGCTTGCATTGATGGTTTGTCTCATAGGATCCCACCTAAGGCCAGTCTCTTTCCCAATCAAGGTATTCCAAAGTTGCTAATCCTTTTCAAGAGAACTCCATTTATTCTTAAGTTGCCTATATTGATAGTTTCTTCTAGTCAAATTGTTGAAGGCTTTTATAACATTTTTCCATCCTAACTTGCTGAAGTGACTATTTGGTCTATTTCCAGCCAAAGTCTCAGTCACACAAACTTTGATAAAAGCATTCATTGTAATATCATCCCAATAAGCCTTGCTTTGTTTTTCACTTTCTTCACTACTTGGTTGTTGTAATGGTTGAACTATATTGCTAGACTCTATTTAAAAATATATATATATATATATATATTTTAGAGAAATAATAATTTTCAAACAAAGAATCACACAATTAAAATGAAGAATAAAGAAAGAATTAAGGAACAAAACATCAAGAATATATGGTTATCTAGTGTAAACAATGCTTGGTATGATTAAATTTTTTAAGTGTAAACTCGGTATTGAGCATCATATAGGCAGATTTTGTAAAGAATAATAAACAAATAAGAAAAAGAAATCCTCAAGTGCAATATTCTTGGTTGAAAAGAAATCCTCATTGGTAGTTGTATCAGTCTTAATATCACTCATCCAGGCAGTTGAAGTTTCTATCTAAACTAGTTTCAAAAGAAGTTCAAGAAAAACTAGATACTTTTATATGAAACAATATATATTTAACAAACACGTCATTTCCTGCTAATTCAATACAAGCTCGGGAAAATAAACTTCACAAACTTTTGTAACATTTTCCAATTGGACTGCAACTGATAACCAAAGTTCCAACTAGTCCTCAACCAATATAACACCCAAAAAAAAAAAGAATGATAGATGCAGAAGCAACATAGACTCTTCAAGATTTATAAAAGAATGAACTATATTACCCCCCTTTGGATGTAGAAAGAAGTAGAAAAAAAAAAAACTTTCATTTGGAAATTGATAGAGAAAAAAACTTTCAAATGGCACAAGAAAAACTTCAATCAATATAACATTCTACAAGAGACATTTTCAAAACCCAAACATTAGCCAAACAGGATAATTATAGAAGATAACCATTTGATTCGTAAATGATTATTTGAACACAATCATTCAAGTTTATTGCAAGTGTGTAAAGGAGTTTCCTGTGCAATGATCAATAACAGCAAAGAATGGCAAGATAAAATGTCTGTACTGCAGCTAAAATAAATCCCACATATATATTACTCATTACATGGTGTGTCAATCTCAAATAACACAAAGCCCCCTCTTTTGCACTTAATCTCAAATACCTAAATAATGGTTACACAATCATCTTCATGTCAAAAATACAAAGCAGGGCCCTGTATTTTCCAGGAATATGGAAAGAGAATTTGTAACCAGCAGTTGAATTCTTGAAATTGCATTAAAACTAGTAACTACTCTATATAGCTTCTCATTTTCATAGAGGCAACCAGTAGTGAGACATAGGAGGTTATTAACTTCCATACTGATATGCCATAGAGGAAAATGCCTTTTAACTTCATTTCCAAAGTTCAACAAAATGCCAATACCCTCTATACTACTGTCAGAAAGTTGAGTCTGCCATCATGCTTTTGAAAGTCATGCATGCTCTACAGAGATCTTCAAGGTGGTATACTTCTATCTATTCTCTACAAGGAAGAAGAGTAGCCATGAATCTATAAACCATTTATTGGAAACCTTCCTATTTTTACCCTGATGGGCTCAACTCCTCTGCCTACAAATAAAAGGTTCTCTTATAATACATATAGGCATGGACAGTTGGATGTTTTTACAAATATGGATAATTAGAAAAACAAGGTGAAAATTAGGAAGAAACCTATTGTGGGTTAATGACTGGGTATATGTGTGTGATTGGAGAGAAGGGAAAGTGGAAGGGGGCAGGCTCTACTCTGTTGACAATGCCACAAAACCAAAAAATGGGCATTAAGGCCAACCCCTATTGAGTTTTGATACAACTTGGATTCAATAACAAGCTCCAAAATTTTCAAACTCCAGGTTTCAAATCAATAAAATACAAATTTTAAAATAACATAAATATGGCAGTGAAAAAAAAAAAAAGGAAAAAGATTTCCCAATCATGTGGAAATGAGAATGTATTTTCCATCATGTATACCCTAAAGAACCTGTTTATTTAGGAAACAAGAAGCAATTAAACACTTGAAAATTCTCATCGTATATTCCCTGCTTTTTCCACCCAGAACATAAGTTCTAATTCCTTGACCATTTACAACAAAGGGACAATAAAAGTCGAGTCTCTAGGAACAAGGGTAAGATTATTTCGTCTCCACAAGGTCTAAGAACTCTCATGGGCATCCTAACAAACAGTTTGAGCGCAAATGCTCTACCCAACTATAATATGAAATCAATAAGATTAAACCCAAAATTTTCTTATATTTTTTCTTTAGGTTTCAACAATCAAACAAACCATAAAATCCTAATAACCCAACAAACCACACAAATCACAACAATCAAACAAACCACAAAATCCTAAGAACAATGAGACAACAACCATATCAAACGGGCTCTAAATAACAAGTATCACCTGACAAAGTTTTTCTTCCTTAAAAAAGAAACAGACCTGCAACACGTGAACTTAAAAACCCTAAATAGAGCACTTGCATATGTGAACCAAAATAGAGAATGAGAGTTTTAGAGAGAGAAGTATCGGGAAATGAGACTCGACTACTCTATTGATTTACCATTTCATTTTCTCATACTTTCCTCCTAACCAAACAATCCTAAAACCCAAAATCCTAACTAACATTGCAAGACAATCAAACATTACATTTGAAGTGGAGATAAATGATGTCGAATGAAAGTGGAGCACTTTTCAGATGGAGAGCGATGGAGGAGGAGAACGAAGGACAGAGGTATGAGTGAAAAGGAAAGAGAGGTATCAGGAATCACTTGGGGGCATTTTTGGAATATTTCAAAAATTTTGAAGTGTTTTTTTGAAAAAATACCAATCAAGTGATTCTCTAAAAATCACTTCAAGTGTTTTCCTAGATTTTTAGAAGCGTTTTTTAAAATTTGCCAAACACCTTCTTTTTATCCTTGTTTTTAAGCCTAGAAACACTTTTGAAAATCACTATCAAACGGACTCTAAATATACTCTCGTAAAGAGTTACAACTTTTTCTTTCAAATGGCTCAGTAAAGAAAATTAAAGATCTGAGATGTGAATTATGCAAATGTTGAGAAATGTTGTTGTTGATGAATGCCGAGCCGACGAACGCTGGTAGGAAATGCAACAACAATGTTTTCATGTACCTCAAAAAGTCTTGCATCTCTTGCCTCTGAAATGGCAAGGTCTCGAAGAAGATCATGTATGCGGCAAGAGGTCACTCTTCCATCTATCTCTCTGGCGGCCACTTGAATCATGCTTCTATGAATCAATTCATATAAATAAGCTTCCGCAATGTCTTCTAATGGTTCTTTTCCCCTCCTTTGTATAAAGCCTTCAGCCAACCATAACTAAATCAACTTGCTTGTTTTGATTTCTGAGTCTTCTGGGAAGATTCCACAATAAAGAAAACAATACTTCAAGTAATAGGGCAAGTCATTGTAACTTAAAGCAAGAATTCCCATACGAGATTCAGGACCTTGACTTAGATGCCAATCTATACTTGCCAGCACTTTCTCCCACGATGATCTTGTCTTCTCTTTTGTGGATAGTAGGCCTCCTACCACCACAATGGCAAGGGGCAAACCTTTGCATTTTGCCACAATATTTTTTCCCAATACTTCTAACTCTGGAAAAACGCACTTCTATTCCCAAAATTTTTCTTGAGAAGGAGCTGCCAACTCTCATCGGCGTTCATAATACGAAGTCTATATATAAGTGCTTGTGAATTGGCATGTTGAGCAATTTCTTCTTCTGAATTGAGAGATGTCCAGGCAATTTCCTCCTATGAAGTGGCATGCAGAGCAATTTCTTCACTGCGGGTGGTGATCAACACTTTGCTCCCATCCTTAGCCTCAGGAAGATATGAGCGCAAGCTACTCCAAACTTCCCTGCTCCATCCATCATCCATAGCAACCAAGTACTTCTCTTTCAGATACTCACGAACATTCCTGCCAAGCTCAGCCTCTCCCATCTCTTTTACTTCTTTCTTCTTTTCATCATCACTGAGAGACATAACACAATAGGCAATCCCAAGAAAGATTTCTCTTGCTTTGAACTCTTGAGATACATAGACCCAGGCATGACGATCGAAGTGTTGCTTAGCATCATTATGATTATAGACTTTCTTGGCAAGAGTTGTCTTGCCTAGGCCGCCCATCCCCATGATAGACACTACCGCTCTCCGCATCTCTCCCTTCATCAGCATCTGCGTCACCACCTCGGTGTCATCTTCAATTTCCACTACATCGCTCCCTTCAACAACTTGGGCCCACTTCTCCTTGTGCGCCACAACCTGATCAGTAGTACTGGATGAGCTGGAATCCATTAGAGCTTCAAGGCCATACTTGGATCTATTAGCCATAATCCTCTCAATCCTGATATTGATCTCTTTCACACGACCGTCGAGCTCGTGGATGAAAGGTAAGTAGGTAGACACTTTAGGAACTTGAGGGTGTTGACTCTCAGCTGCCGGCGATCCATGTCGAGGATAAACTCGTCGATGACATCTTCAACATCATGGGTCACGTTCCTAATATGCTCCACCCACAGCTTGATCTTTTCGTTGTAAAAGGTTTGTGAATCCGCGTCTTTCAAGAAGAGGCGCATCCATTTCAGCTCGTCCCGTAGCAACTTCACCTGCCCTTCTACTTGTCCGAACAGAAAGGCTTCTTGTAAAACCAAGTTGCTCAACTTCTCCACAAAGATGGAAACCGTATCTGCCATTTTCTTCACAATTTCTGCACAGTGACAATGAGACTTGGTTTCTTCCTTTCGATTCCGGGTGTGTGATTGGGTTCCCAACAATTCCTTTAAATATTTCATCCAACCCCACAAATATAGTCTTCCCGGAAATGATCTTTCTAAAGTTGTATCACATCATATGTCAATTCAAAAGATTAAGTAAAGAAGGCAAGATAATTGCGCATTAGACTCTATTTGTTCTTTTAGTGGGGTCATGTCATATCTGAGGATAAGATTCCCTTAGGGATGAATGGGAGCCAAGAAAATTCAAAGATAAAAAGCAAAGGTGGGTTTCAACCTTAAGTCTTCCCGTGGACAATTTCACATGATAAGATTTGCTTTTGACCAAGATCCAACTAGCAAATGAAAGTAAAGACGCATAGGTCCCTATCCTATTCTATGATTGAAAATAAGATAGCATAAATTGACTAATCAACTCAATTTGAATTATTCAATCATTTGACGTTAGGGAAAAATATAGAAAATAAAATGTTAAGATAAAAACAAAATCAAGGAATGGTTGCGTTTGGATTCTGAATTATTTCTTTAAAATAATTCCAGTTCACGAATTCAACCTTTCAAGTTTGGTTTGATTTAAATGTATTTATCTAATAATGAAACTTAAAAAAACAAAATCCTAAGAGAAATGGTTATCCATTTTTATTCACGAATTCTTTTATATCAACAAAATGAGTATTTGAGTTAGATTCATAGAATAGAATACGTTAGAATGAATGAATAATAGAGCTACATTACCATATTCTAAGAGATTAATAGTTAAATCTATAATAATTTCATAGATCTTAATTACTCCTTTAGACTTAAATTCACATAGAGATATGCTGGGTTAGTAATTTAAGGAACAATCTGATATATTTCGAGAGAAAATATTGGTTGGCTTAGGGAATTAAATCTCCAAATAAAGTATAACAAAAATTAGGTTGAGCAATCAATTACATGAAAGTGTTTGTAGTGAAATCAAAAGCCCTCGATCGTTTTAATTGCTTAATTTGCTTTCTTCTACAACTTTAAATACTCAGTTGACCAAATAGCAATGAGAATAATAAATTTTAGTAATTAGTAGCATAGTCCTTGTGGGTTCGATATCCGTACTTAGGTACAATTATATTACTTGAACAATTTGTATACTTGCGAAAAATCAACATCACACTTCGTATTGAGAAACAGATGGGGTGATTACTACCCAAAAAGTGCTATTTTGTGCCTTTAATTCATTATGTTTTAAACACTTTTGTGTAGTAGTTCTTCATCTTTATTCCAATTGGCATGTTAAGGACCTAGCAATGACTTCTAATCATATTTGTGGCTAGTTTTAGTGTTTTGACAGATTTTTGGATCATTAAGGCAAGCCAAGTAAAGGAGAGAAGCAAAGAGGAAAATCGAGCAAAAAGAAGAAAACAGAGTGAAGCTGAAACAGAGGACTGCAACTGCAGTCTTCCTTCACACTTTTGGAGCACTTACCGAAGTCCATTTTTTGCATGCTATATACTGTTGGAAAGCTCTGGAAGTCAAGAATCCAACGCTTTAAACCCTGTACGATTTGAAGCTGAAATGAGGAAGATATGGCCTTCGGAAGACAACTGTGTCAAGCTGAGAGAGAATTTCGCACCAGCTTCGCACAAGCCCATGCAAGTGCGAATTTCGCACCAGCTTCGCACCAGCTTCGCACAGCCCATGCGTGGTGCGAATTTTCCTCTGTTCTGCTGACTCCACTTTAGATCTTTTCTTTTGTATTTTTTTTTATGTAAATTCCTTTCCTATCCTTGTAACTAGCCAATTACAAGCTTGGCTTTTGTAAAGACTATAAGAGGGGTGGTAATCACCTCTCGGATGATGTTATGCTATGTGATGTTTCACACTTAGAAAAAATACAGAGCTCTCTCGTTTTCCTTTTCTCTCTACTATTTTCTCTTTCTCGGAAGCCAAACAACCTCTGAGGATGATTTCCCGGAGGATAAGAGGCTAAACTTTTAGTTTCTTGGAGTGAAGGAAGCTAGGTGAAAAGTCCAGATGCAAAGGTGGAAAACTCCCGTGCCTTAAATACAGGTAGTTGGAGTTCATTAATGGCTTTCAAATCCAAAGTTTTGCTTTAACTCCCTTAGAATCACTTTGAATGGCCTATACATGGTAAGCTTCAGGTCTCTGTGGATGCTTATTGCTAGATCCATATCAGTCCATTAGTTATCATGTACGAGCCATTGGAAAGTGGCTCAAGGTGAAGACCCATAGTGTTTAAAGCCATAAATGGAACTTGACTACCATTTCTATTGATTTTGTATGGATTAAATCTTCATTGTTAAACCTATACCGGTTCGGGAAATAACTATAGGTTAAATCCCCAATGCGAGGAGAAAAATCCGGAATTTTCCACTTTGCATTCTGAACTTGATCCTAGCAATCCTTAGCTCCGGGAGACTTTCTTTCTTCCATTTTTACTTAGTTATATGTTAGTTTAGTTTCAAACACCACTTTCAAAACGAATTTTATTTTCTTTTAAACTTTAAGTTTTTGACAAAGGAAATCATCAGATTCAATTTCTAATCTTGAGTCTATCACTGGTAGAGTGAAAACCCATCCCAGAGTTCGACCCTAGAACTGCTATACTATAGTAGCTTTGCTACGCCAGTATGAGGTCATAGGTTTTATAAATGTTTTTGATTAAAAGACCCGACTGGGCTCCTGCGAATCATGGGGCCTTCGTTTGGGAAGAAAATGCCATCAATGGATTCAAGATAGAAATGTGTTACCAAGCCTTCATTCCAAAAGCCTCCATTGCTGAAAGATCAATCTAAGGGCACTGCAAGTGGAGACCAGAAGGGAAAAACAAAAGTTACCAGTGAAGGGCCACAATGTTATAAATGTAAAGGATTTAGACACTATGTTGTTGTGTGTCCTACAAGGGATAAAAAACTAGCCTTTATATGTGAAAAATGATTATTAATGGTGGACGCTGTTGAAGACACAGATGGGGAGGAAACCGAAGAGGGTAATCACAGTGAGGAAAAGCACTTGGGTGTGTCAGACCTACCTATCTGCATGATCTAACGAGTTTTGATGGGAACTAATAGAGAGTTCCAGGCAAATCCCGAGTGGTTGCACACCAATATTTTCCACACTTGTATGGAGCATAATGGTTGGGCCTTAAATGTTATTATTGATAATGGCAGTGGCATGAACGTGATCTCCGAAATGGAGGTCAAACGTTTGGGGCTGAAGACTGAGAACCATCCTACTCTTTATAGGATCAACTGGGTTAATGAAGCCAATTCAATCTTAGTGAAACAATGGTGCTTGGTTAAATTTTCTTTGGGAAAAAAATATATGGATGAAGCTTGGTGCGATGTAATCTCAATGATAGTCTGTCATATGTTATTGGGACGCCCTTGGCTCTATGATTGGAAGGTCCTCTACAATGGGTATGCTAACACTTACTCTTTTACTTTCAAAAGTAAGAAATTTGTTTTGGATCCTTAACAAATTTCGGAATTTGAGGCAAGAAAAGAAGTAATCCCAGTTTTGACGATGCGACAATTCTCTTGAGTCTTGCATGAGGGTGATATGTTGCTTATGATCATAAAACGTGAAGTAAAGTAGGTGGGCGGTAATATTCCAGCAGAATTCATGGCAATGTTGGAGGAATTTCAAGATATCACGTCGGGTGAAGTGTTGTATCATCTATCTCCAATGAGGGAGGTGCAGCATGCTATCAATCTGATCCCTGGCTCAACTTTGACTAATTTACCACACTACCGCATAAGCCCAACAGAGAATGAAGAATTCAACCGACAAATTCAACACTTACTAAACAAAAGTTTATTCTAGAAAGTCTCAACCCCTGTGCTGTTCCGGTTTTACTCACACCAAATAAGGATGGTAGTTGGAGGATATGCGTCAATAGCCGAGCAATTAATAAGATAACCGTGAAGTACCGATTTCCCATTCCCCGTCTTGATGATATGTTGGATTTGCTATGTGGCTCATCTATTTTCACTAAGTTCGACCTTTGAAGTGGTTACCACCAAATCCGTATCTGGTCAGGGGACGAGTGGAAGACGACCTTCAAAATGAAGGATGGTTTGTTCGAATGGCTAGTTATGCCCTTTGGATTAACTAACACGCTAAGCACTTTCATGTGCGTGATGACACAAGTTCTCAAACCATTTTTGGGAAAATTTGTCGTCGTTTATTTTTATGATATTTTGATTTTTAGCCAAAGTTTCCAGGATCATTTAAGCCATGTTGAGTAGGCATTGAAGGTTTTGAGAGCCGAACAACTTTATATTAATCGGGACAAATGCTCGTTCATGAGGAAAAGTGTTTAAGTTTCTAGGTTTTATAATTTATGATCAAGGCATTGATGCTGATCCTGCAAAGGTGCAAGTTATCCAGAATTGGCCAATGCCCCTGAATTTTTCCGAGGTCAGAAGCTTCCATGGTTTGGCCACGTGCTATCGACAATTTATTCACAGTTTCAGCACTATAATGGCCTCAATCACCTAGTGCTTGAAAGAAAAAAAAAAAATTCTATGGAGTGCCGCAGCTACCAAGGCATTATTTGAAATTAAAAAAACAAATGGGGCAAGCACCATAACTTAAGTTACTAGACTTCTCTAAAATTTTTGAAGTAGCTTGTGATGCTTCACATGTGGGCATCGAAGGTGTGTTGAGTCAGGAAGGGCACCCTATTGCTTTTTTCAGTGAGAAACTTAATGATACTCGCCGACGATACTCGGTATATGATATGGAATTCTATGCTTTAATTCAAACTCTCAAGCATTGGCGACCATACTTGATCCACAGAGAGTTTATTCTTTATATAGACCATGACTCTTTAAAGCATTTAAATTCCCAAAGTAAATTGAATGCACGACATACTCGTTGGATGGATTATCTGCAACAATTTGAATTCGTTATTAGACATAAGTTAGGGGTTGAAAATAAGGTGGTCGATGCCTTAAGCAGGAGACCACACTTGTTACATGTGTTTTCAGCTAATGTCGCAGGATTTGATAATCTAAAAACAGAGTATGCCAATGATGAAGACTTCAGCAATATATGGAGTGATCTCTCCACTCATCAGCGCACATCTAGTAATGATTATTTGTTGCACGATGGTTTCTTATTCTACAAATCACAACTATGCGTTCCGCGTCGCTCTTTTTGGGAGCTTCTAATTATAGAACTCCACGGCGGGGGTTTAGCTGGGCATTTCAGTCATGATAAAACCTTTGCTATTGTTGCTAATCGATTCTATTGGCCTCGGATGCAGAGAGACGTGCATACAGTGGCTGATCGATGTCAGATTTGCCAATTAAACAAAGGCACCAAGCAGCAAGCAGGGCTCTATTCGCCACTTCCCATTCTCGACAAACCATGGTAGCATATTAGTATGACCTTTGTTCTTAGGTTGCCAAGAACTCTTTGACAACATGATTCAATTATGGTGGTGGTCGATAATTTTTCCAAGATGTCCTATTTTATTCCATGTCACAAAACTTATGACGCATCAAAAGTTGCTGCAATATTTCTACAAGAAATTGTTCGTTTGCATGGTATTCCGGCTTCGATTGTGTTTGATAGGGACATCAAATTTGTGAGTTATTTTTGGAAAACATTGTGGACGAAGATGAGAACAAAGCTTATGTTTTCTAGTGCATTCCATCCCCAAACTAATAGCCAAACTAAGGTAACCAATAGGAGTTTGGGAAATCTATTACGTTACTTTGTCGCGGATCATGTGACCAATTAGGATATGGTGCTTCCACATGCCGGATTTGCTTTCAATAATTCTGTTAACAGGACAACAGGCTGCACTCCATTTGAAGTGGTGTATGGGTTTCGACCTAGCACTCCACTTGATGTTAATTCGTTGCCATTGCTACTTAGGCCAAGTGAGACTGCACTGGATTTTTCTAGCTATATGTGAGATGTCCATGGAGAATGCAAACGACGCCTTACCATCCATACAAATTCGAACTCTGTCTACTTGCAAGCTTCAGAAGTCAAGCATTTACACCCACATCTATTTGATGCTTACATTCGTCAAAACTTGCTAGAGTCAAGTTCTTCAGGAGAGTCGGCAATTGATGCAAATCAGGAGAAGGATATCCCATAATTCCGTGAACCACGGAGCTATTATGTGATGCAGAGGACTTTTAGGAATCTTACGTATTTGTTGCAATTCTGTTTTTTTTGTTCTATTATTCTTTCCGAGTGCATTACTTTTCTAGTTTATTTCTTCCGACTTTAATGCTTTCCTAGTTGGAGTTGGAGATTTGAATATTGGTTTGTTATTTAAGGAATGATGAAAAAAATAATGGGGGCAATTTTTTTGGCCATTCGAAAATCCGAATCCTTTATTTGGAGTGATTCCAATGTTGCAGAGAGATTCTGTGTTTGCTTAGCTCTTGGTTTTGACGTGAGATTGGTTGGTCCAGGATGCTTGGCATCACCCCTCCTTGCCTGATCTTCCTCCCCACTACCATACAACCAATGGTCTCCCACCCCATCTCATTCCAGTCCTCAAAAAGGCCCTTGGCCTGTCAAGCCCCTCCTTTGCCGATATCCTAAACACTTTAAACCCCCATCTGCTTATCTATGATGCCTTCCAGCCCTGGGCACCAGCTGCAGCTTCTCCACATAATATTCCTGCTGTTCATTCAATCGCTGGAGTTGCATACCCTTTCCCGGAGATTCTCCTTCAAGACTTTTGGTGGTTGAAGCTCAGAGGCAACTTGGGTGATTCTCCGGACAAAAATGATGACGAGGAGGGTGATGCAATCATGAAAAGCTTCAAACAGTCGTGCGGCATCATTTTGATCAGGTCCTTTGAAGAGATTGAGGCCAAATATATGTATTATCTCTCGGTTTTAACTGAAAGGAAGACCATACCAGTGGGTACACTGGATGATCAAGACCTCAGATACGAAGAAGACCAGGAGACTGAATCAATCTTTGAATGGCTCAACAAGAGGGATCAGCGTTCAGTTGTGTCTCTGGCCTTTGGCAGTGAATATTTTCTGGCCAAATTGGAGATAGAAGAGATAGCACATGGGCTAGAGCTGAGCAAGATTAACTTCATATGGGTGCTGAAGTTTCCTCAGGGACTCAAAACTAGGGTTGACCAGGCACTACCAGTGGGGTTTCTGAGCAGAGTGGCAGCGAGAGGAATGGTTGTGGAGGGATGGGCGCCACAGAGAAAAATTCCAAGACATGGTAGCATAGGAGGGTTTATGAGCCATTGTGGATGGAGTTCTGTTGTGGAAAGCATGAAGTTTGGGGCTCCAATCGTAGCAGTACCAATGCATCTTGATCAGCCAGTGAATGCTAAGCTTGTGGAGTCGGTGGGTGTGGGGTTTGAAGTAAAGAGGGATGAGAATGGAAGGCTTGAAAGAGAAGAGAGAGCGAAAGTGATTGAAGATGTGGTTATTAAGAAAACTGGAGAAGATGTAAGGAGAAAAGCAAGAGAATTGAGTGAAAAAATAACCAAGAAAGGGGATGAAGGGATAAGGGGTGTGGTAGAGGAGTTGGTCCAACTTTGTGAAAATAAAAAGTGATGCAGCCTATAGCATGAAACTGCAAATTGATCCAGTTTGTGCAGCAGCTATATATTGTGATTTGAATTGTAGCACTACTGTATTTTGTGTAATTTGTTTTTTTTTTTTGTTTTTTTTTTTTTTTTTGAAGTTTGAAGTAAGAACTATTTCTTTTTTAACTTATTACATTTTTTAAAAAAAACTTTTGTCTTAGTAAAAAGAAAATTCTTGTTTCTTTTTATTTGATATTTGAATTAGGTGAGTGGAGCTCATGAATATATGAACAATTCATGTATTTTTAGACAGGTGTTTTATAGATTTGAATTCCTATTTTATGTTTTTTTTTTTTTTTTTTTTTTTTTTTTTTTTTTTTTTTTTTATGAGTGTATAAAAACATATTTTTTTATTATTATTTTATGAATTGTAATAGTCCCCACCTGAGCTATTAGTAACATATGCACACCTATTTGATTGAGTATTAGAGGACCAAGATACTTCTCATGGTCTTGATTGCACCATAAGGGCTATAGCTAAGACTACGGCATTAAGGGTAAGATTGTAAATTTATCATAACTTTTAGGTCTATATAAAACTCTTGTACTTGAAAGAAAGCTAATCTTCTCAAGACCCTAGTAGTCGATACCCCTCCTTTCCCTTTCTCACCCTTCCTCAAAATTGGATTGCCTACACAATCAAGTTGTGCCAGTCCACCCACACAATCAAGGTAGAAAATTATAAGGGGTTGAAGTTTGTTATCTTTGTGGATGAAAAATGAAAGTGTTGGAAGATAGAGGTTCTACCCAATTTGGTTCTTTTTTTTCTTTTTCTTTCTTATTTTCAAATAATTTATTTATTTATAGAGAATGGTGGACAAAAAGATAAATTGATTTCAAAATTCAAATAATTTGTTTAAATTGAAGATTTGGTTATTTTCTAATTAATTATGACACATGTTATAAAATTGGGTTCATCTTTTCTTCTTCTTCTTTTTTTTCTTTTTTTTTTTTTTTTGTGTTTAAAATCACTTTTAAAAACTTAAATAATCATTTAAAGTGATTTTTGGACAACCATTTAGTACTTGCTTCTTCCAAAAATTACTTTTTTATTATTCATTGAAAATATATAATTTTAACAAAATCACAGAAAATCGTAATGAAAAAAAAAAAAAAATCTAGAAAAGTTGAAAATAAATAACTAAATAAAGCTTGCTAGCCCTAGTGAGTTTTACATAACGGTGAGGGCCAGCATGAGGTCCACACATGCTTCGCTCAACTGGTGTCTCCCAACTCTGGGCGAAAACGACGTCGTTCAGGCTCATCTTCACCAACTCCACCCATGACGAAGATCTCTACGCCTCTTTGCTCCGCAGATTCGCCGAAACCAGAGACTCCCACCATGGCCGGGCACTGCACGCCAAGCTCATCAAAGGGCCTCTTCACAGTTCTCTCTTCCTCAGCAACCACATCCTCAACATGTACGCCAAATGCGGTCACTTACCCCATGCGCACAAGCTGTTCGATCATTTGCCGCACAGAAATGCCGTGTCGTGGTCGGCCCTCATTGCGGGCTTTGTCCAGCACAACCGTCCCAGCTACGCGCTGGTCCTATTCTCGAAAATGCACGCTGCTGGAGTCAATATCAACGAGTTTACCTTGGTCAGCGCACTACACGCATGCTCATTGTATGATAATGATAGTGATAATAATGAAGGATATTACTATTCTTACTATCTGAGTCGTTTGTATCAAGTGTACGCCTTTGTTGTTCGGTTGGGATTTGAGTGGAATGTATTCTTGATGAACGTGTTTATGACAGCATTGATAAGAGGGAGGAAGTTGGCGGAGGCGTTGGAAGTTTTTGAGGGGTGTAGGGGCAAGGATATTGTGTCGTGGAACGCAGTGATGGCGGGGTTGGTGCAGTTTTGTTGTGGGGAAGTGCCAGGGTTTTGGAGGAGGATGTGCTGTGAGGGAGTGAAGCCTGATAACTTTGCCTTTTCGGGAGTTCTTTCTGGGTTGGCTGCTCTTGGTGACGGTGGAACGGGGGTGCAAGTGCATGGACAGCTTGTGAAGTGTGGGCATGGTGACGAGGTTTGCATTGGGAATTCGCTGGTTGATATGTATTTGAAGTGTGGAAATTTGGAGAATGGCATCAAGGCTTTTGAGGAGATGGTGGAGCGCGATGTCTGTACTTGGAATCAGATGGCTGCAGGGTGCCTGAACTGTGGGAAACCGGGTAGAGCACTTGAGTTGATTGACGAAATGAGGAGAAGCGGTGTGAGGATGAACAAGTTCACCCTTGCCACTGCCCTTACTGCCTGTGCCAACTTGGCTTCCTTGGAGGAGGGTAAGAAAGCCCATGGATTGAGAATTAAGCTCGGGAATGATGTTGATATCTGCGTGGATAATGCCTTGCTTGACATGTATGCAAAGTGTGGATCCATGGATGATGCCCTGCAGGTCTTTGGGACAGTGGAGGCTCGTTCGGTTGTTTCTTGGACAACCATGATCATGGGGTTCGCACAAAATGGCCAAGCAAGGAAAGCACTTGATATTTTTGAACAGATGAGAGCTGAGGGCAATGCACCAAACTACATCACCTTCATTTGTTTGCTCTACGCATGTAGCCAAGGAGGGTTGATTAATGAAGGGTGGGAATATTTCTTGTCCATGGACCGGGAACATGGAATATCACCTGGAGAAGATCATTATGCATGTATGGTTGATATGCTTGGGCGAGCAGGACACATCAAAGAAGCACGTGAGCTAATAAGGAGGATGCCATTTCAGGCGGGTTTGCTGGTGTGGCAGACTCTGCTAGGAGCTTGCCGGGTTCATGGCAATGTGGAAACAGGATTACTTGCAGCGAAGCAGGCATTGAGCTTGGACAAAGACGATTCTTCAACTTATGTGGTATTATCAAACATGTTTGCTGACGGGAGGAATTGGAAAGGTGTTGGTAGTTTGAGGGAACTGATGGAAACTAGAGATGTAAAGAAAATGCCCGGTTCAAGTTGGATTCAGCTGAACAAAAGGTAAGAGTATGCACAAGAGTTCATGATTGTCGATCCCTTTTAAATTAGAATTTAGTTCACTATTTTAACCAGGCAACTTTAGAAACGGTTGTTCTTTAAAGAGTTTTTACACTTTGCTTTAGACTTTGATGGTAGAGATGGATGAATAAGCAATTTGGACCATTCTTTAGGTAGGTAGTGTCTTAGGTTAAAATATTTAGATGATGCATGTTAGGTTGTATTTGGGAATGATTATGATAAAAATGTTTTTTAGCCTAAAGCAATTTAGAGTTCATTTGATAATGTTTTTATTTGAAGTATTTTTAGTGAAAGTATTTTCTCTAAAAGTGTTTTTGAGAGAAATATTTATCAAGTGCTTCTCCACGAAGTATTTGCCAGTAATTTTTTAACTTGTTAATGTGTTCCCTAAATTTTCTCAAATGTCTAATTTTTCTTTTAAAACATTTTTTGTATTAGAAATATTTTATAAAAGCACCATCAAATGGACTCTTTGGGAATGCTTTTATCATAATCGCCTTTATGAAGAATCGGTTTAATGTTTATAACCTTCATGAAATGACAAAGTCATCCATTCATCTAGTTAAGAAATCCTTCCAAAAATATAGTAACCAAATACTAGTGTTTTTATGATAAGTTATTTTGTGTAACATTTTTTTTAAAGCTTTGAGTGTATCTAAATAGTGAGGGGCCTTTTTAGCTCATTTTAACTTTGTTATAAATAGTCTATCAACTCTCTTTACCTATGTTCGGTTTCAAGAAAGTACTAAAGAAAAGAAAATTAATATTAAAAAAAACGGTTTTTTTATGTTTAATCTATTATGAAAAATACAAAAGAAAATCAAATATAGTTAAAATTAGTTAAAAATTTTATCTATTTGAAAATTATTTAATCTTTATATGAAGGAAGGAAAATCAGTAAAATAAGTTTGAAGAAATATGTAAAAATAATTTATTAACTTTAGATTTATTTTTTATTTTCTTTCATTTTTTTTTTTTTCACTTTTCTGATTTATGTTCTTTCCCTCCTATTTTTCCTTAAATTTTCTAAAACCAAATATAGGGTTAGGTTTAATAGAGTTTCCTTTTTTAAGGTATACTCCTTTTAATTAATTTTCATGAATATTTTATTAATTTTTTTAACAAAAAGGAATATATTATCTCTATGAGAAGGTACCACATTGGCAAGTTATAAAGTATTATTGAAATAAATCATTAATTATGGCCAACTCAAGAAAATTCTTGAAGAACCCGTTTGCTTCACTCAGCAGGAATTAGAGGAAAGAGAGTCATTTCTTTTCCTTTTGATTCTCATGTTTACTTGGCTTTGGAATCAAAATAAATAGTGGGAGCCCCACCAGTTTGAGAAAATCCATTTCTCCAAAATATAGAATGGATTTCTCTCTATATAGCTCGAAAACCAACTATGAGATATTTGAGGGATCAAATTTAGTTTTTGGATTGCCCCCTTGAGAGAAGAAGTTGCATTAGCAACACCCCTCCATCAACTATAGTTCCAATCAAGAAGAACAACAGGCTTCACAAACAAGTAACACTAGTCCATTTTTAGGACACCTACTATAAGATTTCTTATTATTTTTGTTTCATTAATCTATGATTGCTTGTGGAGAAAAAAATGGGGAAAGGAAGACCAGAATCAAGAATTTTTATGGTTGTTAAAAAATTAAAGGATCGTTGTATTACTCTTTAAACTTTGATTTTTTTTTTTTTCTCCTTTAATCTTCATAGTTTTTTCATATGTAAGTTGTTTGGTACTTGAGAAAATGTGCAAAATGAAGGATTTATATATATATATATATATATATATTAGAATTTTTTGAAAAATCTTTAGCAACTCATGGTTGCAAGTGTTTACTTGGTGGAGTTTTTTTTTTTTTTTTGTGTTTTTTTTTCCTTTTTTTTTTTTCTTTATAACCAAACAAGGTTGTATCATGAATATGGATTCATCTTATGGGTTTTATGTTGTGTTGTTGGTATTTGCAGCTTCATTTGACAAGTGATGCATTCATAATGAAGTGATCATAATTTATATGTACATTTGCAATGTCATAACTCTTACTATTTTGGGTGCTTTTTCCACAATTTATATGTATATTTACAATGCTATTTTGTGTTCTTTTTTCATAAGTCAAAATTTAATGAATATCAATGGGGCATAGTGAAAACTAGTGCAAGATATATGAACACCACAAGCAAAACCAACTACCAACTCCCCCAGAATTACCTGTATTTGGACTAAGGGATAGTTAACAGTAATTAGGGATAACATAGTGACATGGGGGATAGTTAATACTAGTGGGGGATAGGGAACACCGGTCAAGGATAGTGAACACCATAGGCAAAACCAGCCACAAGCTCCACCAAAGTTTACATGTATTGGGGCAAGGGGATAGTTACCGATTGTTGGGAGTAATATAGTGAGATTAAGAACAATTAATTTTAGTGCAGGATAGTGAATGCTAGGTGAGGATAATGAATGCTAGTGCAGGATAGTGAATAACAATAGGATTTTTTTTTTCTTTTTTCTTTTTAATTTTTATTTCTCTATTTGCTAAATAAACTTTATAATAACAAATTTGGAACTTGAATTTGGCTTTTAGATTTTAGAATGAGAAGTTTGGCGAGAAAGAAGAAGATGGTTGTTGTATTGGATATGTTATCATCCTTCAAACAATAGTAACTTTATGTGTTACATGTTATGCATTTGCCTACACTCATGGTAAAAAATGAGTCAAAAGCGAATATTATACTATACAAGTTTTTCAATAGTATGAGCACCTATGCAGTTTGGTTTATAAGAGTGATATAACATATGTGGCGCAATTAAAAATGAATAAATTTATATTTCAAGAATTGTTTCATGTTCTTTCATATTTTAGCACACCTGCTAAGAATCATGTCATGGCATAAAGTGGCTTCAAAGAGCCATTTTTATGGAAAATCTCTTTGGTAAATAAACAAACACATTGTGACTCTCAAAATTTATTTTAAAATCAATCAAAAAGCTATCAAAAAATATTCAAATGAAGGGGGGGAAATACCCAAAAGAAAAATAAGGATTTCAAATCCAAATAAAGTCTCATTTCATGATTTGATCATTGGCTTGAAGAAGGGTAAAATAACCTAAAAAATAACAAAACTAATCAATTAAAGTATCAAAACCCACTATACAACCAATTATTCAAGACATCAAGCAATTTCTTAAACAATTAAGATGAACAAAGTGAATAAAAAATTAAAATAAAAGTGAATTAAAAAAATAAGAAACTTCATTGATGAAGAACAAAAAATCAAACAATCAAGTGTGTGGCCTCCAATATCTACACTCTATATACATTTCATCTCAAGAATGAACAGAAAATGAAAATAAACTGAAAATAAGAAGAAAAAAATGGAATCAAAGCAAACTTACCAAGATTCCTTCTCACAAGTGCAAGTACTTAGCTTCTTGTAAACTTATCTTCTTCTTCAAGCCATAAATTTCTTCAAATCTTCAAAGTTCTTCTCCTAAAAATGTAGTAAAGTTTATCCTCCCAAAATGTTAAAAAAAATCTCCCTAAATGAGCCTTTTGAGATCCCCCTTTATAGAAAAAAGAATGGTGGAGATTTAGACACTTGTCCTTATTTTCTCCAAAACTCAATTATCTTTAAAACCCCCTTAAACCAAACCCAAAATCCAAAAAGGCTATACACAATGTTAATGTTGTTGGAAACCATGAATTTCTTCATTCCCTATCCTTGGATCTCCTAGGGTGCATGCATTTGTCCTAAGGCATCTGTAAATCTATCGCAATGAAATAAAATGATAATAAAAGCCATTATTAACTATAGTTCTAGAGATATAGTATTCATACTTGGATTTGGATGTTCCCATATCAATTCCACGTGGAGAAGAAGAAGTTTGAAGGTCTTGTACACCCAAGATCTTTCGCCCAATGACTCAAACCACAATCTCGACACTCTAAAGTATGGGCAATGGAAAGGAGGAAGCTTTGGTTCTTTTTTTCTCTCTCTCTCTTTCTTTCTCTCTCTATCTCTCTCTCGTTCTCTCTCTTTGGAGATGGAAGACAACTAAGTTGCCCACTAAGCTTATTATGCATTAAGTGAAATATATGAAAAAGATTATACCACTGGTGCAAACGTTGGTGGCACTAATGATAATGAGGAGGAGATAAGAAGAGAAGATGCAAGAATGGATAAGAATATGAACATGGGGACATATTGATAGCGATATGAGGACTTAAGACTTTGGTGTGGATCTTGTTAGGATAGAGCCCTAAAAAACACAACATGATATAACAATAAATGGTTTTTATTAATATTTATATCATGATTCCAGTTTTCCTTTCACTATTTGTAAATTTAAGGCTAAACAATTAAGAAAATCATCCAAGAAAGAGGATGAATTGGGTCTTTGAAAAAGTTTTCCAAACACACCAAATTTAATAAATTAAAGAATAATAAATAAGGAGATAGAGTTAGAGAAAGCAAGCACTATATTTTATAGTGGTTTAACAATCCTTGCCTACATCCACTCTCTTCAAGCTCTCACCGAGTAAGGGTTCCACTATATTAAAGCTTCAACCAAGCTTCCAATGCTTTACACTTGGATTTCTGACTTCAATGGACGTTTTAAGTTCCCAAGTATGCCACAACTTGAAGCTTTAACCATTCAAAATCTCACTTCAATAACAATGGAAGAACACACTCTCACCCTAGTTCAATAAATGAACAAGTACAAAGGAAAGCTAGGATGAATGACAAAGGTGCACTAAGGTGGTTTTCAAGTGAACAATAAATGTACCAAAGATAGAAAATGAGTGCTTTTGATGAGAAACAAGTAGGAAGAAAATTGATTGTAGGTGTTTTCTCTATAATAAATGAATTGAAGTTCATAATTTATAAGTTTCTAACCTTAGGCAACAAAAACACCAGAAAGTAGTCTCGTTCGATCGAGCTTCGATTCGATCAATTGACTAACCGCTAGGTATTAAATGCACAATACGTGACTGTTAGGCCCTAGACCAGACTTTAAACAAGAAGAGTTTCCCCTTGACTAGGAAAGGTCTCATCTCGATCAGGATTGCATAGCTACTAGATGAGAGAGAAGATTTTTGCATTCCTCAGCTAATCCATGACCGGGAAGACTTAACCAGTCAACCGAGAAGACTTAATTAGCCGACTAGGAAGACTTAACTAGCTGACCAGTTCCCTGACCAGTTGATTCGATTGAGCAATTTCCTTGACTGATTGACCTATTTTGCCCTAAAAACCTATCTTTTCTAGTTTATTTTTCTTTTAACACTTACGTAAAGTCTTTAGGTGCCTTAGTAAGTCAAGTTGAAATTAATTTTGCCTATGGTTCATGTGAGAATGCTTAGGTTTTAATTAAATTTTAACTTTAATGCATAAATTGAGTGTTTCAAGGATGCATGATTTTATACCCAATTATTCACCATAAAAATATTTCCTAAGATTGAATAGTCTTTATGCACTCTTAAACTTTTACTCATTTGATCTCTTGATGATTATTTTGACTTTCCAATTGAATTTCTCAAATAGAACTCGAAACTCATCTTGGTTTTAAGTCATTAGTACACTAACCATGGTTTATTATAATTGAAACATGATTAGGAGAACCCTTGAGCTAACAATCTTCCCATTTTTTATGATGACAAACTTTGGTTATCTAAGAGAAACTGAGTCTCCCCCTCAAACCAAGCATTGATTGAAATCAAGAGTTCTAAAACTTAAGAAAGATAATCTGATTGAGCATAAATACATAATGGATGTGCATAAGATCAAACTATTAATCACAAGAGCATTACAAGGATAATCATATATAAACAAGGCATGTAAACGAAATAATCTAAGCATTCATAAAATGAAGATCATCAACATTAAGATATCAATATAAAAACATCATCAATGGATAATATCATAACAAAGTAACAAGTATAGCACCATATCCAACAAAAAGAAATAGCCCATGCTATCCAAAGTGTAACAAACATGCCCAAAATAAAGGAATAGCCCATGCTATCCAAAACATAAATAGTGTAACATAATATGTCCAAAATGAGTATATGAAATGAGTGTACATGTCACATGTAATCCACCTAATATAACTACCCTCTTAGATACGCCATGAAATATATGTTCCCCCTTTGGCAATAGAAAAAAGAGACAAGGGGGATCTCCAACTAATGATCAAGGCTATGAAGGAGGAGGAAAGATGGAGCGAAGGTAGGCCATGATCTCGATATGTTGAGTTGTAGACATAGCCTCAATATGATCAAGTTGATTTGACCTATGAGTGAGACTCTAAGGTAGTCATATATTGATGGGATTGAGTCCTTAAAAGTAAGACAAGATGTAACAAAGTTAAACTTGACTTTCCTTTTTGTTACCCCTTTGGTGTATTAACATTGATTTGAGCATTCAATCTATATCTCTTACATTGTAAATTAATTGGGTGCATTAGAAGTTGTATAGAGAATACAAGTCATGGGTTCCTTGTAAGTAGATAAGTTGTCCATAATCAGTTCATTGATTTGGGCAATCCAGTAGAGACTATAGTGCCCCACCTCCAAACTAGAGAGATAACTTGTTTTGGCTATTGAGATAGGTTTCCCAAGGTGAGTGCACTTGTCACACCCCAAGACCCACTCCAAGGGCATGACGGTCATTTCACACCTTAAACTCGAAGGCTTAAAGTGTAACCTGACCCAAACAATCGCATTGTAACTGAAAGTAACCAATTACCAAATACCTATTTAGAGTAGCGGAACAAAATTCTAAAATCTTCAAACTTAACTTTAAAACTAAGCATCCATCAACCCAAATCCATTATCCAAATAGATTGCAAACTCAAATAAATCAAGTGCTAACAAATTTTCATAATCTCCAAATCTCAACTTCAAACTATCATAACAAATTTGTAAGTTCAAATCTAAATAACTTCCGAGAAAAAAAACAAAATAAATCCAAATGAATATAAACTTATAGGCTAACAATGTCCAAAAATAACATTCTAACCAAAATTCTAATGATGACTATTCCCCAACCTAGCCATCACTCCTCGCTTGAACTAAGGGTACTTGAAAAATTATCAACAAATCGAAATGAGCTTAAAGCCCAATAAGGAACATTAAAGCAGTCCAAGGATCAAATATTTCAAATTCACTTGCAAAATAGGAGACATTATAACTAATTATTTTCATAAACCTTGAGTCAGTTTTGCCAATACATTTAAAACTTTTAACTGTACACTTTCAATTTTGATTCAAACATTTTCATATCAAATTCAATCAAAACATTCAAATCATTTATTTACTCTGGTCATCAAACATCAAATAGTGCCCAGTTAGGTGAGACTTTTCAAATAGGTGGCTAGCCTCAAATTGTTCCTTTAAGGTGGATGGAACCAAACACTACTAGTACTAGTAACCTCTAACCAAACTTTTAGAGGCTGGAGTCCAAATCAATTACGTTTCCGACACAAAAATGTAAATGTCAACTATTATATCCCGTTGACAAAGGCCAAACAAACCAGAGTCAAACACTTATTTCAATTATTCAAATTTGCAAAACATAATATCTCCATATTTCTCTGTTGTAAACAAAATATAAGGTTCTAACATACTTTTCATGCAAAACATATTTGATCCATGCATAAAACGAATAATAACTCAAAACGTTTCCAAATGATGTATATAAAGGTTTGTTTCTAAAAAAAAAACACAACTGCATTAATTTCTCTTACCTCAAAAGAAGTCCTCAAAAACTTTGAAGAGAAATAATCCTGAAAATCTACTCTTCACCTAACAAAATATAAGAGGAATAATTATTACTATTTATCTATAATTTAACTAATCTATTCCTTATTTAAATAAATTAATAAATTCCCAATTTGTTTCTAATAATACATTACTAATTTAATTAAATTGCAATTTTATTTCATTATAAAATTCTATAATATTTTATTTATTTATATATATATATTTATTGTTGACGTTTCTACATGTAGGAGAAGTTTATTTGGAGTTCATTAGTTATTTAAGTAATAACAATGTCTTACCTATTTCAAGTTTTTTTTTTTTTTTTTCTTAGGTTGGTGTACTTTTTGAGTCATGCTTCTATCACGCACAGAAAGCACTCCCTGCAATTACCTCATTCTACATGGTTCCGCCACTTGGAAGTAGTGGTTCTTGGGGTGATTTGACAAGAAAAATAGGCGAGTCTTGCATTGGGTGTCAATTGGAATCATTTTTTGAATAAGTTATTTTATAGTCCGCATTACTAGATGTTCCATTTCAGACAGATTAAAATCATCACTTTATTGTCCTAAATTGCAGAGTCTCACAGGTGAAAATCTTAATTGAGATTTCTTCCCGGTTTTTTTTTTCATTTAAAAACTTAAGATTTCCCAATTTCCAACAATAAATCAAAATCTTAAATTTTCACTATTTTGATATTAAAACGAATTAAAAAAAAAAAAAACTAACCCTAATCTAGATTTGGGTTTTCCAAAAAACTATATTTAAATGTGCTTGAAATTAACTAATAAATCTAAAATATTAATATAGGGGTTAGAATCTTACCTATGGAGATCTGTTCTTCAAACCCTGAAATCCAACTCTAATCTTACGTTTTTCGAAACTCTCTATGAATAGGAACGCGATTTAGAAAAGAATAGAAAGAACAGAATTTTTAATTTATACCTAGGGTATTTATTCGTAAAATTACCTTTTCACCCTTCTTCCATTTTATTAAATTAATTAATATATTAATTTAATATCATTATTAATAATTTCCTAAATTGCCCCTTAAAAAAAACTTGGGTGTTACATCCTCCCCTCCTTAACAAAAGTTTAGTCCTCTAAACTTGACATACCTGAGTCTTGAAATAATTGAGGATGTTTTTCTCTCATCTTTTCTTCTAACTCCCAAGTGGCCTCTCGGATACTATGATTGCTCTACTGGACCTTTACCAACTTGACAACTGCATGTCATAGTACCTTATCCATCACATCCACAATTTGAACAAGCAACTCTTCATAGGTCAAGTCCTCAGAAATTTGAATAGGCTCCAACTCCACAACATGAGAGGGGTCATAAATATATTTCCTCAAAGTCGAAACATGGAATACATTATGAATCTTAGATAGACTTGGGGGCAAGGCCACTGTATAAGCCAAAGTGCCTACTCTTTCTAATACCTCAAATGGTCCCACAAAATAAGGACTGAGTTTCCCTTTTCTTCCAAATCTCATTATAGACTTCATAGGTGAAACTTTCAAGAAAACATGATCACCCACTTCAAATTATCAGCATAACTCTTCTGTCTACTTTGTGTTGCTTTCAATCTTTCCTTAATTAAAGAGACCTTTTCAAAAGTCAATTGCACAAGTTCAGGCCCCAAAAGTTTCTTCTCTCCAACATCATCCCAACAAACAGAAGATCGACATCTCCTACCATGTAACGCTTCAAAAGGTGTCATCCCAATGCTAGCTTGAAAGCTATTATTATAGGTAAACTCCACTAGGGGCAAATAATCATCCCAATTACCCTCTCTGATTGACCATCAGTTTGCGGATGAAAAGCAGTACTAAAACTTAACTTAGTACCTAATGCTTTCTGTAAACTATACCAAAATCTAGAAGTGAAACGAGGATCTCTATCAGATACTATAGAAACAGGTACACCATGCATTCTCATAATCTCCTTAATATAAAGAGAAGTCAAACGATCCATAGAAAAATTGACTTTCATAGGCAGAAAATGAGCAGACTTTGTCAATCGATCAACAATCACCTAAATCACATTATTGCCCCCTAAGGTCCTTGGTAACCCTGTTACAAAATCCATAGTAATATGTTCCCATTTCCACTCGGGAATAGAAAGTGGTTGCAAAAACCCTGCTGGTCGTTGATGCTCAACTTACACTTGTTGACACACCAAACATTGAGCCACAAATTGCACAATATCTCGCTTCATACCTGGCCACCAATAATTTTGTCTCAAATCTTTGTACATCTTTGCCCCTCCTGGGTGGATCGCAACCCTAGAACAATGAGCTTCCTCCAAAAGCTCCCTTCTTAAGTCTCCATCATTTGGGACACAAAGTCTAGTTCTAAACCTCAAAATCCCATCATTTGATAAAAGAAAGTCAGGCTTATTACCCTTTTTAACATCTTCCATAAGTTGCACTAAGTTCAAATCGTTCTTTTGTAGGGCCTTAATTCTCCTAACTAAGTCTGGTTGCACTCTAAAGTTCGCCACAAGAGCTCCCGAGTCCAAAACTCTCATATGGACTTGTAAACTCCTCAAATCTCCCAATAATTGCCTCTGACAACCTCTAATAGCTGCTAAGGAACCAACGGATTTCCTGCTCAAGGCGTCAGCCACAGCATTCGCCTTCCCTATGTGATACTAAATAATGCAGTCATAATCTTTAAGTAGTTCAATCCACCTCCTCTGTCTCATGTTCAATTCCTTTTGGGAAAATAAATACTTCAAGCTATTATGACCTGTGAATATCTCACAAGTTTCACCAAAAAGAAAATGTCTCCAGATCTTAAGTGCAAAAACCACTGCAGCTAACTCTAAATCATGAGTAGGATAATTTTGTTCATAAGGCTTCAACTGTCTAGAAGCATAAGCTACAAATTTCCCATGTTGCATAAGAACACAACCCAAATCCTGACGAAAGGCATCACTATACACCACAAACCCTCCTAAGCCTGAAGGGATAATCAAAATAGGAGCTATCACTAATTTGTTCTTTAACTCTTGGAAACTACGTTCACAATCATTAGACCACTCAAACTTAACCCCTTTTTGAGTCAACCTGGTCAGAAGTAGGGCGATCTTAGAGAACCCCTCAATAAACCGCCTATAATAACCAGCCAGTCTTAAGAAACTTCAAATCTCAATCTCAGTATTAGGTCTCCTCCAATTTGACACGGCATCTACCTTTCCAAGGTCAACAGAGATGTCATCCTTGGTCACCACATGCCCAAGGAAAGAGACTTTATCTAACCAGAACTCACACTTCTTTAGTTTAGCATACAGTTGCTTATCTCTAAGAGTCTGCAACACAATACTCAATTGGCACTCATGCTCTTTCCTACTCTTTGAGTACACCAAAATATCATCAATAAAAACCACCACAAACTGATCTAGATAGGGCTTGAATACCCTATTCATTAACTCCATAAAAGCAACAGGTGCATTAGTTAAACTATAAGGCATAACTAAAAACTCATAATGCCCATATCTAGTTCGAAAAGCAGTCTTGGGTACATCTTCACTTCTAACCCTTAACTGATGATAACCAGACCGAAGATTAATCTTAGAGAACACACATGCACCCTGAAGTTGATCAAACAAATCATCAATCCGAGGAAAGGGATACTTGTTTCTCATTGTCACCTTATTCAACTCTCTATAATCAATGCAGAGTCTCATAGATCCATCCTTCTTCCTTACAAATAAAACAGGAGCTCCCCAAGGTGAGACACTAGGCCTAATGAAGCCGTTATCTAACAACTCCTGAAGTTGAATCTTCAACTCCTTAAGCTCTATAGGTGCCATCCTATAAGGGGCCTTAGAGATAGGAGCTGTCCCTGGTGCCAAATCAATGGTGAACTCCACCTCCGTCTCTGGTGGCAAGCCAGGTAGATCCTCTGGAAAGACATCAAGATAGTCCCTTACAATGGGTATGTCTTCCAACTTTAAATAATTTTCCTTATTCACAACATAAGCCAAAAACCCTTGACAACCTTTCCTGAGCAAAGACCTAGCTCGCAAGGGTGAGATCATAAGCAGTGGTTTATCCACATGTTTCCCCTCAAAACTAAAACCAGGCTAACCAGGAATGTTAAACGTCACTCTTTTCCCAAAACAATCAACAGATGCATGGTATGAAGCTAACCAATCCATCACCAAAATCACATCAAAATCCTGGAGGTCAAGAAGTACTAAGTCAACTGTCATCTCTCTATACCCAATCATCACACAACAATCTCTAAGTATTTTATTAACCACAACAAAATCTCCCAAAGGAGTAGCAACAAATAAATCAAAGTCCATGTTATCAATCGACATACCCAACAAACCATCAAAAGATACAAAAACAAAAGAGTGTGTTGAACCAGGATCAATTAAGGCTTTAGCGAATAAGGTGTGAATTCGAAGAGTACTTGTCACCACATCAGAAGTAGCCTGAGCATCTCTGTGAGTCATAGCAAATACCCGTCCTTGAGCTCTGGGCTTCTGTCTATCATTATTCTCCTTATTAGGCTTCCCAAATATAGACTTCTTATTTTCTAGACAATCTTGAACCATATGTCCCTGTTTTCCACAACCAAAGCAAGCTTCTGTCTCTCTGTAGCATGGCCTATCCCCATGCTTCTTGCCATAAGTAGGACAAATCTCATCTAAATTATGTGCTGCTTTTCCTTTATTCTGATTTCTACTTGGAGCAGACTTTTTCTATGCTTGGTTACCATGAGCACCTTTATTTCCATTCCTCTTCCTTTGTTGTTTTCTATACTAGTGAAGCTCTTCATTATCCTTCTCTGCAATAAGGGCTCTGTCTACCACATCTGAATAAACACTAAGCTTCAGAATGGATATCTTATTCTTCAGATAAGGCTTCAGTCCATCCTGAAACTTTAATGTTTTTTCCTCTTCTGTAGCAATCAACTGTGGGGCAAAACAGAATAGTTCGCTAAACTTAGCCTCATATTAGGCCACAGTCAAATTCCCATATTCCAGACGGACAAACTCTCCCACCTTTTGTCGTCAAACATTGTTAGGAAATTACTTCTTATAAAAAGCCTCCCTAAACTGACTCCAAACAATAGGCCTTTGATCCTTCAAAAGCCTCTTAGTCATGCGCCACCAATGGTCTACCTCTTTGTCTAACATAAATGCTGCATAAGAGGCTTTTTGCTCCTCAGAACAATCAATGACATCAAAGAATTTCTCTATCTTCATAATCCAAGCCTCTACCTCTATTGGATCTAAAGTACTAGAAAATTAAGGGGGGCCCAGCTTCTTAAAGTCATCAAAGGAGCTACCTCTAGTAGATGAGGATTGTCCTTGACCATTACTTCTAGTAGCTCTAGCTTAACACTCAACCAAGCCAGCCAAAGTCCCTAAGTATCTGTAAAGCAGGTCTCCTTGGTGGCATGGTGTCCTATAAAGCAACAGGTATAACTAAATTAGTCACTAAGAAGCTAAATAAGCAAATCAAAATTGTAAGAAATAAAGGGAATCGGACTAGATGAAGTTGAAACTTAAACTAATGCGTCACTCATCTATTCCTAAATGTAAACTAAACAACTTCCCATCAAGATCACAACCTAGTGCTCTGATACCACTTTGTCACACCCCAAGACCCACTCCAAGGGCGCGACGGTCATTTCACACCTCAAACCCGAAGGCTTAAAGTGTAACCTGACCCAAAAAATCATATTGTAATTGGAAGTAACCAATTACCAAATACCTGTTTAGAGTAGCGGAACAAAATTCTAAAATCTTCAAACTTAACTTTAAAACTAAGCATCCATCAACCAAAATCCATTATCCAAATAGATTGCAAACTCAAATAAATCAAGTGCTAACAAATTTTCATAATCTCCAAATCTCAACTTCAAACTATCATAACAAATTTGTAAGTTCAAATCTAAATAACTTCCAAAAAAAAAAACAAAATAAATCCAAATAAACATAAACTTATTGGCTAACAATGTCCAAAAATAACATCCTAACCAAAATTCTAATGATGACCATTCCCCAACCTAGCCATCACTCCTCGCCCAAACTAAGGGTACTTAAAAAATTATCAACAAATAGGAACGAGCTCAAAGTCCAATAAGGAACATTAATGCAGTCCAAGGATCAAACATTTCAAATTCACTTGCAAAATAGAAGACATTTTAACTAATTATTTTCATAAACCTTGAGTCAGTTTTGCCAATACATTCAAAACTTTTAACTCTATACTTTCAATTCTGATTCAAACATTTTTATATCAAATTCAATCAAAACATTCAAATCATTTATTTACTCTGGTCATCAAACATCAAATAGCACCCAACTAGGTGGGACTTTTCAAATAGGTGGCTAGCTTCAAATTGTTCTTTTAAGGTGGATAGTAATAACCTCTAACCAAACCCCTAGAGGCTGGGATCCAAATCAATTACATTTCCCACCACAAAAATGTAAAGGTCAACTATTGTATCCCGTTGACAAAGGCCAAACAAACCAGAGTCAAACACTTATTTCAATTATTCAAATTTGCAAAACATAATATCTCCACATTTCTCTATTGTAAACAAAATATAAGGTTTTAACATACTTTTCATGCAAAACATATTTGATCCATGCATAAAACGAATAATAACTCAAAACGTTTCCAAGTGATGTATATAAAGATTTGTTTCTAAAAAAAAAAAAAACACAACTGCATTAATTTCTCTTACCTCAAAAACTTTGAAGAGAAATAATCCTAAAAATCTACTCTTCACCTAACAAAATATAAGAGGAATAATTATTATTATTTATATATAATTTAACTAATCTATTCCTTATTTAAATAAATTAATAAATTCCCAATTTGTTTTTAATAATACATTACTAATTTAATTAAATTTCAATTTTATTTCATTATAAAATTCTATAATATTTTATTTATATATATATATATATATATATATATATATATATATATATATTTTGTTGACGTTTCTACATGTAGGAGAAGTTTATTTGGAGTTCATTAGTTATTTAAGTAATAACAATGTCTTGCCTATTTCAAGTTTTTTTTTTTTTTTTCTTAGGTTGGTGTACTTTTTGAGTCATGCTTCCAGCACGCACAGAAAGCACCCCCTGCAATTACCTCATTCTACATGGTTCCGCCACTTGGAAGTAGTGGTTCTTTGGGTGATTTGACGAGAAAAATAGGCGAGTCTTGCATTGGGTATCATGGAATCATTTTGAATAAGTTATTTTATAGTCCGCATTACTAGATGTTCCATTTCAGACAGATTAAAATCATCACTTTATTGTCCTAAATTGCAGAGTCTCACAGGTGAAAATCTTAATTGAGATTTCTTCCCGGTTTTTTTTTTTGCATCTAAAGACTTAAGATTTCCCAATTTCCAACAATAAATCAAAATCTTAAATTTTCACTATTTTGATATTAAAACGAATTAAAAAAAATAAACTAACCCTAATCTAGATTTGGGTTTTCCAAAAAAACATATTTAAATGTGCTTGAAATTAACTAATAAATCTAAAATATTAATCTAGGGGTTAGAATCTTACCTATGGAGATCTGTTCTTCAAACCCTGAAATTCGACTCCAATCTTACGTTTTTCGGAACTCTCTGTAAACAGGAACGCGATTCAGAAAAGAATAGAAAGAACAAAATTTTTAATTTATACCTAGGGTATTTATTCGTAAAATTACCTTTCACCTCTCTTCCATTTTATTAAATTAATTAATATATTAATTTAATATCATTATTAATAATTTCCCAAATTACCCTTAATAAAAAAACTTAGGCGTTATAGCACTAGTGTATGTGATGCACATTAGACAAGACCTAAGTTGAATCATGATGCAAGGTTATCAATAGTCATGATTCACCAAGTTATTCTACTACATGAACTCTCAACCTTTAGAGGATATTGAGCTTGTGCAAAAGTTAATAGTAACTTTAACCTACAGGTAAGATCGTAAGCTAATCATATATACCCTATAAATTAGGTCATTATTGATGGAAGCCGATAGCAACAAGTATTCTTAATAGAGGCACTATGATATCTCATGGGATTGAGATGTTGTGTCTTCTTAGGTAATCCAAAGGACATGTGATCATGAAATCTATGGAGCTACAATAATTCCTTAAGTGGAATTTGACATATCCTCTTTATGAGGTAGAGTATGTCATTTGATCACTTAATAAGTGGGATTTGTAACTGAATAATTAAAAAGGTAATCTTGATAGGTGATAGCACTGTTGGGATTGAGCCCTTAAAAGTAAGACATGATGTAAAAAAGTTATACTCAACTGTCTCATTATTATCCCTTTAGTGTATTCACATTGATTTAAGCATTCAGCTTATGTTTCTTACATTATTGTAGACCCTTCATTTTGTTCCCTTAGCACATGCCCTATTAGGTTATCTTTCAGTATTCCATAGTAGTTCCTTGGTAGCCCACACTACTCGTACAACTTATCTTTTGATCCACCTTAGAGACTCTAGTCGAGGGTTTTCTCTAATCCCTCATTGTGACCCTTGGCAACCCCGAGTTAGACCTAGGATTTTCCTTTCTTTTTTTTAGGATAATTCATTTAGATACACTTTTAGGATGGCATAACTAGGTCACTTAGGCCCATTTAGGCACACTTGGCCCACTAGGCACCACCTTAGGCCCACCTAGGTCACTTAGGCACACTTGGCTCACTAGGCACTACCTTAGGCCCACTAGGTTACTTAGACTCATTTAGGCACACTTGGCCCACTAAGCACCACCTTAGGTACACTTAACCCACTAGGTACCACCTTAGGCCTACCTAGGTCATTTAAGCCCATTCAGGCACACTTGGCCCATTAGGCACACCTTAGGCCCACTTAGGCACTCTCAACTCATTAGGCACCACCTTAGGCCCATATAAACTCATTTGGCCCATTTAGGATTACCTTGGCCTTTTTAAGTCACCTGAGCCCCTTTAAGCCACTCAGGTTCACTTAGGCACATTTGACCCATTTAGGCACACTTAGGTTCACTTAGGCATATTTGACCCATTTAGGCACACTTAGGCATATTTGACCCATTTAGGCACACTTAGGTTCACCTAGGCCTACCTTAAGCACACTTAGGTCACCTTTTAAGTGTACTTAGCATGACTTGTATGACTTGTTGCATGACTTATGTGGCTCAGTTATTTATTTATTTATTTATATATATTGATTTTTATTTTTATTGTTATTATTATCAATCAAATGTTTATTTTTATTTGTTATCTTCTTTTTATTTTATTTTTCTAATTAACTTATTTATTTATCATTGTTTCGTTATTTTTTAATTTAGTTATTTATTCATTCAATTATTTAATTTAATAAATTTGATGTTTTTGCAAGGAAAGTTATCGATGGAAAAGAAAAGGTCGACATAAGATTTTTTTTTTTTTTTTTTAAAAAAAGGAGAATTAGTTTTTATTTTTATGTTTATTTATTGAAAAATCAAAATAAAAAACATAGAAATGATAAGTTTTAAGTTTGAAAATCAGATTGTTTATCTAAAAGGAATGGATAAGTTGGAAAATACATTTTTAATTAAAGAATGGGAATATATTTATAAATAAATAAATAAATAAAGGAGATTTAGTTTTTATTTTTATTTTTATTTATTGGAAAATCATAATTAAAAGATATATATAGAAAGGATAAGTTTTAAAATTTGAAAATCATATTATTTATCTAAAAGGAGGGGATAAGTTGGAAAATAAGTTTTAAATTGAAGAATTGGAATTTTTTTTTTTTAAATGAGATTTAGTTTTATTGTAGTGTATTTTATTTATTTTTATTTATTGGAAAATCAGAGTTTTTTTTTAAAAAAAAAAAATAGAGAGAGGATAAGTTTTAAATTTTGAAAACCAAATTGTTTATCTAAAAGGAGTGGATAAGTTGAATTTATAAATTTTAAATTGAAGAATTGGAATATTTTTTAAAAAAATGAGATTTAGTTTTATTTTATTGTATTTTATTTATTTTTGTTTATTGGAAAATCAGAGTTTTTTTTTAAATAAAGAGGATAAGTTTTAAAATTAGAAAAAATAAGATTGTTTATTAAAGAGAGGGGAGAGACTCTTATGGAGGATTTTTTTGAGAAAATTCACTTCTTTGGGGGATGGACCCATAAGCATGGCTACATCTCAATAGATAGAGCAGCCTACAAGCACAAGATTTATTTGGGGAAAAGGACCCGAGGGGCCGCAGGATTTTGGCGGAGAGGGGGGAGGGGAAAGGCATCAGATTTTGGCTTCTTTTTGGACATCACACACACCATAAGTGGACTGGCAGAGAGTCCTTGGAAGCAGTCACGCAGCCATACGAGAAGAAGCAGAAGTCACTTTTGGAATTTTTTTTTTTTTTTTTTTTATGTGCCTCCATAAATTCCATTGTACAGCCCACACGCACCAGGAGTGCCTCCACGGGTAGCACTTTCTGGGCGAGGGATAGCAGCACATTGTTGTTTGACTTTTTTGGTTGAGCAACCTGCATGCACAAGCCATAAAAAGAGGGGAGGGCGCTCCATTGAAAGGTTAGCATTATGTTAGTTTGAAAAATTTGAACTTTGTTTTGTTGAGATTCATGGTTTTGGTTTGAAAGTTGAAATTGTGTTTGGTTTCATTTTGATCCAATGGGTTAATTTGAAAAGTTAGAATTTTGCCTAATTTAATTTTGATCCATGATGTCAATTTGGAAAATAGGATTTTGTTTAGTTTACTTTTAATCCATCTGGTTTAGTCATAGTCTTGTAGTTTTAATTCTTTACTTTAATTAATTCCATGTGATCAAGCTCATTTTTTTATGTTATTTAATTTGTGTTTCAATTCATTTTGTTTAGATTAGGTGTTTTTATTATCCATTGGTTTTTGAGTATTAAAGTTCATCATTTAATTTTGTTTTGACCTAGTTTTAATCCATCTTGCTTAGCCATAGTTTTACAGTTTTATTTTTATTTTTTTTGGTTTAGTGAATTCATGTGATCAAATTCATATCTTTAGTGTTGTTTTAGATTTATTACTAATCTATTTGTTTAGTTTGGTTGTCTTCACAATTTCTAGTACCTTAGTTTAGTTAATTCCATGTGTTCAAATCTATCTTGTTTTAGTTTAATTTAATTCATCTATTTGTTTTAAACACTCTTATTAATAAAGACTGATTCCATATATGCAAGTTCATGTCTTTTTAGGTTTATGTAGATTTAGTTCAATTCATTTTACTTAGTTCATAAGCTTTTATAATTTTAGTTCGTTAGATTAGTTGTTTCATGTGATAAAGTTTTTATTTTGAAGTTTGTTTTTAATTCGGTTTAATTTAAGTTTAACTCAAAAGTAAATCCATGTCACATCTTCAAAGTTTGATAATTTGTTTCTTGTTTTTAGTTTCACATCATTAGGTTATTTTCCATGCTATTCAAAGTCTTGTCTTTTATTTATGAAAGTTTAGAAAATTCTTAGGATTTTAGTTTTTTAGGTTATTATGTATTATTTTGGTGTTGGCTTATATTTCATACTATTAATTCTTAGGATTTAGTTTCCTTGTTAAAGTATAAAGTTAGATTATTTGATTTTGAAAGCATTGTTAAGTTGTTTGATATTCAGTTTCCTTGTTAATACATGAAGTTTGATTCTTTGATTCGGTAAGCATTGTTAATTTCTCTAATATTTAATCTCTTTGTTAATACAATTAAGTTTGATTGTTTATTTTTGAAAGCATGTTTATTGTTTGTGATTTAGTTAAAATTCATGATGTTGGTCATTTATCTTTGAAAGACTGCTTTATTTATTTATTTATTTTATTTTTTTAGAAAGAAAAAAAAGGCTTTTTTAGAAATTGACATCTTGAGTTAAATCAAAATCGCTACCTTCTTTTCAAAAATGAATTTTTTTTCCATCATAAGTTTGGTTCCTTGATTCCAAATGAAAGGTAACCAAAAATAGGATCCAAGTATTTTTTTTTTCTCTTGTTTTAAAATCCCTTTAAACTAGAAAATTAAAGATCCTATTTTATGCCTATTGATTGAGGTTTACCAAATCACTTGGTCCCTTTTGTTTCCTCTAAAATCGTTTCCAAAAGTATTTAAACCAATAAAAGGCTTTAGAAAAACATTCATTCTAGATTTAGACAAAGAACACATTTTCTATTAAAATTATGCAACTCATTTCATCTAAGTTGCATTCTTCTTTATTGGTTTTCAAATTTTTTTTTTTTTTATTCACATAGGTTTGGACTTGTACTCCCAAACTAATTGGAATACACATGTAAAACTTATGGAAATTGAATGGGGACTTGATGGAACCCCTACATGAGAAATTTTTTTAAAAAAAATTACTTGCTGCCAGTTTTCACTCAGCTACTGACTTTTTAGATTTAAAATTCAATTTGACCTATTTATGATTTTCTAAAAATTCTTCCACTGCTTGTATGATATTTGAGGCATCTTTAATATGAATTTAAATTTTCATTTGAGTTAGAAGCAACTCTGGAATAGAAGATATAAATGAGTCTTTAAGGGGGCTCTATTTTCACCCAGTTCTGGATACCCGAATTGTTTTTGTAAAAATAAAATATCATATGATTTTTTAAATTTGATTTGATATTTTTTCTTAATTCTAGACTTCTTGAAATTGATCTTAGAGACATAAAACCTTGAAAATAATTTTCCCAATTGAAAGACATAATTTTCCCTTTCCACACCCACTACACTGCTCCAATTTTGAACAGAAAGGATGTTTGATTGTTTTTAAAATTGATTCGTGTGCTTTCTGACCTTTTCCTTATTTTTATTGTAAAAAAGACATTCTAAACATGTTGCGTAATTTTTTTTTATGATTTTTCTGGCACTTCTATGTTAGTTTAAAAAATCAATTTATGCATGCTATTGAATTTTGTCCTAGTCTGGACCTTTAGAGATGTTTCTGTAAACTAGAATCAATTGAGGCTTTACTAAATTGATTGGCCTTTTGGTTGATAATCTAGACATATAGAAGAGGTCTTCTGAAAATTTATGTAATTAAAATCCACTTCTAGGTATTTTTTTTTTAGGATTTATTCTTTAATCGCTCTTGTTGTGATTGTATGCTGGGATTCCTATACAATGTTTAACTTACCTTTTAACTTGGAGTTAATTGATATGTCTTTACTTGATCTTGGATTTGGTATAGTAATATAGGCATATTAAGAATGTCATATGATTCCTCCCATGTTGAAATGATGTCTCTAGATATTTGTTTAGGATTTTTCAAATGAATGTTGTTTTGCCCATTTACTGCATGTTTTTTTGTCTTAGTTACTAACTTTGATACTTATGGCTACCTAGAGTATTAATTTAAATTTAATGATGAGTTTATGTGTATGTCCTAGGTGATAGATGATATTCCTTTGGAATCTTACCCTTTTTAAGCTATGCAAATGTTATATATATTAGTGTTTTACATCATAGTTATTTATTATCATGAATTGCTTTAACTCTATTTCATCACGTGTAAGCACGATGTAAGTTATGCATACTATCCAAGCACATCTGTCACACCTCTTATCCCTGTAATTATGCAAACATGCAAACTTTGAGTGTGCAAATTCAAATATATGTTGTTGTTTTGTATGTTTTGTTTGTTACTTGATTATTTGAATGAGATGAAATGCATGTTGTATGCTATATTTGTTAAACTAACTTTGATATTTTCATGAAAGCGCTTTGAGACGTAGCCCAAGTACGCCAATGCCCTCTTCCTACATGAGTGTTTCTTCTGGTATGATTGTTTGGTTATGAATAACATGTTGTTTACTCTGAAGCTTGATCACCTTTGCTTCCTTGGTACCCGCAATCACTCAATTAATTGTCGTACTTCCCTCAATCTAACCAGTAGAGACCTATTTAAGTTTTAAAGGGGTGCTACCTTTTAAGGTACCTTTCCAATAGGTAACCTGATACCCGAACCTAGACTCAAGTTTTTTTCAAAGACACGCATTTCCAAAAGTTTAAAGAGTCATTTTTTTAGGGATTTAGTTTCTTATTTTTTATTTTCCTTTTTAAAAAATAATAAAAATAAGTGAAAACTCCTATTTTTTTAGCAAAAATAATTTTTCACCTTAAAAAGCAATCCTCACTAATTGAGTGGGAACACATGTGAAAAATACGAGTCCATAATTATACATGCTTGAGTGCATTAGGAGTTGCACAAATGATACAAGTCATGGGTTCCTTGTAAGTAGATAAGTTGTCCATAGTCAATTCATAGATTAAGGCAATCCAATAGAGATTGTAAGTAGATAAGTAGATACAACTTATCTTACCTATAAGCATGGAAGAAAATATCGCGATATGTAGGTGATATATCGCCAACATATCGTGTATCGAAGGATATGGATACAATATTTTGTGGATAAATATTGTTCTGGAAAAATTTCGGGAGAAATCGTAAAAAAAATGACCATATTTCCCAATATATTGGTGATATGGCGATAAATCGCCGATTTTTCGCGATATATCAAATAGTCAACGCAGGGTCAACCTTGCTACAGTGCTACTACAATACTCCCCGCTATAGTGTAGCCTCAAAAATGTCTTTTTTTCTTACTGTTGAGAGGACTCGAACTCCAAACAAAAGATTTGGGGTTCAACTCATCTTACCACCAGAGCAAGTTTGCCCTTGTTAAATGTAATGCACTAAAAACATATATTCGATGTCATCATATAAAGAAAATTTAGAAGAAAATTTTAGAGAGCAAATTAATTATAATTATTTTATAATTAAATACAAAAATTTCTTTTAATTGATTACCAAAAATATAAAAATTATCATAATAATTTTCTTTATAATATTTTTAATATCATTAATAAATTAATTAAATATTAAAAAATTATGCATATATCATAATTTATTTTATATCATTTAATACAATTGAATTAAATGAATCATAATTTTAATATTAATATATATTTTAAAATTAGACATATTAGAATCAAATATCATCATATTATTATGAAATAATATTTGATGTAATTTAATAATAAATGTACACTTATAAAATTCATATTTTTATCGATGCATACGATATTATTATCAAATATGATAAATCATATTATACATATATCAAATTCTTTAATAAAACAACTTTAAAATATCTATTATACTTCTAATTACATTTTTATGAAGTTTTTCTTATATTTTTATAAATTTTGATCAATTTTACATCTATCGATATTTTTTTCCAAAATATCGGCTGATATATTTTCAATATATCCGTAAAATTGAAGTATCGATATATCCGTAATTTTTTATATTTTTATTCTTGCTTATAAGGAATTCATAATTTGTATCCTCTATATAACTCCTAATGTACCTAAGTCATATACAATGTAAGAAATATGAGTTGAATACTTAAATCAATGCCAATGCATAAAAGAGATAATTTAGGGACAATGAAGTCTAACTTTGTTATATCATGTCTCGCTTTTAGGGGTTCAATCCCAACAAATATGTCAATTGAACACACAATAGGAGTATTTGTAACTAAAGAATAGTAGATGTAATCTTGAAAGGTTGATAGTTTTCACTTTGTTAGACTACAAACATCAGTTCATAGGAAGATTAAACGCAATGGATAATAGGTCACGAACTCGAGCACCTAGTGTTTCATTGTTATTTACATAGGGTACTGGAGTGCAATTGATTCTTAATAGTAAGATGTTGAATCAACTGCAAAATTGGTTTATGAGGGAGCCAACACTATTCTATAGGTCTCAATGGTCCCCGCTCAAGCTCATATACCTTGATGGTACGATTTATGAAGGTTGTATTGGTTCTAAGTCCACTTTTGTGCATAAGGGTGTTTTGATAATTATGCAAAGTTGTATAAGAGTAAGTGAACAAGATCTTTGAACTGGCCTAATTGATTAATTAGATAACCCTATGAGGTTAATTAATCAATTAGGACCCATTTTGGGCTGGATTAAGTGACGCAAGTCCTTGGTAGGCTTAAGTTGCTTAAACCAATTAGGGAACCCTATAAATACCCTTTTAGGGGTTAAGATTTTAAGAGAGTTGTCGTCCACCTTCTAGAGAAAGAAGAGAAAGTCATAGCCTCCACCCTTCAAAAAACCCACCTTTATTGTGCCTAAACTAAGGAAAAGCCATTAGGTAGAAGATCTTGGGTGTATGAGACTTCTGGAGGATTTGATCTTCATTTACATTAAAATGAATAGATTTGGGAATATCCAAATCTGAGGTAATGTTTTTTAATGCACATTCTAAATCTTAGTATTGAAATACCTATTTTCTGTTATGCATAGGATTTAGAAAAGCCTAAGAAAATTTGCATGCACTTAACCTAATCTTGGGATAGGGAATGGAGAGATTTGAGATTCCTTACACTTTTTCCCATATTCAATGTGGGATATTACACTTTTTCTCTTTTACACTCAAGTGCTTACACCTAAAATGGACAATATCTACATGGTTGGGAGTGAGTCATTACAAATGGTATCAAAGGTAATCCCCGATCTCTATGTGGGTCCCTATTTGTTCAACCCTGCAAGGGGTGTATTTGTTTGGCCTCACAATCCCATAAGATACAATAAGAATGTTGTGTTTAAATGGAGGGTGTTTGTAATATCTCACATTAAATAGGAGAAAAATACTCCTAATGTTATATATGTATGGACTCTTGTTTAACTTTGTAAATGCATTTTAAAGCCATGAGGACTCTTCGGGCCTAAAGTAGACAATATCTACATGATTAGGAGCAAGTCGTTACATGTATAGTTTAAAACATAAATGAAATCCATGATTTGAGCATAAATCAACAATCATGACGCATCTTAACACATTTGATTTATCAAGTCATATTGATACAATTATAATTCAAATTATAATAATTTATTTAATTATCATGTCATATATATTGACATGGTTATGACTCAAACCATATATGAGCACTTACTTATGTAATTGCAGATTTTAGTCATGTTAAATGAGTCATAATCTTGTCTAGGTAATGAGTTATTATAATCGTGTTTGTTTCGGTAGTATATATTTACATTTAATGTAACTCAATGTAACCCAATTCAACCTATTTGTTGAACGGATTATACGAGTTGTGTCAGGTTACCTATTAAATAAACAAGCTATATTTATTAATATATATATATATGTTAGCCCAAGGGTTCTCCTAATCAGGTTTTGATGATAACAAACCATGGTTAAGTTACGAATTGGTTTGAATTGTAAAGAATCTCAGGTATTAATTTGGAAATTCATCAAAGGACCTACTTGATACAAGATTAAGACATTTGGAAGACTTTTAATCATAGGAAACAAATGTAAGATGAATGCATGGGTGCACTTAGGTTTTACAAATCATTTCATGCATCTTTGGAAAACTCGGTTTATTCTTTAAAGTTACATTTTCATTAAAACCCGAGTTTTATCAAATGTACCTTAGGCAAAACATTTCAAAATTGGCATATTAATTTACCTAAAGACCTTACCTAAGTGTTAAAAAATAAAAGAACAGAAAAAGATAGGTTTTCAGGGACAAAAGGCTGAATGGTCTAGGCATTGGCCAATCGGCTCCACTGGCCAGGGAACCAATCGATCGGTTGCCCTTGTCCGATCAAGATCTGATCGAGGAGTGCTAAAAATACTCTCTCTCATCCTGTAGCCTTCCCTTCCCGGTTGAGGTATCCTTCTTCCTGGTCGACCTTCGGTTGAGGTCCAGTTGAAGCAATGGTAACCTGCCAAAGCGTTAAATACTCTAACAACTAGTGAACAGGTCGACCCCCAACTCGACCGATTAAGGCTACTTTTTTTTTTTCTTGGCTCCCGAGGTTAAAAACCTATAAATTGAAGGCTCCACTTCATTTATGACATAGAGAACACTTGCACTTATTTATCTACCCACTTGTTCTTGCCTTAAAAGCTCTCATTTCTTTCTTAGTGCATTAAATCTTTACTTGCATATCCTTTAGTGCACTTTTGTGATTTATCCTAGCTTTTATTTGTATATGAGCTATCATTGAGCTAGGTTGAGGGATTCATTCTTGTAAAATTGAGTGTTAAAGCCTTCAAGTGAGTTGAATCTTGAAGAGATTGTGTAAGAGCCCATTGGAGCCGAAATCCAAGTGTAAAGGAGTTTGGAAACTTGGTTGAAGCTTCAAGTTAGTGGAACCCTCACTCAGTTAGGAGCTTGAGGAGAGTGGATGTGGGCAAGGAAGTGTCGAACCACTATAAAATCTGAGTTTGATTTTTCTAACTCTATCTCTTTATTTTTACTTCTATTGTGCTTGAATTTGTTGTGTTGAAAAAGATTTTGAAAAACCCAATTCACCCCCCTCTTGGGTGTTTTTCTCATTTAAGATTAGCCTTTATTTTCTCAATATATATATATATATATGACACAGTTATTAAATAGGTCATGTTTGGATTGAGCAAATTTTTATAATTATTATCTTAACATAGACACCACCCAATTACCATTCTATATATAAGACTACTATTCCTAAACCTCAAAACCCAACCAAATAATTAGCAAAATAAATAAATAAACTACCGATTCCTTATCTCATCAATGTAGAAACATAAAATAATTCGTTAAGATGTTGATAGGAAGATAATGTATTGGGACCCCTTAAAGCATCATTTCATGCTCCTGCTAATGAAGTTTTTATTGACATTTATTGTCTTCACCCACCCCATTTCTTCAACCACTATACTAACATCCACACTTCCCTCTAATAGTTTTTTAATAAAATATTTCCCAAAAATAATTTAAAATTTATATTCAAATTTATGATAAATTTGTGAAATAGTAATAATAGTTTTTTAATAAAATATTTCCCAAAAATAATCTAAAATTTATATTCAAATTTATGATAAATTTGTGAAGTAGCAATTTAAGCATTAGAGTATTTATACCTATCATATTTAATTTTGCAAATTTTATACCCAATGGTAATCACTTTCGAAAATAGTTCTAAAAAATAATTTTTTATTCTTAAGAATACAAAACAATTTTCTAACTTACAAAATACATTTAACAAATTTATGATATAATTTTTTTTTTTTTAAGAATTTGTTCCAAAAATAAGTTGTTTTAGAATAAATCTGTGTGTTTTTAATCACTTTTTGTAAATATTTTGGGCAATAGTTGAAACTATGAAATATATTTTGATAACTTTTATCAAGACTAAGATGAGAAATTTTTTTTATATTTAAGTTTTAAAATATTTTTTTTTCAAATAAAGCGACAACTATTCGTTAGAATAGTTTTCAAGAACTATTTTTTTAGAACTGTGAAAACGTTTTCAAATATTTGAATTTTATTTTATTTTTTTGCAATTATATAAGTTTGTGATTGAATTGGATTAAAAAATAAATAGAGAAATCCATTGAAGGTTCCTTCAATAAATAGAGAAACACCTTGTCATTGAAGTTGAAAAACTTCAATTGGAAATAGGCAAACTCACCCTTTAATCAAAAATTAAATAAAATGGGAACATTCTCAAGAAATTGCTCTGCTCACCTAGCAGCAAAAGTCTACCCGAAAACATAAGGATATCATTTCCGAATCTGATGAAGACTACGAATTCTCGTGAAAACCTATGTTGAAGAAGCAAAAATTTTGTCTTTCTTTCTTTACCTAAAACCCTTTCTCTAAAATGAAAGAAAGTCAACTACAAGCGTCTAGCTTACTTTTTCCCAGAAATCCATAAACGACATCCTACCTAAGCGAGTAAACAAATTGGTACTTATTCATCATCATCCTTCGAAGCCTATTCTCTTTCGGAGTTTTAAAATAAAGTAGTTTTATAAATACTTGCAGAGTCAAAACTTTTAACAATTCTCTTAAGGTTAAAGAAATTTTAAAAGATAAAGGAATCGAAGAATCACAATAAACATCATTTTATAAGTAGAATCTACACTTATTACAAGCTTTCACAAATACAGATTGAGAACTTAAAACCTCATAATTACAAGCATACCTTCACAAGATTTTTCTAACAATTGAGGTGATCCCAGAGTGTTGTCTAGATATTTCTCCCAATTGTAGAGCTTGTCTTGGAAGTGAAAACCAAAGGCTATTTATAACAAAGTTGGCTTAAAGATGATTAATCTTTGTCATACACGTGTAAGGTTATGATACAAAGAATAAAGTAAAAGATAGGACATGTGTTGGAAAGTTGTAGTCATTTGTCTACTTTTACTTTGAGGACTTTGCTTTAGCCAAAAGTAAAAACAGAATACTTACTTTTGATAAAGTAATCTTTCTGGATAAGAGAGAATCTACCACACAGGCGGGCAACTTTGGGTGGTAGGGACCATATTCTCAATTATTTAGATCCTTGAAAACTAAGGCCACTAATGGATTGGACAAGGCTAGTTGAGCTAGTTCCCGCATACTTGTAGATCCTAGTGTCTTCATCGTTGAGGGTATTTTCATAGTATTCAACTATCTTGCTGAAATAGGAATACTTTGGAAAAGCAATTCGGAAATTTCCTTTTCGATTGTATGAAGCTTTACTTTCGCTATATTGAGTATGAGTGGAATATCATTACACATTTCTTCTTCAAGGCAAGAGGCTATCTCGAAGCTTTTCTAGTGACGAATTTGCTTGCTATAGAAAAAGTAATCAGTAGGCCAGGGTTGTTCATTAACTAGGAGAGAAGGCTTGAGTATATTATGATTAATTAGTATACAATGCTAAGTTGGATAACATATCCCTTCATAGTCTTTATTGGTGCGATATTCTAGAGATTTGCTTTTGACAATAATTTCCATGAATCTTTTCTTTCCTGTTGTTCATTCAAGGAGTTTCAATATAAGCCAAACGATCTCATCATTGATAAAGTCTATCTACTCTGGATCTGAGAAGATTACTTGATAGAGAAAGTCATATTCGAGTAGGGTCAGTACATTTAAAAGAAGATCTGCTTCTTTGGTCTCAATTTTGACATGGGAGATGTATTCATCAAGATTGATGCATTCTCTCGGGATAGAATAAACAAGTTGGCATTGACATCCTATTCTTGTTAATGGTTTTTTTTGCAAAAAGTGGTTGAGTTTCTACATTCATAATCAAGATCATAATGACAGTCCCAAATAAGGTCGATACCTAAGATGTTATCTTGATATGCTAAGGATTCAAGTTTTTGAAAGATCGATTCAATAATAGAATTTTCAAATTCAACTCTTACCTTAGGACTAGTTATGTTATATTGGGGAGAAGGGCAAGTAGAATAAGTAGTGCTTGCTTTTTCTAGCCAATCTAACAAGTTAAAATAGATTTGGTTTTGCCAAGATCAATGGTGAAAAGGTGAGCTCATCATTTGAGATATTTTTTATATCTCTCAAAGCTACCTCAAGTGAATCATAGCCTCGCTAAATAGTATTCTTGTCATCTCTGACAATTTCTATTACTTCATTTTACAAAGATTATTTTTTTAAGTCCTTTGAAAATGGCATAGTAAGAAAAGTTTCTACCAAGAGGTTTTTCAACAATTTTATTAAAATATACACAAAGTGTGTTAATGGAAATACGGAGGTTAGAGGAATTATGAAGTGAATTGAAAAGATTATCAACTAAACACTGCTAAGAGTCATCTAACCAAAGGTTTTTGGTGGAATAAATTTCTTGTTAAGCAAATTATAGATAGGTAGGTTACAACCATCGAAATTCATCAAACCATAATCTTTTTTCATCTACAAAAGAATAAATTTCCCGTGATAGGAAGTCAGCTAAAGAGTTATTTTTTCCCTTAATATATTCAAATTCTACCATAGAACCATTACCAACAATAGTATTTACAAAATTAATCCATCTGTTGGTGTTGTGCTTCCTTTCATTTTTGTGTTTATAGAATTTAACCACAGCCTCACAGTTTGTTCAAAGAGTAAATTGTTCTCTTACGAATAATCTAAACTTTTCTAGACCATTTATGATGCCTAGAAATTTCATAATCTAAGGATGTTAGACTTTGTGGGGATTCTTTGTATTTTCCCAAGTGATAACGACAAGGCGTTCTTCACATTTTGGTGAGTACTTGTCGAGCTTGCGGTATAATATTGCTCCCCATCCTTCACATAAAGAATTTATTTTTACAATTATGTAGTTAGATTGTAGTGGTAAAGCGAGTGTGGGTAAATTTTCACAAAGGGATTTGATTTTTTGAATCAAACATATATTAGAACTATTGAAAAACTTTTAGCTAGCAATTTTAAGCTTATTGTACAAAGGGCCACTTAGTTTTCCAAGATCCTTAATATACATCCTTGCAAAATTAAGAAGTCTTAAAAATGATTGAAGAGATTTTGTATCTTCAAGCTTGTTTGGGAAACCAAGGATTTTTTTCACAATATGTTCCTAAAGTTTTATAGTACTGTTCCCAATTTTCATTCCAAGGAAATCAATGTACTCTATATGGAGTCCATTGTTTTCTTTGAAATAATAATTCCATTTTTTAGAAATTCATTAAATACAATCAAAAGATAATCTGTGTTCTTCTGAGTCCTTACTGAAGACTAGAATATCATCAATATAGATAAGAACAAATTTTTGATATTTTTTTAATATCATATCCATTTTCCTTTAAAAAATGGCATGAGCATTTTTTAGTTTGAATGGCATAACTATCCATTCAAATTGTCCTTTTGGAAAGGTAATTGTCCACTCGATGGAAGACGGTTCCATCATGACTTGCCAAAATCTTGATTTATAGTCAAAGTTATTGAATAAGATGCAGCCTTGTATACAGTTGATCAGTTGATCCTTATTAGGGATTTTATAAGCATCTTCATGAGTATTATCATTGAGTCTTTTATAATTAATGACCATTCGTGACTTTCCTCTCTTGACTTCATTATGGTTTCTATCCATAAATGTTGTACTTCTATGTCTCAAATAAGAAATTCTAATGATTTTAAGATCTAAGAGTTCTCGAATTTGTGCGGCAAATTCGTTAATATCATTAGGAGTGTAATCTTCTTTTCCTATACAATTAGTAAGCTCAAGATTAATAATATCTAGTTTTTCTAGATATTTATTTCTTTCCCAAAATTTTAAGGGATTTTCACCTAGAACCTAAGTTTCTTTTGTGATTCTGATAAGGTCATTAAGGGCGGAGGCTTTAAGAGCCTTGATATATGCAGATTGATGTAGTAGAATAAAGTTAGGGTTCAACCATTCTTTGAGATGAAGAATATGAAAAGTAGACCAATCATAGGTCAAATCATTAGTTAGCATGGGTGATAAAGGTTTAGGTATTTGATCTTCTATTAGTCCAATGAACTCTGAATAAACATTTTCTATGGTATGTGCAGCTTCATAGTTGAGTTGTGAAGAAAATAGGGTACCACCACACTCAACATGTAACTCTAATTGAGAGTGAAGTAATAAGGTAGTGGGAGTGACACTAACTCATTTAAAAATGGTGATAACGTCACCAATGATAATCATCCCTCCAATTTGTGTCCGAATAAATGTAGAGCCTATGATGAATTTGTGATAGTGTTGAACGTCCGAGATCTAGGTCTGTGGTAAAGTATACCATTCATCCTTTTTCGTTGTTGATAAAAAGGAGAGTTACAAATTTCTAAGACATTCAGTAAAATGTATAAGAGAGAATAAGTAGTTGTAATACCTAGTACTAATGAATTAAATAGACAATAATGATTATCTTAGTACTTAACTTTAAACGTGCTTAATTAAATGTTAAAACTAGTTAAGTGTTAATCTTGTTTAATTATGAATTAAACTTTGATTAAGGTTAAGTGGGATTAGTTAATGACTTAAGCATACTTATTAGGTTCTTAGGGGTTGATTAGAGTTATGAAAACTTAAAGGACTAATGGGCAATCATAAGTTTAATATTGGTTAATTTGGAGGACTAATTTGCAATAATTGGAAAGTTGGGGTTGGTGGCAGCCATGTGGCCTGCCACCTCCTCCTTAACTGCATGGAGACCTCTTTATAAGGGCTTACAACTCATTTTGCACCATTATACTTACAGTAACCTGGGTTAGAGAGAGAATCTAGAGAGAGAAAGTGAAGATTTGAGGTAAGGAAGTTGTTTGATTTAGTAATTTTGGTTCCTAGTGGTATGTTGAAACAAATTAACAGTAAAGTTTGTGTAAAAATTGAGTGTAATTAGTTATAAACATGTTCTAGTCAAAAATCACAATTAATTAAGGATTAAAGTGTGTTAACTTAAGTATTTTATTAATGGTAAGATCAGCATACATCTTTGTTCGGTTTGGTTTGATTGAAAAATAGATTAGTAAAACATGTGATTAATTAGGTTATTTGGACGCTTGGGACTTGTTAATTGGTTAGGCTTTAAGAAAATCAAAACAATTAGTGTTTGGTAATTAATTAAGGAATATTAATATGCATTGTAAAGATTGTTTAATTTAATTCAAATTTGATTTGAAAACTTGTGGGCATGTAGATTAGAGAATATGAGAATTAAAAATTAGCAATAGGAAGTTAAAAATTAAGAAGAAAGAAAAATGTCATAAGTTTTAATTGTATAAATTTTCATGGTTAGGAAACCTAAATTATGTTGTTTCATTTCAGTTCCATGTAATAGGTAAAGATCGCCTACATAGAAGAGTCACAAAGGGGAAGTCAGTGTAAGGTAGGGGAATTTTATGTTGTTCCATGGTATATCTGATTTCTTTCCTTGAAACATGTGTTGGAATTTCATGTCATTTCTATAATTTCATAAAATATTTTAATATGTCATTGCATCTCGGTTTATTGTATTGAAATGTTACAACGATATTGGAACATATATTGGTATGAAGATTCATGGTCCAGTGTTGTGAAAATGGTTCATGGTGTGGTTGCATCGCAAGAAGGATATGGAATAATCATAGATGATATTCAGAGAATTGATTGGTGAAAAGTGTTTATGTGATGCTACAAGCATTATCCTTTGATATGTTGTTTATGTGGGATCGTGGGTCCTTGGGTGAAAGTCCCTAAAGCCCTCGAGGAAGACACTCCGATGTGGGTGTATGGGGTTGGTCCTACCCTTGAGTTTTAGTCCCTAAAGACACGAGGTTGGTCCTACCCTTGCATATAAGTCCTAGAAGACATGGGGAATGACTTACCCTTGGGTGATGTCCCAGAATAGTCATTATTATATTAATCGATTATCTTATGGAGCATTGATATGTGACGTGTAGATTAGTAGGGGTTGGTAATTTAACAGTTGTGAAAGGATGGATGAGAAAACACAAAGATGAAACCAGCAAACACATGCATACATGTTTGACATGATTGCATATTTGTTAATGGTTATAAAATATTTATCATGCATGCTATTATATGTTTAATTCAAGGTTTTTAAGGGTATGCCTAAGATGGTTATAAACTTTCCTACTGAGTTGTGAACTCACCCTATCCATTCCACCTTTAGATGCAGGTCAGAAGACATATGCTGAAAATAATGCTTGAGCATTGCTTTACTGTTGATTGAATGTTGTTTGCTCGCATTGAAAGTGTTTTGAGGCTTTGCCTTTGTATCAAAGACTAAATCTTTTTGGAGAAATGATGTAATGTATATTTGTCATGTACACTTGTAGTATGGGCCACCCATAGTGAACCATGGGGTTTTGGTATATGTAAATTAACATAGTACAAGTTCTTTTTGTGAAACGAATCATATTTTTTTAACTAATAGTTACAAAGTTTAATACAGTATATATGTCTCTTTATAACAGGTTTTCATATTCTCTTTATGCACAAAATCAAGCAGGAACTCAACACTTAAATTTTTGTATCCCCATATTTTTTAGAGCACTTATACTATATTTGAGTATCAATTGTTAAGTTTGAAAATTTGAGGTGTGACAACTTGGTATCAGAGTATAAGGGATTAGATGCCTATTGTGGAGTATAGGTAGGGAGCCCAATAGGTGCATTGAAGTCATTATTATTTTTACACTCTTTTATTGTGTATGATATATTGATATTAAGGTGAAAGGTTAAATAATGGATGTTAGGTTGATGTTAGGTTTGTGTCTTTGTTGTGTAGATGACATTCTTAGTTGTATTGGTGTGAGTATGCCTAGCTATGATAATTGTGATCATGTTGCTTTGTTTGAATTCCTGATCACTGAGAATCCATTACTATGGTATTGTTGGTATTATGTTTGTTTTCAAAATGTTTGTATGTGACATAAGTGGTTTAATTGTATTGTTTAAGGATGCTTGATTTAATGAATTGTCCTTATAATGTGGTGTATTGATAATCTAATCCTTGTATACCTTTCTAAGACAAAATGCCTAGAGCAAGGAATAGATTAACAATAAGGCCTAGACGAACAACTAGATTATCTCCATTATCTCATGGTAATCTAATTGAGGAAAGAACTGCAATATATCTAGCTGTTGGTTCAGAATACCAGAATGTGAGTTTAATTCGGGAATTTAAAGCACTGATTCCTCCAATCTTTCAGGGTGGCCCTAATTTTCTTGAAGCTGAGAATTTGATGAAAGAAATAAAGAAAATACTTGATGTAATGGTAGTGCCTGAGGAAATGAGACTTTCTTTAGTTTCCTTCATGTTCAAGGATGAAGCAGACAACTGGTGGGATATGATCAGGACTACTCAAGATGTAACTCAAATGGTTTGGATGCAATTTGAGGTGTTGCTTTAGTCTAATTACTTTCGAGAGGTCGTTAGAAGACAAAAAAGAGTTGAATTTATACACTTGGTTCAAAGGAACATGACAGTGACTGAATATGCAGCAAAGTTTACACAACTATCTAGATATGCTCCGAATGTGGTGGCTGATGAACAAATGCAAGCTAAACAATTCCAAGAAGGGTTGAGATTGAACATTAGGGCACAAGTTGCTCTCTTCATGCTCCGTACTTGCAGTGAGGTTGTGGCAAGGGCTCTTGTTATAGAAAGGGAAATAGAGGAAGCTTAAAGATTGAGAAATAGAAATTCTAGGTTTGGTGCTTCAAAAAAACGGGAACAAGATTTCAAACGCCAGAAAGTGACTCATCCCCAACAACAACCCAAAAAACAAGAGCAGTATAGTGGGATTACAGATTGGGCTAAGGGACCAAGGAGATGTTATGAATGTTGTGAGGTGGGACATCTTAGGAGGAAGTGCCCAAAATTTCAATGACTTGCATACTATCCATCTAAATGGTAGTTCCAGCAGATGAACTCACAAATCCAAGGAAGGCAACCTAAAAGGGAACGAAACTTTAGAGAAGGGAAGCCTGGAGGGAAGCTAAAGCAAAGATAACAAGGAAGATTTTATGAATTGGGGTCATAAAATGCAGAGTCAAATGCCTTAGTGGAAAGTATGATCTTATGTTTTAGCACTTTAGCACATGTTTTATTTGATCCAGGAGCTACCCACTCTTTTATTTCTGCATCATTTGCCTCCTTGCTAAACATAGAATTTGTTCCCCTTCATTGTTCATTATGTGTTAAGACTCCTATGGGTGGTAAGGTGGAAACCAAGTGGGTGTGTCATGCTTGTGTACTTTATATTGGGGGTCTTGAAGTTATAATGAATCTGGTTCTTCTTGATATTTCATCATTTGATGTAATTGTGGGGATGGATTGGCTAGCTCAGCATCATGCTGTATTAGATTGTTATTTGAAGAAAGTAGCATTCCAAACCTCTTCTGGTTCATATTTGAGTTTTTATGGTGATAGAAGGCTTACAATTATTCCACTAATTTGAAACCTGGATGACAAGTGGTCAAGAAAGAATGACAGACAATATTTTCTTTTTAATATATAGGGAGATGGCAAAAAGAAGACAACAATAGATTGTATTCCAATGGTTTTTGAATTTGCTAATGTTTTTCCTAAAGAATTGCCATGTTTACCTTCTCACAGAGAGATGGATTTTTCTATAAAATTGTATCCAAGTACAGATCCAATATCAATAGCTCCATATAGGATGACTTTAGTTGAACTTAAAGAATTGAATATTCAGTTGCAAGAGTTGCAAAGTAAAGGGTTTATTCGACCTAGTACCTCACCTTGGGGTGCTCCAGTATTGTTTGTGAAGAAGAATGATGGATCCTTGCGGTTATGTGTGGATTACAGAAAATTGAACAAAGTAACAGTGAAAAACAAATATTCATTACCTCGTATTGATGACTTATTTGACCAGTTATGTGGGGCTTGCTATTTTTCTAAGATTGATTTAAGATCTGGTTATCATCAGTTAAGGATACGAGAACCAAATATTCCAAACACTACATTTCGTATTAGATATGGGTATTATGAGTTTGTTGTCATGCCATTTGGATTAACTAATGTTACAGCTGCATTCATGGACATGATGAATCGTATTTATCAGCCTTACTTGGATCATTTTGTGGTGGTATTTGTGGATGATATTTTGATATATTCTAAGAGTCGAGAAAAGCACGGTCATCATTTGCACTTGGCACTTCAAAAACTTAGAGAACACCAGTTATATGCCAAATTGGAGAAATGTGACTTTTGGTTGCAAGAAATTCAATTTTTGGGGCACATGGTTTTTCAAGAGGGTATCTCAATGGATCCAACAAAAGTGGAAGCTATGAAAAATTGGGAAAGACCCAATAATGCTTTTGAAGTACTTAGTTTTCTTGGATTAGTAAGGTACTACAAAAGGTTTATTGAAAACTTTTCTCGAATTGCATACCCAATGACTAGACTAACACGCAAGGGAGTGAACTTTGATTGGAATGAATGACAAGTGTGAAGAATCCTTTCAAGAGCTAAAAATGAGACTAACAACAGCACCAGTGCTAATTACTCCTATTACTAGCGAAATATATACAATTTATTGTGATGCTTTAAGTAATAGCTTGGGATGTGTTTTGACACAAAGAGGAAGAGTGGTTGCTTATGCTTCTAGGCAATTGAAGAACCATGAGCAGAACTATCCTACACATAATCTCGAACTCGTAGCCATAGTCTTTACTTTAAAGTTATGGAGACATACTTATTTGGTGATAATTTTGAGATGTTTTATGATCACAAAAGTTTGAAGTACATTTTCTCTCAAAAAGATTTGAATGCAAGGCAAAGGAAATGGATGGAAACTCTTGAAGATTTTAAATTTACATTGCAGTATCATCTAGGAAAAACCAATGTGGTTGTTGATGCCCTAAGTAGAAAAGGTCAATGTGCGTTATCTGGGTTGATGGTTTCTGAGTGGAAAATGTATGATTACATCAGTAAGTTCAATCCTTGTTTTGATGTACGTGATTCTGGTGCATGTTTTTGTAATTTGGTAGCTCAGCCAACAATATTGCATAAGGTTATTGAAACTCAAAGGAAAGATACAAGGTTAGAGAGCATGCGCTCTCAAATTATAGCAAGTAATGCAATGGGAGGTTGGAGTATACATTCTAATGATGGGATTTATTTCTTAAATAAACTTTGTGTTCCTAATGATGCTTAGGTGAAGGAGAAGGTAATGAACAAAGCTCATCATTCTTGGTTCATAGTACACCCTGGAGAAAGTAAAATGTACCATGATTTGAGGCGTTAATATTGGTGGCAATGTATGAAGCGGGATATAGCTCAATTCGTTTCCAAGTGTTTAACATGTCAACAAGTTAAAGTTGAACATCAAAAGCCAGCAGGGTTATTACAACCACTACCTATAGCATAATGGAAGTGGGATCATGTGACCATGGACTTTGTGACAGGGTTGCCAAGAACTCCCCAAAGTAAGGATAGTGTATGGGTGATAGTTGATAGACTAACGAAATCAGGACATTTCTTAGTAATGAGGATCACTGATTCAATCATTACTTTGAGTAAATTGTATGTGACGAAAATTGTGAGGTTGCACGAGGTACCACTCTCTATTATTTCAGATAGAGATCCTAGATTTACATCGCAGTTTTAGCAATTCTTACAAAAAGCCTTGGGAACTGAAATAAGATTGAGTTCGACATTTCATCCTCAAACTGATGGGCAATCAGAGAGTTATTCAGATTTTGGAAGATATGTTACGAGCATGTGTGATGGATTTTAAAGGAAAGTGCGTGGAATATTTACCTTTGATCAAATTTGCACAATAACAACTTCCAAAGCAATATTGGAATGGCACCGTATGAAGCACTTTATGGGAGGCCTTGTAGATTCCTTATATGTTGGATGGAATCTGGTGAGGCTAGTTTGATTGGGGCAAAATTGGTGCAGGAGACAACTGACAAGATTCGAGTAATACGTGACAGGTTATTGGCAACACAAAGTAGACAGAAAAGTTATGCCGATCACAGAGAGAGACCCCTAGAATTCCAAATAGGAGATCATTTTTTTTTTACATGTAACACCTCAGAAAGGTGTATTTTAATTTGGAAAAGGGGAAAGCTTGCTCCAAGATGTATTGGGCCCTTTGAAATCCTTCAAAATGTTGGAGAGGTAGCATACAAATTAGCCTTACCGCCACAGCTATCAAGTATACATGATGTGTTCCATGTCTCCATGTTGCGAAAATATAATCCTAATATCAATCATGTACTAGATTGGCATGATTTGAATTTGCAAGAAGATGTAATGTATGAGAAAAGACCGATAGAGATTTTAGATAAGAAAGAGCAAGTACTACAAACTAAAACCATACCTCTAGTGAAAGTGTTATGGGATTATCATGGAGTAGAAGGAGCTACCTGGGAGTTGGAATTAGATATGAGAAACAAGTACCCAAAACTCTTTATAGGCTTGCTTCTTTAAATTTTGAGGACGAAATTTTTCTTAGGGAGAGAGGATGTAATACCGAGTACTAAGGAATTAAATAAGCAATAATGATTATCTTAGTACTTAACTTTAAACGTGCTTAATTAGATATTAAATTAGTTAATGACTTAAGCATGCTTATTAGGTTCTTAGGGGTTGATTAGAGTTATGAAAATCTAAAGGATTAATGGGCAATTGTAAGTTTAATATTGGTTAATTTAGAGGACTGATTTGCAATAATTGGAAAGTTAGGGTTGGTGGCAGTCATGTGGCTTGCCACCTCCTACTTGGCTGAGTTGGTGGCAGCCATATAGCCTGCCACCTCCTTCTTAGCTGCATGGAGACCCCTTTATAAGGGTCTGCAACTCGTTTTGCACCATTATACCTGCAGCAACCTGGGTTAGAGAGAGAATCTAGAGAGAGAAAGTGAAGATTTGAGGTAAAGAAGTTGTTTAATTTAGTAATTTTGGTATGTTTTGAAAATGTCATAAGTTTTAATTGTATAAATTTTCATGGTTAGGAAACCTGAATTATGTTGTTTCACTTCAATTCCTTGTAATAAGTAAAAATTGCCTACATAGAAGAATCACAAAGGGGAAGTCGGTGTAAGGTAGGGAATTTTATGTTGTTCCACAGTGTATCTAATTTCTTTCCTTGAAACGTTTATTGGAATTTCATGCCATTTCTCTAATTTCATAAAATGTTTTAATGTGTCATTGCATCTCGATTTATTATATTGAAATATTACAACAATATTGGAACGTATATTGGTATGAAGATTCATGGTTATGTGTTGTGGAAATGGTTCATGGTGTGGTTACATTGCAAAAAAGATATGGAATAATCACAGATGATATTCAAAAAATTGATTGGTGGGAAGTGTTTATGTGATGCTACAGGCATTATCCTTTGATATATTGTTTATGTGGGTGTGGACCTTCCCCCAATCCACCGACCGACGCAATTCGCGATTTAAAATAATAATGGATGTGTGGAGAAAAAGTGGTTTTCGAGTTTTGGAAAATCCATCCCTGATGAGGGACGGTTTTTGTTTGGAGTCGCAACTTTTTTTTTTTTTTTTTGAAATGGGGAAAATTAAGTAAGAACAAAAACCCCTCAATTACTCTAGTTAGGAAAAAGCGGTCTACGAAACTAGATTTTTGAGTCCGGAGATCAGGTTACCTATTAGGAAGGTACCTCATGCGAGGTAGCACCCCTCTAAGCCCGAGCTACATGGATGAGAAGACTCATGCAACTCTAGTTGGTATTCAACATGCTTAGGATATCGACAATCAGAATAATGATGCATACCTGAGGTCCCTAACCGTGCGCTGCGAGAAAGGGATAGTCAATCAGTACAAGCACACAATATATTCAAGTTCCAAATTTACTAAAATTGTCAACCATGACCAAACCATACATATGTAACCTCTAGGCTCTACCCAATGGCCACCAAGTGCAGCCATGAATCTGGACAGCGTGGCCAAAATTTAGCTATTCCAATTCCACTGGTTTTTAGCTAGGGACTAACATGTTTCCCGCTTGAATTTCATCCCCTAATAATCAGAATTTTGGAAACTTTTAGAACTGGACCCTAAAAAATTAAGTCCGAAATTTTCGAAGTTTTGAAAATTTTTGGAAACAGACATTAAAAATTAAATCTGGATTTTTCAAAATTTTGGAAACTTTTGGAAATGGAAACTTAAAAAGATTTCAATTTGGAGATTCAAGAATTGTGGAAACTTTAAGAACTTAAAGAATAAATTATGAATTTTGAAAACTTGGGAATTTTGGAATTAAAGCTTTGAGGATGGTATTTAAAATGAAACTTTGGAATTTTGACGCTTGGGAATTTTGGAAAATAAACTTTGAAGATAGTATTTTTAAAAACTAGATTTGAAAATTTTAGAAATAAAAACTTAAAAAATTATACTTTGAATTTTGAGAATTTTGGAAATTTTGGGGAATGGAAACTTAAAAGATTAATTCGGAATTTTTGAAATTTTGGGAATGGAATCTTAAAAAATTAAATCCGAAATTTTTGAAATTTTGGAAACTTTGGAAATGAAAACTTAAAAAAATTAAATCTGAAACTTTCAAATTTTTTGAAATTTTGGGAATGGACTCTTAAAAAATTAAATCCATAATTTTTGAAATTTTGGAAATTTTGGAAATGAAAACTTAAAAAAATTAAATCCGAAACTTTGAGAATTTTGGAAATTTTGGGGACGGAATTTTAAAAATTGAATCCGAAACTTTGTGAACTTTTGGAATTTTTGGGTATGAAAATTTTAAAAATGAATCTGGAACTTTGTGAAATTTTGGAAATTTTGGAAATTTTGGGTATGGAAATTTTTAAAAAATGAATCCGAAACTTTGTGAATTTTTGGAAATTTTGGATACATAAATTTTAAAAATGAATCCAGAACTTTGTGAAATTTTGGAAATTTTGAGTACGAAAATTTTTAAAATGGAATCCAGAACTTTGTAAACTCTTGAAAATTTTGGGTACGGAAATTTTAAAAAAATGAATCTGGAACTTTGTGAATTTTTGGAAACTTTGTGTACGAAAATTTTTAAAATGGAATCCGGAACTTTGTTAATTTTTGGAAATTTTGGGTATAGAAATTTTAAAAATGGAATCCAGAACTTTGTGAACTTTTGGAAATTTTGTGTACAGAACTTTTAAAAGATGAATTCGGAACCTTCTAAACTTTTGGAAATTTTGGGTATAGAAATTTTAAAAAAATGGATCCGAAACTTTGTGAATTTTTGGAAATTTTGGGTTTAGAAATTTAAAAAACTGAATTCAGAACTTTGTGAATCTTTGGAAATTTTGGGTACGGAAATTTTAAAAATGGAATTTGGGACTTTGTGAATTTTTGGAAATTTTGGGTATAGAAATTTTAAAAAATGAATTTAGAACTTTGTGAATTTTTGGAAATTTTGGGTATAAAAATTTTAAAAATGGAATCTGGAACTTTGTGAGCTTTTGGAAATTTTGTTTGAAGTTGGATTTGGAATTTCAAAAATCTGAGAATTTAAAAAGGGTATTAACAAATTTAAGTTTTGGAAAATTTAAAAAAACTATTTGGAAATCATATAAAATAAATAAATAAATTTTATAAAACTATTTAGGAGTTGTGCTTTGAAAAACTAAGTTTCAGAGAACCATTAAAAAAATTATATCTTAGAAATTTAGTTTTAGGAACTTTAGAAAAGCCATTTGAGGATTAAAATGATTAAATAAACCAAAAGAAGGAATTTAAAAATATTATTTGAGAATAAAAAAGTGAAGAAAGGTACATAAAGCCAATGAATTAATAAGCCTTTTCTTTTACTTTGACAGAGGATTCAAATGAGTGGGTTGAACATGTGTCTGCATGTGACACTGGAAAGTGGTCAGCTTGCCACTGCCGACGAGACTCCCATCTAAAAAAAGAACTACCCGAACATGCTCCTATGTATTCCGGCAAGAAGGGCCAAAAAAGAGGGGGCGCCGTCCATGCCATGGCAACAAAGGAAGCTGGCCGCCGGTGGAGTTGCAGCTCCAACCGGCACCAGAAAAACGAACTGCAACAGCTCCAAAGCGCAGCTAGAGTGAGCACTTGGAGAGGATATCATCTCCATCTTTCAACCACTGCCACCAACAGTACAACCATCCCGTTTAGACACTGCATGGCTGGTTTGAAGAACATAACCACGCATAGCCTCAAAAAATAAAAAAAATAAAAAAAAAAATAGTGCCTAACTCTTAACATTTAGGCATCCTGTTCAAACACTGCATGGATATCATCTCATGATCATCCACAACTTCTTAACATCCCATATTCACAAGGTCCAGCTCTTCATAGCCAGACATCCGGAAACAGGGGTCAAACACCCAAAAAATAGAGTACAAAATGAAAGGGATGGAATGAACTACCCATAATCACATTTCATGTCATAGCCAACAGGCTCAGATTGGTGGGGTGGAAACAGGTGAGTCCAAGGCCAAACATAGGTACAAATCAAAGATTATCAAACAAAAAAAGGCATGCACATTTCGCATTATTTACTAAGCAAAGTTGAAGAGAACAAAGATGAGCATGTAACACTGACAAATGAAATATTAGAGCCATCTTCCAATGGGCAATAAGTGGTCTTCACCATCGCATTCCCAAGCAAGTTAAAGCATCTAGAAATCATAAAAGAGAAAGAAAGGTGACATGGCAAGCAAATTGAATAGCAGAAATAATAAAATTCATACCTCGAGAACCCTCTCTAGCTGTGTGGAATACCGGTTCCAGCTACCCCTTCTCTCGGATTCCTCCTATTAGCTTGCTATTTTTCTTTTCTTCTTTTTCTCTCAAAACCTCCCATCTTCCTTGTTCTTCTTTTCAAATCTCAAGTCTCCCTCTAAACTCAAACGACTCTGTTCTTTGTTTTTTTTTTCCTTTTCTTTCCAATCTCCTCTCTTACTCTCTGAAATGTTCTCTCCTCCCTTTGTTCTCCGTTCACTTTCTCTTTTCCTCACCTCCCTGAATCCGTTCCTCTTCAAAACCTCCCCAACTTCTCCTCTCAAAGTCCTTTTCTTCTTCCCTAAGTCTTCTTTTTATCTTCCCCTCTAAAAACCTCTCAACTCCTTTTCAAAAATATCACCCTCGTCTCTTTCCAATGCAACTCCTTGAAAACCTTCCCTCTCAGATTTTTTTCCTTTTTCTTCTCTTCTAATCCTCACCCGGCTCCCATTTTCCATCTCTTGAAATCTGCCTCTTTTTTTTTTTTCAGTGCCCTCTCTCTGCCCATTGAAGCCCTTTTAATTTTCAACAAAAAAAAAAAAAAAAAATCAGCCTCTCTCTTTCTCTCCTCCCATGCAGTCCACCAGTTCCCCATTTTTCTTTTTTATTTAATAAACTAAAAGAATAAAAATAAAAATAAAGGCAAACAAACCTATATAAGAAAATGAAAAATAAAATAAGAAGAGTGTAATAATAAAAACAAACAAACGTATAGTAAGGACATACTAATAATGATATTAATAATACTAATAATAATACTAATAATGATGATACTAATAATTAATAATAATAGTAATACTAATAATAATAATAATAATAACTAATAATACTAGTAATAATAATGATAATAATACAAGATCCCCGACCACCTGCAATTTTCTGAAAATAAATACGTAGATGAATAAATAAATAAAGCAGGAAAAATAAATAAATGTTGCATGCATGTAACAATAGTCTAAATGTTAAACAAAAATACAAATAAAAAATAAAAATAAAAATAAAAATAAAACAAAATACCATATTGACACAATTAAATATCGAAAATTCATCTCAAGCAATCCAAATAAATAAAAAAATCAAGCTAAAAACTCACCTAATCTCAAAAATCAATCAATCAAGAAATTAATCTTAGGGAATCAAGCCCACAAAAAGTATCTAAGTGACCTAGGTGACCTAAGTGGAAAGTGCCAAGGTGAATTAAGTGGACACTAAACCAAGGAGGTGTCCAAGTGATCAAAAAAATGTGCTAAGTGACTTAGGAGTGTACCCAATGGGCCAGGTGCATCTAAAAGGGCCTAAGGTGCCAAGAATGCCAAAAACAAGCCGGTCGAGCCGGTTGAGAAAAAATCTCAAGTTTTGGTAGAATATCCCTCGAAGAATAAGGAGTTCAACAAAAAAATGGTGTGCGATTTCGAGCTCGGATGAGGGAGAAATGGCTAAAACAAGCCAGAGTGCTCTCGACTTGGATGGGCTTCAGCGAGCTTCAATTGAACTAAAGCCTTTATGGAGATCTTAACCTCTAACCTGTAGTATGATACAAACCAAGGAATTAACCATGATGGCATTTCATAATGGACCAAACGCTCGCACTAAATTGAACCGTAGGTGAACTCACGTCATGCCCGAAAACCGATTAAACCCAACAAGACTCCATGGCCGTGACATACAAAGGTTGGGTGCGGACTACACCCCTAAGATACATGCAAGTGTCAAGGAACAAAATTGAGGGTCTACAGTGGGACTATGGGTCCTTGGGTGAAAGTTCCTAAAGCCCTCGAGGAAGACACTTCGATATGGGTGTATAAGATTGGTCCTGCCCTTGGATTTTAGTCCTTAAAGACACAGGATTGGTCTTACCCTTGGGTATGAGTCCCAGAAGACACGGGGAATGACTTACCCTTGGGTGATGTCCCAAAATAGTCATTATTATATTGATCAAGTATCTTGTGGAGCATTGATATCTAATAGCAGTTTAGCAGTTGTGAAAAGATGGATGAGGAAAAGCAAAGATGAAACCAGCAAACACATGCATACATGTTTAACATGATTGCATATTTGTTAATAGTTATAAAATGTTTATCATGAATGCTATTATACGTTTAATTCAAGGTTTTTAAGGGTATGCCTAGGATGGTTATAAACTTTCCTACTGAGTTGTGAACTCATCATATCCCTTCCACCATTATATGCAGGTCAGAAGACCTATTTTGGAAATAATGCTTGAGCACTGCTTTTCTATTGATTGGATATCGTTTGCTTGCATTCAAAGTGTTTTAAGGCTTTGCCTTTGTATCATACAAAGACTAAATCTTTTGAAAGGATGATGTAATCTATATTTGTCATGTACACTTGTAGTATGCACTAACCCTAGTGAACCATGGGGTTTTGGTATATGTAAATTAACATAGTACAAGTTCTTTTTGTTAAACGAATCATATTTTGTTAACAAATAGTTACAAAGTTTAATACAAGATGTATACCTCTTTATAACATGTTTTCATATTCTCTTTATGCACAAAATCAAGTAGGAACTCAACATTTAAATTTTTGTATCCCCATATTTTTTAGAGCACTTATACTATATTTTAGTATCAATTGTTAAGTTTGAAAAATCAGGGTGTGATAGTAGCAGTTCGTGCTACTTGAGGTGAAGGCAATGGAGTTTTGCAGTCATTGGGTACAAGGTTAGCATCAATATGAGATTTAGTGCTTCCCATATCGATCATTGCAACAAGACTTTTTACTTTATTGTTAGAGAATTTAATCTTACAATGAACAGTGATAAGACCATGCGAAGACAATGGAATGGGTATAAACTTTTCCAAAGTCTGAATTTGTTCAGCCATCTGAACATGTTCATAGTCTTCATCAGATTTGAAAATGATATTCTTATGTTTTTGGATAGACTTTTGCTATTAGGTGAGTAGAGCAATTTCTTGAGAATGTTCCCATTTCATTTTTTCGATTAAATGGGTGAGTTTGTCTATTTCCAATTGAAGTTTTTCGACTTCAATGACAAGGTGTTCTCTAGATGAATCATATCGTTTTCTCTCATATGGATAGGAGAAGCATGACGTATTAGTGTCAGGGGTGTTAGAGTCTATTTTTAGACATACTTTGCAAGCTTCGAAGTGACAATACTGGCATTTAAATCTAAGATATTTAACAGGAAACTTTTTACAGTATACACAAGGAACATAATCAAAACCTAACCTATTTTGCCAAAGATGTTGGCATACTTCAAATTCCATCATGAAGAGAGTGCCATCATTACCATCATAAAATGAGTCATTGTCATTGATCATTATGTTCAACTTGTCATACAAACTAAACTAGAAAAGTTTAGTGGTATATCCTCCTCTGTGCATATGTTGTATACATCAAAAGGGCCATCTTCGTCGATTAGGCTTACAATATCATCAGATAAATCTTCAATGAGATTAATTCGATCTTTTGATCCAAAATTTTGATTTGGACATTTATTTGCAAGGTGAAATTCATCACCGCAAATAAAACATCTACACTTAGGTCTAGAAGGTTTCCTTCATAACATGGTTGAGTTTAGGTTTTCTTCATTTCCTGAAGTTCTGGCTCAGTCTTAAGATTTTTTTTCTTCTTCTTAAAGTCTAAATGATGTTTTCTTGGCTTAATTATTATTTTTCCTTGATTAAAAGAAGGCTGAAATTTTCTTTCCTTTTTTAGACGCTTATATTTATTTCTAAGGTATTTACAATTCCATACTCTTGTGGAGTATAAATAATATTCTTGTAAAAATTATAAGATGTTTTCCCAAGTGTTTTGGAGATTTTAACATTAACGCATTTTTCTCTAATAAAGGCAAAGGTAAACCAAATTCGTGGTCCTAAGCCTACAGGGTCATTTTTGGGTGCTTCGTTAAATTTCTCCTCAACTTATCTTCCTGGCTCTCCAAGAAGTTTTCTAAAATACTTTTCAAGTATTTCATCATCCCACACTCTTCTCGTCTTGCTTGTAAGATTTAGGTAGTCAAGGAAGAATTCAACAAGGAAAGACTAGTCAAAAAGTTGTAATTGCTCTAGATCTACTAGTGCAATTGACTGGAGAATAACATTTCCTCTTTGGGGATTTGGTCTAAGAAGAATATCTTTAATTAAGGCTATAAAGTTATGAGGATTTTCACCATAATCAATTGTTTGTTAAACAATTTCAGGATACTTTTTGTAATACCTAGTACTAATGAATTAAATAGGCAATAATGATTATCTTAGTACTTAACTTTAAACGTGCTTAATTAGATGTTAAAACTAGTTTAGTGTTAATCGTGTTTAATTATGAATTAAACTTTGATTAAGGTTAAGTGAGATTAGTTAATGACTTAAGCATGCTTATTAGGTTCTTAGGGGCTGATTAGAGTTATGAAAACCTAAAGGACTAATGGGCAGCTGTAGGTTTAATATTGATTAACTAGAAAGACTAAATTGCAATATTGGGAAAGTTAGGGTTGGTGGCAGCCATGTGGCTTGCCACCTCCTACTTGGCTACATGGAAACCCCTTTATAAGGGCTAGCAGCCTCGTTTTGCAACCTTTTACCTGCAGCAGCCTGGGTTAGAGAGAGAATCTAGAGAGAAAAAGTGAAGATTTGAGGTAAGGAAGTTGATTAATTTAGTAATTTTGGTGTATTTAGGTTCCTAATGATATTTTGAAACAAATTAATGGTGAAGTTTGTGTAAAAGTTGAGTGTAATTAGTTATAAATATGTTTTAGTTAAAAATCACAATTAATTAAGGTTTAAAGTATTCTAACTTAAGTATTTTATTAATGGTAAGATCAGTATACATCTTTGTTTAGTTTGGTTTGATTGAAAAGTAGATTAGTAAAGCATGTGATTAATTAGGTTATTTGGACACTTAGGACTTGTTAACGGGTTAGGCTTTAGGAAAATAAACATAATTAGTGTTTGGTTATTAATTGGGGAATATTAATATGTAGTGTAAAGATTATTTAATTCAATTCAAATTTGATTTGAAAACCTGTGGGCATGTAGATTAGAGAATATGAGAATTAAAAATTAACAATAGTAAGTTGTTAAAAATTAGTAAGAAAGAAAAATGTCATAAGTTTTAATTGTATAAATTTTCATGATTAGGAAACCTAAATTATGTGTTTCATTTTAGTTCCTTGTAATAGGTAAAGATCGCCTACATAGAAGAATCACAAAGGAGAAGTCGGTGTAAGGTAGGCAATTTTATGTCGTTCCATGGTGTATCTTGGTTTCTTTCCTTGCAACATTTATTTAAATTTTGTCATTTCTATGATTTCGTGAAATGTTTTAATGTGTCATTGCATCTCAATTTATTGTATTAAAATGTTACAATAATATTGGAACGTATATTGGTATGAAGATTCATGGTTCAGTGTTGTGGAAATGGTTCATGGTGTGATTGCATTGCAAGAAGGATATGGAATAATGACAAATGATATCCAGAGAATTGATTGGTGGGAAGTGTTTATGTGATGCTATAGGCACTATACTTTGATATATTGTTTATGTGAGACCATGGGTTCTTAAGTGAAAGTCCCTAAAGCCCTCGAGGAAGACACTCCTATGTGGGTGTATGGAGTTGGCCCTATCCTTGGGTTTTAGTCCCTAAAGACACCAGATTGGTCCTGCCCTTGGGTATGAGTCCTATAAGACACAGGGTATGACTTACCCTTGGGTGATGTCCCAGAATAGTCATTATTATATTAACCGATTATCTTGTGTTGCATTGATATTTGATGTGTAGATTGGTGAGAGTTACTAGTTTATCAGTTGTGAAATGGATGAGGAAAAATAGGGATGAAACCTGCAAACACATGCATACATGCTTGACATTATTGCATATTTGTTAATAGTTATAAAATGTTTATCATGCATGCTATTATACGTTTAATTCAAGGCTTTTAAGGGTATGCTTAGAATGGTTATAAACTTTCCTGCTAAGTTGTGAACTCACCCTATCCCTTCCACCTTTAGATGCAAATCAGAAGACTTATGCTAGAAATAATGCTTGAGCACTGCTTTTTTCGTTGATTGGATATCGCTTGCTCGCATTGAAAGTGTTTTGAGGCTTTGCCTTTGTATCATACAAAGACTAGATCTTTTGAAAGAATGATGTAATGTATATTTGTCATGTACACTTGTAGTATGGGCTACCCGTAGTGAACCATGGGGTTTTTGTATTTGTAAAGTAATGTAATATAAGTTTTTTTTGTGAAACAGATCATATTATATTAACTAATAGTTACAAAGTTTAATACAGGATGTGTACCTCTTTATAACAGGTTTTCATATTCTCTTTTTGCACAAAATCTAGGAACGCAACATTTAAATTTTTTGTATCCCTATATTTTTTATAGCACTTATGTTATATTTGAGTATCAATTGTTAAGTCTGAAACCCGGGGTGTGACACTTTTTCTTGAAAGTATCATACACATTCATAGTAGTATCACCCAATAAGGTTATCATAAACTCGAACATGTTCGTGTTACCTTCATAACATAACCATGCTCTTACTGCATCAGCAAACCAATTATCAATGACTTCTACCCATCTTTGAGGGTTCCAACCGTCAATATTTAACATAGTTCCACATTCATGTGCTTTTGGCAATGAAGTGGCAGCTCCAGTTGGATATCTTTTACTCATATATTTTCTAGGTTGAGATGGACTACCAATGAGTAGCCATCCTAGTCCTATTCCTAGTTCAAATAGGCTTCTTCTAGGGAGTTCTTCGGTTTTATCTCTATTTGGGTTTATCCCTACACTTGTAGTTCCCAAGGTTTCACTTATTTCCATTTTATACATCATGATAACTTCATTAGTTCTAAAAATATTAGACGTGTCAATTTTCCCACTTATAATATCGTCTAGAGAATTTAAGTTATATTTTTCAGTGTAGATTTTGTCTACAATATTTCAATCTCTATTATAAAGAGTCATAAGATAGTCAAATTCCTTCTCAAGATATTTGATCATTTCTTTCACCGTTAAAACTTCTTATGATGTCATCATCATAGAGGTTTCTTCTTATTCATCACAAAGAAGGGTTTCAAAAGAAATTTTGACCAATTTTAGTGTAATTGGTAAACCTTACACTAATGTTACCATTGTTATGTTTATACATAACGGGTTTTTCATGGAACAACAATTTTGTTATCAAGGAAGTTGCTATCCCAATCAAGACCTTCATTTAGCTCGTGACTAAATTTTTTGGCACCAATTGCCTTGACTCCTTTTGATGATAAGGATTCAATTAAATTAGATTCAATCATTCTAAAATTGGTAGTACTATTATTTGATAGTCTTTTAATATAGCCTATATGAATTAAAAGGTTTTCCAAACCTTTTTTCATTCGATAGCCTTTTGTTTTAATAGCTAGTTTGATATTGTTTTCAAAATCCTTTGTTGCTATTAAATAATCTGGTACGAAGTAGATGATCTATCCTTCTTCATTCATGTCTACTTCCATACATCTTAACATTGCTTGTTCAAGGTCAATGAACCTTGAATCAAACAGTGTAAGAAACAGCTTAGCACCTAAATGCTTTATATGCATCCCTTGTATTCCTATGACAGTTAGTCCCATGTGCATTTGTTTGAGTCCAACATTTTTTATGTCAAAAGAGGCATCATTACCTATCAAATTTAGTCTGATGGTTTCGTCTTTTTGGGTGCAAGAGAGTTCGCTTATAACAATCTCTAAAGATTTTGGCAATATTCAATATCTTATTATCATAATAGACTTTCTCATCCTTTATCAAGGAAAGTTTTGTTTTCCTAAAAGTCTCAATTTGAGAATCAATATTTATGATTTCCAAAATTCTAAGCTCACTATTATCTTGTCTAGCAAAAATTTTACTAGCAGCTCTTTGCAAGGTTTTGCTTGAAGAAAGCTTCAATTTATGGGTGAAAATAGTCATTTCACCTGAACTTTCTCTAAGAAGCTTTTAGCGTCACTGATTTGTTTCCAAGATTGATCTTACTAAAACTTTTTATGAGATCTTCTATTTCTATGTGAGAAAATAGTGTAAATCTAAGGGTGGCTGATTTATCAAGACTAGATTCAATTGTGTCGAGTCTAGAGCTCAAGTTTTGCAATTGTTTTTCAATTCTTATCAACAAAATAATTTCAAAATTTTGTTGTCTAATGGAGATTTTGTCAACATCCATTCTAGGATTAGTTGAACTTAATCCAATGGGATCACAATGAAACATCTTAGCATCCGTAAAGGTTTCCTTATAGATAGATTCATTGTCCATTAATATCATATACCATTAATAAGCTTTTTGAGCTCTATAAGGCTTTTACAAAGAGTTTTCTAAAACTCTTCAATTCTATCAATTTGTGAACAAATATGAACTAGTTGTTCTTTAATTTCCGAATCTGATAGAAATCGTCTAAGATTAGAATTTTGAAGTGATTTTACTATCTTTAGAATCCTTGTAGACTGATCAACCAAATAATCTTGGTTAAGGGATTCTTCAAATTTATGATGACAACTAAGAAGCCTTTCAATGATTAATTGAGAGCTATTATTGAAAGCTTTTTGGTTTTCTCCAAAATTGATCAAAAGATCAACGATGGAATTTAATTGTCTTACTTCAATGTGTAAAGAATGACAATATCCTATATTAGGTGTAGCAAAATGACAATCGATTCTATGAAATTCTAGAGTTACAATTTTTCTCTTTTCGTTATGATTTTCAATATTAATATCTAAGTTCAAATATTCTATAGAATGTTATTCAGACATTTAAAGCCTAAAATAATAATAACAATAAGCAAATATATATTAGCAAAAAAACTACACAAAAGACAACTATTTATAAGAAGCAATAAAAGAAAGGGTCGAATGCTCAGTATTAAACATCTATTTTATCCTAGATCTTACACTATTATTACATGCAAGTAATAGATACTCCTTTTTCAATTATTGATTCTGATTTACTCTGTTCTCATATTACTATTTCAAGAAACCATCTGTGTCAATCTATGATATTATCTCCTGACCAAGTAAAAAGGATAAATATTTGTTCGCTAGAATCCTTTAGGGATTTTATTGTCTTTGTTGAAAACAATATATTTTGTACAACTAATACTATTAGAAGTATTAAGGCTTGCTTAATAGATACTAATGAAGAAAATGCTCAAAAAATTGCTTTTTGTAATCTAGAAATCTCTAAGATTCAACTGCATATGAATAATAGTGACCGAGAAGAAACCTCTAATTCTAGTCTGTCCATGCCAGATTAGAGTTTCTCTAGACAGTTTGCTTGTGATATTCAAAAAATTGTAGTAAAAAAAAAAAAATTTAATACCACCCTCTTTGGTATCAGAGCATGGTTTTAGTTTGTTTTTGTTTAATTCTTCTTATAAATATTTGTCTTTTGTATAGTTTTTCTACTAATATATATCTGCTTATTGTTATTATTATTTTAGGCTTTAGATGTCCAAATATCATTCTATAGAATATTTGAACTTAGATATTAATATTGAAAATCATAACAAAAAGAGAAAGATTGTAGATCTAGAATTTCATAGAATCAGTTGTAATTTTGCTACACCTGATGTAGGATATTGTCATTCTTTACACAATAAAGATGGACAATTAAATTTCATCGTTGATATTTTGATCAATTTTGGAGAAAATCAAAAAGCTTTCAACAATAGCTCTAGGTTAATCCTTGAAAGGCTTTTTAGTTATCATCATAAATTTGAAGAATCCCTTAACCAAGATTATTTGGTTGATCAATTTACAAGGATTCTGAAGGAAGTAAAATCACTTCAAAATTCTAATCTTAGACGATTTTCGTCATATCCAGAAATTAAAGAACAACTAGTTCATATTTGTTCCCAGATTGATAGAATTGAAGAGTTTTTCATAAAACTCTTTGTAAAAGACTTATAGAGCCCAAAAAGCTTGTTAAGGGTATATGATATTAATGGACAATGAATCTATCTATAATAAAACCCTTATGGATGCTAAGACATTTCATTGTGACCCCATTGGATTAAGTTCAACTAATCCCAGAATGGATGTTGACAAAATCTCCATTAGACAACAAAATTTTGAAATTGTTTTGTTGATAAGAAATGCAAAACCTAAGTTCTAGACTCGACACAAGTGAATATGTTCTTAATAAATTAGTCACCCCTAGATTTACACAATCTTCTCACATAGAAATAGAAGATCTCATAAAAAGTTTCAGAAAGATCAATCTTGGAAACAAATCTATGACGCCAAACGCTTCTCAGAGAAGTTTAGGTGAAATGGTTATTTCTACCCATAAATCGAATCTTTCTTTAGGCAAAACCTTGCAGAGAGTTGCTAGCAAAATTTTTGCTAGACAAGATAATAGTAAGCTTTAAATTTTGGAAATGATAAATATTGATTCTCAAATCGAGACTTTTAGGAAAACAAAACTTTCCATGATAAAGGATGAGAAAATCTATTTTGATGCTAAGATATCGAATAGCGTCAAAATCTTTAGAGATTGTTATAAGCGAATTGTCTCTTGCACCCAAGAAGACGAAACCATCTGACTAAATTTGATAGGTGATGATGCCTCTTCTAACATAAAAAATGTTGGACTCAAACAAATGCACATGGGACTAATTGTCATAGGAATAAAAGGGATGCATAGAAAGCATTTAGGTGCTAAGATGTTTCTTACACTGTTTGATTAAAGGTTCATTGACCCTGAACAAGCAATGCTAGGATGTATGGAAGTAGACATGAATGAAAGAGAACAGATCATCTACTTCATTCCAGATATTTAATAGCAACAAAGGATTTTGAAAACAATATCAAACTTGTTATTAAAGTAAAAGGCTATTGAATGAAACAAGGTTTGGAAAACCTTTTAATTCATATAGGCTATATTAAAAGGCTATCAAATAATAATACTACCAATTTTAGAATGATTGAATCTGATTTAATCAAATCCTTATCATCAAAAGGAATAAAGGCAATTGGTGCCAAAAAATTTAGTCATGAGCTAAATGAAGGTCTTGATTAGGATATCAACTTCCTTGATAACCAAATCGTTGTTCCACAAAAAATCGTTATATATAAACATAACAATGGTAACATTAGTGTAAGGTTTACCAATTACACTAAAATTGATTGAAATTCTTTTGAAACCTTTCTTTGTGATGAAGAAGAGAAACCTCTATGATGATGGCATCAGAAGAAGTTTTAACGGTGAAAGATATGATCAAATATCTTGATAAGCAATTTGACTATCTTATGAATCTTCACAATAGAGATCAAAATATTGTAGACAAAATCTACAATGAAAACTATAACTTAAATTGTCTAGATGATATTATAAGTGGAAAAATCGTCACATCTAATATTTTTAGAACTAATGGAGTTATCTTGATGAATAAAATGGAAACAAGTGAAACCTCGGGAACTATAAGTGTAGGGATAAACCCAAATAGAGATAAAAACCCAAGAACTCCCTAGAAAAAGCCTATTTGAATTAGGAATAGGACTAGGATGGCTACTCACTGGTAATCCATCTCAACCTAGAAAATATACGGGTAAAAGGTATCCAATTGGAACTGCCACTTCATTGCTAAAAGCACATGAATGTGGAACTATGTTAAATATTGACAGTTGGAACCCTCAAAGATAGGTAGAAGTCATTGATAATTGATTGACTAATGTAGTAAAAGCATGGTTACGTTATGAGGATAATGCGGACATGTTCGTGTTTATAACAACCTTGTTAGGTGATACTGCTATGAATGTGTATGATACTTTCAAGAAAAAGTATCCTGAAATTGTTCAACAAACAATTGATTATGGTGAAAATCCTCATAATTTTACAGCCTTAATTAAAGATATTCTTCTTGGACCAAACCCTCAAAGAGGAAATGTTATTCTCCAGTCAATTACACTAGCAGATCTAGAGCAATCACAACTTTTTGACTGGTCTTTCCTTGTTGAATTCTCCCTTGACTACTTAAATCTTGCAAGCAAGATGAGAAGAGTATGGGATGATGAAATTCTCGAAAAGTATTTTACAAAACTTCCTGGAAAGCTAGAAAGACAACTTGAGGAGAAATTTAACGAAGAACCAAAAAATGGCCCTATAGGCTTAGGACCATGAATCTGGTTTACCTTTGCCTTCATCAAAGAAAAATGCGCTAATGTTAAAATCTCCAAAACACTTAGGAAAACATCTTATAATTTTTGCAAGAATATTATTTATACTCCACAAAAGTCTATACCCATTTTATTGTCTTCACATGGTCTTATCAATATTCATTGTAAGATTAAATTCTCTAACAATGAAGAAAAGTCTTGTTGTAATGATCAATACGAGAAGCACTAAATCTCATATTGATGCTAGCCTTGTACCCAATGATTGCAAAACTCCATTGCCTTCACCTTAGATAGCATGAACTATTACTAATTCTCTTATACATTTTACTGAATGTCTTAGAAATTTGCAACTCTCCTTTTTATCAGCAACTAAAAAGGACGAATGGTATGCTCTACCATAGACCTGGATCTCGGACATCCAGCACTATCACAAATTCATCATAAGCTCCACCTTTATTTGTACACAAACTAGAGGAATGATTAGAACAAACTATGAGGCTGTGGTTAAATTCTATAAACACAAAAATGAAAGGAATCACAACACCAATAGATGGATTAATTTTGTAAATACTATTGTTGGTAATGGTTATATGGTAGAATTTGAACATATTAAGGGAAAAAATAACTCTTTAGCTTACTTCCTATCATGGGAAATGTATTCTTTTGCAGATGAATAAAGATTCTGGTTTGATGACTTTCAATGGTTATAACCTACCCATCTATAATTCGCTTAACAAGAAACTTATTCCATCAAAAAACCTTAGGTTAGATGACTCTCGGCAGTGTTTAGTTGATAATCTTTTCAATTCACTTCATAATTTCTCTAACCTTCATATTTCCATTAACACGCTTTGTGTATATTTTAATAAAATTGTTGAAAAACCTCTTGGTAGAAACTTTTCTTACTATGCCATTTTCAAAGGACTTAAAAAAAGGAATCTTTGTCAAATGGAGTGAAGTAATAGAAATTGTCAAAGGTGACAAAAATGATATCTAGCGAGCCTATTATTCACTTGAGGCAGCTTTGGGAGATATAAAAAATATCTCGAATGATGAGCTCACCTTTTCACCATTGATCTTGGCAAAACCAAATCTATTTAAACTTATTAGATTGGCTAGAAAGGCAAGCAATTCTCTTTTGGAAGCTAAAAACCTTTCATTAAGCAGCAACACTACTTATTCTACTTGCCCTTCTCCCTAATATAACAGAACTAGTCCTAAGGCAAGTGCTGAATTTGAAAATTCTATTATTGAATTGATCTTTCAAAAACTTGAATCCTTAGCATATCAAGATAACATCCTAGGTATCAACATTATTTGGGATTGTCATTATGATCTTGATTATGAATGTAAAACTCAACCAATTTCTGCAAAAACAAACATTAGCAAGGATGGGATGTCAATTCCAACTTGTTTATTCCATCCTAAGAGCATGCATCGATCTTGACGAATACATCTCCTCATTCAAAAGGAGACCAAAGAAGCAGATCTTCTTTTAAATGTATCGACCTTACTTGAATATTGCTTTCTCTATCAAGCAATCTTCTCAGATCCGGAGCAGATAGACTTTATCGATGACAAGATCGTTTGGCCTATATTGAAACTCCTTGAACGAACAGCAAAAAGAAAAGATTCATGAAAATTATTGTCAAAAAAAAAATCTCCATAATATCGCACTAATAAAGACTATGAAGGGATATGTTATCCAACTTAGCATCGTATACTAATCAATCATCATATACACAAGCCCTCTTTCCTAGTTGATGAACAACACTGGCCTACTGATTACTTTTCCCGTAGCAAGCAAATTCGCCACTAGAGAAGTGTCGAGATAGCCTTTTGCCTCAAAGAAGAAATGTGTAATGATATTCCACTTATACTCAATACGACGAAAGTAAAGCTTCATACAAATGAAAAGGAAATTCTTGAATTGCCTTTTCCAAAGTATTCCTATTTTAGAAAAATAGTTGAATATTATGAAAATACCCTCAATGGTGAAAACTCTAGGATCTACAAGTATGTGGGAACTAGCTCAACTAGCCCTATCCAATCCATTAGCGGTCTCAGTCTTCAAGGATCTGAATAATTAAGAATATGGTTCCTACCACCCAAAGTTGTTCACCCATGTGATAGATTCTCCCTTATCTAGAAAAACTATTTTATCAAAAGTAAAGTATTCTATTTTGCTTTCGACTAAAGCAAAGTCCTCTAAAGTAAAAGTAGACAAATGACTGCAATTTTCCAGCACACTCACTATATTTTGCTTTATTCTTTGGATCATAACCTTACATGTGTATGGCAAAGATCAATCATCTTTACGCCAACTTTGTTATAAGTAGCCTTTGGTTTTCACTTCCAAGACAAGCTCTACAATTGAGAGAAATATCCAGACAACACTTTGGGATCACCTCAATTGTTAGACAAATCTTGTGAAGGTATGCTTGTAATTATGAGTTTTTAAGTTCACAATCTATATCTGTGAAAGCTTGTAATAAGTGTATATTCTACTTATAAAATGATGTTTATTGTGATTCTCCAATTCCCTTATCTTTTAAAATTTCTTTAACCTTGAGAGAATTGTTAAAAGTGTTGACACTACAAGTATTTATAAAACTTTTTTCTTTTATAACTCTAAAAGAGAATAGGCTTGGAAGGATAATGTTGAATAAGTACCAATTTGTTTACCCGCTCAAGCAGGATGCTATTTAGGGATTTATGGGAAAAAGTAAGATAGATACCTATGATTGACTTTCTTTCATTTTAAAGAAAGGGTTTTAGGTAAAGAAAGACAAAATTTTTGCTTCTTCAACTCGAGTTTTCACGAGAATATAAAAGAAATGGTTAGACGCTCAATGTTAAACATCTATTTTATCCTAGATCTTACACTATTATTACATGCAAGTAACCAATACTCTTTTTTCAATTATTGATTCTTATTTACTTTGTTCTCATATTACTATTTCAAGAAATTGTCTGTATCAATCTATGATATTATCTCTTGACCAAGTAAAAAGGATAAATATTTGTTCACTAGAATCCTTTAAGGAATTTATTGTCTTTGTTGAAAATAATATATCTTGTACAACTAATACTATTAGAAGTATTAAGGCTTGCTTGATAGATACTAATTAAGAAAATTTTCAAAAAATTGCTTTTTGTAATCTAGAAATCTCTAAGATCCAACTACATATGAACAAAAATAATCGAGAATAAACCTTTAATTCTAGTCTATCCACGCCAAATTAAAGTTTCTTTGGACAATTGCTTGTGATATTCAAAAAATTTTAGTAAACTTCAAGATAGTTGAATTTTTTTTTTAGTACCACCCTCTTTGGTATTAGAGCATGGTGCCAAGAAGAATACTTTTTGATCTATTCTTCCTTATACTGTTAGGAAGTTAGGAAGAATAGATCAATAAAATTAGGGCCCGTTTGGCCATGTTTTGTAAAATTATTTTTTATTTTTTAACTTAAAAGTAGTTTTTAAGAACAAGTATCAAAAAACACGGCTCCATTGGGCCATATTTTCTTTTTGTTTTTAAAAACTGATAAAAACAACTCTTACTTGTTCTTTAAAAATTGTTATTTATTTCACTTTGTTTTTAGAAAATAATGGCAAAACAATGTTAAAAAAATTTAAAAATAGTTTTTTTGTCTTTAACAACAGTTTTTAAAACAAAAAATTGTTTTTAAATCACATGATCAAATAGACTCGTAATTTTTATATTTGAATTTCGAAACTGCATTTTTTTCTTAAAAATTGTTCTTATAAATTATTTTATATAAAAAAAATTCTCAAACAAGCGTTTAAACTTTTTCTTTCACATTTGGGTAAAAACTTAGGGCCACCCAATTTTGAAAATGCAAATACTTTCAATAATGTCGTGGTTTTTTACATGAATAATGCTATAAATATGAATAAATATGTCAAAATTATTGCCAAAATAAGTATATAAAAAACCATTATTGTTAATTTTGTAAATATTTTTCCTATGCCCTCATTATCTATAATTGATTTTGAAAGTCCAAATTATTTCTCCTTTTAAGTGGGTATTTGCTAAACTAATTTAATAACTTAAAGTCATTTAATATATTAATTTAAGTTATTAAGTAAATTAAATATATTTGATAAATAATGACATAACTTAAAGTAAAAAACAACTTTTAAGTAATAAGTAAAAACAATTAACTTATTTTTAAATTTACATATTTATTTTATCTTTTTACTTCCATTTATCCTAATTACCTTCTTGATCTCTTTTTGCTACTCCACAACCTTTACTATTATTTGACTTTTTTTTGCTTTAATTATAATTTATAAGGATGAATATATCAATTTGATGATGTAGAGTAAATTTTAAGTTAATTTTATCAAACAAGTATTACGTAATAAGTTTTGAGTTAATAACTTAAATTTAATTTAACTTAAAGTCAACTTAAGTCATTAAGTAATAAATGTTAAGTTTTGCTAAACATGTTTTGCTGATTTATTTCTACTTGAAATAGTTTAAATTTGATAAAAAAAAAAATGGTATGTGGTTGATTGTATTAAAAAACTAATTTTTGAATTCTAAAAAATATCTATTTCATACTACAAATAAATTATTTTTATAATTTTTTTATTTGTAAACAATATAATATAATGACATTTGGATACATTTTCTATCTTTTATTTTTAAAATTAGAATTGAAATTTAGTTCATTTTAAAATCTCTCTTCAAAATTTAAAATTTTTTGGGGAAGCGAAAGTTTTTTACTATTTTGTTTTAATTTAATTTTTTGTATTGTACATATAACGACACTAACTTCATCTACACTAACATTACGAAGAAATAAATCGAGGAAACTATCTTTCATATTTAAGTTTTAAAATAAAATTTTACTCTTGAAAATAATTAAAAATTATTTTAAAAACAGTTTTTTGACCACTATTCTCAAGATGTTGCAAACAAACCCTTGCTATTTTAGTATTAATATTACATTATTTTTAATTTTCAAAAAGAGCAAAGAGAAACAGCTTTGGGGTTTGTTTGGACAAGCGTAGAGGGCAAGACAATGTTGGTTGGTACAGTAGGCGTAGGTAGTAGGTGTTTCCAAACAGAGAGTATATACATGACGGTGGGGTCAGTTACTCTGGCCTTCTAATATGGCGCCACGTCAGCAGGCACGGATCATCTCTCTCTCATTTCTCAAACACAAGAAACGCTTCATAGTCTTCCTCCTTCCTCTCTCCATTGTCTGGCAATAAAATCTTCCTCCAAAACGATGTCGCTTAGTGGCTTCTCCGGCGGCAGCGGCGGCGGCGGCCCTGGTGGTGGCTCCGCCGCTCCTCAGTCCTACTTCTGCTACCAGTGCAACCGTACGGTCTCCATCACCCCTTCTCCCAACTCCGATCCTCTCTGCCCTCATTGCAACGATGGCTTTCTCGAGGAGGTTGAAAACCCTAACCCTAACCCTATCCCCGCCCCAATCCCCAATCCCTTCTTAGCTTTCTCCGATTTGCCCTCTCTATCCGCCGCCGGCGCCGGCGCCACTGCCTTCCCTCCGCTTGTCTTCTCTACCGCTACCGGAGGGAGCATCGATCTCCAGAACTCCGTCGATTTCCCCGGTCTGTTCGGGGCAGACCCCGATGCGTTCCACCCGTTTGCTTTCCTACAGAATTATCTGCAAACCCTAAGGGCAGGTGGCACGAACGTTCAATTTGTGATTGACGGTAACTCGCCGGAAAGTACGTTCCGGCTTTCGCCAAACCTCGGGGACTACTTCATTGGACCGGGGCTGGAGCAGCTGATCCAGCAGCTGGCGGAGAACGATCCGAACCGGTATGGTACGCCGCCGGCATCGAAATCAGCGATTGAGGGGCTTCCGACCATTCGGATTACGGTGGAATTGTTGGGTACGGATTCGTCGCAGTGTGCGGTGTGCAAGGACAGCTTTGAGCTCGATGAGGAGGCCAAGCAGATGCCTTGTAAGCACATTTACCATAAGGATTGTATTCTACCTTGGTTGGAACTGCATAATTCGTGTCCGGTCTGTCGGTACGAGTTGCCCACCGATGATCCCGACTACGAGCACCGCACTCAGGGCGGCCAAGTCAATCAAACTGGCGGAAATGCTGCTGCGGTGGCTGCTGCTGGGGCTGCTTCGAACTCAGCTTCTGGTGCTGCTGGTGGGGCAGGAGTTTCTGGAGAGAATCCGAATCCTCAGACCCCTAGGACTGCAGAAAGGATGTTTAGGATCTCATTTCCATGGCCGTTTCGGACATTTGCATCCCCTGCTGAGACCAGCAACAGCAACAATGATGGGGAATCGAACCCGGGGAACAGGACAAATCAGGAGTCTGGATCAGAAAACAGGCAAGGAGATCAGACTTGAGGAATATGGGTACTGTATTTGGAACTAAAGAACTGCCTTCTTGGTTTTTGTTTTATTTTCTTTTAAATATTTTGTTATTACAAGTATGCTTGTTGTTGTTTGTGCACGTTACCCCTGTTGTTAGTTTGGCAATCATACATTTAACATTTCTCCTGTTATTAGTTTTTGGCAATCATACATTATTTCTAGTTTCAATGATGGGCAACAACATTAAATCCATGCCACCTTGATGATGGTGTTGCTGTGGCACTGCAGCCACATTACATTGATGTTTGTGTAGCATCAGCATTGGAAGCACATTGCATTGATGTTTATATTGCAGTGGCATTGCAAACACATTGTGTATATGTTTGTGTTGTTTGTTGATTTATTCATATGATGAAATATCTGCACATTTATCCCTGTTTCTAGGAGTCATACTTTATGTGATGGGTTGGGAGTGAAAGTAAAACTCAATATACATTACACAATCTTTGTGTGATATCATTCTATAGTTAATGGTTGTTTGTTTGACGAATTTTCTACGGTAGAATATTGCCTGATGGAGATTCTTTTTCATTTGATTTACATGGAAAAATATTCCTAGTTGCTAGTGTTTGGGTAATATGGAAAGCAAGAAATGAGAAGCTTTTTGAGTTGTTGTAGTTGAATGTTTATCTTGTGGACTGTATGATTGTTAATTTGGTAGATCTTGCAGTTGAGTTAATTAAGTGGGATCGACAATGTGGAATTACATAAAGCCTGGACTTCATGTTTCTTCTTAAGGTTCTTTTATTTATATATGGGATCCTTAACATTTTTTTCCCTTGATAGGGTATATGGGATCCTTATGGTTGATTCTTGAATCTTCTTTTATTCTACATCTTATACATTTTTCCTTAGCTATTAATGAATGTGGTTACATGCCATAAGGAAAAAAATGGTTTGTGAGGTTAAGACCATATGCAATAAGGTGTAGTTAAGGCCATATGCTATCAGGTGTAGTTAAGGCCATATGCTATTAGGTGTATATATATCCAGTGCTATCCTGACCTCTATTGTAAAAGACTTAGCTTCTCAGTCGGGTGAACACAATCAAAGTGGACAGCTGTACATGATTTTATCACACACTGTATCTCTCAGTTGTGAAAGAGCTGAGCTTTATCTCCTTCTATATCCTAATCACTGCTTTACATGAATGTATATGACTTATATATGAGAAAAGGAAATAACTTTATGCACAGAAAAAATATGATGTATGGCTGGGGCTAAAGCTTCTGTTCTTGTGGATTGTTTGAAGAGTTCCCAAGTTTGCACATAAACTTGACTGTTTTTCAGGCGAAGTTTTTTGTTCTAAAAAGTATTTAGGATGCTAAGGATCCTTGTTATCCCACTTCAGGAGGGGGAGAGGGGGTTGGCAAAATTGTCTCTCAATAGAGGTTCGATCGTGATGTTTGTTCACTGATATTCATGTCTAATAAAATAAGTAATGGGGGACCCATCCACCAAACTTGGTAGCACCATGTGAGCATGGAATATTAATTCAAACGGCATGCGTGGGTGCGGAAGCTCTCACAAGATATAGGTATCATATGAAGATGAATATGTACTATTTGGGGATTAAAAAGTCCATGTGATTGTTGCTGCAACATGGAGCTATATTACAACTTCAGTTGCCCTTTAATTGTCTGTGAAATGAGTGTATCTGAAAAATTACAATACCCAGTTGGACATCGTGGAGCACCTTACCAACTTACCAATTGGAGTGGAGAAATTGTGGAGATCAAATAAATTTTCCTTGCAAAGGTGAAGACCAATATCTTTAATTCCTTAAAGTTATTGTAAAATTTCTTTTTAAGTGGCATATGATGGATGATGAGAGCATGCACATGCTGTCAGACTAGATTATCACAATAAGCATGGTCTGATTGAATGCATTTTAGATACATGAATATTGCAATGTTGCCAGTGGACTATGAAAGTGGATGTACCAGATGAGTTCAAATGGTATAGTACCTGCATTTCTGACTAGTGGAGTTTTTCCTTTTTTTCTTACCTCCTTTTTCTTGAGAGATTTGAGCTAATGGTGGTACTTTTTCAAGATAATTGCTGGCATAGCAGCTGCTTTTAATGTCCAAGAGTAAGATTGAAATGTTCTTTCATTGTGAATGTGCAACTCACATCAATGAATTCCTGACAAATGTAATTGCTGCCTTTAGCCTATTGAATAGACATGAGCATGAATGTGAAAACTTTATAGATACATCATTATGGAAAATAAAAAAATGAGGACAAATTCAGCATGAGGACTAATTAATAAAGTAAACATGTACTTCTGCATATGAGTTGTTTTTAAAAATTCTTTTTCTTGACAGTCATATTATTTTCTATATTAAAATGGAACAATTGCATACCAAAATCTATGTTAGATTAAATAGGAGCTGTGGGGTTGGTCACTTCCTTGAGTTTTTGTTTTTGTTTTTTATTTTTATGTTTTGCTTTTTATTTTTATATTTTATATTTTGGTTGAGGGTGCAGGGGGAAGTGGGTTAAACAGCTTCCTGCTCAAACCATCAGTTGATTGATGCAGGAATGCCTCCCCAGAGGTATGTGCATGCTCTGACATATACACAAAAAACTGGCCTGTATTAGAACATGTACTGGCTGCTTTGCTACATGTCGTTCAAGGTCAAATCATTATCACTGGATCATGTGAATCCTCTGAATGCTGGCCGGTAATGGAATCTGCTATGGCAACTTCACTGGATTATAGCAGGCTGTTGTGGATGGGACTTCATGTCTTTGGTCATCATCATTATCATCAATGGATTTGGTAAAGGTGTGATAGGATGTTTCCTGTCAAATACTATTTTGAGAAGAGATATCTGGGAACATATGTTTTTTCCCCCTTCTAGTAAAACATGTCATGACAAATATATCTGCCCAAATGGATGGATATGCACGAACCGTTTCTGATATGTTTATATCCATAAAACACATGGAAGGGAAGTTATGAAAAAAATCGTCTTTTTGTGGTTACATGGGCAAAGATAGAAAGAACTGGAAACTGAATAAAAATGAGTAATCTGGGTGTTCATCAGTGATGAGACAACTTGAAAATATTTTGATTTTCAAGATGTTCTCTAAGGAAAGTAGTGGCAACCTAGATTTAAATTCACTTGTAACCTTGTTGCCAACACTGGAGTTTTATGAGTCCAACAACATTTTTTGGCTTATTTTCTGACACCATCCCCCTCAAGGTCTTGGATGAGCTACTAGTTGAACAGTGGATGCTTATCCTGTTGGGATTGTATGGAGTCAGTAGCAATAGCTCAGTTTGTTCTGGAGGATAATTTTGCAGGGATTGGATTCTTTGATTTTGGGTAAAGGTCTGTGGGAATTATGGAATGGAGGTATGAGTCTTCATGTCTTTGATCATTACCATTATTATCACAGGATTTAGCAAAGGTGTGATAGGATGTTTCCTGGTAAGTACTATTTTTGAGAAGAGACATCTGCAAACATTAATTTTTTTCCTTTCTATTAAAACATGTCATGACAAATAGATTTGCCCAATGGATGGATTGAGGTATGCGCAAGCTTTGTCAGATATGTTATATCCCATAAAACACATGGAAGGGAAGTTCAGAAAATTGTCCTTTTGTAGTTACATGGGTGAAGATAGAATGAACACCTGGAAACTAAATAGAAATGAACAATCGGCATGTGTATTAATGGGGAGACAGTCATTTTATTTTCATTAAAGTTTTTTTCTAAGAAAAATAGCTGCAGCCTAGATTCAAAATCACTTGCGACATTGCTGCCAATGCTGTGGAGAGTTCCAAGTCCAACATCATTTTTGTGTCTTAGTTTCAGAACACTATTCTGCCGAAGTTCTCGGATGTGCAACTAATTGAACAGTTGATGCTTATCCAGTTGGATGTGTATGGAACCATTACCAATAGCTGAGTTTGTGGAAATTATGGAATGGTGGATCTTCTCTTATGTGGAGACTGTTTTCCCTATTTTGGTGTCTAGCTTTCTCCTCTTTCTTGAAAACAGAGAATATATGAGCTAAGGTGTTTGGACTGGAAGCGCCTCTTGTAGGTTTTCAATGGGGCAAGATATTTCAGTCATTATTGGTGGCCTCTCTTGAGGGGCATGGAGTAGATGTTATTGGCTGTCTAAAACCATTGACCATAATAGGATACAACAGTCTTAGGATCCTATTTCTGGAGAGAGGATAGCATTGAGCTCAAAAAGAGTAGGGAATTGAAAAAGCTGATGTCCATTATGAAGCATGAGGGGAGTAGTAATAGTAGGAAAAGTAGGTTACCAGAGGGGGAGAAGGAGAGGGCATTAACGTTTTCCCATGGAGCTCAAAATTATTTCCTGGGACATACAGGGTTTTAATGGCAGAGGAAAGTGGTCAGTTGTGATATCCCTCTCAAGGGATTAGTTGGTTAATGTAGCATGTTTGCATATTTGCCCTTGAAGCTTGGCTATAGTGGTAAGGGGTTGGGGTGGGATTGTGGGAGGTTCGATGTTCACATTCTTGTGGGAACAAAAAAGGAAAAGGGAAAAAAAAAAAAAACATACCTAACAAAAAAAGAGAAAAAAAAAAATATTAGTATGTTTGCATATTTCCAACTGAACTGATCCACTACATGGTCCTCGCAGATTTTTGGACAAAGTTATTTTAGAATTGGGAGGAAAAAGCTGGGTATCCTTATCATTGGGTATCGAAGGGTGTTGCAGAAGTCTGAAGCACATGACTTCATTTTGGGCTCACTCAAGGTGTTTTTGGTCTACAGACAAGTAGTGTTTTTTTTTTTTTTTTTGTGGTCCACAGACAAGTAGTGAAAGGGAAGGTTCTTTGGTGGAAGTGCAGGGAGGGAATCCTTGATTTATTATGGCCAATCTCAATATGAGAGTATTCCCCTGAGAGACACTCTAGTTGAATAAATTTTCAGACTGCATAGTGAACTTTGAGGGATTTTCTGTTGACTGGTAGTCTTTTATGTGGTCTGGTGGGCAGGATAATCATGCAATGTCATGGATTGATTGGTTTCTTGTTTCCTGCAGGATTGATTATTCCTGTAGATAATCATCAGACTGCATAGTGAACTTTGAGGGGTTTTCTGTTGACTGGTAGTCTTTTACGTGGTCTGGTGGGCAGAATAATCATGTGATGTCATGGATTGATTGGTTTCTTGTTTCCTGTATTGAGAGCATAACTTTGTTAATGTTTTTAAGAGCTTCCTTCCTTGACGATGTAGAGCACTTTCTTTGATTTGAGAGCATTTGGTTAAAGGAAAAGGGATTTGGTGATAGAGTGAAAAAGTGGCAAAGTTATGTCTATAAGGGAAACCTTTTTCAGCCCTGTTCCATAGAGCTTTTTGAATGCAAACATGGCCCATACTTCAGAGTGTGATTTATCTTCTCATTGGAAAAGAAGAGAAAATCCTACTTTTCCTCAAATGCAATGCGGGAAACACATCTTATTTAGTTAGAAGTTTAAAATATCAAAACAATACTTATTTCTAATAAAAGCATTTTCAAATAACAGACCTCAGACACAGAATTAATTACACAACAAAATTAAGTTGCTTCTGCTTTTACCTCTTCTACTGCTAAAAGCAGAAGTTAGAAACTATCTGAAACATGCCCTTCAAGTTGGAAAATAAAATAAAGGCTTTAAAAGAAGATTTGTGGAAGTGAATTAGGGAAAATTTTGGGCATGTGGTTGCCAATGAAGCTGAGGCGCTGGACAGAATTAGGAAGTGGGATTATAAGAGATTTAGGAAATGCATTTATCAGTTTGGATACAATTAATCTTTCTAAGGAAAGGGGGTTTAAGAGGGGGTCATTATGTAGAACCCCAAGGGAGAGGAGAGTTCATGGAGGAGGGCGGTGGCAAGCAAGTTCAGGTGGATGCAAGTGATTGGCATTCCAAGGAGGTGAGAGGTTCACATGGGAAGCTCATTATGTTGACAAAACAAGTTCAATTGATTTGTATGTGTTTAAGAGTGAAGTAGTTATGTAAGTTAACTGATATGGCACACCAACTTGAACCCAATCCAACTAAATACTTATTGAATGGTCAAGTCATTGATTGTTTAGTAAACAAATTATGTTGTTGAAGGATCTTTACATGATTATTTGTTTATTTAGTTATTTTTAGGATCAGAAAGGATCTTTGCATGATTATTAGGTGGGTTTTATCTGGGTTGAGTAAGTTTAACCACTTTTACCTTGATGCGGTTCACATCCAACCTAACACAACTCATTACCCCAGGTAGAAGAGTCTGCTCAATGAGATGGTGGTCTGCAGGGATGGAAAGGACACTATTAGGTTCAGGCTGGATGGAAATGGGGGAGATTCACTGTCAAGTCCCTTGTTCAGGCAATATGTAGTAGGAAGAGTAGAAGCTTTCTAACTTCTATTCTTTTATGTGGTAGCAGCCCCCTCTGAGGCGAGGCGGTGCTTTCCTCATAGGATGGAGAAAAATCCTCACTATGATCAATTAATGAGGTGAGGTTTTCTTATGGCAAACTGACAAGTTTGTGTAAAAGGAATGAAGAGTCAGCCAACCACATTTTCATTCATTGCCCAGTGGCTAAAGAGCTTTGATCCTCACTGTTTTTAATCTTTGGTTTTTGTGGGTGCTTTCCACTCAGTTACGAAAATCAGTATTAGTTTGCATGGAAAGTTCATGGATAAGACTGAGTAAATTTGGAGAGTGGCTCTGTTATTTTGTTTTGGTGGCTGTAGAGTGTGACAGTAGAATCTTTGCAGGAGAAGAAAGATTGGTTTTGAAGCTGAAGGACATCTGAAAGATGTCTAGTATGAAGAAATGTAACAAAAAGCTATTGCACTATCCATCTTTGATGAACATGATGAGGTGTTTTATCAAATTAGGCCCACTAAGACCAGATTTGTAATACCAAGGTACATATTCTTAAGTAACTGGTGTTCCCACTTATGTGCGCTTTGATTGGTTGACTGTGGGAGAAACCCTCCCATCCGAATCATCTGATACATTTATGAAGCCATGACGAGAGCTGAGAGGCCACTGCAAGGAATTTTAAATTATGCAAACCTGACTGTTGAGTTAGATGAAGTTGTTATGGCCAGTTTATATAAATGCATGGCAAAGGTGATAAAGACACAACATTTCCTTAGCAAGACAAGATTTTGTAAAGAGTTGACTCTGCAAAGGTGAGCTGAAAGCCTCTTTGGGATGGACATGGCTATTAAAAACAAAGACAGACTAAAGCACCAGGTTGACTATATTCTTGATTCCTTTGGGCACTTATTACTAGTTCAAATGAATGGGTGAATAATTATTAATAGCTGAATGGTGGTTAGCATATGGATATTTAACTTGCAGCATCTTTGTTCTTAACATACTTGGATTGTCTTTGAATATGTAAGCAGCCAAAGGGGGAGAGTTAGCTTTGAATTCTAATTTTAGGTTTTTTTTCGACTCACAGGTAATGGGTTATTTATGAATTCCTGCAAATTGGTAGCTAAAATAAACTTGAAGGATGGTACATGGTTATGTAAGAGATATGGTATTCATCAAGTGCAGCTCAGTCTTAATGTGATGATATAATATGCATAAAACTGTAAACTCTGCCTCCTTGAGAGACACAGACAGTGGAATGTCTGAGAATTGCAGAAGATATGTTTGTGTGTGATGACGATATTTAAACAAAGGAATAAAGAAATGTCTTATTTAAATAGAGGATAACAAAGAAGGATGAGAGACCCTTTGGTGGAAGGAAAACTCTAGGTAGACCCACTTAATATCAAACATACTCCAAAATCCAACAAGATCTTTGGAAGATTCAAGGAGAAGATCAGAAATGAATTCTGTCTCACAGTTCTGGGATGGAGCTCTATCAGTCCATGAAAGCCCTAGCATTTTCCTCAATCCTAGCAAGTGATGCACATTGCCAAGGACTCTTTACTCTTAATTTCCTGCCAAGGCCCTGAATGGAGAAGAATTAGGTCAAGCTTAAGCATGAGGGAACAAAAAGAAATGGCCACCTACCCTAATAAAGCCTCCTCAATACCAGTAGCTTGCACCTAATGGATACCAAACAAATCAAACAGCAACTGCCAAAGGACCCTGACCTTTGTACAATGGAAGAGGATGTGATTTATGAATTCTTCTTCTTTGCAAAGAAAACATCTATTGACCAAGAACCACCCTCTTTTCTAAAGGTGATCTATGAATCTTTCCCAAAGTAGCTTCCTAGGCAAAAAAGTTAACTCCAGAAGGCACCCACGACTTCCAAATTACACTCCTTGGAAAGGAAATCAAAACCCTGGTTCCAATACAGCATATAAATGCTTAACAGAGAACTTATTATCGTTCAAGTTCATTCACACCATTTTGTCTTCCTTTGCACTATCAACCACCTTTCCTTGCAACCTTGAAAATAAATCTTCTACCTTGTCCACTTCCCAATCATTTAAGGTCTTGAGAAACAAGGGTCCCAATGACCTCTCTTCCCTGCCTGAACCCATAGATCCGCCACTTTCTTATCATTTTTTGGTGATATATGACATATTCTATCATGTTAGATCTTATACAGTTGTGGTAGTGTATTATTGCAGTTCTGGTTTATTGAGAGTATTGAATGCTTATTAAACAATGGGTTGCATCTTTACTTGCCTTTTTTCCTTCAATGACTTGTGTTGCATCCTTCCAGGAGACATTTGTTGACATATTGAATCTTGAATGCAATACTTTCATAAGTTTAGAAATCTCAAGAACCATGCTTCTTTGGAAAAGCATCTTGACTCATTTTTTCCGGTAAAGGCTTGTAACCCCTTCGATTTCGTTACCAAACCCTTAACATGCACTTTGTAGCCCAGGAATTGTTTCCACCTTCTCCCAAAGAACTGTTCAAAGAGTTTTGTGATGTTATTGTGCAGGTGTTATAATCATTATATTATTAATATAGCACCTTGGAAACTGGCATGAAGAATTGTGCTCATAAGCTGACTGCTTCCTTAATGCCAAATGGGGCACAACAATGTGGTCTTTATCTTGTAATCATTACATGATTAATAATATCACATGTTCACATGAACAATTCTGGTCATGAAGAATTGCTCTATAACTTGGTCTTGGTGATGTTCTCTACAGATTTTCAGATTTTTGTGATCATTGCATTTTTAACTTGACGTGTATAGTTGTCAGCAGTTGAGGTTCTATAGGATTTGCAGAGTAAATTCTATATTTTTTGCTTGCGTTAATTGGAGTTTTCTCAATTTTTGTTTGGTATGAGTCTCTTTTTCCCCAATTGTTCTTACATTATAGTTGGTTTTCTTCCTCTCTTCTCTCCTTCCTTGTATGGTGCTTATTATATGTAGCTCAGTAGAGGTTGCTCAGACATGTATGGATAGTGGCTGATTCAGGACAAACTTTATGGTAGTGTTATTAGAAATTAATACATGAAATATGCCAAGAGATTGGTTATGGAAAATATTTTCATACTTGGACACTAGCAGAAGATTTAGGGAATAAGAAAGGTGTTGAATCTTGTCTATCAGCTTAGAGATGGCATATATGTGGCTTGTAGACTGTGTTTTGATTGTAGAATTAGTTGATATATTAATATGAGCAGTAATTATCATGGAGAATAGTTGGGGTAGAAATGAGTGAATTTCCAGACAGTCACATTAAGGATCAATATTCAGCCTTTCTTTTCACATAGGTTGTAGAGGTGCTTATTTGGCATATCCCAAGGGGCGTCCAACTGTGTATCTCTTTAGTTCACTCTTTATTCCTTCTAGAAGAATCTTGAATAGAAGTTAATTCCAAGCTTAGAACCAGGGAGTGTTACAATTAAAATATGAAGGGTTTGGGTTAAGCTGGATTAAGACCATATGGAGCATCATTTTTAGTTGAAATAGAGAGAGCTAGAAGATGTCCAAAAACAATTATTTTTCACTTTCTTGGCTTGATTATCATAAGAGAACAGAGAATGCAGAAGGCACACCCTTGGAATTAGAGCAAGATTGAGGAAGCAGTGGAATTGCTTTGGAGTATTGTGTGATTATCTGATATATGTAAACTAGGAAAAAAATTTGTATGATGATTAGAATTCTAGCTAGGCTTAATGGTAAAGAATTCTAAGTAATTGAACACACAATATACTAAAAAATGAGTTTAGGGGAAATGAGGACGTAAGGAGAAAGGAACTGCAAGAAAAGTAAGATTGAAGTTATTAGTGATGACATGGTGGTGACATGGAGGAAAATGAACCAAACTTGGTTAACTTGATTCAGCCATGTGCAATGTGAACCAATAGATACATAGGCACCATGAAGACAAAGAGGAAGCCCAATGAGACCTGGATTAGAGTGGGAAAGACATGATGGCCAACAGTTTGGCAAAGATATTGTATGGTATTATGATTGCTCACTCAATGCATGTCATTTCATCTCATGGGCAACACTGTTTTAATGTGTGTTTCTTGTAATGTTTGGACTTATTGAGATAGATGATTCAGTATCATGGTTCTGATGTCATCTCTGTGGGGGTGTGTGCATGTCATGTTGAATTATTGATTTGCAAAATGCTCGACTCCACTCAAAGTAATCCCATATGTGAAATTCTTTCAAATAATAAAAAAGAGAATGAAATGTGGGGATCCGCAATCACATGCTCTAAGTTAACTGTCCTTTAATGTGGAATCTTGATCATGTGACGTGTTGTGACTGCATGTTTGCCTTTGAATGATATTTAATCGATGTCTATACAGCTTGCCAAGTGCTTCAAACAATTATTGATGTGTTGTTCCTAAAGGGTTTCTCTTTTGTCCTTGTTTGGCAGGTAAGAGAAAGGGGTTCAAATCTGTAACCATTGTTGAACATAGAAACAATCTTCTTCTTATACATCGAAGACTAGTGACAGATGTTTTTTTCATTTTATGTTTGGGCATAATAATAATGGGTAAATGTCTTTTATTTTCATTTTCAGATTTCTTCATCATATCACCATTTCAGGATGAATTATTTAGCTGCATACGATATAATCTTGTCTGGGAACCATTTTATATTTTTCTTTCAAGATTCTCACACTTTTGTGCAGAGTTTCCTGTGATGGTTTAGCTCTCTTTTAAGTATTTCGTTGTTGGTCCTTCCCTGAGAGGGCAGAGTAAATATTTCCTTGTTCAATTTGCTTAACCCCTATGCTTCTTTTACAGTCTTAATAGCATGTGATGTTAGTTTTAGACAAAAAAAAAAAAAAAAGAAGAGGTATTTATGCGAAATATTTATTCTCAGAAAAACAAACCGGGCGAAGTCTCCCAGTTTGTATAGCTAATGATTTGAGGAGCCGTTTCCCATACCTCTTCCAACTTTAGAGTTTAACATGGTCTTCATGGGTTGGAGATTTCATTAGAATTTAACATGCTCTTTATGGGTTGGAGATTCGTCATGTCCGTTAAAAAATCAGTTGATTTAGGCCTTTGGATTATCACTGATATCAGATAAAACTAATGCCTGTCATGTTTGTTATGGCAGCATTGTCATCCAATTTTGTTTGTAATTTACGATAGTTTTATAAACTACACCTACTTTTCTGGTATCGATTAGTTCCTCGAGTCGGTGATTGTCGCGGATGATACGGCTTTCTATTCCTAACGAATATTTGGACTTAATTGTTAGCCTAATTACAATCTAATGTCCTTTGCTATGTTTGGTTGTTGGAAAACCTTAGGCTATGTTTCGTTTCCGGAGAGTACTAAGAAAGAAGAAAATAAATGATTTTTATGTTTAGTTTTATTATGAAAAATGCAAAAGAAGGTTAAATATGATTAAAATTATTAAATTTTTTGTATATTTTTAAATTATTTAATCTTTATATTGAAGATTTAAATATGTGAAAGAAGTATGAATTAGTATATAAAAGTAATTTATTTGTTTTAAATCTATTTTTTTATTTACGTTCTCTTTATTTCTATTTTCTTTTACTAATATTTTCTCAATTTTTTTGAGAGCCAGATGTAATTTTAATGGGGAAAAATGTTGGAAATAAAATAATTTTCTTATATTCGAGTGTTAAAAGAGATGCAACCAAAAAAAATGTATTAAGGAAAAGAGGAGGGAGGGAAAAAAAGGAGGAAGACTTAGAGCATATTTGGCGGCAGTTTTTTGCTTTTCAAAATAGAAAATGATTTGTAAAAATTTATAATATTATTTGGTTATTATTCTTTATTTTCAAATAAAGTGAAATAAAGAATAACTTTTAAAGAACGAGTAAAAGTCATGTTTTACTTGTTTTTTAAAATAATAGAAAAAATATATTTTATTATTTCTCTTATACATAGAATTATTTTTATTTTTATTTATTTTTTGTTAGGTGAATTAACTCTAAATTAAACAAGATTTAATGTGTTGGATTTGTTAACAAGCCTGTTAAATTTAAAAAATAATTTAAAACTTAAATAATAAACTCATTAACAAAAATTGATTTAAAACAATTATATTGTTTTTCTTCTACATAAAATTATTATTTCCCGCTTTTTTTTCATTAGAAAAATAAATTCTAAATTAAATAAGGCTTAATGTGTTGGATTCATTAACAAGACTAATAATTTTTAAAAATAATTTAAAACTCAAATAATAAACTTATTAAAATCATAAATTTATGGGAAAAAATTGGTAAATGACTATGTTATTTATTTTCTATACATAATTATACTTTCATAAATTTTTTCCACTAGAAAAATAAACTTCAAATGAAGTGACATTTTTTTATTAAATTTATAAATGAGTTTAATAATTTTAAAAAATAATTTGAAACTTAAAAATAAATTTAATCATTGAAAAAAAATAAGAGAGGAAAACTAATCCAATTAATTATAGATCAAATCAAAATATTATAGAATATTATATTAAAAATTAAGTAGTAAATGTGTGCATATGTAATAAAAAATTTGGCTCATTTATATGTTAAAAAAGTAAAATTTTATTCATTATTTATTTTAAATAAAATGGTATTGACAATTAGTATTATTCATTTTTAACTATTTTTTTTTTTTAAATGCAAAGATGTTAATATCCTTATGTTTTTAACATATAATAAAATAGTATATTTTTCACTAAAAATATAATTTGTGATTTTATTATAATATTACTGTTTTAATAAAAACTATTTTTATTTATTTATTTGTAATTACAAAATTATTTTTATTTTCAATAAGACTTGAATTAAATTTAATTAATTAATGTTATATAAATTGAATTTGGGACTCTTATTTTCTTATTTTCTTGTAGAAAAGGTGGAGATAATTTGGGAATTAGTAGTAAATTTTATATAAAATATAAAATATCTTCTATAAAGCTAATTAAAAAAAATGTGTTAAAATATTTTTGTAGACCCCCATTTTGGGTCATTTCTACAGCATGCAGGGGAGCCTTGTTCAACTGTTCATTTTGCCAGGTGGAAGCTCCTAGAAGACCACGTGTTGCCTCCTGATTGGCTGGTGGAGAATCATGTTAGTGGGTTGAGAAACAAATGAGGGAAGGACACGTATGAGGGAATATTCTAGGAGGAAGTGAGGTTGTTATAAAAGAGGTGTTTTTGTTGCTGGTTACAGAAGGGGGGAGCGTATTCGGTTAAGGGGATTTTTTTTGGCTAGCTTGGGAGGCAAGGCAGGGGGAGGAAGATATTTTTTTTTTAGGGTTGTTATTGAGAGGGTTGAAGCAGAGGGCAGGGTTTTGTAGCTTGGAGAGCAAGATATAGGAAAAGGGTGTGAGAGTAGAGAAAAAGGAGCCGAAGAGAGGAAACCAGACAGTGAGCTTGAGAGGAAATGAGAGGAGAACAGAGAAGCAAAGAAGAAGACAAACTCATAAGTTTTCTGATTTATTTTTACTAGAAAGGAGCTCTCCTAGGTGCGAGCATTGTGGATTTTCTATTCATATTTCTCATTACATTGTTTCTCATGCATTTTTCTTGTTGTTTTAGCTTTCATTCACTGTTAGGACATGTTTGCTATGTTATTATCTCATTTTCTTTGATTTCACTTGAGGCTATCACGTGTATGAGTTCATCTGAATCATGTTTATGCTCTCTACCATTCCCCTATTCATAGCCCATGGATTAATACCTGAAATGAGGCTCAATATGTTTGCCATATGGTATTTCCCGTTTGTTTCTTCCTTGAGATTTCCTTTGTTTTTACCCCTGCTCTTTCTTCTTCCATACATGTTATTTTAAATTTGTGAGTTCACCGTTGAGTTGTGTGAAACTAGAGGGGAACTTCTCCTTACTGTGTGGCCAGTAACAGATACGAGATCTAGAGTGAGGCCGAATCTGTAAATCGAATGGCATTCTGGTGGTCCTTGCTCGTTCTCAGATTTTCTTTCGCTCTCTGTAAATTCCCTTTGATGCTCATTCTACCCAATATACCTCCCATTGTCGTAGATGCTTCTGATGTGTTGGACGATGGAAAGACTAGAGAGAACTCTTTCATCCATATACCTTCAAGGGGAAAGGGCACTTGAGAAAGCTCAGTGTTATGAGCCTGCAACGATGAAATACTGGGGATGTTGCCCTGCTTTGCAACATGGCGAGTTAAGAGAACATGTGGCACAAGTAAGGAAAACTCAACAAATATGGGCTCGGAGTAGCTTCAAGCAAAGATGACCATTTCTATGGATACTGCCCAAATATATCATCGAACATCAAGAGCTTATATGCGAGATCTCATCACGTGATACTAGAAAAACAATGGTTGATGCTTCTTTGGGAGAAGTAATGACAACTCGTTAAAAGATCACCTGGCTTCTATTAGAGGGTGAGAGGTGGTCAAAGTTCGAATACCAGTCTATTGGAAGGTCAATGCTTCACAAGACAACCAAAGTAGAATTTCACCCCTTAGTATGATTGGTGCCGCTCCTTACAAGAAGATGATCATACTGTAATGAGACCACTAATACCACAGAAGCCATCATATGTCATGTCAACCGAGTAAGCCTACCATGTGCAGCTTTTTGTGGCGGAGATCACCAACAGTGCCTTTGAGCCCTCATCCATGATGATCAAATGCGACCCACACCATGGAAAATACATGTTTGTTGTTTGACGTACAAGGGTGATGCGGTGCTCAAGGGTGTGAATGCTGATGAAGCCACCATCTCCTTCACTTCCCACACAAAGCCTTTGAAAAAAACCATGCTCACATCTCCCTACCCAGCATACCCACTTATACCCATTTCTCTCACTACCAATACTTCCACTCAACACCCAACCCTATGAACTCATTTAATTTCACCATCCCCTTCATACCCACCAAATTAAATATTCATACCCATTTTCCCATCCTGTATATTCACCAAACTTATCATCATACCTGTGGGGTCCTCACATGCGGCCACGTGGCAAACCACCCCTTAACTGCGTGGCACCCTCACCCCTCTGCCCGGATTGGTATATCCAAAGTCGGATAACCAGTTCGGCCAATGGAAGGGGTATCCGGACACGACACGCCTTGTTGAGGTGACACAGTACATTCCGGACAGATCTCTTGACCCACGCCCATGGGCAGCCATTTCACCATGACAAAAGGACGCTCGAAGGGACACCACCCTATCCCCTCAGACAACCCATTGCACCCCAGGCCATACCTCCTACAGACTGATGTGGTGGGTCAACCAATATTTCAACCCTGTCAGCCGCCTTATCTATCATGATTACTTTGACATAAGTTGCACCATCATCATGACTCCTAAAGTTAAGGGGTCACCTCAACATAGATGTGACCCCACTCCAGACACTATAAAAACCCTTCTGTAGCCCAAGAGAAAGGTATGCAATACTAAAATCTCCCCCCTCATCGCCTGGAAGAGGGTGGTCTCTCCAATTCACAGTTGGTTATCTTACTTGGCCTTCAGAGGGTGTGTCCGGATAACCTATCTGGACATCTTTTCCAGGAATAGGAGGAGGAGCTGCCCCCACATCATGGCACCCAGTCTCTAACTGCTGCAACATGGAGCAGCCTTATCTCTGGTTGATCAAGCTTCAACATTGGCACCATCTATGGGAATCTGTACAAAAAATGTCAAGACCCTCGAGAAGTCGGTCGTCGGCTATATGCGACGAAGGATATTTTGACTGGCGCGACAATATGGAGAGACGACAGTGAGAGAGCGAGTGACAGATGCAAGCCCTACTCTAAGAAACAAGGAAACTCAAACAGGAGAATGAGGTATTGCAGATTCAAGTGTCTTCATCAGGTCCCTCTCGCAGTTAGTAGCCAAGGAGTTTGTGAGCCAACTCTAGGCAAAATGAGGAAGTAAAGTATCCCGAAAATATGGAGTCTCCTTCAAATGAACATGGCGCGCGTCTTGACGCGAGACCCTACCAACTCATCATGCATCATTAGACAAAAGCTTCGATTCCACTCATATGTCTTCGAAAAGAAGACGAAATAGGAAATCCTAGTTGTCAAACTCAATGCGTGCGAGACTAGGACCCCAGACACCCGGTTTGGAAAGGCCATTCGTAGCCTCAACCCGAGAAGTGTATCCTGGCCCTTTAGCTATACTTGTCATGCTGGATTGGCCTCCTCACCAACCTCTCCCACAAGTAGGGGAGGGAATGATGGGTCGAGGTCCTCCCGGCTCTGTCAGTAGGCGCTTGGACGACATGCTCTCCACACCTTTCAGCCCCCGCATCATCAAGTTTGAACCCCTATGGGGATTCATTATGCCAAAATTCTCCACGTAGGACGGATCCAGTGATCCATTTGATCACATCATGCATTACAAACAGCTTATGACCCTTGATATTGGGAATGACGCGATGTTGTGCAAGGTCTTCCCAGCTAGCCTTCAAGGTCAGGCTCTCTCATGGTTCCATCGCCTCCCATTGAACTCCGTTGATAACTTTCGAGACTTGTCAGAGGCCTTTATGGGGCAATATTTGTGCTCAGGATGACATAAGTAGAACATCAGCATCCTACAAAACATAAAAAAGCAAAAGAGCAAGACCCTAAGGGAGTTCGTGAAACGATTCAAGCAAGTTGTGCTCCAAGTGGAGTCCTACAGCATGGACGTTGTCCTCTAAATTTTCAAGCGGAGCATCTGCCCTAGTACGCCTTTCTTCGAATCCCTTGCTAAAAAGCCCCCTGTGTCCATGGACGATTTGTTCAGGAGGGCAAACAAGTACTCCATGCTCGAGGACGATGTCCGCACAGCTACCCAGTATGTCCTGGTCACCAACCGACCAGCTAAGAACAACACAACTGCAAACCCTAAGGCAGCAAACCAACGAAGACAATCGAGCAAGGGGTAGGCCGGACCGCGCTAGACAAACCAACCGAACTTCACCCCCCTCAACGTTTCATATGAGAAGCTCCTCCCATGATTTGAGAGCTGTCCGACTTCAGGTGGCCGGAACCCCTGAAAACAGATCCAGCCATAAAGGATCGTAACAAGAAATATGCTTACCATAAAGAGCACGACCATACTACGGAGCAGTGTAAGAGCCTCCAGTATTTGGTGGAAAAACTTGTTAGGGCCGGATACTTGAGGTAGTATATCCGCTCAAAAGGTAAAGGTAGAGAATCATCCGGAATTCGGTCACTACGACCCTCGCACCCCCAAGAGCCATGATAAACTACATCCATGGAGGACCCCTCGATGAGGAGTACAACTCTAAACGAAAGCGACAAAAGTTGCTCAAAGCCGCCTCTGTGCGGGAACAAGTCAGTTCCATCCGACCTGGGCTAACTAACAGAAGCGCGTGACCGATAAACAGAACTATCACTTTTCCCCCAGTGGATTCTCACCGGATAGTGCAACCACATCGGGACACCCTTATCCTCACATTGGGAGTTAGTGACTTCGATGTAAGACGGATCTTGGTTGACCCAGGAAGCTCGGCCGACCTTCTGCAGGCATCTGTGATCAAGCAAATGGGGTTTTCGCTTTCGAATCTAGAAAACCCTGGACGAATATTTTCAGGATTCAATGGAGCTTTTACCATATCTCTGGGTGATGTAGTGTTGCCTGTCCAGGCCAACCCTGTTACCTTAAACGTGCAGTTCTCAGTAGTAGAAGACTTATCCCTATTCAATGCCATATTGGGCCGTACCTAGTTACATGGCATGAAATTCATTTCTTTCATATACCACCATATGGTAAGCTACCTTACTGAAGACAAGCAAATTGACCTTTATGGGAGCCAATTGGCAACCTGACAATGTTGCCAAGTGGAGCGGGAGGCTGGATTTAGTAGCGATAACGAGCCTCCCCCAAAAACAGTGATTGCAGCTGACTAATAGCAATTACAACATCTGACGGAGAAGGATCCCCTAGTAGCTGACCCTTTGCAGACCGTTCAAATTTCGGAAGAAGATGACCACTTTACCAACATGAGCTCCATTTTGGAACCGGAAGAGGCGCGATGCCTCAAAGAAACACTCCAGCAAAATAAAGATGTGTTCACATGGACACACTCCGACATGCTAGAAATCCATCATTCAATCGTCTCCCACCGGCTAAATGTCATTCCGTCCTCAAAACCCGTCCGACAAAAAGTCCGACAATTTCATCCGGATAGGCAAAGGGTCATTCGAGATGAGGTCGATAGGTTACTAATAGTCGGATTTATCCGATAAGTTGAATATCCTAACTGGTTGGCAAACGTGGTGGTGGTCCCTAAGAAAAGAGGAAAGTGGCTGGTCTGTGTAGATTACACCAGTCTCAATGATGCGTGCCCTAAAGACAGCTTCCCACTACCCCGAATAGACCAAATAGTAGATGCCACTAGTGGACATGGAATGCTTTCCTTCTTGGACGCCTTCTCCGGATACCACCAGATCCCCATGTACCCGTTGGATGAAGAGAAGACTACCTTTATAACACCACACGGGCTCTATTGCTATAAAGTCATGTCGTTCGGACTTAAGAATGCAAGGGCCACTTACCAAAGGCTAATGACTAAGGTCTTCAAACCCTTGATGGGACGAACGGTGGAGGTCTACAGCTTATTTTAACTTAACTTGGATTATTTTTGGATGATCAATTTCAGGAGGAACCTTAATGAAATTGGGGAAGCTTTAAGGAATTAAAGAAGGAGGAAAAAAGCATGAAAATAGAAAATCAATCCAACTTGCGAAAATTTCGCAAGTTGAAAATCCAACTTGCGAAAATCAAGCCAAGTTGCGAAACTCCAAATCCCATTTTTGCAAGTTCACTGTTCAAGTTGTGAAAAATTTCGCAAGCTGCGAAACACCTCTCAGGCACACGTGTGCCATTTTCGCAGGTTGCGAAATGGTTTCGTAGGGTGCGAATCAAGTTGCGAAAATAAGGCAAGTTGTGAAATAAGTTGCGAATTCCAAGGCAAGCTGCGAAAATTCCAACCGTCGGTTAAACCTATTTTTAAATGACCAAACTTTTTTTTTTTTCATTTCGCACAGCCATTCTAACTTACGAAAAGCCCTTTCACCTTGTGACCCTCCAAATTCCGAACCCCCTTCTCCATTTGAAGCCTCGAAGATGTGCGTTTGAGGAGATAAGACCACCGTGCACCCTTTGTGTACCCTGTGGAACTCAACCAATGTCATTTCTCTCCATTTCAGCCATGGTAAAAACTAGAGGAGGCCATGCCACGTTTCCATCAACTCGAATTCCAAGGCCAAGAGTTTCACCTGCGAGAGATTCCGTATCTCAGGCTCTACAAGACTCTGCCATTCCACCTTCTGATGGTGGAATGCCTAGCCCTCCTCAGCGTAGATATTAGACAAGAAGACCACCGACTACACCTGGGGCAACCACTTCAAGCCCCAAGAAATCAGTTCATCGTCTCCCTGCAAAGAAAGCCAAATTTTCAGGTCCAGGAGAGTCATCTGCACCACCATAGACTAAGCCACCTACTACAGAGTCTCAGATTCCTTCTGGGATTCCCCCAGAAGCCATTATCAGACAACCTATGATTGCAGGAGCACCTATAGAGGGAAATTTGGACTGCAGAGCTAGGCCATTCCACTCCGAGCTATGCTTTGACCTGGAGACTTTCAGACAGCAGCCGGAGCTTAGAGATCCATTCCATTTATTGCAGAGATACCATATGGAGCATTTGATGACTCCTAAGCAGTTCTTCTATCCTAGAGTAGCACTAGACTTTTATTAGTCTATGACTACTCGTGGCATCTGAGATCCTACTCTCATTTACTTCAGTATAGATGGACGTTAGAGTATCCTTGGAGCTAGACACATTGCAGAGGCCCTGCATAGTCCTTATGAGCCTGTGAGTCAGGCAGACTTCAGAGAGTGGTCCCATTTCTCCCAGAGGGACATGGTCCATATATTATATAGGGGGACCTCTACAGCCTTAGTTTTGATGAGAAAGGAGCTTCCACTTGGGATGCTCCTTATAGATGTACTCTTGCGCTCCAACATTTTCCCACTTCAGCATATGGTGCAGAGGAGAGGAGCTATATTGGAGGCTTTATTCAGGATATCTGAGGGTTACTACTTTGGCCCTCACCATTTGACCATGGCCTCTCTTCTTCACTTTGAGGAGAAGGTCCATAGGAGGAAGCTCCAGAGAGCAGATGCCATTTCTTTACTATTTCCCAGGTTGCTCTGTTAGATATTAGAGCATTTGAGTTATCCTTCGAAGCCACAGCTTGAGCGTCGTCGCCATTGCCGAGAGCAATTCATTCTCGACATATGGAATCATTTGGCAGCTTATGTTGCACCTTAGGGAGCCCCAGATATACCAGCACCACCAGAGCCACCACAGGATGAGTAGGCACCACAAGCACAGCAGGGTGAGATTCCTACAGATATCATACCCCCTGCCCCTGCAGCACCTACTCTAGTGCCCATGCCTGAGGCTACATCTTCTGCTCCTCCTACCACTTCTGACACTCCATTAGTTATGCCAACTACATCAACACCTCCTCCTTCATCTGAGTTTACTATCACCGTATCTCTTACGGAGTTTAGAGGCTTAGTTCATACATTGCAGACATTGAGCACCACTCAAGGTGCTCTCTTCCAGCAGATGGCAGCTATACGTGCACAGCAGGATTAACTCATTGCCACACAGACCCAGCATACTGCCATCCTTCATCAAATTCAGTAGCATCTGGGTATGTAGCCACTACCTGAGCATGATAGACCTAACCCATCGGAGCCTACAGCTCCAGATGAGGAGGCTATTCTAATTGAGCAGACTATACCATCAGACGAGACCACAACAGAGCCATCGTCTCCACATGATCCTCCCACTGCTACCTGATCATTTATCTACTTTTTGTATTTACTTTTTATATTAGATCTGTGAATCCCATGTTTTTGATGTTTTATATACTGGGATTGGATGTATTACTTGTGCATAGCTCATATTGTACTTTCTCAAAGTAATACATATATATCATTTTTTATTATGTTTGGTATAATATTTCTTCTACTCATTATTTTTGCTTCTTTTGAATCATGTGGTTTCTCCTACACGAACCAAATGAATCAGACTCTATTCCACTCAGAAGGTACCACTTCCTCCCTTTATTTTTAATTGTTCTTCAAAACATTGAAGACAATGTTGAACTTGGTTGGGGAGAGAGTTGAGGAAGGAAGTATTGTTTATAATGCTAGTTTATTTTGGTAATTTAGTTGCTTTTTGCTTAATTTTTAAGAATTTTTAAAGTTTTTATTCTACTCTCCATGGTTATTAAGGAAAAATTTTCAAAATAAAATGGGAGAAATTGAATTCTTGTCTTTTTACTTAACTTAGAGTTTGTATTTTACTTATTGAAGTTGATGAATTATTGAAACTCCTATTGAATTCAACCTTATTTCTTCCACTTTAAGCTTACCACACACTGTGCACACTAGGTTCCGATTATAAGATGAAAAAATATTTTCCCCTTTTACTTAGGAAAATTTAGACTTAATACCTTTGACCTCATTTTAATAGTGTTGGGACACCTTATAAAAGGCCAATGAGCCTTTGAAAAAAAAAAAAGTGTGTTTTACTTGCCTTGAAATCTGAGCAAGGTCTGAGGGGTATATGGTGAAAATCTTTAAAACCTGGTGCCCTAAGCCTTGATTGGTTGGGAGTTACTGACCTCAATGCTCGTTACATGGGTGAATAGGTAGAGTTTAACATACTGTAGGTGCTTGGGTATTAAAATTCATTCTCAAAAGTCCGGGGTGAAATTCGAGGAGTTAGTGGTTGAAAGATCCTTAAAGCTTGATGCCCTAAACCTTGATTGGTTGGGAGTCATCGATAGACCCCAGTTACATGGACAATTTAGAAAAGAATACCTTTAAGCTTTGTACACCTACAAGAAAAAAAAGTTGTGAAATAAAAAAGGTGCGTTCTTAGCCTATTGGAGGTTGATCAGTTTGCTAAGTTTTGAAAAGAACTAGGTTAAGGGGAGAGATTAGTTCAACATACTATATTCGGAAACTAATAAGTAACACTTAGATTTTTGTGGAAGAGTAAGTTTTGGACCTTTGGGAGTGAAAATTCTTTTGAAGCTTAAATTTGCATAATGACTACTCTGTATGAATTGTGATTAGGCAAGTTATTTGATAGCTCCTATTGAAGTTTGAGTTTTATTTTTTTAATGTTCCATGTGAGAGTTTGATCAGTCATGCCACTTGAAATTTTTTGGAGTGATCAGCATGAGTTTGTAAATTATATTACTTTTTATTTTTAATTTTTCTCTCCTTCATTGCTAAGGGACTAGCAATATGTCGGTTGAGGGGAGTGATTACTACTCAAAAAGTACTATTTATAACTTGTAATTAACGCTTTTAAAAACTTTTGAGTAGTAGTTATTACTTTTTAACTCAATTGGCATGTTAAGGACCTTTGCAATCGGTTCTAATCAAATTGTGTTGAGTTTTGGTGTTTTTGATAGCTTTTTTATTACCAAAGCAATCCAAGAATGAGGGAGATCTTTGTATAGTTCATGGCAATCCAAGAATGAAGCTCAAATTCATGAAGAAACCGAGCTTTGGAGCTTCATAATCCTTTACCAAAGTCATTCAAGTATGTAAAGGAGAAAAGAAGAGAAGAAATCATCCACTAAGCAATTTCGCAAGTTATGGAAGTAACTTGCGAAATTTTCGCAACTTGCAAAATGGAAAGAAGGACATAGTCGCAAAATCACAGAGAGCTCAACTTGCGAAAATTGAAGTTCAACTAGCGAAATTGAAGTTCAACTTGCGAAATTGAAGTTCAACCTGTGAAATCAACTTGCGAAATTTTCACAAGTCATGTTTCAACTTGCGAATTCCATCTACAATCTGAGATATTTGCGCACCGACTCCTTTTGATATTTTTCTTCAGATATTTGTCTATAAATCCCTATTTTCTCCTTATAATCCACCACTCATGTAATTCCTTAGTTAGGAAGTAATCAGGGAAGGGTAAATAGCCTCCCTATAATAATATCTCTTGTAATCTCAAAAAGACAATCTCTCGAGAGTTTTCTCAGAGAACATTTGTATAGTTTTTCAGAAGTAATACACAGAGTTTTGCTCTGCCTTGCCTTCTCATTTTGTTTTCTCTTTTATTTTTATTTCTAGCAAATCAACCTTTGAGATGTTGTCTCAAAGGATGAGTGGCTAGACTTTTTGTTTCTTGGGTAAAGGAAGCTGGGTAAGGTTCCGGATACAAAAGTGTGAGTTTTGGTTGTTTCAGTTTTTAATGAAGAGAAAGTGTGACCCGTTTATGGTTTTTATAGTTTTAGTTAACTAAGGATCACCTTGAATAGCCAATACTTGGTAAGCTTTCGGATTCCACGGATTCTTATTACTTGCAATCTTGCTCCATGGAGGTCTAATTGTTATCTCTTGTTCACTTTTGAAGGGTGATCCAAGGTTAAGGAACACCTTGAATGGCTAATACCAGGTGAGAGGTATGAACCATTGCAAGATGATTCGGTGACAAGGGTTTAATGTTTGAAACCTTTAATGGTAAGCATCTGTACCACATCGGTTCGAGAAATAACTATATGTTAAATCCCCAACGCGAGGAAAAGATTCAAGTGACCGGAATCTCCTTTTTTGTACAAGGCACCTGATCCTAGTGACCTAAGACCCCAAGAAACACCTTTCTTTCTAATTACTTTCAGTTACCTTAAGTTTGGTTAACTTAAAACCAACCATTTCCATACAAATTTATGTTTTCTTTTAAAGCTAACTTAGAAAAGAAAAAAAAAAAACACCATTTCAATTTTGAATTAATATCAATTGTGGAGTGAAAACCCATCTTTGTGGATGATCCTAGAGCCACTATACTATGCTAGCTAGTGCTACCCTAGTATATGGTGAATTAGGTTTATAAATTTTATTGATAACTCCCGCCTGAGGATTGAAATCAAAGCATACCAGTTGATTGAACAAGAATCAAATTGGAACACCAATTGGGGACGAGTCATCTAGGGATAGATGCATACACCCTATGAGATCTAGGGCATGAGAACAAAGTAATCTGGTGTTCCCAACACGTGAATCATCACCCTAGCCATTTCTTGTAGCACAATATTATTTCTTTCAGCTACTCCATTTTGTTAAGGAGTTCTAGAGGTTGAAAATTCATGTTCAATTCCTTTAGACTTGCAAAAGAGGTTAACATCCACATTTTCAAATTGTCTCCATCTATCACTCATAATCCTTACAATTTGATGACCTATTTCCATTTGTATTCTATTGAATAAAGGCTTGAATTTCTCTATGACCTCTAATTTCTCTCTAAGAAAACTCACAAAAGAGTATCTTGAAAAATCATCCACAAACAACAAGGACATATATCTTCCTATCTCTACTTTCAGTCTACATTGGACCATGAGATCTATGTGAAGAAGGTCTAAAGGTCTAGTAATCCTGATCTCCTTAACCTTTTTGTGTGAACTCTTAGTTTTTTTTTACCTTTCATGCACCACCACAAATGAGTTTAGGTTCACCATTAAGTCTAGGGATACCTCTAACTTTTTTAGTATTCACTAAGTGCACAAGGTCTCTATAGTTTATATGACCTAGTCTTCAATGCCATAGCTCAATAGGATCTAGTTTTGCTCTACTACACATGAGAGGTGTTCTAGAGTTAGGATTAATAGCATAACAGTTATCAATAGTCCTATGTCCTGTGATAACTATTTTACTCTCTTTATTGACTACCTTGCATAAGTCTTTGTTACAATGTCTTAGCCCAAATCTCCAACCTTAAAGGGGTTATTAAGGAGGTATTTATAGGCAAAAGCCCACAGAGTTTCAATATCTTAGGTTTCCAAATTAGAGTTTGAGTGAAATACATCCAAAATATGTTTCTAAACTCAGTAGGACTATCATGATTGCTTGAGCAAACTTAGATCGCTTGAGCGGTCCTTTCTGTTTGAGCGGCACCTATTTCTTTTGAAAAATCATTTTAAAACATTTTTAAGTCCAAAAATGATAACGAATCTTTTTATACCTCCAAGAAGCCTTATATGCCACAAGTCAAACCTTTTTAGACGTACCTATGACTTCCTGATTGGACAAACAACAACCCTTGATCTTCAATGGAGAGCAAGCCACTATCTAAAAAGACTTCTATAGCCAAACATAAATAGGAACAAAATTACCAACAAAAAAACAAAACTCAATGTCCTAACAATCTCTTCCTTTGGAAATTTTGTGACAAAACATCTCTACATAAACTCACTCGAACTCTTATAAAGGAGTTTACATAACATATGTTAACATTCAATTAAAAACAAACTAAGGGAATGCTTTGCATCGCTTTGCAGTACTTATCTTTCAACCCTGTAAGTTGTACACATATAGAAAACTATACAAAAGGTAAAATAATATGAAGGAAAAAATAATGTCGTAAAAGCAAAATAGGATAGTTTGAGGTTTTGCTTGATGCCTTGTGAAAACATGAAAAATGAATAGATTCCTTTAGTGACACCAAGGTATAAAGCAAAGCTTGAGAGAGGAATATAGATATATGTAATCAACTCAACATAATAGAAGCTAGATAAGACCCAATAATTTAATAGTAAAGTGTAGGGGGGGCGTTCACCAACTAGATTATAAGCAGTGAAAACCCTGGGAAGAAGTTTCTATGACTAGAATTAGCTCTAGAGAAATAATCAATTCAAACAGTAATATTTTACACGAAACATCCGTGTTAGTTATCTCTCTTGAACTTTAAAGTCATGCTTCCTAAGGTTGATTTGGTTTACTCCAATGTCTCATGTTCAGTTTCCTCCAATATTTCAATGAAATTTCCTTAATGAATTAAATTAAAGAATTCAAAATTAAAAAAATATTAATTCTCCCTAAATTAAGGAGTTTCTATTATCACTCTATCTCTCCTTATTTATAACTCCCATTTTTTAAAATGTTCAATGATCTCTCCCTTTCTAAGTGGATTAAATATTCAATATTCTCTTCTATTTTGTTACAAAAATGTCAAAGCAATTGAAATATAAACAAGGAAAATCATATAAGAGATAAAGAGAAATACAAGCATCAGATCAACTAAAATACTTACAAAGATAAACCAAATATCTAAAAATTAGGAGAAGGTGGAGGAAGGAAGGAGCTCGGATCACTCTAAGCATGGATCCAAGAAATGATATAGGTTAATTGACCTTCGATCTCACAGAGTTTAATGTCCTGTGAGTCTAATCTCTAAAGTACTTGAGTCATGGGATCCATCTTCTGAGAAGTTGGGTCTGTAGAATTCAATGTTTAGTGAGAAGCTTTAGATGATCGAGCACGACCTCGACTAGAGCGAGTCCTAGGAGCAACCTCTAGTACGAGTGCATCTTGTTTCATGGCACATATGTCATCCTCCTCGGCAAATGCCTCCTAAGTAGCTTGTTGTGCCGGTGCAACATCTTGGGGACCATTAGGAATGGGAGGAGCCACAGGACCATATATATGGCCATAATGCTTGGCCTATGAGCTCTCATCCAATAAGGCATGAGCAGCCTAGACCCTCTGTGCAATGCCTGTCTCAAATCCAACATGCTTTAACAATCGAGAAACGAGGAGACCAAAAGGAAGTCCATCATGTTGGAAGGAAAAATCACGATATAGGATAGTGGTATCAATGATGATTTGCCTAATATTGAACTATTGTCCTGAGAGAATGGGGTGAATGAACCAAGCAGTCGATCAACGAATCTCAATACGATGGGATGAGGGATAGAAAGAATACATTAGAAAAGTGGCAATAATCCAAGTTAGCTTCGAGAAGCCAACTAGCAGAATATACGGGAAGCTCACAAGGAGCACCGTACAAAGAAACCAGAATCAAAAAGAGCTCTCCAAGAGTGAGAGACTGAACCTTTAGAAGAAAGCAAGGAAGACACGTATCAACTCGACGCATGCTGAGTACATGCCTGATTGATGAGAAGTGATTTGAAAGGGCTGACCAAACATGGTCACCTAGAAAGAGTGACCAGGAGAAACGATATGCATGTTCACATGGAACATACAAATCGTAAGGGGATGATACAATTCCTACAAAGTAAATAAGGACTTCCACCATTTCTCTCTAAGAATGGCAGGAAAATGAGTATTCTAAAAGGCATGAAGGTCGATAAAATGCTCGACCTCAATATAACAGCTCTGAAAATGAGCCTAAAAATTATCATGCAACTTTTGAGAGCAGAAACACTTCATAGAAAGATTAGAAGAGTCAAAACGACCATGAAGAGTAGCACCCTGAATAGGTCTAGGTAACTTAGGGAGAGTCACCTCTCGTTGACGCTTACGACTATACATAGCTAAGGGAATGCTAAAGGACATTAAAATTGAGAAAAATATGGAGAAAATCTAAATTGTTAAAAATACTCTAAACGAAGTTTAGAATAATACTGTAAAGTCAAAACTCAAAAAATGACGAAACCTAGCCTCAAGTATCAAAGCAACGTAGTCTCAAAGCACCTGAGAGAATAAGAAAATGTTTGAAATACAAAAAGGCCAATTGGATGGATTTTTATAGTCAGATGTAGTGTTGGATACAAATTAAAGCTCGAGTAGGACTCTTGATGGATGTGTTGTTGGATGTAACTAAGAGTGCTTGAGCGGTAAAGCCACTGGATGTGGCTTGAGCGCTTGAGTGGTAAAGCCACTGGATGTGGCTTGAGCACTAGATGCAACGCTCAAGCGACCAAAGCTTAATTTCAATTCTAACAAAGGATAGAATGCTCAATTAACTAACTTAGAAACTAGGATTTACACTCATTAACAACAAATTTTAAGAAATGAGCAGATAATTAAGTTCTTAAACTCTCAATATTAGATCAATCGGTAATAACATAAGTAAGTTACTTCAGATAGTACACATCAATCCATCAAGAATGTTGTTTCAAGTTCAAAGGTTAAAGTTAATCATAATCTTAGTTTCGAAAACCAATGCATAACCATCAATGTATAAGAGAGTCAACATAGAAACACAAGCATTGATGTTCAAGGCAACACAACTTATTGTCTAGTTCTACATTTCGAAATTGATTCTTAAAAGAGATATAGTCATGCCTTTGGTCAAATTAAAGAATACATGCAATCAATTTAAACTAAGATTGTCAGATTTCTATTTAACACGACCTTGTTGATTTACATATAACACAACTTGACTCCCCCTTAATTTGATATCTTTTTTTTTTCTTTTTATATAGTTTTTTTTTCTTTCTCTTTTTCTTTTGAAAGTGGAGGCTTTTTACACCATGATCTATATCGATTTTTCATTTTCGTTTCATTCATGGTTGCCTTTGTATCCATTTTGGAGGTGTTTCCAAATGTTGTAAGTGAGCAGTTTACATTCAAGAGCATGATCTTGGAGAAGGTATATGAGAGTTAAGCTTAACCAATGATTCAATATTTTGCACTGACTCACTTTGTAAACAAATATAATGATCATAGTCAAACAAAGTATGTTGACAACAAGATTTGAGCATGACAATGGATCCTTCCAAAGCAATCAAACTCTACTTTATGAGTTCAACTTAAGAAGTCTCCCTCTTGATCAAGTACAAGATGTAACTAATATTGAATTCCTACGTACAAAAAAATTTAATTATTAGGAATCAAATGCATTAATAGTGATTAACAAATATTTATGAATCCATCCACATAAAATCTTGTAGATATAGTATATTTCTCTAAATCACAAACTTGAGGTTTTATGAATGATGCAAATATATCAAGTAAATAAACAAAAATCATATCTCCAAAGTAAAATAAGGCCAAAGGAATTCTTTCTTAAAAGAAATTTCCCCAATCAAAGCACAAAATTATTAGAATAGAATAATGATAAAAAAAAAAGTTATAAAAAATGATAAAATAAAAAGTAAAAATCAGGTGAGCCATGTAAGCCATGCAAATAAATAAATAAGCAATAATAAAAAAAAATGAAAGTCATGCAAAAATGTGAGCCATGTAAGATGCGCCTTAAATGTGACCTAAATAGGTGAGGTAAGACTAGGTGGGTGAAGGTGTTTTTAAATGGGCCAAATGTGCCTAGATGGCCCTAGGTGGGTTGGTGGGCCTAGATGGGCCAGGTTGTGTCTAAATTGGCCTAGGTGTGCCTAAATGGGTCTAAGTGAACCTAAGTGGGTCTAGGTGAACCTAAATGAGTCAGGTGTGCCTACATGAGCCTAGGGGGATAAAAAAAAAGTGTCTAGGTGACCTAGAATGATAAGAAATGTGCCTAAGTGACCTAAGGTGATGAGAAAGGTCCCTAAATGACCTTAAGTGGGTTAGGTGTGCCTAGATGGGTCTAAGATGGGCCTAAGTGGGACAAGTATGTCTAAATGATCTATATGTGCCTAGATGGGACTAAAGTGTGCCTAGATGGGCCTAAAGTGGGCCTAGGTGGGTCAGGTGTGCCTTAATGAGCCTAGGTGTATACTCAAAACCATGAAGTGTTCCCTAGGTAGGCTATTCTAAAAATTAAAATCATAGATTTAACTTAGGGCTACCAATGGTCCCAATGAGAGGCCAAATCAATCCCTCAACTAAAGTCTCTAGGGTGGCTCAAAAAGGTAAGTTGTATAAGTAGCAAATGGGCCACCAAAGAACGATTCTGAAGTATTGAAGGAGCACTTAATGGCCATGTATTAAGGGGACAAAATAAATGGTCTATAAATATATTCCTCTTCAGTAGAGATCACGAGTGTAAAGAAATGCAGGTGGGATCACAAGTATATGACTGAAACGATGCAAGCTATGTAGAAGAACTAAAAAAAACTAGGAATTTTGTCTTAGCACATGACTTGATAAGCTCAAAACATGAGGTCGTGATGACAATGGATAGAATAACTATGCACAAGGGAAAAGATGATAAGGGGAGAAAGTACGTGATAAGGAATTCAAGGATAGAAAATAATGAAAAAAATTACTATAAGTCAAAAGTAAAAACAGAGAACTCCGAGTTTGGATGAGCAAAATGACTCTAGGTCAAGAACTCGAGGCTCTAAATGTTATGAATAACTTTGGGTCATGGATGATTCTGGGTCGTGAGCTCAAGGTTCTAAATGATATGAATAACTTTAGGTCATGGATGAGATGAATGACTCCAGGTCGTGAGCTCAGGGCTCTAAATGTTATGAATAACTTTGGGTCATGGATAAGATGAACGACTCTAGATCATGAGCTCAGGTCTATAAATGCTATAAATGACTCTTGGTTATGAGCTCTAGGCTCTAGATGCTATGAATGACTCTAGGTCATGGATAAGATGAATGCCTTTGGGTTGCGAATTATGAGCTCTAGATGCTATGAATGACTTTAAGTCATGGATAAGATGAACTGTTGGGATTAAGCCTCTAAAATTAAGACATGATGTAACAAAGTTAGACTTAACCATTCTCTTGTTATCTTTTTGGTGTATTGACATTGATTTGAGCACTTAGTCCATGTCTCTTACATTTTACATGACTTGGGTGCATTAGGAGTTGCATAAAAGATACAAGTCATAAGTTCCTTGTAAGTGGATAAGTTGTTCATAGTTGATTCATATATTTAGGCAATCTAGTAGAGATTATGGTATAACACCTCCTAATTGGAGGAATGACTTGAATTGGCATTCGGAATAGGTTTTCCATAGTGAGTGCACTAGTGTATGTTATACACACTGGACAAGACCTGTTGGGATTAAGCCCCTAAAAGTAAGACATGATGTAACAAAGTTAGACTTAACTATGACCTTACTATCCTTTTAGTGTACTAACATTGATTTGAGCATTCAGTCCATATCTCTTACATTATACATGACTTAGGTGCATTAAGAGTTGCACAAAAGATACAAGTCATGGGTTCCTTGTAAGTAAATAAGTTGTCCATAGTTGGTTCATGGATTTGAGCAATCTAGTGGAGACTGTAGCGCACCACCTCCTAATTTGAGGGATGACTTGTCTTGGCCATTGGAATGAGTTTCTAATAGTGAGTTCACTAGTGTATCTAATGCACATTGGATAGGACCTACGGTGAATCATGATGTAAGGCTATCAATGGTCATGATTCACCAAGCTACTATATTGCATGGATTTTCAACCTTGAGAGGATATTGAATCTGTTCCAAAATCAATAAGAGACTTTGACCTGTGGGTGAGACCCTAAAGTGGTCATATATCCCTATGGATTAGGTCACTATTGATAGAGGTTGGTGACAATAAGTATTCTCAATATAGGCACCATGATATCTCATGGGATTGAGACAATGTGTCATCTTGGGTGATCCAAAGAACATGTGATAATAAAATCTATGACCACAGTAATTCCTTTAGTGTAATTTGACATATGCTCCTTGGAATTAGAGTATGTTAATTAATCACATAATAAGTGGGATCTGTAACTCAAAGTTGGTCATGGACCTGAGCTTCATCTCATTAGTATTTACAAAGAGTATTTAAGTACAGTTGATTTTCTTTAGTGGAATATTGGATTAACTTTTAGGATTGGATTATAAAGGAGTTGGTTCTCCTATGGGTCCTAGTGGTCCTTGCTCTAAGCTCATATACCATGATGGCAGGGTTTATGAGTGTTGGATTGGCCTTAGGTTCACTCTTGTGCATAAGGGTGTCTTAGTAATTACATAAGGTTGCACAAGGGATAGTGAACAAGTTCAAGGTTGAGAGTTCATACAGTATAGTAGCTTAGTGAACCATGACAATTGATAGCCTTACGTCATGATTCACCATAAGTCTAGTCCAATGTGTATTATATGCAATAGTGCATTCACCATGGAAAAACCATCCTGATGGCCAAGATGAGTCATCCCTCCAATTAGTAGGTAGTGCATTACAGTCTTAGATGGATTGTCTAAATCCATGAACCGACTGTGGACAACTCATCACTTTACAAGGAATCCATGACTTGGATTTTTTGTGCAACTCCTAATGCACCCAAGCCATGTACAATGCAAGTCATGTGGGGCATGTATGTTCAAATAATTGATTAATGCAAATGGCATAATAAAGGGAAACCAATAAACATAAATAAATAAATTTATAAATGAATCTCTATTTGTTATATTATATCATACTTTTTAGAACTCAACTCTCACTAGTCTTAAAGCATATTGGGAACATATCTGACACTTAATTCATCCCTATGACCATTAAAGACTCTAGTAGACAAAGTCTTCATGAAGGGATCTATCAAATTCTTTGTAGCAACGATCTTCTCCATAGCTACATCTCCTCTATAAAGAATATTACTTTATAAAGCTTTTTTCTACAAGTTTAGTTGGTTTCTATTTTTATTTTTTTTACTAATGTTATCTTTTCAAGTAATAACTTCTATGAAATTTTAATTTTTTGGATATAGGTTTTAAAGTTTAAACAAGTAAATTAAAATTAAAATTACTGTTTATTAAATTTGAATGATTTCACAAAAACAAATAACTTTAAACTTTAAATAATTTCCTATATTTATACAGAGATTGTCTTTTAAAAGACAATTTCAATAAAAATTTCAAGATAACTTAGACCCTCAAACAAAAAAGTTCATTTTCATAGAAGTTATTTCTTCGACAAACAACTTCTATATGTATTGAAGTTGTTTCTTGAACAACCAACTTTCATGTCACTTCGAGCAACACTTTAAATGAAACAAATTATTTATCTTTATAAAAAGTAAATAAAAATAATTTTAAATTTGTAAACTTCAAAAAGAAGAAGAAGTTTCTTAATCAAGCAACTTCCATATATAGGGAAGCAAATTATTTATCTTTAGTAAAAATTATGTCTTTATATGAAAAATTAATAAAAATAATTTCAAAATTATAAATGGTAGAAAAAAATAAAAATAGAAAAAAAAATTGAAGTTGTCTCTTGAATTAACAGTTTTAATAAAATTGAGTATCACCAAAAAATAAAAAATAAAAAAATAAGTTTTAAGAAACTACTTTCATGTAAAGTATTTAAATTTCAATATCTACTATTTATTTTGAAAAAAAAAATCAATTTACACTTAAATTATTTGAGAGAATGACAACTTCTTTCAAAAATTATGTATTAAAAAATTAAATAAAAATATATTTCATATGGAAAGTATTTTGTTCAAAAGATATCTTTAATACAAATTTAATTTTTTATTTCAATGTATCACTTGTATGGGCCCTTGAAGAGAAAACTTCCGTTGTGAGCCAAACTTTTATAGATTTCTCAAAACTTTTACCACCATAACTTTTTTAAGAATTTTTCGTAAATGTTAAAGGGCTCTCTTGTGCCCCAAAAAAAGGGTGACTTAGGTACTAAGATATGGATAATGTGATTATTGTGCCAACATAAATTTTAATGCAAATAATATTAGTTCAAACATACAAAGATATACGAGGTTTTAATATGGTTCCCGAAATATTACAAAGAACATAATCAAATACAATTATCGAGTTCTTGAAACATCTCATATTTCTCCACTTCTTGTGGATAGTATCTCATATTCTTCCTCTGAGTATTTCCTATTTTTCCTTAAAACTCTAACCATCTTGTATAATATTTACAAGTATGTCTCTATCCATGACTCTTTCCTCTTCTTCATGACTAAGAATATTTATAAAGATATTTCCAATAACTTTTCTTATTTTATAAAAAAATTTAATATTACAATAATATATGAATTTTAAAAAATATTATATACAATATTCTTTACAAAAATGAATCAATATTAACTTAGAATTGAGGGCAATTTCCAATAGTAATTTAGGTATAAAAAATGTGACTTAAGTATTAAGGTATGAAAAATGTGACATAGATAGTAAAATGCTAAAAACATGACTTAGCTATGAAAAATGTGACCTAGTTAATAAGGTCTAAAAAATATGACTTGGGTACTAAGGTACCAAAAAGATAATATAACTATGTATTGAACTACAAATAATGTGACTTAGGTTTGAAGAATGTGACTTATGTAGTAAAGTATGAAAAGTATAACTTATATGAAGAATATAACCTAGGTATTAAGATATGAAAAAACATAACTTAGGTGCAAAATATATTATCAAAATACGAACAAATGTTATCAAGGTATTAAGTAATGAAAATGTGATCTAGATATTAAGAATGTGATTAGTATATAAAAAATAAGAGTAAGATATGAAAAACATAATCTAAATACAAAGAATGTAATATTCATATACAATGAAAATAATGTTAAATTTAAAGATGTAGATTCATTCATAAAAGACTTATAAATAATATTCATAGATTAATTAAATATTAATAATTTATTTGTTTATATGATATTTTATTTTTATAAAAGCGCTTTATTTTAATAAAGTAAATTTTTTTTCTTATGCAATACTTTATTTCTTATAAAATAAAAAATTTCCCATTATTTTATAAGAAATGATAAATGTAATATTCAATGACAAATCTTTTTTAAGTTAAATCAAATATATTTTAATTTTTTATTTTTAAAATTTTAACCATTTCTCTTAATCAAAATTTAGAAAGTCTTCAATTATTAAGTCAAAACATTATTAATCATCATAGAAAAAAATTTAATTATATTTATATAGGATTAGTTCAAGTTGTTCAAAACAAAACGTGCAAGATACGTGACCTTCTCACTTTCAGCAATCCTGCAGAAACTTAATACTTTCGTCTGAATATGGAAAAAAGGAAGTCAACTATCTTATTCAATTATTCAAACATGCGGATTTCATCAAGACTCAAGACTTGAACTTCATCTATAAATAGAGATGCAACCTTTATTACAAGGTAGAGCGCATGAGCGAACAAAGAATGTTTCAAAAATCTTTATTTCTACCTTTTGTAATATCTCATTTCCAAATTCTAGTCAATCATATTTTTTTCTTAATCTTTTATTTTTAAAAACTAAAAAATCAATCATGTTTTTGTTTTAAAAAATAATCCTATTATGTCTTATCCCAATTTTCCTTTTTCTATTACTCCATTCGAATTTTTATTTTATAATGTTTTTTAAAAATACTTGGAATATAAAAGATATTTTTAGAAAAAAGATTAATTAATAAAATTTAGAAAATACTTTTAAAAAGTTAAAAAAAACATTTATAGTATTTTTTTTAAAAGCACTTTATACATAATTCTTTTAAAAACAATTTTAGAGAAATATATTGTATTTAGACCCTTAAATTACAGATGAGGAATATATTGTGATTTTCGGGTAGAATTACCCGTTGGAATTAAAAGGTAATTTAAAATGATGACGTGGCATAAGAGCGATGCTAAAGCTACCAAGGGTAAAATTAAAATGGAAGAGGCGAAAAGAGGGAGGCAGGCTGCGGTCCGTGTCGGCGAGCAGCAAACCGCGTTCACCCGATAAAACAAATCTCCTCTCTCTTTCTCTCATTTGACTTTTTGGTGGACTCTCTCTTTCCCTTTTTTTTTTTTTTTTTTTTTTTAAAAAAAAATTTATTTATTATTATACAGACTGATCTCAGTTGCAATTCAATACAAAACACTCTTCAGTCTTTACATACCAGACAAATAATAAATAGGAAAAAGAAGAATAAATTTTGGATTCCGGCCATCCCTTTTTCCTTTTTTTTTTTCGAAGAGGAAAATATCCAATATTGGGATTGGAATCGGGGTGTTTTTCTCGAGTCGGAGGGGCATTGATTTTGATTGATGAAAGGAGAGAGATCTGGTGGTGGTGGGTGCTTGATGAGTGGCGGTGGTGGTGGAAGGTGTGCTCCTACAAATTCAAATTCACATGCAAATGGTGTGAATTACATTCTACATACAGTGTCCAAGATGGATACTCTTGCTGGTGTGGCCATCAAGTATGGTGTTGAGGTAATTTTCCAGAAACCCATGTGGGAAAAGGCAAATATTTTGTTTTGTTTTGGTTCTGATTTTGTGATTCGTTCAATTTTGGTTGAATTTCTGGGTTTGAATTGAGTGCTGCTTGGAGGGTTTGTGGGAAGTGCGGTTTTGAATTACTTGATTGTGAAGTTAGTGGGTTAGAATGGTTAGATCTGGGAGGTTCCAATGCGTGTATGCATCAGTTTTGTTGATTCTAGGCTAATAATGCTTCTCTTCTGATGGGAACAATGGGTTTGAGTTGTATTTGGGTGGCTCACATCTAAAGGATGAATGGGTTGGGTTGGTCACAGACCTTTAAACATTATCTCCATGATTATATGTAATCTGTTGTTTCTGTTATTAGGCTAATAATGTGTCTTTTTCTCATGGGAAAATTGGGTTTGGGTTGTATTTTGGGTGGCTAATATCAAGAGGATGAATGGTTTGGCCACACACCTTCAAATGTTTTCTCAATGTTTATATTCAATGTACTGTTGTTGTTTTTTAGGCTAATAACTTTTCTTTTCTAATAGGAAAAATTGGTTTTGGGTTGTATTTTAGGTGGCTGATATCAAGAGGATGAATGGTTTGGCCACAGATCTTCAAATGTTTGCTTTGAAGTCATTGCAGATACCCTTGCCAGGAAGACACCCTCCTTCCCCCGTGTTGTCCAATGCTTCTACATCTTCAGGGTATTGCTTGTTTTTGGTCTAATTCCTGCTTAAAGTGTATTTTTAACGCACACTTCAGTTTTATTATGTTTCATTTTTTCCATTTGTACATGATATAGCATCTTGCTTGCTATCCTGTCTGACCATTTTTTATGCTGAATTGTTTTGAGTCACTTGTTGATATGAAACTTGTGTAACACCATGTCACACCTTTCTTCACTGTTTGTGATTTAAATTGTGTTTGCTATTTAAGTAAACATGTTAAATCATTAACATTCTAGCAGTATGCTTGGAGTGGACCACTGAAGGTGATCCATCTTTGACACACAAAAAACACAAACAATGCGAGCCAAGATCCTCAACAAGTAAATGGTTATATGTTTTTGTATTAATATTCACCAGCATAAACATTTATTGTGGTGCTTGTTGTGTCTATATATGTTGGGTTGCCATGTCCAATGCATGGTGTCAATGTTGGACAGCAGTGCTCTTGCTGCATCTACATATCATCATTCTTTACTGCATAGTCCTTTCTTCCAATACATGGACTGTTGCAACTTGATAAGTGCAATAGATATCAAAAGTTCAACTATAAAGGATTGATTTTATCCTACTTCCTGTTTCATTATGCCTACATGATTTCACATAGACTAGGAAAAGGGTATTTTGTGAGGGCACTTATAAATTCTAATTATATCACTAGATGGTGACACTGTCTTCAGGGAGATATCACATGGAATCCACATTTTTTAAAGAACTGACACACGTAAATTAATGATTTTTCTTATTCTCTTTGTGTTATGAAGTCCTCTATGTATTCTGACCGTGTTTCCCCTCATTTGACACTCATGGACTAAATTCAAAGAGATCAAATATTTGAGTTTAACCCTGAGATAATTTCAGCTAATAATTTGAATGAAATCGCACATGTAAGGTCAAAGAACTATGAATGAAATCTAATCAGTCAAAACATCAATGAAGGACATGAATCTACTTTTAATATGAGATTATCAACAGTTTCGGAGTAGGGGGTGTAAGAAGGACCCCGCATCTAACCCTTTTTGGGTTATGTCAGACACATCGTATGCATGTTGAACTTTGACATTAGTGCCTTTGTGATTGTTAAAATTTCTTTTTTTGAGAGTGATGTGGGCACTGATATTTATGTTTTGCTGATATGTTAGATGCCAAAAGTAGATCGTTCTGTGTTTTTGAGTTACTGCAACTAAGAATGCCTTTTTATACCATCTTAAAAGTATTCTCTCATGGGAATCCACATGCTGGTTAAAGAAAAGAGAAGGCAACAATTGCTACTGGCAAAGGGGAAAAAAACACTTTTCTAAAATTAAGGAGGCATGAGAGTGCATTTACTTCCTGATCATTGAGATTCCTAAGAAATTGAAGTTCCAAAGGATCAAAATTAAAGAATGAGAAACATGATCAACAACTGGAGCCCTATTAACTAGGAAGTTTAAAGAGACAAGGATATGACTATAATATGATGACCACCCCATTGAAGATCCTTCCAGAGATGAATCCAGATTCCATTCCATGAGAAATATTAGATAATATGATAGAAAGAAATATCCATTCCTACAAGAAAAAAATGATATACTCATGGAGAAAAGCGTTCCACGGACAAGGTGACAAACCCTTCAAGCCTCATTCTGTCCCAACCTTTTTCTTGAGGGCTGTAACAAATTCAATTCCCTAGAGAGTTTCAATGTTCATTTGCCCTCTAGAACTTCATTACTAATATGATCACTAACTTCATCTTTACCCTCTTAATATCCCTCTCTTATGCTGCCGCACCACAAACTAAGTGTAACTCTCTCTTCTTGCCACCTTGATTAGCATTGTAAAGATAGACAAGTAATAAATGGGTATTTAAATAGGAGAAAATCCAATGGCTAGTTTCCTATCATCTTTGAGAAAAATAAGCACTCTTTCATTCCTTAAGACACTTAGGCAGTTTCTTCATTAGAGGACATAAAACTCCACCATCCTTTGGTTGCCATCTAACCAAAGAGTTGGACACTATATTGGTATCTGATGACCTCACACCTAATAAACCCTGCAATTCTCTTTAAACCCTATTGTTAGGTATATATAGTCCCTATAATTTGAGCTTTTATTCATGGTGATCATCCATTGTGAAAGCCACTTAATGAATTTGAGAAGGATGCTAAAGTTGGATATCTTTTCTTCTTCAATTAAGGAGAATAAGATGGTGTATACCATCAAGAAACATAGTTATGAAATATTGATTTTTTTCCCCACCTATGGAATCACTAAAACCACCTTCTCACTTCCCCACTAACAAGAACAACTGGATTCATAAACTTAGACAACCCTCCATCCAAAAGTGTCATCCAAACCCAAAACTCCTTCATCGAAGTTTATTGCACTTATCATCTCATTTACAACATCTAAGATCTACTTACCTTGCAACCTTGGTTAGCCCTCTAAAAGGTTGTTGCATACCATGTATGGTGTCATGGATGACTGTGCGTTGCCTCGTATGTTAGACTTAATCAAGTACTATGATTATCCCGATCCTTGGTGTGTGACAGGTGATTTTAACATGATCAACCCCTCAGAACGTAGTAGTGGTGGTAATTTATCCCTTGACATGAGGAGATTCTCAGAGGTAATTGAGGACTTAGAGTAGAGGGATTTGCCCCTTAAGGGAGGTCGGTTTACTTGGAGTGGTAGTTTAAGTAATCGATCTAAGTCTAGAATTGATCGGTTCTTGATCTCTAATGACTTGGAGGTTCATATTCTTGGAGTAGTTCACTGTGTCCTTCCTAAATCGGTGTCCGACCATTTCCCAATACTTCTTGATGGAGGAGGGGTGAGGAAAGGTCCCACTCCTTTTAGATTTGAAAATATGTGGTTGAAGGAGAAGGATTTTAAAGATTTGATGAGATTGTGGTGGGAGGGGTTAAATTTTAGTGGGTTTGCTAGCTTAATATTGGCTAAAAAGATGAAAGCTTTGAAACCTATTCTAAGGAATTGGAGTAAGGAAGTGTTTGTGAAGATTGAAGTTTGGCTTTGAATTGTGTGAATTTCTGGGATAAGGTGGCGAGTTGTCATTCACTATTTCTGGTAGAGGAGGATTCTAGGAGGGAAGCTAAGGAGAATTACAAGAAGTGGGTTCTATTAGACGAGACATCTTGGAGACAAAAATCAAGGGAAATCTGGTTGAAGGAGGGGGATAGAAACTTGAGTTTTTTCACCGAATGGCAAACTCACACAGAAGAAGGAACCAAATGGCTAGAATCAAAATTGATGGAATGTGGATCACTGAGGACAATGAAATTAAGGATGAAGTGAGTAGAGCTTTCTAGAAGCTACTCTCAACCACTGATGAGTGGAGACCCAACTTAAGTGGTTTGTCCTTTAAGAGGTTGGGCTCTATGAAGGCGAAAGGGCTGGAGAAACCTTGTACAGAGGAGGAGATTTTGGTGTTCTGTCAAATTTTAACGGAGACAAAGCTCTAGGCCCAGGCGGTTTCTCCATGGCTTTTTGGCAGTTTTCTTAGGAGTTCGTTAAGGATGAGATGATGAATTTTTTTAGGGATTTTCATGAAAATGGGCGTTTTGTTCAGAGTGTGAACGCAACCTTCTAAGTGTTGATTCCAAAGAAAAGGGATACATAGGACTTGAGGGATTTCAGGCCTATTAGCCTGATTGGGGTTTGGGTTGGGGGGGGGGGGGGGGTGTGGTGCTGTATAAGTGGTTGGCTAAGGTGCTGGCTGATAGGATAAAGCTAGTGCTAGCCAAGGTGATTTCCAACGCCCAAAATGCATTTGTGGAAGTTAGGCAAATTATGGATGTAGTGCTTATTGCCAATGAAGCCATTGACTTGATTTTGAAGAGTAAGGGTGGAGCAATTCTCTGCAAGTTGGATATTGAGAAGACATATGATCATGTGGAGTGGCATTTCTTGTTTTCAATTCTAGAAAAAATGGGTTTTTAGGAGAAGTTGATAAGATGGATAAAGTGGTGTGTTTTTACTGCTAGTTTTTCAGTTCTGATTAATGGCAGTCCTATGGGCTTCTTTCAAAGTTCTAGGGGTCTTAGGTAGGGAGATCCTCTTTCACCTTACCTGTTTGTGGTAGTAATGGAAGCTCTTAGTTGCCTCATAAAAAGAGTTATTAGGGGAGGCTTTCTGTCACCTTGCCAGGTCAGGGGTAGAGGGGGTGAAGGGGTAAAAATTGCTAATGATACCCTGATTTTTTGCAAGGCCAATGAGGACCAAGTGACCTTTTTGAGTTGGTTACTTATGTGGTTTGAGGCAATTTTAGGGTGGAAAGTTAATTTGGATAAAAGTGAGCTGATCCCAATGGGCAATGTTGAGAATGTGGAGGAGTTGGCTTCTGAGCTTGGTTGTAAGGTGGGTAGTTTACCCTCCACTTACTTGGGGATGCCGTTGGGTGCTCCCTTCAAGTCTGTGGCAGCTTGGGATGGAGTGGAGGAGAGATTCTGTAAGAGATTGACCATGTGGAAACACCAATATATCTCCAAGGAAGGGAGAATTACTTTGATTAGAAGCACACTGTCCAAGTTGCCTATTTACTTCATTCTATTTAATAAATCCCAAGAGGGGTTAGATTAAGGTTGGAGAGGATTCAGAGAGATTTTTTGTGGGGAGGTGGAGCCTTAGACTAGAGACCTCGCTTAGTAAGATGGGAACAGTGTGTCTTGATAAGAGAAAAGGGGGCTTGGGGGTTAAGAGCCTTTCTTCTCTTAATAAGGCTCTTTTTTGCAAATGGAGTTGGCGTTTTGCAAATGATAGAGGTGCTTTATGGAACCAAGTAATTAGAGGGAAATATGGGGAGGAATGAGGAGGGTGGTATTCTCAGGATGTAAGAGAGGGGTATGGTGTAGGGTTGTGGAAAGCAATTAGGAAGCTTGGGCACATTGTTAGCAATAGAATATCTTTTGTGGTGGGGAATGGCCAAAGGGTGAGCTTTTGGAAGAATACTTGGTGTGGGGATACACCTTTATGTGCTTCCTTCCCTTCCCTATTTGCCATAGCTGACCCCAAAGAAGTTTGGGTGAAAGATGTTTGGAACGGGACAGCAGGGAGTTGGAGTCCTTGCTTCACTAGGTCCTTTAATGATTGGGAGATGGAAGAGGTGGAGGGCCTTCTGCTATGCCTGTGTGGTTAGAATCTAATCTTGGAGGAGGAGGATAGGGTGCAGTGGATGGAAACAAAGGATGGTTTTTTCTCGACAAAGTCACTTTACAAAGCTCTAGAGTCGGGCTCTTCAGTTTTATTTCCAATGAAGAACATTTGGAAATCATGTGTGCGGCTAAAAGTAAGCTTCTTCGTTTGGGAGGCATCTTGGGGCAAAGTTCTAACCTTGGACCAAGTTAAAAAGAGAGGCTAGGCCTTAGCAAATAGATTTTTTTGTTAAGCGGAAGAGGAATCCATTGACCATCTCCTTTTTCATTGTGAGAAGACAAGGGCATTGTGGGAGATGCCTTTCACTCTTTTTGGAGTGTCTTGGGTGTTTCCGTCTTCAGTTAGGGAAACTTTTTTGGGTTGGAACGAATTCCTTACGGGATAAAGGCGCAAGATAATTTGTAGAGCAGGTCCCCTTTGCATTTTTTGGACAATTTGGAAGACAAGGAATAGAATTGCTTTTGAAGATGAGGTGTTGTCCATCCAAAGGCAGAAAACTTCTTTTCTTAACTCACTTGGTCGGAGACTAAACTATTTATAAAAGATGGTCTATCGACCTTTTTGGAGTTTTTTAATTGGGTGGATTCCCATTAAGGGAGGGTCTGTTTTTTTGTATATTATTGTGGACAGTTTTTTGTTTCTCTTGTTAGGGGGTGAGTATTTTCATTTCTTTTCTATACATTTTGAGTCGCTATCTTAGCGTCTCCCCGTAATACAATACTTCTCTTATAAAAAAAAAAAACCTTAATCAAGTACTATAAAGAGACTTTTGATGGAATTGATGTGTTAAAACTTTTTGATTGGGATGGATCTATCTTTCTGCAGAATTAAATCAATTAAATTGTTGATTCTCTTCTCATGGAATTCCTTAAAAATTTTTGTGTCATCTTTCTTTGTTCCTTAGCAATCCTAGTGGACAAACATTGGTAATTGTCTGGTTCTGTGGCCTTGTCTATATCCATCTCCAATTCTTTTATTTAATTTTGTATTCAAAGTGTCTCTTTCACTATTGCTATCTCTCCATATGCCTCCACTTCACAGTCTCAATCTGCAATCTCATCCACCCTATCCTAGTGTAGAGATGGGGAATATCTCCATATTTCTTCTATAACTAATAGCTTAAGCTCAACTTCTAACACTTTTAATCAACTTGTTCTCTTGCATTGGATTAATGATTGCTTCCCTAAAAATAGTCTTTAATGATATTCAACTTTAAGGAAAAAAATAAAGTGGAAAAAATAAAATTAAAAAGGAACACTCATAAGGATGGTAAAGTAGCAAAATAAAGTCATCCTACAAAAAATTTCAAAGTTTTTATTTAGAGGATTGCTGTTATTTCTTCTAATTGTGTATTTGAATTATTTCAATATTAGAGGGTCTATTACCCAAATCAAGGGGTACACCATTTTGTTTTGATGGCATTGGTAAAGGTGTTATTTATGATAGCGTGATGTTTTTAGCCTAATGATAACAATTTGAATGATGTTTCTGTCTTTGTGTGTGTGTGTGTGAGCGCACAGACACATGTTTGTGTTTATGCATTAGTTACTAATATGAAAGAGATTTGGAGTCAGTAAGAACTCTTTCTCCAGGTGATCTTTACTCCCCACCTTCCCCTTTCATTCTTTCTCCATTTTTCTACCCTCTTTCTCATATTTGATTTCTAGGCATCTCTAAAACTGCTGAAAACCAAAATTCTAATCTAGCCTTCGCATTATGGAATTAATGCAAAACTGATATTTTTGAAGAATGAGTCATACTGAATTATAAAATAGAATCTATATCATTAAATCCTTGGCTGTACTTGTGAAAAAGAGCCCTTGTCGAGGTAACCTTTGCCTCTCATTTCTTTGAGACCTCCTAGCACATTCATTTGAAATTTTCCATCAATTTTCTTGTGCATGTATATATATATTTTAAAGTAGAAAATATCGAAAGAAGATATTCCCCTGTTGATGGGCTGTTGACAGATCATATTTTTTAGGCTTTTCATGAACTTATTTATATGTATCTCCTTCCTTTGGTCAATCTTAAGGCAGAGCATATTGACTGAAGATACTCCCCTGTTGATGGGCTGGTGACAGCGCATCTTTTTTTGGGCTTGTCATGAACTTTTTCCACTCTATCATTTCTTCTTTTATATATATTAATTTTCTGAAGCAGCAAATCTACATTTATAGTATCATGTATCTTAGGTGAGAACTTAGCTCATGCCTAAATTAATTTTTGCACTTCATGCTAATACTTGAATAGCCCATCTCAAAATATGTTCCTTGTAGTCTATCTCATTATTCTATTAATAGAGACCTTGAGTTGTTTTATTTCTAGAGCAGTGGAGGTATGTTTCGTCCAGGTATTAAAGTAGGGAGGAGAGTGTTGGAAATTTCACAAATGTTGTTTGCAAATTTAACTCTCCTTAATGTGAGGCTAACATAAAGAATCTGATGTATCTTAGGTGTATCCTCTTTTGCTTTGAAGCTTTATCCAGATTAAAGGTTAATTTGGAGAAGAGTGAATGCATTCAGGTTGGGATTGTGAGGTTATAGATGTGGGGTTGACATGACATTCTACCATCAATGTATTAAGGTATGCTGTTGGGCCCTTCTTTTAAGGTCAAGTCAGTGTGGGATCCAGTCATGGGGAACATCTTGAGAGGAAGCTATCTTCTTGGAAGAGGCAATACCTTCTAAAGGTTTCAAGCTTCCCTATTTATTTTATGTCCTAATTTGTTTTTCCAACATTGCTCCCAAATATATTAGAGAAGGTTCAAATTGATTTTCTGTAGGGAGAAGGGAGGAAGAGAGGAAGAGAGGAAATCTCATTTGATTAATTGGTTGTCTGTTTGCTTTGCAAGGGAGGTGAGTGGTCAACACAGACGAAAATGTCGCCAATATTGGGCGATATTTCGTCAAAATATCGTGCTTCGGTGGAGCCCGACACGATATCAAGGTAGGACATATCTGATATTCACTGATTTTTCGGTTTTTTTTTTTTTTTTGGAATTATCGGATATTTTTCGGGATTTTTCGGTTTCGTCCACATTTATTAGGATAGTTCACCTACTTGATTCTTAAGTAGGTAACCAACTAGGCTACTTTGATCCTATGGTAAGAATGTACATATAATTATGTATTGTTGTTTTTGGAAGTTAGCTTTAATTAAATTAATTTTAACAAGTATATATATAAATATGGAAAAACAAGATAAGAAAATATATGAATTTGAATTATTTTATTTTTGAATTTCATTTAGTTGGTTGTTAAAAAAACTATAAATCAAGATATTACACATATATCATCAATTATTTTATATCATTGAATACATTTGAATTAAATAGATCATAATTTTAATATTAAATATATTTCCAAGTTGAACGTATCATTATCAAATGTTACAATATTTGTGTCGAATGATATTTAATGTATCTTAATAATAAATGTACACTTAAAAAATTCATGTCTTATCGACATACACGATATTATTGTCAAATATGACAAATTATATATATATATCAATTTCTTCAACAAAACAATTTCAAAATGTTTATTTTTACTTCTTATATCATTTTGTAGAAAATTTTCAACATTTTCATGAGTTTTGATCAATTTTTATCCCACCAATATTTTGTGTCAAAATATTAACCGATATATCCTGATATATTTGTAAAATTGAGTTACTAATATATCCATCAAAACTGATATTTTCATCTTTAGTGGTCAAGGAATAAGGAGTTTATTGGTGTTTAAGAAGGCATTATAGAGAAGTGTCTTTGGAGGTTAGCTACTAATAGAGATAGATTGTGGATAAAGGTAGTGGTAGGTAAATTCCCGAGGAGGTGATTGGTGCTCCTGGGTGAGCAGTGTTGCCTTAGAGTAGGCTTATGTAAAGCTGTCAGAACAGAGAGGGATGGTTTTCATGGTATCAATATTGTCTCCTTGGATCAAAAAAAAGTTCTGATTAAAAAAAAAAATTGTCTTCTTGGATAATAGGATTAGGATCAAGTTCAAGTATGATGCTTGGTTTGTGGAAGTTCTTCTTATGGATAGTTTGCCAGATCTGAACAGCATTGCAGAAAATAGGGAAGCAATGATAGCAGATCTTTGGTGCTTGGAGGGAGGGAAATGTCATTGGGTGTCATGGTTCATAAGGTTGATTGGGAGCTGGAGTTGGAGTCTTGCTTATTGAACATTTTTAGCATTGTAGTCTATCAGAATAGGAAGATCAAGTTAGCAGAGCAGGTCTCCAAAGGGGTTGTTTCTCTGGAAAATCTACCATAAGGCACTTCCTCCAAGGGTTAGCATCTCTTCACCTGTACAAGCATTAAGCATGGGCTGCTTCTGTTCCATTCAGGTTGGATTATTTTGTGTGGGAGAACATCTCTTTCTATTAAGAAAAGTGTTGAACCCTTGAAAGCCCTAAATTCTTGCCCATGCCCAATTCCTTGGTTGACACCAACCCTCTTCCCTAACTATTGGGAAATGAGGGCTAGCTTAACCACCCTGTGGAAATGAACCCTTGGAAGTTTGCTGAACCCTAACTTAGTTCATGCCTAAATGTGTAAGCAGTAAGCCACCTTAACATCCTCTGTTTCTTTCACTGGTTTGCCATGATTCATAAGCCAGAATTGAGAATGATAGGAAGCAAGAAACTGATTTGTTGTACATTAGAGACCGGTGTAGTATTTTCTAAAGAAGGGAAAAGGAAAGCAAACAAGCAACCAGGGATGATCCTTCATATTGATTAGTTGATGAGTGGAATGATCCTTGTTAACTGGTATTGCATGTGCAAACAAGAAGTGGAATCGGCTAATCACCTTCATATTCACTATGGGGATAGCTCATAGCTTGTGGGCTATAAGTGAAAAATACCTAATCTAGAATGATAGTTTGTAGGAAAGAATAAAAGGAAAGGTGAAAGAGGAGAGTTCTGTTAGGGGTTGGAGTAATTGGTGCAGAATCTGAAAAGATACTTTCCTCCATTCATTCTTTGTCTGGTTAAATGATTCTTTTGAAAAGCCATCCTTTTTAGATGTCATTGATAGGTTTGGCTTTTTCTAAAAAAATTTCTATTTGCCTTCAGGGAGAAAGAAAAAAAGGAATCTCTTAGTTCATGCTTAGGATACTGCTCACCAACACCCTCCAGGAGTTCGAAATTTTTTATGTCCCTCTTTAAGTGAATCAAATTCTTAATTTTCAAGGCAAGTAAGCTTATGGAGTTTCTGGTACATAGCTGATTGCTCCTATGCTTTTGTCATTAAACTACCAGTTAGTTCAAAAGCTTAAATTTTTAGGTAATGAGCCATGATACATATGAGTCTTAACACCCTCCTTGATGTGGCGTGGCTGCAAACTGTGCCCGATAAAGGCAAACAACAAATTGAGGGCAAATGAATGTGAGAACAAAGAGACAACCTGAGACCTCTAGTAACTAGATCTCAGACATTATATCAAACTACCCATAAGTTGTTAGGTAATGGATGAATTGTGTGTCAGGTTGTTATGATATGTATAAAACCAAGGATTCTCAATGAGCATTCATTCATATAATAAAGTTTTCTGCCTAGTGGGAAGATAAGAAAATTGAAGAATGAGTCTTAATTAACAGCAGTTTCTGGCTTGCAGGATTATGATCAGAGATTAAAACTATTGTCTTTTTCTTCTCTTGACCACCTTGCAGCCCAAAACACATACACATAGAACATATGTTTCAGTCTCTTCTTTGAACAACATAATTCAGGATAATTGTTTCAGTTCATGCCATTGCTAATTTTTGTGTAGATTAAATTGAGTGGATTTATTTCCGCACCATCTTTTTTCTATCCTCCTAATAGTTCTGGATGATAAATTTTGAATAAATATGAAGGATGCAAAATGGATAAACAAAAGGTGGAAGAGAAATAGACTCACTCAACTCAATTATGAAATCTTTGTAATATATACTGTATGCCTTGTACAGAATATCTGTGGCCAGTTATAATTTCTGTTGGAAAAAAATCAAGTATTCCTTATATGGAAGTGTGAGATTTTAGAGTAATTTCTTTGTAACATATCAACTATTTGTTATATCAAAATGTGAGATTCTAGAATAATTGGTTTGTTTTGCAGTCATGCTTTTAGAGCCTAACCATGCTGGATGTTTGAATCTGGAATCCTAGTTAAGCTCTATTTTCAAGAATTTTGGATGGCCCTCCTGTTTGTGTTTTAAATATTGTTTTCAAGACTCGGCACTGTGGTTGAATTAAGCTTGTGCCTCTCACTTATACACATATTTCTGATTGTGCCAGTGTTTTCTATTTCCTGATCTTCACTAATGGCTTGGCTTGATTTTAATATTGATAACATCTGGCCATGAGTGTATCATCTCCAGAAATTATTTGTTTTCCTATTATCATCACCTGCCTGCTAGCTGTTTACCACATTTCCCTTTTTGTTCTTTGAACAAGATAATATTGCTGCAATCTTGTGTGATTGGTGTCTGCATGGTGTCTGCATGGTAGAACAAGTTCAAAGCTTCAGCTTTTAAATTTCATGAGATTCTACATTTTTTTTTTTTTTTCTTCCTGCTGATTGTTATTATGGACCATATTTGTTGTGGCTCATCATGCTAAAACTTATTGAAGAGAAAGGAGCACCGAAGAAACACCACTGCATCTGAGCCACTCCAATGTCTTGGAATCACTCCAGTCCTTAGGGTTGAAAACACCCCAAAAGAAAGTTTCTCCAGCCATGAGCACTTTACAGAACTATTATGGTCTCAAATCTCAAGACAAAAATCAAAATGGTGGGGCTGAGGGCATGGAAATGACGGTCTACAGGGCAGGGAAACCTCATGGCTTCGACTTTGGACTTCTGCCCAAAGCATTACCTATTTCTGAGCCACCTTCAAATCAAGACCACAAGTCCCGAAATTTAGCTAATGGTTTCTTCGCTGAGAATGGTACAGTAGCTGCTGATGTCCCTATTTCTGAAGCTGGAGATGGGGAGGGTGAGAGGTCTAATGAGAAGTCAGTCCGAAGGCGTCAGAAATCAGAAGCTGATTCTGGGGCTGGACCAGAAAGGTTGCTGAAAGAAGAAAACAGCGGTGGCAGTAGCGGTTTTTCTGCTATAACAGGGAAGGGGTTAGCCCTGAGACCGAAATCTGCAAGCCGGACTGCATTGTCTGCAGATGCTGAATCAAGTTGGTTGAATGCTATCCCAGTGGGCTTGGGAGACTCCATCATGCCTGAAGGGCTCACCTCGGTCCGAAAATCATCAAGCACACCAAGCCTACAAGAGCATGACCAGAATAATAGTTCCTCATCTGTATGGCCAACTTCATGGAACTTGAAACCAGACTTGCAGGCTCTCTCTGCCAGACCAATCTTTGACGGGTTACCGAAGCCCATCACTGGCCGCAAGAACAAAGCAGCCCTTGATTAGCATATATCTCCACTGCACATTCATGAAACCGAATTTTTTTTCTCCACACAAGTGTATCCAAATTGTAAAGCTTCAAAAAGACCTGAGGGAAGGCAAAGACAGTTGAAAACATCTTTGTTCGACCATTGAATCATGTTGTGCAATAGGTGAAAGGCAGAGGACAGCATTTCAAGTATGAAGCAGCAGCAGCAAACTTGAGGAGAAGGAACTGCAATAAACAAAGGTATATAAAATGAATTATTTCTCCTTTTTTTTTTTCTTTTTTTTTCTTTTTTATTTATGGATTTTTTACAAAGCTGGTTTGTACCCTTTTTTTGGAGTTTTTGTAATAGTTCTCTTCCTGGGCTGGAAGGGAGTTGAAATCTGGATTGATATACTTGTCATTTGTTATATAACTCAAGAATACAAAATTGGATTGTGTTGCTTCATCCTACAAACTGGACTTCCAAGTATATATTGGAACTAGATAGAGAATGTTACTGTTGATTCCTTTGTGAGACAATACTCAGGATGTGTAGTAATGGGAATCGGAATAGGAATGGGAATCTAATTTGACAAAAAATTGGAACATGGGAAGCTCTTATAAACTAGATTTTAGGCAATTAGAATAGTAAAAGATTTCATGTCATGAATTTCTTTTTGTATACTAAAAAATTAATCATTACTTATTGGAAGTAGGGCTGCAGCTAGGGTGCTTAGGACTAGGATGGTGGGTAACCCAGGGCCAAGCCGAATCTAGTTGAATGGAACATGTAGCCACAGGTACTCAATTCAAGCGATGTCTAATTCATATTTATAAACTGTAAACTCAAGGTAGTCCATTCAAGCCTAATCTTTCTCATATCAAAGTTCTTAGACAAATGATCTTTCAAAGTATGATGCATTCTTTTAGGTCCATTTTATAATACATACATTTATCATGATCATTGATCTTAAACCTATAATCTAATATATGACCTTATTAAACTTTTCATGCCACTATGAGCATATAATGAGTTAACTATTTACAGACTCTATGCTCTTATCCTTTTATCTTCAAACTTTTAGATTGCTCCCTTCAAAAAGGTCATCTTATCATCCATTTGATTTGATGTATCACTAGTAGCGTGTGGGTACCGAAATTTGCTTTTTGGTATCCTACCCACCTTTTTTCACCAATACGAAAGTTAACTTGAATAAAACATTAAAAATATCATTTCAGTAGGTTACCAATCGGTTATCATATACTTAAAGGGAAGTGATCCCGTATAACTCATATAATTATACTATAAAATTAAGTTTTGATTCACTAATATTAAAATATATATATATATAATAAATTTTTTAAATCAATATTATTTTTATCTATTTAAAATACATACACATTTTAATGAATCATCTAATTATTTTTTAAATATATTTTTTACTTGTCATATCATAATATCAATCGACAACTAAATTCATTTACATAAATATTTTCCTTCCTTTTAGATTTATCATTATTATTATTATTTAAGATTTTTTTTCACGACTTTTAATGCTCACACTCTTCAAACTACCTCACTTTTACTATGAGGTGTTTGTTTATGGAGAAAAAAATAAGTCTTTAATTTTTCCTAAGAGGTGTTTATGTCTACAGGTAAAAATAAATAAATAAATAAATAAAATAAAATAAATGATAATAATAATAATAAATCTAAAAAGAAGGGAAATATTTACGTAGAATAATCTAGTTGTCAATTGATATTGATGATTTGATAAGTAAAAATGGGTATTTTAGAAAATAATTAAATTACTCGTTAAAAAGTGAATATATTTCAAATTATTTTAAAATAGATGAAAATAATACTGATTTAAAAATTTTAAGGTTGTTTTTTTCCTTATATTTTTATATCATTTTAAAAATTATTTTATAAAAGTTGTAAAATATTTAAAATTTTGTAAAAGAAAAGTTGTCATTTATTTTATGATATAAAGCTATAACCTTAAGACTTTAAGAAAAAATAGATTATAAATAAACTAAAATAAGTATTTATTGTTAAGAAATTTAAAAAGTGATGTGCCAATTATTAATTGAAAATTGTACTGAGCCCACTGGTCAACGCACATGTAGTCAAGTGGCTACCACTAGGCCATGCTCCCATTTGTTAATATATGTTTAATTTAAATATATTAAAGTTCATTATTAAAAAAATTTCTAATTATTTTATTTTAAATTTTATTTAATTGATTAATAAAAATATAAAAATTAATATTATAATTTTCTTAACAAGTCTTTTTTATATCATTTATCTGATAATTAGATATAAAAAATATAAATATTAAAAAATTATATATCATTATTTATCTTATTAATTTTATTTTTAAAAATTATTATCACTTTACTTTTAATTTTTTTTCATTTATCCTGACTATTTTCATGTCACCTCGGGAAAAGCTGGCAGCTTATTTTTGGAGTGGGGCAGTCTCGGAGGAGCTAAGCTGCATTGGACGCATGGCCAAGGACACCACCACCTTTGCCATGGTGGTGGTTGGGATGGAGACCTTTGGCTGAACATGGAGCAGTAGAGTAGTTGGACGGAAATGGAGATAAATATAGAGAGCAAAAGAAATGGGGGGTGAGCTAGCTGCAGGCTGGGGAGAGAGGAAAGCTGGACTGAAAGGAGGAAAAAGGAAAAACAGAGCAAGGATGGGAGGGAGGGTGAGTTTCCGGAGCTGAAGCAGATTCCAGAACCGGAGAGAGAGCTGTAAGAAGAGATAGTTGGGTTTGGAAGGAGTGAACGGGACTGTAAGATAGAGCAGGAGGAAGTAGAGTTGGGTTTCGGGGAAAGGAGGAAAAACAGAGGGGAAGAGTCTTGAAGGCATTGACACAAGTACGATTGCCATGAGTTGCCGGTTGTTTTGTTTCTATATAGTTCTATTCTATCTCTAGTGTATACGGGGATTCCCTTTTGATATCTGAATGCGAGCATTGGGCACTTTTGCATATTCTTATAGAATCCGAGTTTTCTTTGCATGTATTTTTTGTTTGATTTCTCACCTATTTCCTTGCTCTTCCGGATTGTGATCCGGAGGAAGATGTCGTTGGCGAGATGACTGGGTGAAAGTTTGCATTTGTTTTATTGGCCCATTGGTGATACGAGCTGCCAGAATCTATGTTTTTATGGCCTTCATTCCATGGTTCAAAGTCGCGGTATTGGTCACTGACTCGGTAGGTCCTGAGGCACATCGGTCTCGGTATCTCGGATCGGTATCGGGTGATACGCAAAAAATTTTAAATTAAGAGCTCAAAATAATTTTAAAAAATTATGAAAATTATTACAAAAAAATAAATACAAATAAATAGAGTAAAAAATTAATAAAATTAACTTTTATTATATTAAGATTATTCAAATTATAATAAAAGTATATTTTTGGGATGATTTATAATAATATTAAAAATCTTTTAAAATATTTTAATTTAATCACTTGATAATAATTGTTTTTTATTGAAGATAAAAATAATAAAAAGTATTTTTTTTTGTAAAAAATTGTTTAAATTAAATATTTTGAATTTAAAAAAAAAATATTTTTAATTATTAAAAAAAATAAAACCATGATTTATCTTTTAAAAAATAAATATAATTTATCTTATAAAATATATTCATTAAATTTAATTTTTATATAAATATTCATTTCCTATTTATTTGATATAAGTCTAATATTCATTATTTAGTTTTTATCATTATAATTTTCATTATTTAAACCCCAAATCTCCCACCAAATACTCATTATCTACTCAAAAAAAATAAATACATATTATTTAAAATTCAAATCCTCATCTATACCCATAACCTTCATCCACGTGTCAAACACCCATCTCTTTCTCCTCTAAACCCACAAGTTTCAACCAGCTCCTCCGCACACCCACTTTCTCTCTTCTCCCACTTCCATCGGCCACCTCTGCCATCGTTCTCTGTCCATAACAAAGGTGTCGAAGTCCGGCGACTCTGCCTCTTCCTCATGTTGCTCAGTTCCATCTCCGACGGGAACTTGGGGGATCCAAACAAGCAGGCATGCTTCTTTGACCTCGCCGGCGACTCCGAGATGCAGGGTTCTAACTCTCTGTAATCTATATTTTTCATTTTCGTGGGTTTTGATCCTCTCATCTTCTCCACCATTTCTATTCCAATATTACTTTTTTTTCCATTACCAATTACCCAAATACCTTAGTCTCAACCGAGTTTGTTCACAAGCTGACAAAATATCCAACTCGGGTATCGGTCCGGTACCGGCCATGGTTGGGGCGGATACGACTCGGCCGAGTCGTACCGGTATCGACCGAGATTTTGAACCCTGCTTCATTCCTCATTTTTAAAAACGAAAACTGGGTTTTGTGAAGTGGGTTTTCCCCTAACCCTGTTTTCCATGAAAGTTAAAACGTACGCAAGGGAAAAATAAAAATCTGTGTTTCCATAGCCTTAATTTCCCATTTTTAGCGAAGTGGGTCTTGTTTACTGAAGGAAGATTGAAGTTTTTTTTTTTCTAGTCGGTCTTGTTTCCAATGTTTGGGTAAAGTTGATTCAGTTGTTGTTCTTGATTTTATTTGTTGTGGGCATTGTGGCATTGCTTCTAATGGTCTATATTGGGCCATTGAGGGAGCTTGTGATGAAGGGTCTGGATTAGGTGAAGATAGGGAAAAGTCCAGCTACTGTAAAAAACTATTGCTGGCACCATGTCTTTGATGCTTCTCTCAAGTGTTGCAAGCATTCTTAAGACCCAGAACAAGGTGTAGGAAGAGTCTAAATAATTTCTATTTTTGCTTTTGGGAATTATTTTTAATTTATTTTATTATATTTTATTTTATTCTATTAGTCTTATATTTTTGGGAAGAGTCTTATTAAGAATTATTTTTTATTTTATTTTATTCTATTAGTATTATATTTTTGGGAAGAGTCCTATTGGGATTGTGCTAGTGGAGTTTCATTCTTCTTATAAGTAGAATCACCTTCCATTTTGTGTCATCTTCTAATTATAAGTAGATTCCCATTGGGACTGTATTAGTGGCCTATAAAAGCAAGTCACCCCTCTCTCATATGAATCCCAATTTTTTCCAGAGAATTTTTTAGGGAGTTTTTCAGGGAGTATTTTCATACATTTATTTGGAGGAATTTATTCAAAACCCGAGTTGTACACATCTCGCTTTCAGAGTGCACCCAAAGCGAGATTTGGCTACTGAATTTTGGAGGTAGACCACTGATACCCTAATGCACCGAGTTCGTCTTTGAGAATGATGGATCTATTTTAAGGACAATGCTTGTCACGCTTCAGCCGATAAGTTTTTCTTTTATTTATTTTATTCTTTATTTGTGTCTTTTGGGCTAGTATTTTGTTTCCATACCCTTAAATTCCAACAATCTTGAAATATATCCAAATGGAAGCTTCCCTAGTTCACACCCGTCCTGACACCTTTAAAATTGATCTCTTCAATGGGACATTCTTTAAGAGATGACAGGAAAGAGTTTTCTTTGCAATTGATGTAGTGAACTTGGGACACATTTTGACTGACCTAAATCCTTTGATGCAATGTTGGTAAGTTCAGGAGCACCCTTAAACTTGTGAGGGAAAATTATTCTATCCGCATGTCTTATTCAAAATAGAATACCTTACAGGAAATTTATATGGATCAACCTGAGGGTTGTGCAGTTCTAGGGAAGGAGAAAAAAAAGTGTAAATTGGTTAAATTACTATATGGGTTAAAACAAGCTCCCAAATAGTGGCACAACAAGTTTGATCATGTGTTAATAACTAATGGATATTCCATTAATGATGTTGATAAGTGTATCTACAACAAGTATGAGGATAACACATGTGTAGTCATTTGTCTTTATATTGATGACATGTTGATCTTTGGAACTAGCCTAGAGGTTGTGTGCGAGACTAAGAAATTCCTAGGTTCTAAGTTTGATATAAAAGACCTAGGAGAGGCAAAGGTGATTCTAGGAATTAAAATAACTAGAACACCTAATGGGCTTAAACTTTCTCAATACCACTATGTTGAGAAGATTTTAAGGAAGTTTGAGCACTTTGATTGTAAACCAGTGTCAATTCCTTATGATCCCAGCTTACAGCTAAAGAAAAATAAAAAATATAGTGTTACTCAAATAGAGTATGCTCAAATCATAAGGAGCCTAATGTACTTAATGAACTACACCAGACCTAACATTGCTTATGCAGTAGGTAGATTGAGTCGGTACACCCAAAGTCCTAATCAGGACCATTGGTTTGTTGTTCGTAGAGTCTTTAAGTATTTGAGAGGCACCATTAACTATGGTTTGTGCTTTAATGGATTTCCAAGTGTCCTTGAAGGATTTAGTGATGCAAATTGGATCTCAGATTCAAATGAGATGATATCCACTAGTGGATATGTTTTCATCCTTGGTGGAAGTGCAGTTTTTTGGAAGTCTGCCAAGCAAACTTGCATTACTCAATCTACTATGGAGGCTGAGTTTATTGCCTTAGAAAAGGCAAGTTCTAAGGTTGAGTGGCTTAGAAACCTCTTAACAGATATCCTATGGATGAGACCAGCCCTGTCTATGTTTATGCATTGTGATAGCCAAGCTGCAATTGCTAAGGCTAAGAGTAAAATAGTTAACGGGAAGAACATGTATATATGCCTAAGGCACAATATTGTGCGGTAGCTGCTTGAAATAGGAGTTATATCCCTAGAATTTGTAAGGTCATAGTTGAATTTGGTCAATCCTTTGACCAAACCACTAAATAAGAAACTAGTGGAAGAAATATCAAGGGGGATGGGGCTTATGCCTATTACAGAAGTTAAGAGTGGTGGTAACCCAACCTATTAGAATGGAAATTCCATGAAGTAGGTTCATATGGGTAATAATAAATCACTTTTTGACTTGAGGTGCTCTATCAACTCTGATTGTATGAGAGTCCATCTCTATGGTATAGATAGAGCATATTCTGGATTGACGAAAGTTGAGTGTTTACCCTTAATGAATTCCATATTCCTTATGGATGGTATGTTTAAATGCAGAACATACTTGATGGATTCACCTATATGAGAGTGGAGGTGGGGCCGCTTCCTATGAGAACTTAGGCAGGTTCTCTAGAGCTCTCATGAATATCCAGGTAGGGCGCATGGCCTATTTGTGCCAACCCGTTTTGTATAACTCGTAATGTAGTTGAGAAACTAATGTGGATAAAAGTCCCTTGAGTTACATCAAGAAACACTGGTTCATAGAAATTTATTTTCACCATGTTTCATGATTTAATACTTATTTGTCCTAAGACTGATTCATAGCCTTCGGGCACCAGTATTGATGCATTGGATTCTTTTTTCCTCCAAAAAAAAAAAAAAAAAAAAATTACGTTTACACTCTGTGGGGGATTGTAGGAAGAGTGTAAATAATTTCTATTTTTATTTTTGGGAATTATTTTTAATTTATTTCATTATATTTTATTTTATTCTATTAGTCTTATATTTTTGGGAAGAGTCCTATTGAGAATTATTTTTTGTTTTATTTTATTTTATTCTATTAGTGTTATATTTTTTGGAAGAGTCATATTGGGATTGTGCTAGTGGAGTTTCATTCTTTTTATAAATAAAATCACCTTCCACTTTGTTTCATCTTCTAATTACAAGTAGATTCTCATTGGGACTGTGTTAGTAGCCTATAAAAGCAAGTCACCCCTCTCTCATATGAATCCCAATTTTTTTCCAGAGAATTTTTCAGGGAGTATTTTCATACATCTATTTGGAGGAATTTATTCAAAACCCGAGCAGGACACATCTCGCTTTCAGAGTGCACCCAAGGCGAGATATGGCTGCTGAATCCTGGAGGTAGACCATCGGTACCCTAGTGCACCGAGTTCGTCTTTGAGAAGGGTGGATCTATTTCAAGGACAATGCTTGTCACGCCTCAGCCGATAAGTTTTTCTTCTTATTTATTCTATTCTTTGTTTGTGTCTTTTAGGCTAATCTTTTATTTCCATACCCTTAAATTCCAACACAAGGGTACGAAGCTTGGTACCACGAGTCCCATGGATCAGGTCCTATGGAGGACCCAATTGCTTGAGATTTCACTTATAGGTTTTTTCTCAAAACTTAAAATTTTAAATAATTTTCGAAACTCCAATTTTCGAAATGTAATTTTCAAAACTTCGATTTTCAAATAATTTTTCAAATTTTCAATTTTTAAATTTATTTATTTAATTATTATTATTTTTAAAATTTCATTCTCAAATAATTTTTCAAAATTCCAATTTTCAAAACTTCAATTTCTAGATTTATTCTTCAAAACTTCAATTTTCAAATAATTTTCAAAACTCTAATCTTCAAATAATTTTCCAAAATTACAATTTCCGAATTTTAATTTTTAAAACTTCAATTTTCAAATAATTTTTCAAAATTCCAATTCTCAAATTTATTTTTCTAAAACTTCCATTCTCAAATATTTTCCAAATTTTCCATTTTCAAATTTGATTTTCAAAACTCTCATTTTCAAATCTAATTTTTAAGTAATCTCATTCTCAAATAATTTTTCAAATTTTCAATTTTCAAAACTTCAAGTTTCAAATAATTTTCCAAAATCTCAATTTTCCAATTTAATTCTTAAGAAATCTCATTCTCACATAATTTTCCAAAAATTTCAATTTCTAAATTTAATTTTCAAATTTCCAATTTCCAAAACTCCAATTCTTAAAATTAATTTTCAAAACTCTAATTTCTTTCGAATTTAACTTCCAAAACTCCAATTCTTAAATTTAATTTTCAAATAATTTTCAAAACTCCAATTCTCTAAGAATTCTTCAAATTTTCAATTTTCAAAACTTCCATTCTCAAATAATTTTCCAAAATTTCAATTTTCAAATTTAATTTTTAAGAAATCCAATTCTCAAACAATTCTTCAAAATCCTAATTTTCAAAACTTCCATTCTCAAATAATTTTCCAAAATTCCAATTTTCAAATTTAATTATTAAGAAACCTCATTCTCAAATTTAATTTTCAAAACTCTTATTTTCAAATAATTTTTCAAAATTCCAATTTTCAAAACTCTCATTTTCAAATAATTTTTTCAAAATTTCAATATTTAAATTTAATTTCAAGATTTCAATTTTCAAATAAATTTCAAAACTCTAGTTTTCTTTCAAATAATTTTAATTTCACTCCAGTTTTCAAATATTTTTAATTCTACCACTTTTCATCCTTCATTAGGATTTCAAGTCACTAAAAATCTCATTTTTAATAAACTTGCTACCTTTCCTTTCAGGTAAGCACTTTCACAAATTTTTCTTGATTTTTAAATAATCTTTTGTTTCTCTTAATTTTAAATAAGCATGAATATGATTTTTATAATTCAAAAACAATGGAATTTGTAGAATTAATTCGTGCAAAATCAATTGGACTTTGGTGGGGGCCCAGCATTCACAGCATTTCTTTCGAAAATAATTCAAGTGAATTACATGATTGATATTGTTTTATTTTTATTGGTTTTGTATGAGATATTTTACACTTATGACTGTGCACTATCCTTGTTTTATGATAGCGCTTTATTGCCTACTGTCAAGGTACGATCCCACTCTCACTTTGCTTGTTTTTATGCATGATTTGTTTTAGTATTTGATCATTTCATTAGTATCCATTGATTTCCTTATCAATTGTCACACTTGTCTCACCTTATTTAGTAAAGACCCATTTTTATGGGCTTAGAGGGGTGTTACGGCTCACCATCGTACCTTCCCAATAGGTAACCTGACCCCCAAATCCGACTTTGGTTTTTCACAAACTGTCTTTTCCAAATAAGGAGTCACACTTAGAGTTTTTTTTCTTATTTGGTTTTCTCTTAAAAATAAAACAAAAATAAGTAGCAACTCCAAGTCTTTTCTAAAAAATCATATTTTCACCAAATAAATGAAAAGCGAGTTTTGCCATCAAGTGAGAACACATGGAGCAAAATGCGGGGTCCACACCTTTTAATTTTGAATCTCTTTATTTTAAAATATTAAAAGTATAAATTTATTAAAAAAATACTAAAATAAAATAAAATAATGAAGTTGTAATATTTTATAAATTAAAATTAATTTGATAAGATAAATAATAAATTATATATTAAGACCCATATATCCTTACTTATTGATATTTTTCTCCTTAACCATGTTTCTGTCAATTACATTTACAAAATAACTTTAACATATGTATTTTTTCAAAATATCCACTGATATTTTTCAAAATATCCGTAAAATCTAATTACCAATATATCCATGTTTATCAATATTTCAAACCATGGATAAAATATTTAAAGTAAGAAAAACAATATAATTGATATTTGAAGTAGAAAAAAAAATCTAAAAATAAAAAAATAAAAAAAAGAAGAAAAAAAAAAAGTGAATTTTGGAGAGCACGAAGAATGTGAGAAATCCTCACATTCACTGAACTCTCTCCAATTTTTTAGTATTTTAAGTTTTAAAATTTTTTGTTCATAATTTCTATCAACACCAAGGGTAATTAATATGAATACACAATATAATTGCTATTTAAAGTGGTAAAAAAAATCTTAATACTAGGAAGATAGAAAAATTTGGAGCAAACAAAGAATGTGAATTCTTAAAGTTTAGAATTTTTTTGTACATAAATTTTCATTAATTCTAAGTATAGTTAGTGTGAAAAACCAATATCATTGCTATTTAAAGTGGGAAAAACATTCTTAAAATAAAAAATAAAAAAAAAAAAAAAAAAAAAAAAAAAGAATGAAAATTTTGGAGGTACAACAAATGTTCTTTGTACCCTCCCAACTTTTTTAGTATTTTAAGTTTTAAATTTTTTGTATATATTTTTCATGAAATCTAAGTATAATTAGCTTGAATACACGGTATTATTGCTCTTTCAAGTAGATTTTTTTTTTTTAAATTAAAAAAAATTAAAAATTGGAGAGGGTTCAAAGAGTGAGGATTCATCACATTCTTTGTACCCTCTTCAATTTTTTAGTACTTTAAGTTTTTATTTATTTCTATTTATTTTTTATTTTTTTGTACATAATTTTCATCAATTCTCAGTGTAAATGTGAAAAACAATATCAATTCTATTTAAAGTGAAAAAAAATCCTTTCAATTTAAAAAAAAAAAAAAAGTGAAAATTTTAAATGGTACAAAGAATGTGAGGATTCGTACTTTCCCCAATTATTCAGCATTTTAAGTTTTGAATTTCTTTTGTACTTAATTTCTATCATTCTAAATGTAATTAGTGTGAAAAAAACAATATCATTGCTATTCAAAATGGAAAGCAATTCTTAAAATTAAAAAATTTGAAAATTTTGGAGAGTACAAAGAATGTAAGGATTCCTCACATTCTTTGTACCTTGATTTGAGCCAAAATATGTGCCCTAATGACACATATTTGATATAATTTATGCATTATAAAGACTAAAACCATCTAACTTGGCCCAAATCGATCCTAAGGCCCTAACCACGAGTTTAACTTTTATTTTAGAGATTTATATTAAGTTTAAAGGGGGGAAAAAAAAAGAGCAAGTTGAAATCATTTTAGATTTTGAAAGAGTAAGAAGGGATTAAATGAGAAAATGCGTTAAGACTCATGGAATATGAGGAGAGGTAAGACGAGGATATCATGTGTTTGGGAGATGAGGAATGACCATTATGAGGTAAGAAAGAAGGCATACAAACATAGGAAATGAGGCATGCAACAAAATCTGCTAGCAACATATATTTTGACTTTAAGGTGAAATTTGGAGTATTTCTTGAAGTCCATTTTGGGCAAAATATATATCTTTTTGAAGCCCAAGAATTCAAAATCCAAAGCTTTAAACGGTGCACAAATCGGAGTTGAAACAAGGAAGTTGTGTGTGTTTGAAGTGAACCGGTCAGAGAGGAACATTGAGTTCGAAATTGGTAGCTTGAATTTGAAATGGTTTTTGGCCATTTATGTTAGGAAATAAACCCCCAAAAAGACCAAATTAATGAAGCGAATAAAAAAAATGTGGAAATAATAACAAAATAGAGCCAATAAAATCAACACATGAAATTAACATGGTTCACCCAAAACAGGTTATGTCCACGAAGTTGTTGTAGATCTTCACTATAGGGAGAAAAATGACCGCAAGTGTTTTCAAACACTCACCCCTCATAAACCCAAAACCTAATTACACCCAAGAGAATAATAATTCTCTAACTCTCAAGAGAACCTCACTTTTTCACTCAAAGAGCTGTATCACTTTTTTTTATCTCAACTTTGGGATGAATAGAATGAGGAGAGGAGACCTTTATTTCTAGGCTTCTACCACCACTAGGTTTCCATATAGATGGCACACTATTTCCAAATATAAATGGCAACACATGATTTTGATCTACTTGTTTCTATGATTTCCTCATCCAACATTCTTTATATATATCATACACGCACATATATGGTTGTGAGATTCTCCATTATATTTCATGTCCTAAAATCAAGGACTTTCTGGCCAACAATTTATAACTCAAAGGAATGCAAGAAAACTTTTGACAAAGGCTAAGTTCGAAGCCCCTTACCTATTTCAAATAAGAGGTACACATTTTGAACCTGAAAACATGGAGAATGTGAATAAGCAGTGGGTGAGTTTAAAATTCATTGTGAATTTCAAACTCACCTTATTGATTTCGAATTATACCTTTTTTCTCTCACTTATGAGTTCAAAATTGATTTGGAACTCAACCACCAGTGATCAATTTTGAGCTTCGAGACACGTCAAAACGAGTTTCAAATATCATACTCATTTAAAACTTGTATTTTTTTAGAGTTTTTTCATGTCATTTATGACTTTTCTTTGTAATAAGTGGCCAATGAGAGTATGTCACATGTTAGGTTATTGAATTTTCCATATAAACTCTCTTAGTTCACAGGTTTAGGAGTTCTTTTCCTGGTTTTTTTTTTTTTACGTTTCTGGTGAAATAAGACAAATTCGGTTTATTTACTTTCTTCTTTGTTGAATATATTGTTTTTAGTTTCTTTTTATTCAAATTATGGATTTTTACTCTATTATGGATTGTAAATGTGACATCATCCCCATGAGAGGCTAAAAAGCCAACTTGGGGCTTGAAACATGAAAACCTAAGGGCTAGAAAACTTATAAGGACATTGGGCAAACAATGAGATTAATTAATGATTGGGTTACAATTTATCAATTTTCAATCCTATCTTTGTGAGTTATTTTAGGGAATGTTATGGTAGGTTATTACCTGATACTAGTAATTCTTATTAACTCTTGATTATTAGTTATCCTTGTCTTCCTTATCACTATTTGCCTCAAAACAAAGATATAAGGAGTAAGAAGGGTTAAAAAGTTGAAACTTGAATCGGTAACCAATCTCATTCATCTAATGGTTTTAGGAATATGTTTTAGAAAGAAAAAAAATTAGTTTTTAGATGTAATTATGAGTTGTAGAGCTCAAGTTATCACAAGCACCTAAGGATCCCAAAACCTTAAGGTCACTCTACTTAAGAAAACCCTTGTTCCCTCTAATTTCTATACCCAAAGTTGGATTGTGGAAGGCCTCAAACTTAAATCAATTGAATTAAAAATCAATATTCACTTTGTTATTAATTTTGTTTCCTTTACTTAGTTTCACTTCATAAAAAATCATTTCACATATTGTTTTTTTAGGATTAAAATAAAAGTAGCTCATTTATCCTAGTATTGATAAATTTGGTAAGTCATTCCCTAAGAATGATATCCGAAATACTACAAAAGTTGTGGTGACTCCTTTGGTTTTTCTTGGCTAGAGTCCCAACAAACAAGGCTTAAGTATTTTGGTATAAGAGAGAATTGATCATAGCCTCCCCAGCTTTTTAGTTTAGAATTTTTTATACATAATTTCTATCAATTCTAAGTGTAGTTAGTGTGAAAAAAAAAAAAAAAAAAAAAAAAAAAAAAAAAAAAAAAAAACAATATCATTGCTATTTAAAGTGAAAAAAAATCTTAAAATTAGAAAAAATGACAAATATGGAAGGTACAAAGAATGCAACGTCTCCTATTTTTTAGTATTTTAAGTTTTATACTTTTGTTGTACATAATTTTCATCAATTCTAAGGTGGTGGTTTTTTTTTTTTTTTTTTTTTTTTTTTTTTTGAACTTATTACTTATTTCTTAAATTTTTTTGCTAAATGAAAAAAGATAAAATATTTGGCTTATTCTAAATACTGAAAGGAACGTGTTAGTTTTTCTTTATTTCTAAATACTTAATAGAAATAAAATATTAAAAAAATAACTTAATTCTAAACAATATTAACCACCATTTAATTTTAAGTTCAATTTAGAATTAAGTCAAAAAAGAAAAAAGACATCACTTAAGTATAATTAGTAATATACAATATCATTGTTATTTAAAGTGGATAAAAATTCTTAAAAGCAGAAAAATTGGAAAATTTAGAAAATGCAAAGAATGTGAGAATTTTCACATTCTTTGTACCCCAATTTTTTAGTATTTAAGTTTTAAATTTTGTATACATATTTTCCATCAATTCTAATTATAATTAGTGTGAATATATATATATATATATATCATCACTATTTAATTTTATTCTTAAAATTAGAAAATTAGAAAATTTTGGAGGGTACTAAAAATATGAGATTCTTCATATTCTTTATGCCCTTCCCAATTTTTTAGTATTTTAAGTTTTAAATTTTTTTATATATATAATTTATATTAATTCTAAGTTTCATTAGTATGAATACAAAATATTATTGCTATTTCAAGTGGAAAAAAAATTCTTAAAATTAGAATTCTTAAAATTTGGGAAAGTGAAAAGGTAAACTAATTTATTGGTAGTTAATCTTAATAAAAAATATTTTTTATTAAGTGAAAATATTTTTTTCCAACATTTCTATGAAATATGATTGAAAATATTATTATGGATGGAATCCCACGATACTGACTTGATTATGGTCATTACAAATTAATTTTCATTTGTTAAGCTTTCAAATTTAATGTGAGCTACAAAACCATACCAAAAATAGTATTTACACCAACCTATTGTACCGATTAAGTTTTTTTCCTAAATATGGTAAAATATTAAAAATACCATTTACTTCACCTAGCAGCTAACTAGAAATTATAAGTATTTTGGAAAATAAAAAATAAATGAAAGTTGAATGGAGATTGTGAAATGAGGAGGTTTGAGATTGGAGCGGATGTAAAAGGTTTATTTATTTAATCATGTTAATTTGCTTTTTTTTTTTTTTTTTTTGTTGGTAATAGTTAGGGAAGTAATTGTTCTAACTCTTCTTTTTTTTTTTTTTTCTTCTTTTTTTTTCTTTTTTTGTTGAAGCATAAATTTATACACAACATATTTTACAAAGAAGTAATCTTCCTTCTAATTTATTTTATTTATAGAAATAAATTTTAAAGTGGTTCTTAAAATATATAATAGTTGCTATCTATTTTATAATCTAAACTATTAAACATAAAACCATGTCCAAATAATTTTTAATAATCTTATAATTTTTTTTTCCCAAAATTTCTATTCATAATTTTAAGTGAATAAATTATTCATAAATGTAATAACAATACTAATATTATAGGAACATGGAGAAATTAATATTGCTATTTTTTATTTAACAAATCAATATTATTAAAAACTACAAAATAATATGTTATTATTCATTTATTATATTGTTAGCTCAAATATTATATCCTAATTTTTAATATTTTGATGTCCTCAAATTATGGATTAGAATTACAAACTAATATTATTTTTAATTTATTATGTGATATAGGTAATAGAGGATAAGGAAAAAGGAAAGACTGAAGAATTGATCATCGACCTAGAAAATGAAATTCATGACGATCCATATATGTATGGTAGTTCTAACCATGATTGGCAGAATATTTATGAGAATATGTTGAATGGTATTTTTATTGATGAAGTGTGGAAATTAAAATTCAATTGCATAGATTAAGCATAAGTATTTTACAATATGTATGCTAAAGTGAGTAGATTTATTGTTTGGAAAGATTATTTGAAATGAGATAAGAATAGAGATATCATATCTCATAAATTAGTATGTTCTAAAGAAGGTTATCGATTGGCAAAGCATTTTCAAAATGAAAATTGACAATGTGAACCAAGATCATTAACTAGAGTTGATTGTAAAGATGCATTTCCTATTAAATATAGTAGAAAATTGAAAAAGTGGATTGTTAGAGTTTGGGGGGACCATAATCATCCTTTAGTTGATGTGATTGATACACTAATTCTTCAGTCTTATTGCACAATAAGCAATTCGGATAAGGCTCAACTTCATGCAATGCATAGGGTTGGTATAAAAATTAGCCAAATTATAGATTATATGGTGCAACAATAAGGAGGATATGAAAACGTTAGTTTCACATCAAAAGATCTGTACAACCATGTTGATGCAATACATAGATTTGAAATTAAGGATGATGATGCAAAAGGGGCTTTAGCTTATTTGTGCAAAAAGGTATAAGCAAACCATTCTTTTTATTATAGATTCAATTTTGATGAAGAAAGCTTACTAGTAAACCTATTTTGGGTAGATTCTACCTCAATCGAATTATGCATCCTTTAAAGATGTTTTGGCATTTGATACAACATATCAAACCAATGTTTATAAGAAGCCTCTAGTTGTTCTAGTTCGTATTAACCACCACCACTACCAACCTGTGGTGTTCAATTGTGCACTAGTAATGGATGAAAGTATTACCTCTAGTATTAAGGACTTTACCTCATATTTTTCCAAAGTACGTGCTATGATGGGGAATCTCGATGATTTTGAATATATTTGTCATGATATGGTGGAAAAATCGGGACTTCATGGAAATCATTGGGTTATGGAGGTTTATAACTATCAAAGATGCTAGGTGGAGGCATATTTGTGAGAACATTCTTTGCAAGGATGACGAGCACACAAAAGTGTGAGAATATGAATGCCTGTCTAAATCAATTTCTTAAAATTCGCTTGAGTTTGTACGAGTTTGTTCAACATTTGTCATAATGAGACCAAGGTAGAGTTAGAGAGTAACAACTCATCTCCTATTCTTTCAACCAAACTCATTATAATCAAGAAACATGCTACCAATGTATTCACTAAGGAATCCTTCTTCAAATTTCGAGATGAAGAATGCAGAGTCATATTTTGTGATTGGCATAATAAATAATGATACATTCAAGTCATACACATTATCCAAGTTTAGATGCCCTAACTCTAGATGGGAATTAATCATTCAGATTTTTCATTTCCCTTAGAATTTGCATCATGTGAATGCTTTCATTTCCTTTATCTACAACCTTCACACATGAATTCAATCATTTGGACTTGATATTTATTGGCTCAAATACTTCAATTGGACTCTACATATTTGATTTAAATATGGAAGGAAAATTGATCATCACTTGTTGCCGAGAATCCACAAACTGATCTAATTTTAGCATTTTATGGTTGGTTATCAAGGATGCTCAACTTTCTTTTCGAATTTTCCTTTCTATATAATCCCAATAAAACCTAGTCTACTTTAGGTATTCCTACACATGCACATTATAACAAGTCCATCATTTATAGTCCAAATCAAGCATATCTTCCAACAGAATCAACAAAAACTAAGAAAAATTCTAACATACGGAATCAGTGCCATACCCAACTCAAAATCCAAACCTTTTAAAATGTATGGCTAAATCTGAATAATCAAACAAAAATAAAACGAAGTTGATGCAAAAGCAATGAAAACCATTCTCGAGGTACAAAGAAATGAGACCATTTTGACCCCATAACCCTTTTTCTAATCAGGCGACATTTTTTGGTATTATCCCAAAAAGACACTTGTCAATAGCATAAAAAAAAACCTCTAAAAATAAAGATGGGAGCAGTGTTTTTCAATCTTTCCCATCAGAGAAGTTAAGCATACCATGAAAAGTTAAAAGAAAACTATAAACTGCATCAACCCAGTGAGTTACATTGTTGCTACTAAGGATTCAAGAGACTTGCTTTATCATTATCAACCATACAAGCACAAGGATAACGGTGAATGGGTATCAAGAAAAAAAAGTCCAAAAAGACGGAGTTTCCCACCATGAATGTTACACCTGAAGAGTCTAAGCGAAATATAGATCAATTCTATCTAAAAGTAGTATAAATAGAACATAAAACTTCTAAAACTCAGCTTCACTCAAAGTTCTCACATTACCCTTTTCTGTCCCGCAAAAAGATATAAAGAGAGTCTCACCACCTATTGTTGGGTGGTTTCACTTTGTATATCCTAACAATCCAGTTAGATGTTGTGAATGCCTCTTCCAAGTACTCGAGTTTGATATCCTTATTTCCAATTTCAGCCCCCCTCGCACGATCATACCTGTCATTTGGAAAAGCCAGCACAAGAGTTTAGCTAACTAGCCTATGAATGCAACCAATCTGATAAAATAGAGATATCCAACCAAATATTGTAGTATCCAAATGTGATTTGCCACCCAATACCTTGTCCAAAATTCATCTTTTTCTTGTGTTATGGACCCGGGTACAGGTGAAGATGTGTGAGTTTCATGTTCATTTAATAACCAATTTTTTTATTTGTGTAAATTACAAAAATCATAGTTGCACCCATTTCTCAATTTAGCCTGTAAACTATGTTCAAAAGTTAAATAGACCATTCTGTTAAGATTTTCCATCAAGATGGATAGACAAATTGTGACAAGCATGTGAACATGAAATATATCCAAACAGATCATGTAAAACTCATCCCAACATCTATGTGCTAAATTACATGGATTTTGCCATTGATTTTTTGCTGAAAAATATTAATGAAAGAGCCTACTTGACATTTGGTCATAGTTTAGGATTGACATTCCAACCCCAAAAAAAAAAAAAATGTTAGGGACTAAATTGAGATATGGGTGAAAGTGCAGGAATGATTTTTGTGATTATCCTCTGATTTTTTTTGTAGTTCTAAATCCTAGGCCTAGTTGAAGAATAGAATATCCAACTTATGTCTAAGGTCACTTAAAATCAATCAGGAATTTGTTTTTCCTTCACTCTTATTGGACAGATATACTGGGGACACATATATATAACCAAATGGGCATAACATGAGACAAATATCCGGTATCAAAATCCTTTTTCATGTTACGTCCAACATGGCACTTCATATACTTTTAAATGTCCATGTAACATGGCTCTTTTCTTACAAAATCTTGACTTAAACTCGCATAAGATAATGAGAAAAGTGGACTTCAAGCCTATTGTGGCATTTGATAAAGTAACCTTATATGTAACAAGTGTGTTTTCATATTTTGTTCACCTTCTGCAACCATTTGTGAGATAACTAGGGAGTTTTGCAGAACTTGTATGTACATATGTATGTATGTATATAGCATCAATTGGGAAACAATAAAGGAGGATAAATACTAGATTTTAAGGGAGTAGACATTAAACTTACCCAGGAGGTTTGCCATATTCTGTTTGCAGCTCTCCAAATCGATAATAAGATAGCTTGTACCTAAACACCAAAATATATAAGAAATTATAATATTCTTGACTGGAACCTTGCATTACGCTAAATCTATTAAAAGAAAAAGACTACATAAAATGCAAAATGAGAGATATTTTTAATTAAAATTCAAATCCAAGCATCCAAATTACTTCAATAGCAAGACAGCTTGTACCTCTAAACATCAAATATATAAGAAAATATAATATCCTTGGTTGGAACTTCGCATTACACTAAATGTGTTTAAAAAAATAAAAATAAATAAAAAGAATAAAAAAAATCCATTAAATAACTTGCAAAATGGAAGAAATTTAATTAGAATTCAAATCCAAATATCCAAATTATCATATTCTTGTTGATTCAGGAATTTACAAACATACCCACAAATTTCTCATATTGAATTATTGTTTGTCTGTGAATCACAACAATATCTAGTTAAGAAGGAAAAGTAGGCTATAATAAGATAAGGATTAGCCTTCCATTGGCCCTGAATAAACCACATGTACTAAATTACTTTCTTTTTTGTCCAATTGTAAAAATTAAACCCTGGATGCTCCCAATCAGGAAATTATGGGCTTGTGGGTACTAGGATAACCATGCCAAAATTAAAAGATGGGTGAATATATATAAGGCATGTTCCCTACAATAATTGATTAACAAAAATTACCTGTATATGAGGCTTATACCTGAAGGTTCTTCTTTAGATGAGATTCAAAGAACATTAATTAGGTTCAACTTTGAGGCCCATGCCTTAAGGTCTGAGGAATGCATCTCAAGTGGGATCAACTTATGACATAGGCACAGGCAGCATGTCAGAGTTATCCAAAGCAAATCTTTATTTACAAAGCCATAACTTCAAGATTCCTTCTTCATAGGTTTAGCTTCTCTTATTTTTCTACTACCACATAACTTTTATATTTGAACATATCTAGAGTTTGAAAATTTATTTCATCTTACAACAAATTTCCTAGTAAATTTACAAAGGATTTGCGGCAAATAATTATGACTCGTTAGCAGCTGGTAATAGGTATGACAGATCAAAATTCGAAAATTGTGCCAATTTTGACTCTCACACTTCTAATTATGTGACACCCTTAAATAAGTGATTCAAGCAATATGACAATATCAACATCATGCCTAAACTTTCATTTTTTAAAGCATACGATATAGAACTATAAATTTGGACAGAGAAATAGAGAATCATATCTAGTGCAAAAGAATAAATCCATATTCACTAAGCATACTGAATATCGTCAAGGGAATGTTATTTGTAGATGGATCATATCTAGTGCAAAAGAATACATCCATATATTAAGCATACCAAATATTGTCAAGGGGAATGTTATTTGTAGATGATGTAATAGTTGAAGCTTCCTTTTTACAGGATGTACCATGATTTACAGATAAATGATACTCTGAAAAAGATTTAAGTAAATACTGGGATTCATTTAGGCTAAGGCCATATATAAACCTTTGGGATATTGTTATAACACATTTTCAATTTAAAATGGTTGACAGATGTGAGAAATTTGCACACAGGTACCAGTGCCGAGAAACTAGCAAAAGATAGTTCAACATCACTAGCTAATATATGTCAAGGAACTTACATGAGACAATTCAACATCTTTGGTGCAGCACCTTTGTCAACACGATACTCGCCATTAACAAGATAATCAGGTTCCTTGATAACAGGGAAAACTCCACCACCAATCCTCACCATCCACAAAAATCTAGTATAAAATGAATAGGAATCATTAGTATATGACAACAGCATGTTCCCAGAAAACATGTAAAGACAAGGTCCATTCTACCAAGTAGGCATATCAAAAAATCAATACACATTCTAGAGACAAGACTGGCACTGCTAATATGGAAGATGGACTCACTATAAGCATAAATATTTCAAGATAAATACCCAGAGATGTAAAATGGAGGAAAAAAATCAGTATAGTTCATCTTTGCCGCCTATTTTATACATATGGTTGAGCTTTTCCATTAATGCACTCAATCACTTACATTGGTCACACTATTGGCCAAAGATGATAATAAATGATGATCCCAGTAACCAGAATAATGCCGTTCTTAAGAACTTCCATTAGTGGCCAGATCAAGGAATAGTTTGGATGGTTTTAAATCTACTTTGACAAACTGTTGTTGCTGTCTATCAAGCAAAAAAAAATTGACAGACCATATTGTAGCCCAATCCAAATTTTTTTTTTTTGATGCGTAAAGCAAGAGAATAATATAAAAAGAAACGAAAACAGTGCAATCCAAAGTACACAGGAAGTATATAATGGACACCTAAAGACACCACCAAAAGAATAGAGGAGCAACAAAAAACAACACCCCCCTCAATAAGAGTCCAACCAGTCAACAAAATTTACAACGGAAACAGAACCAAAAACTATAAACGACCTAGACCAAGCCCAAAGATTACAAAGAAAAGAGTGTTTCAACCCTTGAAAAGAATGCTTAAATCTATGTTAAGAAGAAATTTACATCTAGGATCAGACTGACTAAGTTTGACTACTAAAGATTTTCAAATCTTCACTAAATGTTTCAGTTTAGATTAAGAGGAGCACCAGAAAATAAATGATGTTACAGAAAACAAAAATGTAATTTTGCTTGTCTTACTTGTTAATATCATCAGAAGAATAACCCGTAACACCTCCAAAGACAACTAGTACATAATCCACATCAAGTGATCTCATTATCTCATATGCTTCATCTTCATAAGATGACATTGCACGTCCAACAGTAGCGATGTGTGTGTTGTTCCAGGTGTTGTTGTCAACAATAACAGTTCTGTTTCCCATGGCTGTGATCTGGTACCCATAATCCCACCAGGACATCACCTTGGCATCCGGAGGAGTATTCTGCCGAAGCCAAAAGTACGCTTCACGATAATCATCAAAGATGACCCTGTTGCCATAGGCACCCCTTGCAGCCAAGACAATTGATGGAGATGAGTATGCCTCTGATGTAACCCAGGTACAGTGGGTAACATATTTACAGAGCAGATAAAAAGCACCAATGAGCAGTGCAACGGCTCCATTTCTTTGGAAAGGCAGAGATTGATCAAGTGAAGCCTGGTCACGAGAAAAATGTAAGGAAGGTTTTTTTATACATAGCTGCCAAATAAATAAAACCAAAAACTTTTCACACAATATTTGCAAGCCAGAAACATAGTTTAACAAAATGGTGATAGCTGGATTTGGCTATAATAGCAAATTACCAAATTAAGGAACCTAGCATCTAAACATCATATCAAGCTCCAGATATGATGCAAGTTACCAAATTAAGTATTCCTTTTTCTGGTCTTCCCATACAGAGCACAACTTAACCAGTCATCACTCTTACCGTCTCACAGCAAGTCCAAATATAATAGTGGCTACAAGAAAAAGGACAACCAGCATTTAACAGGCTCCTTGATGGTACAACTCAGATGTAATGCAAGAGCAACAATTAGATACCATTTAAATTGGAGGCCTTTTAACTTTTACTCAAGCAGACAGAAATAGTAAAAGTCCACACAATGATTTTAGTAAGGGGAAAACTGAAGCTCCATTGAGTAAAACTGACTTGTCTTTTTCCTCTAAAGTAATTCTAAACAATAAAAGTAAGGATCTCAACGGCATTGATTAGCACTAAGAAATCATGTTCAACCATGTACTCACAAATTACACAATACAACAGATTTACCAGTTCAGTTAACCTCCCAATATAGGTCAAGTACTTTTCAACCAACTAGCTTCCATTTATCCTCTGATTTTTAGACATATTGTCATGCAAAGACTTTTTTCCTTACAAGAAGGTGCATCCATTGAAACTTAAGCAGGGGAAAAATGCATATCCCAAATTATACTGCTTGAAGTTATTTCATTGCTAAAGAATCAATTAATTATTCAATTTAACTATAACTTAAGTTCATAAAACATGTCTCGGTGAGAAGCACTAAACATGTCATTAAATTACTCACCTCCGTGAGGAAACATCATTTCCACAAAACAAGCTTTAGCTCAATCAACAAATCACAATACAAACAATATAGTGGACTCAATTTTTATTAGACTGCTTACACAAAAAAATTTTCTTTTTGCATTTTTCCTTTAAGAGGCATTACCAAGTACATAACACTTGCAGTAACATGATTTATATCCTTCCTATTTCATTTATTAAAAGAATCACTTGAAAATCCCAACATCAAATCATTTTGCCTGTCCTGTCCTTGCTAATCACTATGGAGTTCATTGGCATCATGAAGTCAATGCAATGATCATTTTCCTTACTTCTCTGTATTATGTATGGTAAGTCTTTTGCATAATAAAAAATAAATAAATAAACACACACACACACACACACACACAAATGACATGTATACCGAAAGAATGATGTATAAAACAATATATAACAACTTTCATTAAAAATGATGAAGTTAAACAAGGTAATTATATGCATTCATCAATATCATAATATAAAGTCATTAAATACTATAGCTTGTACAAAATCAACTCAACAAAATATGGCATTTTAATGTTTAAATTCATCATAACATTCATAAATAAAATTCCAAAATTAGTAACTATAATTTTAGTCCTAAGCCCCAACCAGTTTTCTGTAGATGCTATCCCAAAAATTCCAATTCCTACGTATCCCTAACCGATATTGAAAAAAGTTATGATACTAAGATTCTTGCCTTCACTCAACATACCTGTGTCGACATGACTCGACATGGGGGTGGATATGGATCCCTATCAGATACTCCTACTTTGCCTAGGATGTGACTTTGATTCCAATTGATCTCTTCTTTTTTTTTCAACTTCCTTAGCAAATAATTATATTGAATGAAAAAAAGAGTTTGCCAGGAAATGGACTACACAAAAATATTTAGGAATAAGAAAGAAAAAATAAGGATGAAAGATAAAAGAGCGGAATTTTTATTAAACTTTAATCTTCAAACAAACCTTTGACAGCACGTGTATAGTGCTTTCAGATAGGGTGATTCTCTCTCTTCCATTACTTTTTGTCATCAATTTCTAAATGCATTTCTTGAGAAACTACTAAAAATGATCAAAGATGTTTGTATCAGAGAATCATGAACCGTGATGTCATAAAGTGTGCCATTATTTGTGTCATAAAATATGTTATCATCATATGTTATATTGTGCATCATAAGTTTTTTAAAACTGCAACTGAGCAGTAACAAACAACTGAGTAACAATAAAAATACCAGCTCTAGTGACAGCGAGATTAAAGCATTACTAGTGTTGAACTTTGAATACCCCAAAATACTATGGCAGAAAACTAAACTTAGATTGTAAGAAAAGAGAGAGAGAGAGAGAGAGAGAGAGAGAGAGAGAGAAAATGATGCAGGCCTTAATAATGTTTCCTCAGTTGGCATTATGACCAAGCTTAACAGAAACCACTACATCCACCATCCAGCACAACTAATGAGACCAAAAATCTAGAGGAACAGGAAGAGCCTTTCCACTATTACTCACCTTAGAAGAAGCCTTTCCGCTAGTGGTACCTTTGGAAGAACCAGTATGAGCAACCTTGCTCTTTGTCCTTACCAACTGAGTCAAATTCTTTATAGTTGCAGAAACTGCAATGGCACTGATAAGGCACATTGCAGGTGTAGCAACAAGAATCAACCGAACCATGACACCAGCAAAATACATGCTTGTGAGACCATACATAACTATGAATATTGTGGCATCAGATAACCGCTTGAAGCAGAAATATAGACCCGCAGGGAATAAGAAAAGCAGGATATGAAAATCAAACATGAACGATGACCAAGCTGTTGGCTGATGCTCAGATACAGATGCAATTATTGGGATGTGATCCTTTGCATATGTTGGATCGAGCAAAGAGTAAAATCGACCTGTCCATGGAGAGATATACCCAGATGCAGTACCAACTCCCAGTGCAATGGCACCAACACCAACTGCACATGTCACAGTAATCCTCAGGAAGGCTTGAAACAATTTTGTATCACTGAGCAGGTGCTTAACCCAATCTAAGAAGTAAAATACCTGCAAAAATGGTTGATCTTAGCACATTGTCCACTAGCCCAATCAATAGAAACAGAATTGACAGATTTGATAAGAAATGCAACTATTAGACGGAAAGAAAAATAATACTTATGGAAACCACATAATGGACAATCTTCTATAACCAAAAAACAGCTCAAGCTCTTAACCATTCTACAACCATCCACAACAATGTTATGATACCTTAAGAGTCATAGAAACCAATATATAGGACAACTACAGATGCATCAATATACATTTGAAACAAAAAGTATTGACATTTAAAATTCTAAAATTACTTCACAATCAAGAAGAGGGGCGGAAAACCAGTTAATGATGCAAAAGAAATGGAACACCAATTGGCAATAATTGCAGGTTAAATACTCTTTTTCTTTTAATTACTAAAAACACTTCAGGAAAACTCATTTTGGATAAGTATACCATGATAAATATATCGGCAAAGTTATCTTTCTGCCCAAACATTTCTTGATATGATTGGAGACAAAAAAGAATGAATAGCTAGTTTAGTAGTGGAAATGAAGATAGTATTTGCAACGGCATTTTCATTTTGGAGAACAACACCGAAGAACATGATCATTTATGAATTTGCGTAAATTGTTAACATGCTTACATTTATTTTTAAAAATGACCAATCTTTAGAAAATGGGCTGACAATGTGCTAACAAACACATTACCAATGCTGTCTCCATTTCTTTCTGTTTTCTCAAACAGAAAACCATTTTCATTTCCACTTCCAACCAAACCCGAAAATGTCAAGCAAAAGTAAACAAAATAAGCAAGAAACAGCCCATTAATTACAAATCATTATAAAAAACATACATATATATGTAGGGAAAGTTTGATACCTGCATCAAGAAAAACACACCCATTGCAGCCATATGCTCCCCAGACTGCACATGCTGAAAGCCCACAAATCGAATCTGCATAGCAAGCAGCATTCCCAATATATACATGCAGTTGTACGCCACATACAACCTCATCGAATACCTGCCCGTAATCAAAAGCACCATGGCATAAAGCGGAATCAAATTGATAATAAACACATAACCACCCCAAGCCGAAACCATGTAGAAGTATCCAAAAGCCGAAGCCAGGGCCCAAGCAAGCGAACCCGTGTTGACCGCCTTAACAAACAAGTAAAATGTCAATAACAAAGCAAAAATCGCCACTCCCTCGTTGTCATAAGACCCCGCCACCGATCTCGAGATGTAACCAGGGCAAATGGCGATCAATGCCGCTGCAACCAGGCCTGCGCCCGAGTCCCAAAGCTCTTTCCCAAAGAAATACGCGACAATGGTGGTGTTTGATGCGAAGAACGGAGCAGTTAGCACGCAAACTTCACGGATATGGACCGCGAACCGGAGAAATCGAATAATTGAGTAGATCAGTGCTGCTGTGACCATCAGTCCAGGATAGAGCGTGCCGCCGATGATTCGACCGAGAGGGTACCAGCTCTCGGAGTCGAACCAGTTCCAGAACTCGTAGAATCCCTTCTCGGTCAAAAAAAGAGTGGTTCGGTAATTGAAGTAGGGATCGAACTCGTGGATCATGCTCTCGTAGCGGAGGACACTGAAGAGCCTGGTGATGAAGGCGAGGATGTAGACGAGAGTGAGGATGGAGACCCGGATCAGGAGCTCCTGCTGCTTGGTCTTGAGCTTCAGTGATTTGAGGGAGAGATCTGGCTTGAAGAAGGCGGATTGGAAGGTTGATGGGCTTGAATTTGATCCAGATTTGACGCCGTTGACGGCCTCCATTTTGCCCACCATTGTGGTGGAAATCGAGGGTGGGAGTTTTTCTGGGTGGTTTTGTCGGGAAACAAACAGGGGGGTTTTAGGGAGGGAGTCAAACGTAAACCCTAGATACTAAAAGCGAGAGACTTTAGAAGGGAATCATATAAGAAAGGGAGAACTTGGAATCCAAAGGAGGAAGAAGATGGAGAAGGCTCTACCTCTGAATCAAATAGGAATCTTCCATATCTTTCTTTTTAGGGTTTTTGTTTATCAGTATACTCGATTGACTTGTGAATTTACATTGAAATAAATAAATAAATAAAAACCTCGAAAAAGGAGAGTTTAATCCTAACCCACTAACCCAAAAAGGGGTGCATATTATATTATATGTTGTAGTAATATATTTGGAGAGAAAAAAAAATACATGTAACGAATTTTCTAGGTCAAAAATAGGTAAAATAATGCAAAAATAAAATAAAATAAAATAAAATTCATTGTTTCCCTATTATAAATTTTATATACAAATGAATTTGGTTCATAGTTGAATTGTTTTTAATAATTAAAATTATTAGAGATATTTAGAAAGGGGTTGTTGTTCGTAACATCCTTTTTGCTAAATGTAACACTTTTTTGTCATATTTTTTGTTCATATATACCATTTTTAATAAAGAACTCTCTCTAACCTCTTCTCAACATATTGAACCTAAATTCTAGTTTATTAAGGCTATGAATCACATACGAAGTACAATAACTGACGAAATTCAATCATCCGATGATAATTTTCATATAAGATTTATAATTTTCATTTTTTTTTTTTATAAAGAAATATATATATATTTATCAAAAAAAAAAAAAAATCGACAGCATGGGTGGGGCTCCAATGTCCTGGGAGGCGACAGCGGCGGCGGCGGTTAGGGTTTGGAGCAAGGATGAAAGTCGACGACCACCGGTGGGGGTGGTTGGGCTAAATTTTTTGTTTATAATAATTATAAAAATCGAATATTTTTTATTGTTTATAATAGTTACTAAGTTACTTTTTATTTATAATAGTTAGAAAATTCTTCATGATATAAATTTTTGCTTATAATAATTATAAAATTCTAATTCTTTTATTTGTTTATTATATTTACTAAATTACTAATTTTTTTGTAAGAAAATATTATAGTAGCCACATAAATATATGTAGGATTTTAATCCCAGTATGTTTTGACCTTTTTTTAGGCTCTTGATTACATACTTTGTTTTATGAGTCTTTACTTTGCATATACAAAAAATTATTACATTGCTCATATTCTTAATCAATCTCTTGTTATATGCAATATTTTTGTTTAGGTTACAAAAAAAATCATATTGAACATAATAAAAAATACATTTTTTAAAAAATCATTCCAATTAAATATTATTTATTTTAAAATTTTAATAATAATTTTTATTTTAAAAAAATTGAATTATGAATTTCACATTAAAAATTGAATATAATAAAATCATTTTACATAATATACTTTTGGTGAAAAAATCATTTTATAATTTATTATTTAAAGAAATTATTTTGTTTTAAAATATAAGAAGAATATGAAAAACAATTGAGTGTGAAAAAATAAAAGAAATGAAAAAAAAAAAAACAAAGTTTACGTGGGGTGGGGGGTTGGGTGGGTAAAGATGAAAAGGAAGATAAAAATAAAAGAAAAAGAATGTTAAAATATGGTGTGGGGTTGGGAAAAAAAATAAAAAATGAGTGCAATCAGGACGTGAGGTTGGGGAGGAGAGAGGAGAGAGAAGGGGAAAGAAATAAAGGAGGGTAGTTTAGGAATATAAAATGCTGCATTAGTAAAAATGGTATTGCAAATAGCAATTGGGTTTAGAAATTATATCAAGATTTAAATATTTATGATTGTTGTCATATATAATAGAAAACAAATAGAACAACAGATTGTTTAATTAAAAAAAAGGAATTTGTAATTTATAATCAATCATTTGATAATCAAATTTCCCTAAAGATATTAGAAAGTTTAGTTTTGAAAATGTTTATAGTTCATCTTTCAATCATAATTGTAGATATTCTACTTTGTAATCTCCTTTCATAAAAATAATGATAATAATTAAACTTATTTTCTTCACAAATAATACACTAATTTTCTTTATTAGATTTGGTTTGTGCTTCTATTAATTGTCTTGAGGTATAATAATAATAACAATAATGTGTCACATTAATTAGGGTGCTATAAGTTGAGTGGAGTCATGATGTGACAAACATAACTATCAAAAGCAACTTGGAAGAAACAAAAACGAAAAGTATTTTGGGAAGCCCATTTGCAAATAATATGATTTTCAAATCCTCGGAATAAGAAATATGAGAATCAACCATTAAGGTAGAAAATAATATGGGTTTTGTGCACTCTATGATGACTCTTTTTATGTGCCCAAATTACCCTTACCCACTTCCATGTCAACAACCACATTAACGAGTTTTTCCCAAAAAAAAAAAAAAACATAAACAAAAAATTATGTTGTCAGAAATTTTGGAAAAACTCTCTCTTTCACTTCCTCACCACACTCGAGATTCATCTTTCCACCACACTCGAGACCTATTTTCGCTAAACTTCCACCTCTCATTTTGCCTTAACCCTAAATCTCATAAATTTCCCATTTTCCTATCTCATTTGAAATATGAAAATGGTTGATTCTCAAACATCCCTATCTCTCTCTTCATGTCTTGACCACCCAAACTGGATACCCATCTTCCCAAAACCTTCAAATCAACCAAATTGGACCCATACCTTAAAGTAAATATGAGGGAAAATACTTGAAAATCTTGTGTTTTAGGAGGTCCATTTGCAAATAATATGATTTTCAAATCCCAAGAAGAGGAAATTTGAGAATCAACTGTTAAGGTGGAAAATAACATGGGTTTTGTGCACTCTATGCTGACTCCTTTTTTGTGCCCAGATTACCCTCACCCACTTCCATGTCAGTAGCCATATTAATAGGTTTTTCCCAACACACACACACACACACACACACATATATATATATATGTTGTCTGATATTTTGGAAAACTCTCCCTCTCTTTCACTTCCTCACCACACCTGAGACCCATCTTCCTTAAACTTCTACCTCTCATTTTGCCCTAACGCTAAATCTCATAAATATCCCATTTTCCTACCTCATTTAAAATCCAAAGAAGGTCGATTCTCAGACATCTCTATCTCTCTCTTCAAGTCCTGACTACCCAAACTAGATACCCATCTTCCTAAAACCTTCAAGTAAACCGAACTAGACCCATATCTTCTTCTTTCAACATCAAAGTTGGAATTTTTTTAAGCTTTCATCATTGAAACTTCTTCGTCCCATTTTACCCTAACCCCACTATCTCTTTCTTCATGTCTTAACCACTCGAACCAAATACTCATCTTCCCAAAATATTTTCCTAATAATAATTTCAATATTCCATTTTATTTAAAAATTTCACATTTTTTTCCATAAAGGTCTAATGATTAAGATTTGTTTTCTTGTATAGAAAATTTGAGAGGTAATTAAAAAACCAAATAGAAATACGAAGGAAAATACTTAGGAATCTTGTGTTTTACGAGACCTATTTGCAAATAATATGGTTTTCAAACCCCAAGAAAAGGAAATATGAGAATTAGCCGTTAATGTGGAAATATAATATGGGTTCTATGCATTCTGTGCTAACTCTTTTTTCTGTGCCTAGATTGCCCTTATCCGCTTTCATGTCAGAAGCCACATGAAAGGTTTTTTTTTCCAAAAAACAATATATATATATATATGTGTGTGTGTGTGTGTGTGTGTGTGTAGTCTAAAATTTTTTGGAAAACTCTCTCTTTCTCTTTCACTAACTCACCACACCCGAGACCCATTTTCCCTAAACTTCTGCCTCTCAATTTTGTCCTAACCTTTAATCTCATGAATTTCTCATTTTCTTACCTCATTTGAAATCTGAAGATTGCTAATTCTCAAACATCTCTGTCTCTTTCTTTACATCTTGACCACCCGAACAGGATACCCATCATTCCAAAACCTTCAAGTAAACTGAATTGGATCCATATCTTCTTCTTTCATATCAAAGTTATATTTTTTTTTAAGGTTTCATCATCAAAACTTCTTCGTCACGTTTTGCCCCAACCCCTCTATCTCTCTCTTCACATCCTGATCACTCGAACCAAATACCCATCTTCCCAAAACATCTTCTTAACAATAATTTCAATCTTCCATTTTATTTCAAAATTTACATCTTTTTCCATACAAGTCTAAGGATTAAGATTTGTTTTCTTGTATAGAAAATTTGAGAGGTAATTAAAAAAGTAAGTAAAAATACAAGGGAAAATACTTAGAAATCTTGTGTTTTAGGAGGCCCATTTGCAAATAATATAGTTTTCAAATCCCAAGAATAGGAAATCTGAGAATCAGTCGTTAATGTGGAAAATAATATGGGTTTTATGCACTCTGTGTTGATTCTTTTTTTAGTGTCTAGATTGCCTTCATCTGCTTCCATGTCAAAAAAAAAAAATATGTTGTTTAAAATTTTTGGAAAACTCTCTCTTTTTTCACTTTCTCACCACACTCAAGACCCATCTTCCCTAAACTTTTGCCTCTCATTTTACCATAACCCTAAATCTAATAAGTTTCTCATTTTCCTATCTCATTTGAAATCCAAAGACGACCAATTCTTAGACATCTCTATCTCTCTCTTCACATCCTGACCACTTGAACCAGATATCCATCTTCCCAAAATCTTTGAGTAAACCAAACTAGACCCATATCTTATTTTTTCATCATCAAAGTTGGAATTTTTTTAAGGTTTCATCATCAAAACTTGTTCGTCACATCTTGCCCTAACCCCACCATCTCTCTCTTCACATCCTAAACACTCGAATTGGATAGCCATCTTCCCAAAACTTTTTCCTAAGAAAAATTTCAATCTTCCATTTTGTTAAAAATTTCACATCTTTTTCCATATAAGTCTAAGGATTAAGATTTGTTTTCTTGTATAGAAAATTTGAGAAGAAATTAAAAAAACAAGTAGAAATATGATAAAAAAATACTAGGGAATCTTGTGTTTTGAGAGGCCCATTTGCAAATAATATGGCTTTCAAATCCCAAGAATAGGAAATCTAAGAACCATCCGTTAATGTGAAAATAATATGGGTTTTGTGCACTCTATGCTGACCCCTTTTTTGTGCCTAGATTGTCCTCACCCACTTCCATGTCAATAGCTCATCAACAGGTTTTTTTTTCTAAATTTATATATATATATATATATATATATATATGTTGTCTAAATTTTTTGGAAAACTCTCTCTTTCACTTTCTCACAACACCTGAGACCCATCTTCCCACAAAACTTGAGACCTATCTTCCTTAAACTTCTGCCTCACATTTTGCCCTAACCCTAAATCTTTGAAATTTCCCATTTTCCTACCTCATTTGAAATTCGAAGACGACCTATTTTTAGACATCTATGTTTCTCTCTTCACATCTTGACCACTCAAATCGGATATCCATCTTCCCAAAACCTTCAAATAAATTGAACTGGACCCATATCTTCTTCTTTCATCATCAAAGTTGGAATTTTTTTAAGGTTTCATAATCAAAACTTTTTCATCTCATTTTGCCCTAACCCCACTATCTCTCTCTACATGTCCTGACCACTAAACCAAATAACCATTTTCCCAAAACTTCTTCTTAAGAACAATTTTAGTATCCCATTTTATTTTAAAATTTCACATCTTTTCCCATATAGGTTTAAGGATTAAAATTTGTTTTCTTGTATTGAAAATTTGAGAGGACATTTTAAAAAAGAAAAAGTATAAATAAGAGGGAAAATACTCAGGAATCTTGTGTTTAGGGAGATCCATTTGCAAATAATATGGTTTTCAAATCCTAAGAATAGCAAATTTGAGCATTATCCATTAATAGGGAAAATCATCATCGAAACTTCGTCTCATTTTGCCTTAACCCCTTTGTCTCTCTCTTCACGTCTTGATTACTCGAATCAAACACCCATCTTCCTAAAACTTCTTTGTAAGAATAATTTCAATCGCCTATTTTATTTAAAAATTTCACATTTTTCCTTACAAGTCTAAGGATTAATATTTGTTTTCTTATATAGAAAATTTAAGAGGTAATTAAAAAAGTAAGTAGAAATATGGGGGAAAATACTCAGGAATCTTGTGTTTTGGGAGACCCATTTGCTAATAATATGGTTTTCAAATTCTAAGAATATAAAATATGAGAATCAACTATTAATGTGGAAAATAATATGGGTTTTGTGCACTTTATGCTGACTCTTTTTTCTATGCCCAGACAACCCTCATTCGCTTCCATGTCAACAGCCACATTAACGGGATTAAAAACAAAAAAAAAAAAACAAAAAAAAAAATTGTTGTCTAAAATTTTAGGAAAACTTTTTCTCTCTTTTTCTTCCTCACCATACCTAACACCTATCTTCCCTAAACTTTTGCCCCTCATTTTGACCTAACCCCAAATCTAAAAAATTTCCCATTTTCCTACCTCATTTGAAATTAAAAAACGGTCGATTCTCAAACATCTCTTTCTTTCTTTTCACATCTTGACCACTAGAACCGGATATCCATCTTCCCAACACCTTTAAGTAAACTAAATTGGATCCATATCTTCTTCTTTCATCATCAAAATTTATTCGTCTCATTTTGCCCTAACCCCACTGCCTCTCTCTTCACGTCTTTACTACTCGAACCGGATACCCATCTTCCCAAAACTTCTTCCTAAGAACAATTTCAATCTTCCATTTTATTTAAAAATTTGACATCTTTTTCCATACATGTCTAAGGATTAAGATTTTTTTTTCTTGTATAGAAAATTTGAGAGGAAATTAAAAAAACAGGTAGAAATATTGTGAAAAATACTTGGGAATCTTGTGTTTTGAGAGGCCCATTTGCAAATAATATGGTTTTCAAATCCCAAGAATAGGAAATCTGAAAATCATCCGTTAATGTGGAAATAATATGGGTTTTGTACACTCTATCCTAACTCTTTTTTTTTGTGCCCAGATTGCCTTCACCCACTTTCATGTTAGTGGCCACATTAACGGGTTTTTTTCCAAAAAAAATAAACATATATGTTGTTTGAAATTTTTGGAAAACTCTCTCTTTCACTTCCTCACCACACCCAAGGCCCATATTCCCACCACACTCGAGACCTATCTTTCTTAAATTCCCGCCTCTCATTTTGCCCTAAATCTCATAAATTTCCAATTTCCCTACCTCATTTGAAATCTGAAGACGATCGATTCTTAGACATCTCTATCTCTCTCTTCACATCCTGACCACCTGAATTGGATACCCATTTTCCATAAGCCTTAAAGTAAACCGAACTTGACCCATATCATTTTTTTCATCATCAAAGTTGGATTTTTATTTATTTTTTTATTTTTTATTTTTAAGGTTTCATCATCGAAACTTCTTCATCTCATTTTTTCCTAACCCCAATGTCTCTCTCTTCACGTCTTGACCACCCGAACCGGATACCCATCTTCCCAAAACATCTTCCTAAGAATAATTTCAATATTTCATTTTATTTAAAAATTTCACATCATTTTCCATACAAGTCTAAGGATTAATATTTGTTTTCTTGTATGGAAAATTTGAGAGGAAATTTAAAAAATGAGTAGAAATACAAGGAAAAATACTTGGGAATCTTATGTTTTAGTAAGTCCATTTGCAAATAATATGATTTTCAAATCCCAAGAATAGGAAATTTGAGAATCAACTGTTAATGTGGAAAATAATATAGGTATTGTGCACTCTATGCTGACTCTTTTTTCTATACCTAGATTGCCCTCACTCGCTTCCATGTTAGCAGCCACATTAATAAGTTTTTCCCAAAATATAATATATATATATGTTGTTTGAAATTTTGGGAAAACTTTCTCTCTCTTTTACTTCCTCACCACACCAAAGACCCATCTTCTTACCACACTCGAGACCCATCTTCCCTAAACTTTTGCCTCTTATTTTGCCCTATCCCTATATCTCAGAAATTTGACATTTTCTTACCTCATTTGAAATCCGAAGATGGTCGTTTCTCAAACATCTTAGTCTTTCTCTTCACGTCTTGACCACCCAAACCAGATACCCATTTTCCAAAAACCTTCAATTAAACTAAACTGACTCACATTTTCTTCTTTCATCATCAAAGTTAGAATTTTTTTTAAAGTTTCATCATCGAAACTTCTTCGTCTCATTTTGCTCTAACCCTACTCTCTTTCTCTTCATGTTTTGACTACTCAAACTGAATACCCATCTTCCCAAAACTTCTTCCTAAGAACAATTTCAATCTTCCATTTTATTTAAAATTTTCACATCTTTTTCCATACAGGTCTAAGATTAAGATTTGTTTTCTTATATAGAAAATTTGAGCGAAAATTAAAAAAACAAGTAGAAATATGAGGGAAAATACTTGAGAATCTTATGTTTTGGGAGGCCCATTTGCAAATAATATGGTTTTCAAATTCCATGAATAGGAAATTTGAGAATCAACCGTTAAAGTGGAAAATAATATGAGTTTTGTGCACTCCGTGCTGACTCATTTTTTTGTACCCAGATTGCCTTCACCGACTTCCATGTCAATAACCACATTAGCGGGTTTTTCAAAAAAAAAAAAAAAATTATGTTGTTTGAAATTTTGGGAAAAATCTCTCTCATTCACTTCCTCACTACACCCAAGACCTATCTTCCCACCACACTCGAGACCTATCTTCCCTGAACGCTTATCTTTCATTTTGCCCTAACCCCAAATCTTTGAAATTTCTCATTTTCCTTTATAATTTGAAATCTAAAGACAATTGATTTTCAGAAATCTCTGTCTCTCTCTTCACGTCTTGACCACCCAAATTGGATACCCATATTCCCAAAACCTACAAGTAAATCGAATTGGATGCATATCTTATTCTTTCATCATCAATGTTGGAATTTTTTAAAGGTTTCATCATTAAAACTTCATTGTCTAATTTTTAGCTAACCCCATTGTCTCTCATTTCATGTCATGACCATCCAAACCGGATACCCATCTTCCCAAAACCTTCAAGAAAACCGAAATGGACCCATATATTCTTACTTTATCATCAAAGTTGAATTTTTTATAAGGTTTCATCATCAAAACTTCTTTGTCTCACTTTTACCTAAGTCCATTGTCTCTCTCTTCACATCCTGACCACCCAAATTGGATACCCATCTTCCTAAAACTTGTTCCAAAGAACAATTTCATTCTTTCGTTTCATTTAAAAATTTCAGATCTTTTTCCATTTAAGTCTAAGGATTAAGATTTATTTTCTTTTATAGAAAATTTGAGGGGAAATTAAAAAAGCAAGTAGACATACAGGGGAAAATACTTGGAAATCTTGTATTTTGGGAGGTCCATTTGTAAATAATATGGTTTTCAAATCCCAAGAATAGGAAATCTGAGAATTAATTGTTAATGTGGAAAATAATATGGATTTTGTGCACTCTATGCTGACTTTTTTTTTATGCCCATATTGCCCTCACCCACTTCCATGTCAGCAGCCAAATTAACGTGTTTTTCCAAATAATATATATATGTTGTCTGAAATTTTCAAAAATCTCTCCCTCTTTCACCTCCTCACCACACTTGAGACCCATCTTCTGTAACTTTTGCATCTCATTTTGCCTTAGCCACAAATCTCAAAAATTTCCAATTTTCATACCTCATTTGAAATTCGAAGATGATCGATTCTCAGACATCTCTATCTCTCACTTCAAGTCTTGACAACTTGAACCAGATACTCATCTTCCCAAAACCTTCAAGTAAACCGAACTGGACCCATATCTTCTTCATTCATCATCAAAGTTGGAATTTTTTTAAGGTTTCATCATCAAAACTTCTTCCTCTCATTTTGTTCTAACCCTATTGTCTCTCTCTTCACGTCTTGACCACTCGAATAAGATACCTATCTTCCCAAAATTTTTTCCTAAGAACAACTACGATCTTCCATTTTATTTAATAATTTCACATCTTTTTCCATACAGGTATAAAGATTAAGATTGTTTTCTTGTATTGAAACTTTGAGAAGAAATTTAAAAAACCAGTAGAAATATGAGGGAAAATACTTGGGAATCTTATGTTTTTGGAGGCCCATTTGCAAATAATATAGTTTTCAAATCCCAATAATAGGAAATCTGAAAATCAACCGTTTATGTGGAAATAATATGGGTTTTGCGCACTTTATGCTGACTCATTTTTCTGTACCCAAATTGCCCTTACCCACTTCCATGTCAACAACCACATTAATGAGTTTTTCCTTAAAAAAAAAAAAAAAGCAAAAAACAAAAACAAAATAAAACAAAACAAAAAAAATATGCTATCTGAAATTTTAGAAAAACTCTCTCTCTTTCACTTTCTCACCATACACAACACCCATCTTCCAATCACAATCAAGAACCTATTTTCTCTAAACTTTTGCCTCTTATTTTGCTATAACTTCAAATCTCATAAATTTTCCATTTTCCTACCTTATTTGAAATCTGAAGACTATTGATTCTCATACATCTCTGTCTCTCTCTTCATATCTTGACCACCCGAACTGAATACTCATCTTCCTAAAACCTTCAAGTAAAATGAACTAGACCCATTTCTTCTTCTTTCATCATCAAAGTTGGAATTTTTTTAAGGTTTCATCATCAAAACTTTATCGAATCACTTTTACCTAACCTACTGTCTCTCTCTTCATGTCTTGACCACCCAAATCGGATACTCATCTTTCCAAAACTTCTTCTTAAGAACAATTTCATTCTTTCATTTTATTTAAAAATTTCATATTTTTTTCTACATAGGTCTATGGACTAAGATTTATTTTCTTGTATAGAAAATTTGAGGGAAAATTAAAAAAACATGTAGAAATACGGGGGGAAACGTTTGAGAATCTTTTGTTTTGGGAGACCCGTTTTCTAATTATATGGTTTTCAAATCCCAAGAATAGGAAATATGAGAATCAGTCGTTAAGGTGGAAAATAATATGGGTTTTGTTCACCCTTTACTGACTCCTTTTTTGTGTCCAAATTGTCTGCACCCACTTCCATGTCAGCAGCGACATTAACCGGTTTTTCCCTAAAAAAAAAAAAAAAAAAGTTGTCTTAAATTTTCAGAAATCTCTCTATATTTCACTTCTTTACCACACCCGAGACCCATCTTCCCAACACACTCGAGACCCATCTTCTCTAAAGTTCTGCTTCTCATTTTGCCCTAACCCTAAATCTAAAAAATTTCCAATTTTCCTATCTCATTTGAAATTTGAAGGCAACCGATTCTCAGACATCTTTGTCTCTCTTTTCATGTCATAACCACCCGAAGTGGATACCCACCATCCCAAAACCTTTAGGTAAACCAAATTAGACCCATATCTTCTTATTTAATCATCAAAGTTGGAGTTTTTTTTTTTTTAAGGTTTCATCATCAAAACGTCTTCGTCTTATTTTGCCCTAACTCTAATATCTCTCTCTTCATGGCATGACCATCGGAATTGGATACCCATCTTCCTAAAACTTCTTCCTAAGAACAATTTCAATCTTCCGTTTTATGTAAAAATTTCACATCCTTTTCCATATAGGCCTAAGGATTAAGATTTGTTTTCTTCTATAGAAAATTTGTGCGGAAATTAAAAAAGCAAGTAGAAATATGAGGGAAAATACTTGGGAATCTTGTGTTTCAGGAGGCCCATTTGCAAATAATATGGTTTTCAAATCCGAAGAATAGGAAATTTGAGAATCAATTGTTAATGTGGAAAATAATATGGGCTTTGAGCACTCTATGCTGACTCATTTTTCTACGCCTAGATTGCCCTCACCTACTTCCATGTTAGCAACCACATTAACAGGTTTTTCCAAAAAAAATAAAAACAAATAAAAAAACAAAAAAGGTAAGTTGTCTAAATTTTTTGGAAAACTCTATCTCTATTTTACTTCCTCACCACACCCAAGACCCAAACTTCCCTAAACTTCAGCCTCTCATTTTGTCCTAACTTAATCTTTCATAAATTTCCCATTTTCCTACCTCATTTGAAATCAAAGATGGTTGATTCTCAGACATCTATGTCTTTTTTTTCACGTCTTAACCACCCGAATCGGGTTTCCATTTTCCCAAAACCTTCATGTAAATCAAATTGGACCTTTTTTTTTTCATCATCAAAGTTAAATTTTTTTTTAAGGTTTCATCATCGAAACTTCTTTGTCTCCTTTTTCACTAACCTCACAGTCTCTCTCTTCATGTTTTGAGCCCCCGAACTGGATACCCATCTTCCCAAAAACTTCTTCCTAAGAATAACTTCATTCTTTCATTTTATTTAAAAATTTCACATCTTTTTCCATACAGGTCAAAGGATTAAGATTATTTTTCATGTATAGAAAATTTGAGAGGAAATTAAAAAGATAAGTAGAAATACGAGGGAAAATACTTGAGAATCTTGTGTTTTGGGAGGTTCGTTTGCAAATAATATGGTTTTCAAATCCCAAGAATAGGAAATCTAAGAATTAGCCGTTAATATGGAAAATAATATGGGCTTTATGTACTCTGTGCTGACTCTTTTTTCTGTGCCTAGATTGTCCTCACTTTTTTTCATGTCAATAGCCACATTAATGGGTTTTTTTTTTTTTTTTTTATAAAAAATCAAGAATAAAAAAAGTATGCTTTTCTAAAATTTTTGGAAAACTGTCTCTCTTTCACTTCCTTACCATGCCTAAGACCCATCTTCGTACCACACTCGAGACATATCTTCCCTAAACATTTGCATCTCATTTTACCCGAGCCCCAAATCTCAAAAATTTCCCATTTTCCTAACTTATTTGAAATCCAAAAATGATTAATTCTCAGACATCTTTGTCTCTTTCTTCACATTTTGGCCATCCGAACAGGATACCCATCTTCCCAAAACTTCAAGTAAACCGAACTAGACCCATATCTTTTTCTTTCATCATCAAAGTTAGAATTTTTTTAAGGTTTCATCATCAAAACTTTTTCGTTTCACTTTTGCCTAACCCCACTGTCTCTCTCTTCACATCCTAACCACCCAAACCAGATACCCATCTTTCCAAAACTTCTTCCTAAGAACAATTTCATTCTTCCATTTTATTTAAAATTTTCACATTTTTTTCCATACAAGTCCAAGGATTAAGATTTGTTTTCTTGTATGGAAAATTTGTGGGGAAATTTAAAAAGCTAGTAGAAATGCGAGGGAAAATACTTGGGAATCTTGTGTTTATGGAGGCCCATTTGCAAATAATATGGTTTTCAAACCCAAGAATAGGAAATTTAAAAATCAGTCGTTAAGGTGGAAAATAATATGGGTTTTGTGCACTTTGTGTTGACTTTTTTTTTTTTTTTTTTGCCCAGATTGCCTTCACCTACTTCCATGTCAATAGTGACATTAACGGGTTTTTCCAAAAAAAAAGAAATGTTGTTTGAAATTTTTAGAAATCTCTCTCTCTCTCTCTCTCTCTCTCTCTCTCTCTCTCTCTCTCTCTCTTTTTCACTTCCTTACCACACCTGAGACCCATCTTCCTTACATTTTGCCCTAGCCTTAAATCTCATAAATTTCCCATTTTCCTACATCATTTGAAATATGAAGACAACTGATTCTCAAACATCTTTGTCTCTCTATTCATGTCTTGACCACCTGAACCAAATACCAATCTTCCCAAAACCTTCAAGTAAACCAAATTGGACCTATATCTTCTTCTTTCATCATCAAAGTTGGAATTTTTTAAAGGTTTTATCATCAAAACTTCTTCAACTTATTTTGCATTGACCCCACTGTCTCTCTCTTCATGTCTTTACCACTCGAACTAGATACCCATCTTCCCAAAACTTCTTCATACGAAAAATTTTAATATTCCATTTTATTTAAAAATTTCAAATCTTTTTCCATACAAGTCTTAGGATTAAGATTTGTTTTCTGTTATTGAAAATTTGAGAGAAAATTAAAAAAACAAGTAGAAATGTAAGGGAAAATACTTGAGAATCTTGTATTTTGGGAGACCCATTTGCAAATAATATGGTTTTCAAATCTTACGAACAGGAAATTTGAGAATTAGCCGTTAATGTGAAAATAATCTGGGTTTTGTGCACTCTATGTCGACTTTTTTTTTGTGCCTAGATTGCCCTCATACATTTCCATGTCAGCAACCACATTAACAGGTTTTTTCAAATAATAAATAAATTTATGTTGTATGAAAATTTGGGAAAACTTTATCTCTTTTTCACTTCCTCATCACACTCGAGACCTATTTTCCCACCACACTTGAGACCCATATTCCCACCACACTTGAGACTCATCTTTTCCCACCACACTTGAGACCCATCTTCCATATACTTCTGCCTCTCATTTTGCCCTAACCCCAAATCTCAAAAATTTCCCATTTTCCTACCTCATTTGAAATCTGAAGACAACTGATTCTCAAACATCTTTGTTTCTATTTTCATGTCCTGACCACTCGAACTGAATACCCATCATCCCAAAACCTTCAGGTAAACTGTACTAGACCCATATCTTCTTCTTTCATCATCAAAGTTGGAATTTTCTTATGGTTTCATCATCAAAATGTCTTTGCCTTATTTTGCCCTAACCCCACTGTCTCTCTCTTCATGTTCTAACTACCCAAATCAGATCTCATCTTCCCAAAACTTCTTCCTAAGAACAATTTTAATCTTCCATTTTATTTAAAATTTTCACATTTTTTCCATACAAGTCTAAGGATTAAGATTTGTTTTCTTGTATAGAAAATTTGAGCGGAAATTTTCACATGAGTTTTTTTTTTATATAATTTTTTTTAAAGAAAAAAAAAACAAAAACAAAAATAAAAAAAAAACATGATGTCTGAAATTTTGGGAAAACTCTCTCTCTCTCTTTCACTTCCTCTCTACACCTGGACCCATTTTCCCATCACACTTGAGACCCATCTTCCCTAAACTTGTGCTTCTCATTTTGTCATAACCCTATATCTAAGAAATTTCCCATTTCTTACCTCATTTGAAATTCAAAGACGGTTGATTTTCAAACATCTCTGTCTTTCTCTTCACGTTTTGACCACATGAACCAGATACCCATTTTCCCAAAACCTTCAAGTAAACTGAACTAGACCCATATCTATTTCTTTCATCATCGAAGTTTGAATGTTTTTTTTTTAAGGTTTCATAATTGAAACTCCTTCCTCTAATTTTGCCCCAACCCCACTATCTCTCTTTTCACGTCTTGACCACCCGAATTAGATACCCATCTTCCCAAAACTTCTTCCTAACAATAATTTCAATCCTCCATTTTATTTAAAAATTTCACATCATTTTCCATATAGGTCTAAGGATTAAGATTTATATTTTTGTATAGAAAATTTGATAGGAAATTTAAAAAGTAAGTAGAAATTAAAGGAAAAATACTTGGGAATCTTGTATTTTGGGAGACCCATTTGTAAATAATATGGTTTTCAAATCCCAAGAATTGAAAATTTTGAGAATCAACTATTAATATGGAAAATAATATGGGTTTTGTGCACTTTGTGTTGACTCATTTTTTTGTGCCTAGATTGCCCTCATCGGCTTCTATGTCAACAACCACATTAATGAGTTTTTCTATAAAAAATAAATAAATAAATAAATAAATAAATAAATAAAAAACATGGTGTCTAAATAACTCACTCTCTCTCTTTTTCTTTTTCTCTCTTTCTCTTTCACTTCCTTACCGCACCCAAGACCTCTTTTCCCACCACAGTTGAGGTCTTCCCTAAATTTCTGCTTCTCATTTTGCCTTAATTCTAAATATCATAAATTTCCCATTTTTCGATCTCATATGAAATGTAAAGACAACAGATTCTCAAACGTCTCTGTCTCTCTCTTCACGTCTTGACCACCGGAACTTGATACCCATATTTCCAAGACCTTCAAGTAAATCAAGTTGGACTTATATCTTTTCCTTTCATCATCAAAACTTCTTTGTCTCATTTTGCCCTAACCCCACTGTCTCTCTCTTCACGTCTTAACCACTTGAATCAGATACCCATCTTCCCAAAACTTTTTCCTATGAATAATTTCAATCTTCTATTTTATTTAAAAATTTCGCATTTTTTTCCATACATGTCTAACGATTAAGATTTGTTTTCTTGTATAGAAAATTTGAGAGGAATTTGAAAAAACAAGTAGAAATACGAGAGGAAATACTTGGGAATCTTGTGTTTTAGGAGACCCATTTGGAAATAATATGATTTTCAAATCCTAAGAATTGGAAATCTGAGAATTAGCATTAATGTGGAAAATAATATGGGTTTTGTGCACTCTGTGCTTACTGTTTTTTCTGTGCCCAAATTGCCCTCATCCGCTTCCATATCAACATCCACATTAATAGGTTTTTCCATAAATAAAAAAAAAAAAAACAAAACAAAAAGAACATGTTGTCTGAAATTTTTGGAAAATTCTCTTTCTCTCTTTCACTTCCTTACCACACCCAAGACCCATCTTCCCACCATGCTCGAGACCCATTTTCCCTAAATTTTGCCTCTCATTTTGTCATAACCCCAAATCTCATAAAATTCCCATTTTCCTATCTCATTTGAAACTCAAAGACGTTCGATTCTTTGATATTTCAATCTCTCTCTTCACGTCTTGAACACCCGAACCAAATACCTATCTTCCCAAAACCTTCAAGTAAACTGAACTAGACCCATATTTTTTATCATCATCAAAGTTGGAATTTTTTCAAAGTTTCAAGTAACTGAACTAGAGCTTTTCCTTGTTTATGATTAATTAATCGCAATTGAGTTTTCCATTTAAGGCTTTGTTTGGTTGCTGAGAAAATCTCGGGGTCGAATTTCTTCTATTTTAGGGTTTATTCTATTTTGCTTCATTTTCGCATGAATGAAATATAGGATAAATTTGTTTTAGTTAAATATACGTTTGTATTTGTAAATAAAGTAGAAATTTTTTTTCCTTTCCACAATTTGTGTTGTCATAAGATTTTTGAGGAAATTGGTTGATCTTTATTATTGCTAGTTGATGGGAATTTTCTTTTAATTAATAGGATATATGACAATTACTACTAGCAAATAAAGGGATGAGGGAGATTTTGTGCTTTGACGTTTTTAACTGTTATTACTTTACTAAATTATTCCATACTATGTGATGTATTGTTTGATAACTTGTATATGCATGTTTTGATTCTTTGATGGTTTGATTTATTGTTTGTAAGAAATGTTCAATGTTGCTTTGGTTTGTGGGAGATAGAATAAAAATGTTTGAAAAACTACCTATAAGAAATAGTGTAAAGGATTTGCACAAATTGGTTGAGGGAATGGGTATGCAATTGTGGATTACATATACGTATTATGTTGGTGTGTAAAAGTCTTTGGTTATTGTCTTGATCAAAGTATGTTGTATATCACATTATTTAGTTACACTTGCATTCACCTACCGATATTTTAATATACATGTGTAAAAGAATAAATATTAATTTATTTATGAATGAATATAAGTTATATAAAAATGGTGGCAAAAGTTATATAAATATAGAAATTCATTTCCTACCACCATTTCTATATAACTTTTGAAATTCATAATTAAATTTATATTTATTCTTTTACACATGTATATTAAAATACTGGTAGGTGAATACAAATGTAACTAAATAAGGTGATATACAACATACTTTGTTCAGGACAATAACCAAAGACTTTTACACATCAACATAATACATACATGCAATCCACAACTACATACCCATTCCGTCAACCAATTCATACAAGTCCTTTACACTATTTCTTATAGGCAATTTTTCAAACATTTTTATTCCACCTCCCACAAGCTGAAGCAGCATTGAACATTTCTTACAAACAATAAATCGAACCATCAAAGAATCAAAACATGCAGACACAAGTTATCGAACAATACATCACATAGTATAGACTAATTTAGTAAAGCAATAATAGTTAAAAATAACCAAGCACAGAATCTCCCTTATTCCTCTATTTTCTAGTAATAATTGTCATATATCCTATTAAAAATTTTTTTAAAAAAAATCCATCAACTATTAGTAATACAGATCAACCAATTTCCCAAAAAATCTGCTGACAACACAAATCGTGGAAAGGAAATAAAATTTTCTACTTTATTTACAAATATAATCATATATTTAACCAAAACAAATTTATCCTTTATTTTACTCATGGGAAAATGAAGCAAAATAGAAGAAACACTAAAATAGAAGACCTTCGACCCTAAGATTTTCCTAGCAGCCAAACAAAGCCTTAAATGGAAAACTCAACTACAATTATTTAATTGGAAACAAAGGAAAACTCTAGTTGGGTTATCTGAAACCTTAAAAAAAATTCCAACTTTGATGATGAAAGAAGAATATGAGTCCAGTTTGGTTTACTTGAAGGTTTTGGGAAGATGGGTATTCAATTTGGGTGGTCAGAACGTAAAGAGAGAGAATGAGATGTATGAGAAATGGACGTTTTCGGGTTTCAAATGAGGTAGGAAAATGGAAAAAAAATTAGATTTGGGGATAGGGCAAAATAAGAGGCATGAGTTTAGGGAAAATGGGTCTCGGGTGTGGTGGGAAAATAGGTCTTGGGTGTGGTGGGAAGACGGGTCTCAAGTGTGGTGAGGAAGTGAAAGAGAGAAAGTTTTCCTAAAATTTCAGACAACATTTTATTTTCTTTTTTTTGGGGAGAGAACTCGTTAATGTGGCTATTGACATGAAAGTGGGTGATAACAATCTGGGCATAGAAAAGGAGTCAGTACAGAGTGCACAAAACCCATGTTATTTTTCACATTAACAGCTAATTCTCAGATTTCTTATTCTTGGGATTTGAAAACCATATTATTTGCAAATGGGCCTCCCAAAACACAAGATTCCTAAGATTTTAGATGACATAACCCATTTTAGCTTCAAGGCATGTGTAGGCACCAACCATTGTTACTTTATACATATTAATGTAATATATCATAATTAGACATAGTGATTAAAAGAAAAACTAGTCATCCAATCAAGTATCTATAGCGTAAAAAATCACAAAGAAGTTACCTATTTAATTTGCTTGACTTCAGTATTTGTTCTATAGAGGTTTAGGAAGATTGTGCTCCAATAAATCCTAATTCTTCAACCTTTTCAAGAACTTACTTAAATTGAGCTAAGTAAATATCATCCTTGGAATGTATAACTTCAATGCCCACAAAATATTTGAGATGGTCAAGATCTTCAAGTTTGAATTTTTTGTGTAGATAGTCCTTTACGGTCTCAATTGCTTCAAGATCATCATCTCTTGTAATAATTTTGTTATTAACATAAATAAGGATAACTTCAAGTAAACTACCTAATTGCTTACTAACCAAAAAGTAATATTCCTTTGATTTTTTAAATGCTACATGCAACAACTCAAGATAATTTAGCATACCATTGGGGGGATGCTTGTTTAAGACTATAAAGAGAGTTTTTAAGTTTGCAAACCACATTCTTATTTTTTAACTATGTGAACTCATTTGAAAATTGCAATAAACCTCCTCATCTAATTTCCCATGAAGGAATACATTGCTTATATCTAGTTAATGAATATGCTAATTTTGCATTACAATAATAGTCAGTAAACAACACATGTTATGAGCTTAACAACTAGTGTGAAGGTCTTCTAGTAATCAAGTCATTCTCATTAGTCATACTTTTTAGCCACCATTTGAGCCTTGTAATGCTCAATGTTGCCATTTGTTTTATACTTCACTTTATATATCCATCTGTTATTGATTGAAGTTAAAAATGAATGATTAAAAGAAAAAATAAAATTATAATAAGATAAATAGTTATGCAACGAGTGACATGTACTCACAAGAGATGAAAAAGATCTTAGAGATAATAGATCACTCGTAGCTATCTTACAATAGTACTCACCCAACTAGGATAGAGGGGTGAGTTTTGTAGCTTCATCATCAAGGTTGTGGTTGTATGGGAGGTAATTCAATGGAAGATGGATCAGGAACATGATTATTTAAGTCATCAACTTTAAAACCTAGATTGGGTTGGTGAAGAAGTTGTGGACTAGTATAGTATTGTTATCAAGATCATTTGAGGGAAACGATAGGATAGGGAATTATAAAAAAAATTCAAGTCATTTAGTAAAGAGAAAAAACATCTTCATGGAATTGGACATCTTTGGAGACAAATTCTTTTTATGCTCGAGTCGTATAGTTTGTAACTTTTTTGGGTGTAAGGATATCCAAGAAATATGCACTTAAATGCTCTAGCATCAAATTTTATTTTGGAAGCGTTGGTGTTAGTGTAGTAAGAAAAACAACAAAAAACATTAAGATATGAATAAGTAAGACTCGAACCAAAGTGCAATTCATATGGATTTTTACCGAAAAAAAAGTAGGAGTTCAATTTTTTAGGTAGGCAACTCTCAAAACACATTCACCTAAAATTTAAATTGGTAGACTTGCTTGGAAATGTAAAGAACAAGCAACATTGAGTAAGTAACCATGTTTTCTCTCCATAATTTCATTTAGTTGTGGAGTTTTAATGAAACTAATTTGACGGATAACTCCATTATTTACATAAACTTCTCTCATATCAAATTCTTTTCCATTGTTTAAGTGAGAGATTTTAATTTTCCAATTAAATTGGGTTTCGACATAAGAAAAGAAAGATTGTAAAAGCAAATGAGTTTCATTTTTACATTGCATAAAAAAACCCAAGTACATCTTGTACAATAATCAATAATGGTTAGGAAATAATGAGCCCTTAACTTGCATAATGAAATTTCCCCAAGTATCATAGTGAATTAAATCAAAATGTGTAACAAAAATTGTATTTCTCAAAGATAATTTACTTAGAAAGTGGACAAGCCCTACAAAGTTCATGTTGGCGATTAAAATTTAAAGTTAGAATGTAATTCTAAAGTAATTGAGTCCACGCCTAGGATGTCCTAAATATTGATGCCACAAACTGTAAAAGGAATAAGCCACAACAGTTACTAGCTTTAGTGTTATTGTTGGTTACTTGAAAAGATAAAGGCTTTTATGTAATTTAACTACTCTAATAATCTTCTTTGAGGATTAGTCCTTTATAAGAGAAGAAGTGTAGAGGCTTTACTTATAGTGACTAAAGTTTGCTTTCTTTGTATGGTTTGTGACCAAGAAGGTAACTATGTAGTTTGAAACATTTTTCCTTGATATGTCATGTCTTTCTAGAAAATCACTGATGGATTTAGGATTATTTTTGAAATTTTGTTTTACTTGTGTTATGATTCCCTTTCATAGATAATAAAGTAGAATCATTTATGAGTTGTGGCCTCACAATACCATATTGTCATTCTGCTTGAAATACTAGAAAGAAAGCTTTATTTGCAACCGAGATTGGATCTATGAGGACGATTTGACCACAACAATAGAATAAGTTTCATTCAAACCCAATAGCAATTGCATGGTACAATCTCCATCTCTATATGACTCCAAAATTTTCACAAATCCATAAGAACAAAGGAGAATTACGTTATAAAAATTTAAATCATCCCACAAGGTTTTTAGTTTTATAAAATAAATAGTAACAAAATCTTAGTGACATGGAACTAATTTTCCATTAGATCTTGAAAGCAAGTGATCTAGTTATTGGAGAAAGCCTTTCTTGTGAATTAACTCATAAATCTCTTGATGTCTCTACATAAATGGCATCTACTACAAGTTTTGATGTAAATGCATTTATGATCCATGAAGCCATCATGTCATTGCAATGTTTCTAGGAATCAATAAAAGAATTTGTTGCTAAAGGTTTGGAAATAAACCCATCAATTAAGATAACCCTCTTCTTCACATTGAGGACCTTAATCATGGCTCTACTCCACATGGTATAGTTTTCTCTATTTTAATAGAGAAGAAACCAAAACCATACCCGAATTATCATAAGGGTGTGAAGAAAAGAAGTTTTAAAAATCCTTGTCTTTCATTGATTATGAAGTCATGGTAATAAGTGTTGGAAAATAAAATTTTGATTAGAGAATAGAGTCATCATGTCATGGCTTTGATACCATAACAATTTTGTAATAAAATAGTAGAAATTGAAGAGAGAGAGAGAAAAAAAAAACAAGTTTTAATGAAATAGTTTGTTTTGTTTCATATAAAAAAAATATATAGCTATATAATATGCTGTAAAATAATATAAAAAAGGAAAGAAGTTATACAAAATGTGAAAAGAATAAAAGTCAATGAATATTCTAGGCCTACTATCAAGAACGTTAAAATCATAGGAGATTAGAATTGATTTTGGATGAAAATCCTTAATATTTTCAATAGAAATTGACTGGTTTTAAATGATGCTATTATGCATGTTCTATGTTATGCACATACACATAACCTTATCATAATGATGCTTTGAAAGAACTTCATGACCTAGTTTTAAGATCTATAATGTAATGAGACATGTAAAGTCTCTTGTATAGTTCTTAAGGTTCAAACTTATGTGGAGGATGGTTTAAATAAAAATTTTGTGTATTTGGATGTCTTTACTAAATAAAATTTCACCTATTTTATGTTGGAAATAACTTACAATTTTCAAAAGATATTTAATTTATTAAAATAACAAAATGCACAATATGTTAGATTTAAATGGTGAGAAGAGGGAAAAATGTCCCATTTTGGCCGAACATTAAGATAATGTCTATGTGTTTGTGAAATGCTTGAAAATATCCTTTAATGTTATTCTAAGAATTTTAGGATCTTTATGCACATCAACAAAAATATTTTTTCATGAGATACATTTGATTCAAATTTGATTCAGAAACACTTGAAAAGTAATAATATGTTTTTTAAGTAGCATAACATGTGAGGGTTAATGTGTGTATTCTTTCAATTGTTGAAAGAAATAATTTGTTATTGCATGTTTCAATTGTTGCCCACAAGACAAGTTGAACTTTGTGCAAATTTATTTTAGTTGATTATATGATAGTGAGGTTGCCAAAGATATGTCAATCAGGGTGATTGATTTTGTGAGGAAATTGTATGATAAGTACAAAATTCTTGACTCCAACAATCAAGGGCATGGTTTGGGTGAATCGTCATAACCTATGGATAGTGGGTTAAAGGAATACAATGATCTTAATTGTATTTCTAGTTTTAAAAGAGACATACAAAAAAGACAAAATAAAAAGAAAGATAAAGTTAGATTAGTACCATTAGAAAGTAATGAGCAAGTTGATGTTTTTAATATTTTAAACTGATGGAAGGTCATTTGCTCTAAATTGAAGGTCTTTCTGGAAATTGCTAGAAATGTTTTGACAATTTTGTTCTTTATCATTACATCTAAGCCAACATTTAGTATTGATGGTTAGATGTTTGATCCATTTTATAGTTTATTATTTCCAAAAACAATTGAAATGCTCATTTGTGAACAAAATTGGCTTTGATCCTTATGATATTCACTAACCTTTGTAAAACAATTGAAAATTTTGAAAAACTTGAGTTAAATATCACATATTTAAGATGCACATCCATTTTTGTTATTTTTATTCATGGTTGTTAATTTTACTCTAATTTATTGTTTGAAGTTAATTCATTATTATTTGATTTCTTTCAATATTTAAATATTATATTATTTAAAAAACTACTTTTGTGTTTAGTTCTTGATTTTGATGAAGTATAGATTTTTAGAATTTGGTTCCTTAAGGCTAAAACTTTCTATGAGATGGCATTAGATGGAATCTTTCTAGGAAGTTTGAGTAATGTTAATTGCAATGGGATGAAATTTGGAATTTGCATAATTATTCTTTATTAATTTATGAATGTTATATAAATCATCGACAATGTTGGTTTGTTGTTTGTATAGATTTTGGATAATGGATTATAAAATTTGTGAGTAGGTAAAGTTGAGAGGATGACATAAGAATATATGTCCTTCAATGAACCAAATCAAATAGTCACAAATTTATTGGTTCATTAGTTATTTCTTTTCTCCTAGAGTCTTTTTACATAGCTATAATGGATAATTCGCTTTAATTTATATAGTAATTGCTTTTGAAATGCATATTCATTTTACATTATTAAATATATAATAAAGTCTTATTATTGAGCTATGGTGTAACGACCTGCACGCAATCGTGTAAATATTATTCGTTCTGAGCTTAAAAGGTCTTCATGACTTTAAAACGCGTCTATATAGTTAAAAGGAACTCATACTTATATAACACTAGGAACTTTCCCCCTATCCAATGTGGGATGTCACAAACACCCCTGTCCCACCCCTCCTCCTCTGCTGCCTCCCTATGAAAACATAATGTCCTTGTTATATCTGATGGGATTTCAAGGTTAAACAAACAAACACCCCTTACGGGACTAACCGTTGTTCTTTGTTGTCCAAAATACTAAGCCTAAATTACGTAACAACTCTAACCAAGAGAAAAAGTCACTACAACTTTTGTAGTATTCCGGATATCATCCTCAAGGACTAGCCTATGGAAGTTGTCAAACTAGGTTTAAAAGATTACTTTTTGCTAAATTCTTGAATTGAAAAAAATAAAAATTTGATTTGAACAAAATTGAATTTAATGAAATAAACCTTAAATAAATTCAAAAGAATAATTGATTTCTAATTCAAATGATTCAAGATTTGAGGTTCCACAATCCAACTTGGGGTATAGGGCCTCAAGCAAAATACGGGTATAATTTTAATTACTCTTAGGGTATTTAGAATATGGGGTCAAACAAGATCAACCTAAGTTCCACAACTCAGGGTTGCATCTGTATCCTAACTTTTAATATTTTATTCCATTATTGAAATACCAAATAAATGAATGGTTATCAAAATTGGATTTAGGTCTAGGAGTTAAGCTTTTACCACTATGTGCGGATTTGTCTTTAGGTAGATAACAATAGCAAAACCTCATATAACTAGGAATCAAGAATTACCAAGAATCCTTAGTATCAAAGAATGGGCTATTGTACCATCCCTTAATTCAAACTAATATTAGAGGATATTTCTATTTTCATCTATTTATGCCTCAACCCTTTATTCATTCCATTTTTAGTTCGATTTTACCCATTGTTTTCCCTTAGCTCTAACCCTAGGTTTTCATGTTTCACACCCCAAGATGACTTTTTAGCCTCTCATGGTGGTGATTTCATTCACACAATTCATAAAAGAAGAATAAAGAACCATTCTTGAGTAAAAGAAATTAAAAACAATTGATTAAATTAAAGAAAACAAAGCGAGAATCTTTAATGTTGTCTTCTCTCCCTAAGAAAATCCAAGAACATCTAATAATTCTTCGAACTCTAAAAAAGAACTCGAATGCCCTATTTATAGACTAAAAGTTAAGTTAACACATGGTAAGATCTTAGAGAGTATGTAAAATCTTCTTTCCAAATCAAGAGCTCTCAATAAAAGTTGTAAAAATTTGAGTCATGGGAGCCTTTAATGAAAAGATGTTGATTTCGCATGAGGATGATCCATTTCGCATAGTCATGTGAAAAGTAAATGGATTGGCAACATTCTAACATCATTCTGGTGCATTTGGCATGGTTGTGCGAAAAGTCACATGTTCATGCGAAACTGATTTCCAAGCTACTACAAAAACAAGCTCTCTGGTCCATTTCGCACGATCATGCAAAAAATTCGCATGTTCATGCGAAATTGAGACTCCTTTGATTCCTCTTTGTACAATTTTCTTTAATCATCCATATCTCCCTCGTTTTAGCTTCGATTTGCACATTATTTGAAGCGTTTGATTCCTGACTTCTCGAGCTTTGAAATGATATATATCATGCCTAAAAATAACCTTGGGAAGTACTCCAAATATCACCTCAAAGTCATAATATATGTTGTTGCTAGAATTTGAGTTTTAATTGGCATGTATGACCTTAAAGCCATATCCTTCAACCTTCTTTCTCATGTTTGTTTGCTCTCCAACTCTTTCCACACCTTTATTTCTTTCTTGCTTGTTATGAATTGATCCACTTTCATTTGTCGAAACTTTCCTCATGCTTCACACTCTTAGAGTTTGTTCTAAACATATCTAGTCTCGTTTCCACCATGACTAAAAATGACTTCTCCAACTTGCATTATTTTCATCCTTTAAACCTAAGATTTAACTCAAGATATATATGTTAGATCCATGACTAGGGTCTTAGCAACAATTCAAGTTAAGTAGGGTGAATTGAGCCTTTACATTTGCATAATTCATTCCTTATTTTCCATTAGAGCACAATTTGTGACTAATCAGGGGCCAAACAAACCCTCACATCAGGGTTGAGGATTGACTCTAATACCATTTGTCATGACCTACACCTAACTGTGTAAATATTGCTCACTCTCCCCTTACAACTTTAAAACACGTCTACATAGTTAAGAGGAGTTCATTCGTATATAACACTAGGAACTTTCTTCCCTATCCAATATGGGATGCCACAAATACCCCTCATGTAGACACAACGTCCTCATTGTGTTCTATGGGATTGTGAGGTCAAACAAACAAACAAACACCTCCTATAGGGCCAAACAAACCCCCACATTAGGGTTAGGGATTAACTTTAGTACTATTTATAACAACTCATACCCAACCATGTAGATATCATCCGCTTTGAGCCTAAAGGGCTCTCATAACTTTAAAACATGTTTACATAGTTAAGAGGAGCCCATACTTATATACCACCAATAATTTTTCTTCTATCCGATATGGGATGTCACATATGGGCTCAAAATAAAAATAGGTTTTTCATTTAATTACAAAGTCAAGCCTTACTATAAATTATAATGGGTTATAATATGACATAGATGCCACTCTTAATATAAACCCAAATTAATAAGCCTCTTGCTCAAACTAAAAATAAATTCACTTTAAAATATAATGGGCTTGAGGCCTAAAATTGGTTCACCAAAACTATATCAAACTAACCTCAGAAAGCTTGATTTAGTTCCAATTTCCAAAGGAAACCTTGCTAGTTTGGTTCTTAATTACATATAAGCCAACTATATCAATTTGATTAGTTTTCTTTGAAAAAATGATTCAATTCATATATTACCAATACTTTACCCTACTACAAAGCTCTCACAAAATTTGGAAGTTTATCTCTTCAAAGTCCATACCATTGAAAGACAACGAGATTGTTGATTCTAATCCCCTCCACATGATGTTGAAATGATTTACAAAGGAATAAAAAGTATGACCCCAAGGATGTGAAAGTGACATGCTATTGTTGGTTATAGGGTAAGTCCCAGGAAGAATGTTGCATATGAATACTGATTCACTCCCCTTTCGAAATTACATTTTCAATATTAACCTTAGTTCCCTTAGGTTAAGCTTAGTTTGGATAAGACAAATTTTGAGCTCAATATTTAAGCCCACTATGGTCCAAAATCAATTATAGTTTAAAAAAATCAAACACCCCTTACTTTTATTTTTCTTTCTGTTTGTTTGCAATCTTTGTTATATATTATTCATACTTGATTATCATTCATGGGAAGATTAATAATAAGAATATTAAAAACAATTGTCCATTCATATCAAATAAAAAATTTGACAACACTTTGATGGAGACAATAAATAAGATTTAAGTAGAATTGCCTTTACATAATTGATTCTAGCATTGTTCTTCTTCCGCCTTTGTTTTAAGCTTAGCAATTTTTTATTTTTTTTTATTATTTTTTTATTTTTGTGTGTGTGTGTGTGTGTGTGTGTGTGTGTGTGTGTGTGTGTGTTGTTTCCCTATAATTGGATCCATTAAGGCTCTACCCTCTTATTCATTCAAGCAAGGTCTTGTGCGAATATGATAAATGACATATTCTCAGAATTCTGCATTAATATAATAACTTTTTTTTAGATCATTCTCTTTCAGGGTTAGTGGTGGTATGGATGAATTCGTTGTTTCATCCAAATGTATAAACGATCCTGAAGGAGAATCAATCAAAACATCCAATTAGCAATATAATCTAAGGAAAAAAAATAAATGACATTTTCTGATCATACCAATTATGTCATATCTTTGAGGGACTTAATTCCCATGATTGACAGTTGAGAAAGTGTGAGAAAATGGTGATAAAAATGGAGGGAAAATTAAAATCTTTCCTTCAAAAATTCAAAAATAACAAAGTATACCTGAAAATTGAACAACTTTAATGAAAATTCAATTGATTTAAAGGTTTTATGTCAATTTGGATTGGATTTTGGAAGTTAAAAGTTTTTTAGAAAATAAGTAAAAAAATTAATGGACTTAATAATTTAAAATGACTCAATAATTTAATTTAAATTATTAAATAAATTAAATATCTTTGATAAAATAACTTAATAGTATAACTTGAAATAAAAAATATCCCTAAGTAATAAGAAAAAAGTTAACTTATTTATGAAAATAATTTAAAGTTAATGATCACTTTTGTTACTCCACAACTTTCATTGTTACTCGATTTCCTTTACCCTAATTATAATTTATAAAAATAAATATATTAATTCAATTATTTATAATAAATTTTAAGTTAATTTTATCAAACAACTTTAATATTTAAAGTAAAAATTAATTAATAACTTTTAAATCAATAATTTAAATATAATTTAATTTAAAATTAACTTAAATAATTAAATAATAAGTATTATGTTTTACCCAACACCCTATTAGTATAAGCTTCTATGTTTTCAACATTTTTATTAAAAAACTTCTTTTGACCTAAAACAAAATAAAAAAATAAAGATAATATTGATTCTTGTATGGACCCACCCATCTAAGCATGTATATCGAAAACTTATTCACTATGACCCTTTTTAGAACATTTAATTTTTATTTTTACTTTTTTGAAGTTAAAATTAGATGAGAGAGGAGATGAAAAACAGAGGGAAACAGAGAGAGATGAGAGGAAATATTCTGATATTATTTATCTCAGTATTTCTACAATAGCAGGCAGGCATTATATACAATCTGGAGATGCACATCCTAACCAACTGTACACGTGGAGCTACAAGACTAGAGAGAAAAGAATATCCTAACTAATTACATCTTCTGACTTAACAAAATTCATCCAGACGATGAGGATGGACTTCATCGTATCAAAATATGGAATTAAGAGTTAATATTTTAATGAGATAAACCTAAGCATTACAAGTTCAAAAGAAAATCACCATAGAGACCCAAAATGGCAAAAAGGAAGCCCTACCTCCTAAGAATATTTGCCCTAAAGCTTTTGGAATACATTTTACAGGCACCCCAAGATTTCTGATACTAAAAACAAGCTGAAAGTTCAAAATCAACACTCTTTAGGCATATTTGGGAATGGTGAACCGAGACATGAGTCCATTTCCCGCTGTTGAATTAATAATAAAAATAAAAATAAGTTATCCAAATTTTAACTCCTTTCTTCTTAGATGATACTATGATTCACCGTCATTCCCATTTCTATTCACAACTCAAGAGGATAATTAGGATCACACAGCAGAGAAGAAAACATACCGGAATGTCATGAAACATCAACGAGGCGCTGAAACCGATAATAGGCAGTAAAGGATCTCAAACTAGGGAAACTTCTCAGACCCTAATGTGAAGTGTAGCACCTTAATGAGAAACTTGCATAATAGCGGAAACCCACTTCCCCTTCTTTGTAGACATTGTCTGATTTGGACTCAATGCCCACATAACCTATAAAAAGTAATTTACATAATCAAGAAAATCTCATTGCATATATAATATGAAGAACTTTTCTCCCTACCTCATGTGAGATGTCACACATCAGTGAAATCACCAAAACAGTTCGTGACATCAAATAATCAAATGATCTTGTGTACTATTTAAATCAACAACACTATGGAGCGCTTTATTTGAAACCCCTACACCATATTAGGGGTAGAAATTGGAGGAAAACCCACGAGCTTTGGAAAATCTAGAGCAATTACAATCAAAAGAGGGAACAAAAATGGAGTTTTTGCACTGCTGCAGAATTGTGGAACGCAAGGAAATTGACCATTAGGCTGGATGTCCAAACTAATTAATGAGACCCTTTTGCTTGAAGGCTTCAAGCATGGCAACACCCATTTTTGCAGGAGATTCTACCACTGTAACACCAGCTTCCCTGAGGGTCTTGATTTTGTCTTGGGCGGTGCCCTTCCCACCTGATACAATGGCTGCACATACAAAAGTAGACAAAGATTCAAAATCAGGTGAGTATTAATTTCTTGTATAGAAAAACATCTACCATAAAACCAGAATGTAGCATGCCAGACTATTTGTTTCATTTCTTTCTTCAAAAGGGAGTCGGACACCAAGAGAATACAACTTACACCATTTTAACATATGTGCAGAAGCAAAACTTTTGCATGGTTTAGGTCAAGCTAGTGTAAATACATTTGAACAAATTTCTAAATTGGTACTACGACGGGGAAAAGTTAGAAGCTGAGAACAAGAAATGTAAAGCTACCAAAAATATCATTTGTGTGATATCTTGATGAATTAGATGAGAATTTCTTAAGGATCAGAAAATGGTGAAAATCTAAGAATCTCAGTGTGTTGAGTATTCTGTTGAGTTTTGTCAGGTATTTACACAAGGTAGTTCATTGTATTTCGGCAGGAAGTTTCTTAGGTTTGTTGTTCCTGTGAGCCTCTTGAAGGATTTCTGATCCCTCTTTGTAATGGTTGTCCTCCTTTAAAAAAACTGTTCCCATTTCCTATTAAAAAAGTAAAAGAAAAAAGAAATAATCAAGTAATAGGACCCCAATAACATTCTTCTTTCTTCTTAGACAATATATATTCATTTCTGACCCTAACATTATTCTAAAAAAATCATAGCAAAACAGAAGGAAAGAATGTAGAATAATAAGCTTAGATGAGAATTAAATGGGCTGCATAATCTTGACATGTGCTTGGATGCTCATACTTACTTGGTAGTAGAATAACACTGACAGGTGGGCCTTGGCTAATATTCCTACTATTTGGTTATGAATTTTTTTAATTCTTTTATAGATAAAAGAAATTAGATTAAAAGAGTAGCAAAGGAGGCTTAGAGCTTGTTTGGTGTTAATTCTAGGAAACATTTTGTCTTTCTAGCACTTAAAAACAACTCTTTTAATAAAAAATTTCAAATGCTATATATGTTAGAAACACTTTCTAGAATCACTACCAAATGGATTCTTAATCCTTGAAAATGGGAAGTATGTTGGGGCTATGACTCAACAAGGAACAAGAAAACCAAACTCCTTAACCACAAGTGTTACTCGAGCTACTGATAAACTCCACAAGTGATTGCCTCTCCCCAGAACCACAACCAGTCTAAGACTGTAAAGAGAGTAGCATAATCTCTTTAGTTTTGGGAAATTGTGGCTTAAATTCTCCCAAAAGTCCTTTCTTATTCCTCTTTTTCCAAATACACGAGGAAAATGAAAAGGAACAGCTGCCACCTTTCCCCCACTTTGTTGACAGTGCAACCATTCCAGCTCATAAGCACTTTCTCCGAAGAGCTAGGAACCACCCAACTCATCTAGGACACACCTTGGACCACAACTCTCAAACAACCACACAACAAATAAAGAGGTGTATTTATTCGTCATTTCCATTGTGCCCTTGAGGCCTGGCTCAAATGGTAAAGGGATGGGGAGGGTTTGTGGGAGGTTCTAGGTTCAAGTCTCAATGGGGACAAAATTTACCTATAAAATATATATATATCCTCATTTCTATTGCACAAACAACACAAGTTAACCAAGCTTCAGCTTCTCACCTTCAGTGTATCCAAGGTCAAAAGTCACTCCCACACTACTGTCTGGACAAAAAACAAAGCCCACTTTTAGTGGTCTGATAAACTCCAAATCGGTATAATGGGGAAACCAGCTCTTCCTTAAGGCACTAGCTTAAGAAAATTTTCACCAAGAATGGCCTCTGCATTAGATTGTTCCACCTCAAACTACCCTGTCCCTTCTCAACTAGAATGTACACCATTAATTGCTTCGGACAACCACCACCACCCCCCCACCAACTTTATTTCCTATTCCTGAAGGTGTCTCTGAATCTCAGATCTAGAATGGCCCAGCATCCTGCCACCCATGATACGAGGTTACTAAGGCCTTTCTATCTCTTCTAAAGAAAATAATTCAGGGGACATCAATTTAAGGGAGAGATCACCAAACCATACATCAAACTAGAACCGTAATCTTCATTGCTTAGAGAAAAGAATGTAAATTTTAAAAACTAATCCCATCCTCTCCTAATGCCCTTCCACAAGCCTTCCCCATCAGAAAGCCCTCACCAATGTGGACACCAATACCTCTCTCAGTTCCATACTTGCTGTCAATCACCCTTCGTCAAAAGATGTCTCCCTTGATAGTAAAGCTCCAAAGTGATTTGCTAAGAACTTTATTTGAAATATCCAACTTTCTAAGCCCAGGTCCCCTCTCACTGGAATGATAATGCTACATTCCAATCAACCAGATGCAACTTTCTCCAATCCCAACCCTATAGATGATGCTGAAGTTTCTCTAGCCACTGACAAACCAAAAGTAGCAATGAAAGTTGACATTAAGTATGCAACTAAGGTCGATAGGATGCTATTTAAAAAAGTAACTTCACAAGACCTCTACTTTTTCCAGAGTTAGCCTGCACCTTTTTGTGGATTCCTTGTTTAGCTAATCAACTGGCAGATATTTGGGCTAAGTGAGGTGCTCCTAGGCTAGAGGATTTTGTAGGGACTTTCTTGCCTCCCTGAGAGGTTCTTTGTTATAGAAAACCAGGAAAATGGTTAAAACTACATTGTTTACAATAAAATGCATCCTGAACAAGAGAATTGCATAACATAACAAAGACAGAAAATGGAGCTTCTTTACTAGATAACATAAAGCATGGTTAACAATAAACCGCTTTTCATCACAAATCAAATCTACAAGTCAGCATAAACTGTGTTCAAGATTATGCATATTACAAAAAAAAAATAATTAGCATAAATGCTATGACATCACAAATCAAGAAAACCATACTTAAAGCTTAAACAGAATATTGTACCTCCAGCATGACCCATACGACGACCAGGGGGAGCAGTTAGGCCAGCAATAAATGCAACAATAGGCTTCTCAGTCTTGCTTTCCTGTTTTGATTAGTAACATAATGAGTTTGAATACCCACAAACAAATAGCAAAGAAATACAGCAAAATGAAGATATTAATCCAGAGAAAGTCTACTGGATAAATTGGTGAAGTAAATTAACATAAAAACAAACAGTTATTATCATTTCCTCAGAATATCAAGTAGGAAATAACTGATTAGCTTGGCATGTTATTCAAAAAGGATTGAGGTCGAGGCCAAAGAGTTTCATCCTATCTGGAGTTTTCTGCTCAAGTCTCTACTCATATGAAATATTTTATATTGTAGATGAAATCCCATTACAAAGTGCAGATACCCTTTATGGGCTCCTAGGAGGAGTGTACTGGTCATTTAGCATTTCTCTAATGCATAGAAGCATTGCAGTAGTGTTAGCCCAAGGGTTCTTCTAATCGCATTTTGATGATAACAAATCATGGTTACGTGGCTAATTGATTTGAATTATAAAAAATTTCAGGTGTTAGTTTGGAAATTTATCAAAGGATCCAATAGATGTAAGATCAAGACTTTTGGAAGACCTTTAATCATAAGAAACATATGAAAGATGAATGCATGGGTGCACTTAGGATTTTCATATCTTTCATACATCTTTAAAAACTCGGTTTATGCATTAAAGTTACATTTCCATCAAAACCCAAGTTTTATCAAATAAACCTTAGCTAAATTGTTTCAAAATTAACATATTAATTTACCTAAAGACCTTGCCTAAGTGTTAAAAGAGAAAATAACAGAAAAAAATAGGTTTTCAAACAAAAAATGGTGAACAGGTTGAGGCAGTGGCCAACCGGCTCAACCAGCTATGGTATCGATCAACCAATTACACTTTCTTGGTCGAGGTGCAATTGAAAGATGCAAAAAATCTTCTCTCTCTTCCAGTAGCATTACTTTCCTAGTCGAGGGATATGTCTTCCCAATCGAGGTCCGGTCGAGGCCTAACAGTCATGTGTCATGCATTTAATGCCCAACAGTTAGTGAATTGGTCGACTCCCAACTCGACCGATCGAGACTGCGTTTTGGCCTCTTAGCTCCCGAGGTTAGAAACCTATAAATTGAGAGCTCCACTTCATTTATGAGCAAGAGAACACCTGCATTTATTTGTTTACCTACTTGTTCTTGTCTTAGAAACTCTCATTCTTTTCTTGATGCATTAAATCTCCATTTGCATATTCTTTAGTACACCTTTGTGATTCATCCTAGTTTTGAATTGTATTTGAGTCATTATTAAGTTAGGTTGAGAGATTTGAACTTGTTATTTGAGTGTTAGAAGTTTCGAGTGAGTCGAGACTTGAAGGGATTATGTAAGAGCCCATTGGAGCCGGAATTCAAGTGTAAAGGTGTTGGAAGCTTGGTTGAAGCTTCAAGTTTAGTGGAACTCTCACTCGGTTAGGAGTTTGAGGAGAATGGACATAGGCAAGGGGTGCCGAACTACTATAAATTCTGAGTTTGCTTCCTCTAACCCTATCTCTTTATATTTGTACTTCTTTTACTTGAATTTGTGGTGTTTGAAAAAGATTTTTTAAAACCCAATTCAACCCCACCCCTCTTGGGTGTTTTCTCTATTAAGATTAGCCTTTATTTTCTCAATTGGTATCAGAGCTAGGCCTCTTGTTTAAGACTTAACCGTCTAAGAGGAAATGACTAATTCATTAAGCTCATCTCATATTGAGAGTTTTGCAACCAAGACCTCCATTTTTTTACGAGAACCGATTATCCCTATTGTAAAACTAAAATGTTTTTACAATCAACCGATTTAAATTCATGGGATGTCATCGAAGATGACCCAACTTTTCCTTCAAAACTAATTGATGGAGTCATAGTTCCAAAACCCAAGCAAGAATGGGATGAGCATGATAAAAGAAATTTCCAATTAAATGCTAAGATCGTTTATACTTCGCAATGTGCTATGGATAGAAATGAAAATAATAGAATTTGTCAATGCAAATCGGCTAAAGAAATTTAGAGATTACTTGAAGTGACTCATAAAGGAACAAATCAAGTTAAAGAGTCAAAAATCAATTTACTTGTTCATAGTTATGAATTGTTTTTTATGAAAGATAATGAAACTATTGTTGAGATGATTACTAGGTTCACCGACATTGTCAACAATCTTGAAGCTTTGGGAAAGACCTACAAGGAATCAAAGAAGGTGATGAATATCTTGAGGTCACTTCCATCAAACTGGGATGCAAAGGTCACCGCAATTCAATAAACCAAAGACTTGACCAAGCTACCTTTGGAGGAGCTCATAGGGTCATTGATGACATATGAGATCAATTTAACAAAGAAGCAACAAGAAGAGGAAGACAAAAGGAAGAAGAGCATAGCTCTCAAAGCTACAACTAAGGAAGAAGAAGAAGTTGAAGAAGAAAAACAAAATGAAGAAGATGAAGACTTAGCACTCATCACAAGAAAGTTTAACAAATTCATGAGGGGTGAAAGGTTTAAAGGAAGAAGGTTCACTTCTAGAAAAGACTTCTTTAAAAAGGAATCTTCATCCCATGGTGACAAGGAGAGATGAGATGAGAAGAGAAAAGGGACTTAGTGTGCTTCAAGTGCAAGAAACCGGGACACATTAAATATGATTGTCCTCTCTACAAAAGTGAAGCCAAGAGGAGAAAGAAGAAGGCAATGATGGCCACTTGGAGTGAAAGTGAAGATGAATCCTCCGAAGAAGAAAATGAGAAAGAAGTGGCAAACATGTGCTTCATGGCAATAGATGAACTTGATGAGGTAAACTCTAACATTAGTGATGAAGATATACATGAGGCTTTTCAAGAATTGAATGAGGATTTTGAAAAAATTGGTGTGAAAAATATTTTTCTCAAAAAGAAAGTTCAACAACTTGAAAAAGAACTTAGAGAAGTAAAAGAAAAATTTTCAAATGTTGAAAATTCTAAAACTTATCTTGAAAAAGAGAATGAGCTTTTAAGAAAGAAAAATGAATGGTCAACCTCCTCTTTTTCAATCTTCTCTTATGGAAAAAAATCTTTTGAAACGATCATAACTGGCCAAAAATGTATTTTTAACAAACAAGGGTTAGGATTTAAATCTTCAAAGAGTCAAAAGTATTTTAAGAACTATTTTGTAAAGGAATCCACAAGTACAAGTACTTCCACTACTTGCAACTTTTGTGGAAGAGGGGGACACATTAGTAACACATACCCTTTAAGAAATGGTTTTCAAAAGAATTTAAAGCTAAAAAGATTTGGGTTAATAAATTCAAGATCACTAACCCTCAAGGATCCAAGAAAATATGGGTACCTAAATCAACTTGAATTATGTATTGTAGAGTTCAAAGAAAGATAAGTGGTTCTTAGATAGTAGATGCTCAAGACACATGACCGAAGATGAATCCAAGTTTGCTTTTCTTACAAAGAAAAAGGGATGATATGTTACCTTTAGAGACAATGCAAAAGGAAAAATCATTGGTCAAGGCAAAATTGGTAATAACACGTCTTCTCTCATTGAAAATGTTTTATTAGTAGATGGTTTAAAACATAATTTTTTAAGCATAAGTCAACTTTGTGAGAGTGATTTTTGAAACATCTCATTGCATTATCAAGGACATTCAAAATGACAAAACCATATTTATGGGTCACAGATATGAAAATGTTTACACTATAAATATTTCAAAATATGATGGTCATAATAGATGTTTTTCAAACATGCATGATCAAAGTTAGTTGTGGCATAGGAGGTTGGGACATGTTAACATGGACCTCATTTCCCAACTCAACAAAGATGAACTTGTTAGAGGCCTTCCCAAAATAAATTTTCAAAAAGATAAAGTTTGTGAAGCTTATCAAGTGGGAAAACAAATCAAAAGCTCTTTTAAAAACAAAAACTTTATTTCCACAACTAGGCCACTTGAGTTATTGCATATGAATTTATTTGGTCCCTCTATAACACCAAGTCTTGGAGGAAAGTCTTATGTTTATGTTATTATGGATGACTTCTCTAGATGCACATCGGTCTTGTTTTTAAGTCAAAAGAATGAAGTCTTTTAAGAGTTTTTAAAGTTTTGCAATAAGGTTCAAAATGAAAAAGGTTTTGTAATTACTTGTATAAGAAGTGATCATGGGAGAGAATTTGAAAATGTTGATTTCGAAAATTATTGCAATGAGCATGGAAGTGACCACAATTTTTCAGCTCCTAAAACTCCTTAACAAAACGGGGTAGTTGAAAGGAACAATAGAAACATTCAAGAGACAACAAGAATCATGCTAAATGAAAACAACCTACCACAAGCTGAAGCGGTTAACACTTCTTATTATGTTTTAAATAGAGTTTTATTAAGGTCCATTTTTAAGAAAACTACTTGAGTTTTGGAAAAACAAAAAACCCAACATTAGCTATTTCAAAGTCTTTAGATGCAAATGTTTTATATTAAACACCAAAGACAATCTGGGAAAATTTGATGCAAAATCAGATGTTGGAATTTTCCTTGGTTACTCAACTTCAAGTAAAGTTTTTAGAGTTTTCAACAAAAGAACCATGGTTGTAGAGAAGTCCATCCATGTTATTTTTTATGTATCTAACAATCCTCTCCAAAAAAGAGAAAGTGTTGATGATGATTTAGGTTTAGAGACCTACATGGGAATACAACAAGAAGAGAATGAAGTGGATCCTAAGGAAGAAAGGTCACCATTGGCATTACCTCCTTCTCAAGAACAAGGTGAATCAAACCAAGGTCTTCCTAAGGAATGGAAGTTTGTCATCAATCACCCACAAGATCAAATCATAAGTAATCCATCTAGTGGGGTAAGAACTAGATCCTCTCTTAGAAATATTTGTAATAATCTAATTTTTATCTCTCAAATTGAGCCTAAAAATATAAATGATGTTTTAGATGATGAAAATTGGATGATTGTTATGCAAGAAGAGTTAAATCAATTTGAAAGAAGTGAAGTATGAGAATTAGTACCAAGACCTTTAAATCAAAGTGCTATTGGAACTAGATGGGTCTTTAGAAATAAAATTGATGAAAATGGCATAATTGTTAGAAACAAAGCAAGGTTAGTAGCCCAAAGTTTTAATCAAGAAGAAGGAATAGATTATGAAGAAACCTTTGCCCTCGTAACTAAATTGGAAGCCATTAGGATGCTACTTGCCTTTTGCATGTTTTAAAGACATTATTTTATATCAAATGGATGTGAAAAGTGTTTTTTTAAATGATTTTATAAATGAAGTGTATGTTGAACAACCACCCAGTTTTGAAAGTTTTAATTTTCCTAACTATGTTTTTAAACTTAAAAAAACACTTTATGATTTGAAACAAGCACCTAGAGCATGGTATGAAAGATTGAGCAAATTTCTTTTAGAAAATGGATTTAAAATGGGTAAAATTGATACAATTCTTTTCATAAAAATCAAAGAAAAGGATATGCTCTTAGTTCAAATATATGTTGATGATATCATTTTTGGTGCTACTCATGTCTCTCTTTGTGGAGAATTTGCTTAGTGCATGCATAGTGAGTTTGAAATGAGCATGATGGGAGAGCTCAACTTCTTTCTTGGATTTCAAATCAAGCAACTAAAGAAAGGAACCTTCATCAATCAAGCAAAACATATAAAAGATCTTTTCAAAAGGTTCAACATGGAGGAAGTCAAGACAATGAAGACTCCAATGAGCTTATCCATCAAGCTTGATAAGGATGAGAAAGATAAATCCATCGACTCCATTATGTATAGAGGCATGTTAGGCTCTTTGCTATACTTGACCGCTAGTAGATCCAATATTATGTATGGTGTATACTTATGTGCTAGATTTCAATCTTGTCCTAAAGAATCTCACTTAAGTGTCATAAAAAGAATTCTTCAATATTTGAAAGGAACAATGGACATAAGCTTATGGTATCCTAAGAGTGATAACTTTAAATTAATTAGTTTTTCGGATGCCCATTTTGCAAGTTGTAAAGTTGAAAGAAAAAACACTAATGGCACATGTCATTTCTTAGGATACTCACTTGTTTCATGACATAGTAAGAAGCAAAATTCGGTAACTTTGTCAATGGCGGAAGTCGAAAACATAGCAGTCGGTTTATGTTGTGCACAAATTTTTTCGACGAAACAAACACTTAGTGATTTTGGTTTATCTTTTGAGCATGTACCTATTAGATGTGATAATACTAGTGTTATAAGCATATCAAAAAATCTCGTGTAACACTCTAGGACTAAACATATAGAGATTAGACATCATTTTCTTAGAAATCATGCACAAAAGGGTGACATAACTCTTGAAATTGTAAGCACTAAAGATCAACTTACCGATATCTTTACAAAACCTCTAAGTGAAGAACAATTTGTTGATATTGAAAGACAATTAGGGGTGATTGCTTTATGATCAAATGCTTGCTTATAAATGCTTGATGCATATGCCTATTTGATCACTTGAATTTCATATCATATGCATCATATAGAACATCATATAGACATACTTAGAAAATGGTCAATTTTTTGACAAAAAATCAAAATTCTCTTGGCATTGGGCATAAAAAAATGGGGAATTCAACTGAAAAAGGAAGGGGGAGGATTAAGAAATGAAAAGGTGTGGAAAGTCAAAGGGCATTGACCGCGTTGACCAGGCAGTCAACCAGTTTGTCGGGGCAAAGAATTTTAAGAGCCTCCCGCACTTCATTTTCTGCACTGTTTCCTCTGGTTCTTCAAGGGCTTCGCCAATTCAATGGTTAAGGAGAGATTTTTGATGCCATTACAGCAGATTAAAGCTTTTTTGGATGAGATTTTAGGAGATTGGAGGCTAGGGTTTCGGATTTGGGTCGTTGTCCCTTCCTCCCATGTGTCACAGCCTACTTCGGCGCATGACTAGGGTTTTAGGTGTGAGCCTCTCTCTCTACCAGCTACTACCCCCATCCTTGCTCGAGCTTTATCTTCCGTGGCCCCTAGACGAGAGCTTACAACTTCCAGGGCTCAGGGCAAGCACCTAGTTGAGGTGTCTCAGTGAGAGGCACACTGAAAGGCACATTTTAACACCGCCTTATTTAGTATTGTGGAGGAATACCAATGGTACAAACAGCATTTTGCTCACAGACAGGTAGTTTCAGGGAGAAACATCAATTTTCCACAACTTCAGCACTTTGGATTTGAGGGATTGTTCACTAAGATGGGCTGGTTGTCGGCTGTTACAATTTTGAGCCGGTTTTTCTAACACTGGTACGAGCATTCTACTCAAGTGCAACTTACGATATGGGTGGCCTAGTCATATCCACTGTCAGAGGAGTTGAGATTCACCTGCACCCGGAGAGCATTTGTCGTATCTTTGATATTGCTCCTGTTGGACTCAGAGTATACAAGTCCAAGATATGGCCCACTATGCCGGGATTTAAGCCTAGAGAGGCTATTAAAAGGATTTGTGGCCTGCCAGATGCCCATGGGATGGGCAAACCCTCAGCACTCAGCTTGACGGTCATTAGTAGAGTGCTACATCATATGATGTGCTTCATTTTCCTACCACGTAGTGGACATCGAGATGAAGTCTCCTATTACAAGGCATTCCTTATAAATTCCATTCTAAATGGGAGACGGATCCATTTGGGATATCTGATGATGATGCACATGATTGCATGTTGCAAGAGCACCACTCGAGTACTCCCCTATGGCCGCTTCCTTTCCCGAGTATTCAAGGATGTTTGCATTGACCTCAGCAGAGAGACTAACTTTGAGGCCCTCAATACATATGATACATATGATGATCCGTCCATGGGGCGAATGAAATTTGAGAAGACTTCAGATGATTCTTGGATCAAAAAAGCAGAGAGAGCACAACCACAGGGGCAGGGACAGGCAGACCCTGGAATTGAGGAGGCGGAGATTAGGGAGATGGAGGGTGGAGTAGACCCTCAAGGTGGACTAGACCCTCAGAGTGGCACCAACAGAGAGGGCCTAAGCTTGATATTCCCCCACTTCAGACATAGATTCCTTCACAGACTGGGGGTGTTCAGTTTGAGTCCACCTTCTCTGAGTTGATAATGACTAAACCGACTTTTATAGAGGGACCATCTACTTAACCATCACACACTGATCCCTCCTTCTCTGGACTAGCATTCACCAAGCCCACCTATACTGAGATTCCACCACCTCAGGCACCTCATGCTCCTGACCATGCTCTATGGATGAACTTATCAGCCCAGATTAACTCTCTTGGAACTCGCATGGAGGAGCTTGCAATTGTCAGTGATGCATGTTTTTACTCTATGGAGGACAAGATGGACCAATATCAAACTGGGTTTACTTCTCAGTTTGAGTGTCTCCAGCAGAGGATGGATCTCTTTGAGGATCGCATGGAGCTAAGGATTACTCACATTGAGGATCATATGAAGTGTCAGCATGAGGAGATGATGGCCTACTTGCGTTTCGTGTTTCCACCTCCACCTCCTTAGCCTTGATTGGTTGGAAACCCCCCTTATTCCTTTTGGATATTGCCAAAGGGGAAGATATTTTAGGATCTAGGAGGCTAGATATAAGAGACTCATACATGCATATCATTTTTATTGGATCATACATTTACTTATTTTTAGTTACGTTAGTTTGATTAGACATATAATGTACTAACTGATACATTTGACTTATGATATATGATATGCCTATATATTTGATGAGTTACATTGTTTCTTGTTGCAATATTCTCTAACATGTCTTGATCTTTTTGTTTTCAATTCTTAAATTTTGATTGTTAATCCATGATTGGTTTAAGGGGGAGATTCTTTCCTTCCTAGATAACCAAGGTTTGTCATCATAAAAAAGAAGATTGTTAGCCCAAGAGTTCTCTTAATCGCATTTTGATGATAACAAACCATGGTTAAGTGACTAATTGGTTTGAATTATAAAGAATTTCAAGTGTTAGTTTGGAAATTCATCAAATGATCCAATGGATGCAAGATCAAGACTTTTGGAAAACCTTTAATCATAAGAAACATATGTAAGATGAATGCATTGGTACACTTAGGATTTTCATATCTTTTCATGCATCTTTAAAAACTCGATTTATTCATTAAAGTTACATTTCCATCAAAACCTGAGTTTTATTCAATAAACCTTAGGCAAATCGATTCAAAATTGATATATTAATTTACCTAAAGACTTGGAATAAGTGTTAGAAGAGAAAAGAACAAAAAAAGATAGGTTTTTGGGCCAAAAATGGTGAACCGATCAAGGTACTAGTGAACCAGCTCAACCGGTTAGGATACCGGTCGACCAATTGACCCTTCCCAGTCAAGGTCCAATCGAAAGATGCAAAAAACCTTCTCTCTCTTCTAGTAGCATTTCTTTCGCAGTCGAGGGATATGTCTTCCTGGTCGAGGTCCAGTCGAGGCCTAATGGTCACCTATTATGCATTTAATGTCCAACGGCTAGTAAACCGATTGACCCCCAGCTCGACTAGTCAAGGCTATCTTTTTAGCATTTTGGCTCCCGAGGCTAGAAACCTATAAATTAAGAGCTCCACTTCATTTATGAGTAAGAAAACACCTACATTGATTCATTTACCTACTTGTTCTTACCTTAAAAGCTCTCATTTTTTTCTTGATGCATTAAATCTCCATTTACATATTCTTTAGTGCACCTTTGTGATTCATCCTAACTGAGTTGTATTTGAGCCATTATTTAGCTAGGTTGAGAGATTAACTTATTATTTGAGTGTTAGAAGCTTCAAGTGAGTAAAGACTTGAAGGGATTGTGTAAGAGCCCATTAGAGCTGGAATCCAAGTATAAAGGTATCGGAAGCTTGGTTGAAACTTCAAGTTTAGTGGAACCTCACTCGGTTAGGAGCTTGAGGAGAGTGGACGTAAGCAAGGGGTGCTGAACCACTAAAATTTTGAGTTTGCTTCCTTTAACCCTATCTCTTTATATTTGTACTTCTTTTGCTTGAATTTGTGATGTTTGAAAAAGATTTTTTAAAATCCAATTCACCCCCCATCTTGGGTGTTTTCTCTATTAAGATTGGCCTTTATTTTTTCAAATAGGACTGCCACTTCTATGTTTGACTCCAAGAAGTTGTTGTGCCATGCCCTTTTGAAAAAGAATAGAAGAAAAATAAATACTATTCTCCACTTCCTAACAGCATATTATTTCATAACTGGTTCAATGAAGCCTTAGGCATAGATTTGTTTTTAAAGAAAATAAATTCTCCATCTTCAAGGGCAACCTAAGACATTGATCTTAAGTTGTGCACTGTCACAGAGCCAGACACCATTGTGATCCCTTGTCTTCTCTTTTAGGTGAACTAATTGTTGTCTCAATCAATTCAGAATCTATTAAAAGGCCATTGTAGAAGATCTCAAGGGGTAAAGAACACAGGAGGAAGAACCTTATTTGATGAATGTAGGAAGAAAACAGAAACATTGGTTCAGGCAGTAAATCTCATAGTACAAAAGTACAAAAGACATTCTCCTAAACTTTTGTTGTCTAAATATTGCACAATATTGCACAAGGACAATGCACCATTTTTTTTCCTTCATTTTATGCAAGAGATGGATCATGAATAACTTTTTCCCTTATTCTTCCTTGTCTTGTGTATATTGTTATCTCATAGTTTTAAAAGATACAAAAGTATCTTACAGCTTAGGCACAAGGACCAAACAAGGCACGATATCACAGGATGCTTCAAACGAGCCTCCCCATGGGCTTATATAAAGCCTAGGAAGCTTCTGGAGACTCTTGGAGCCATCTACACTAAACCATTGGTGGGAAGAGTGTGGAAGGTTCTAGAGATGCCTAGAGATGTCCACACATCTCTACACTATGGCGGAAGACACGAGAGGAGTCCAAGGCTTTCTAGAGAATTCTAGAGATCTCTTGTATATTCTTGTACATAGGGTTGTACATAAATTAGGGTAGGAAGTTCTAGAATATTCTTGATTTGTAAGGAACCCTCCAAGGTTCCAGAGAGTTCCATTGGTGCCTATAAATAGGTGAGGCCCTCATTTGACCAAGACACCACCCAAATCACTTCTTAACCAAGTAAGTGAGCTTCCAAACATTGTAAAGCTTCCTTTGAAAGCAATAAAGCTTTCATTCTTTAAGAGTTGCCTACAACGCCTTCTCAAGCTTTTGAGTCGTGAGCACCTTAGCCTAACGAGCTAAGCATTGGGAGTCAAGCTGACTTACCAAGATCAAGTGTCTTGACTTGTCTAAGTGCCGCACGAGCTTAGAAAACAACTAAGTCTATGACAATGTGCCTAAGTGAAGAGAAATGTGACTTGGGATTCATATCAATTTCATAAAATATGATTCAAAATCTAACCTAATCAATTAAAAATTCAAAACTCTAAACATTTAAAAGAAGTATTCAATAAAAAAGTAATGAAATTATATAACTTTCAATATATAATTAAAAATTTCAAGAATAAAAGTGTTTAAAAAGGAAGACCAAATTAGACAAGGCATGCCTCTTCAATAAGGTACATGCCTAGGCAAGCTAGATGCTATAACTAGGGAGTGGTAGCGCCTTGAACCTAGGCGTGCATAAAGTGCACCTTTTAAAACTGTGTTATCTGGACTTGCCTCCCCAACATTTTATCAGCCACTTGTTTCTACCAATTAAAAGGTTTCATGCATGAAGCACACAACTGAAACAACAAACAAGAACAGAGACATCAGGTGTGTTCTGCAGTTATTAGTCACAGCCAAGAAGCACTAGTCCATAGAAAGAGCTCCTTTAAGATTGCCATCTGTAAGCTTGCCCTCAAGACAAACTTGACACATAGTTTGATAAACCTCAAAGTGTGCGCATGATTTTAGTTAACTAAATTAGATATGTCCAATACAATATTCCCTTGTTCTGTTCTCTTTTGTAACCAACAATCATTAACCCAAATGAGCTCGCAATCATCGACTTTAACTGTCTTCTATAGTTAACAATGACAAGTGAAAAAGGTATCTTTCAATTGAAAACTTAACTGCAATCCAAACACTTCAAGGCATAGCCTGGATAAAAAGAATACTCTAAGTGCATACAGCCTAACTTGTCACCACATGAACCAATGTCCCACAACCTAAATCAAATGTGATCAATCCAAGTCATTATGAAATAGAGCAAACCCCCAATAATTATGACGGATTTGCATAAGAAAAATCAGGATCGGCAACACCCTATCTCTACATTAAGTTTTCTATTATATTGCTAAGACTTGAGTGATTAAAGAGGTAAGAATGTTGAAAAAAGGGTTGTTTAGTTCAGATATTATGAATCAAGGAAATTGCAATGGCAACTATAAGGGCAACACAAAATATCACTGATTTAAAAATTATGGTGTATTACCAACCAATTATCTGAAATGGGGATGAACCATGATGAAGATAAATATATCCTAGATACAACATAATTATTGATGTTAGTGCATGAAAAGTTAACTTGAACATCATCAATATATGTGAGCCTTCCTAATGAAATTTTAAAGGAAACTACCTTCCCTACTAAATGAAATATTCTTCATCTAATAATAAAGTAAAATACAGGAAACAAGACAAAACTGTCATACTCTACTTTTAGATGCATTCAACTCATCAGTCACATGCACAAGACACGCACACACCCCCAAAACCCTCCAAACCCCACAAACACAACAGCTTACTAAAAATGAGTTTATGATCCAAAGCAGTCATGGGATATTATTGACGCAATAGATATATTATAAAATAAATTATTGTATTTATGGTCGGTCTTACTGAATGCACTCCCCAACTTTTTGGTATTCAATTTAACCCTTGATACTTTGGCCCCAAAAAATCCTCCCTTTGATGCTAAGGAAGCTGAAGTCCTTGAGCATCATAACAAGAGATACAACAAAAACTCTAATAGTTAAGCATGGTGACAAAACACGAGGCATGTGTTCAATAATACAGGCTTAGATGCCCCTTCTCAACCGATTATAAATGACAACAATCAAATGATTTGAACCATCAATTTGATAACTTTAGGGTCCAAGGTTTTCAATTTACTTATTTTTCACCATTTTAGTTATACCATTAATCTAACCTTCTATTTACTTCTTTTTTTTTTCTTCTTTTTTTTTCTGAAGTTCTCACTCATTGAAAATAATCCACCATTAATAAACCATTCAATATTTTAAAAAAGATTTATCATATTTGCATGGCCTTGGACAGCATTATAAACAAACTTGTGCAATGCACATTCATCAAACTTGTATGTTTTCCTATATAAACACATGCCAGACTAAAATAAGAACTTAACATAATCTTAGGAGTTTGATTGCCTGAGGATGTGAATCTCATCGAAGACTACTTTCTAAACAGCTTTTATGCAGTGTAAATCCAAACCCCATCAACCTAGGTACTATTCATTGGTATCCTTACAAGTTATGCCATCTATAGATCTTTTTTTGATAGATGAAGAAAATGTATCATAGATAAAAGGGGGTAAACACAAGCCATCTATAGATCTTAGATTATTCACATTATAAAAATCATATTTCCATTACCTTTATTAACTGAGCAGCATCCTCTTCAGCAGTACCACCAATCTCTCCTATAAGAACGATACCTGTAATGGATATGGCATCATAATGAGATAATCTGCATTATATTTATTTTTCAGTTTTACCGCATTGAGAACATCCCAACAGAAACTAAAGAGAAAAAGAAATGGAGAAGAAAGCAACCAAAGGGATTTAAATACACAGGATAACAAGAAAATGGCTAAAAACACAACAGCAAAGAAAATGTTGCTAAAACAAGAGCAGTAACTCTGATCCATGCTGCAAAAGATCTTTTATGCACCCATCCTGCACAACTCATGTTAAACAAATATTTGGCAATTTGGCCACAAAATCAGTAGATTATACATCGGATGTTCTGTTAGGCTTTTCTTGTGATCAACTCCTCTATAAAGGCAACTTACTGTTATCCCTACTTTATCATATACTAACATGACAAGACTAAGTACAAGCAGATTAAACAAGGAAATGGTGCATTTGATGACAATTTTTCTTCATCAGTGCTCAGCTCTCAGTTGCAAAAACATCATTGTTCATTTGTCATCAGGACTGTTCAGCTGACTCATTGTTCTAAACCAATATGTCAATTATCAACAACATGGACTCCTTGTACAAAGCAGTAATATACCTAAATTCTATCGATTAATCTAGAATTAAAGAGACTGCACAGTCAATTCCTGTGTTTCAAAGTACCTAGAGTGCACAGAGCAAGCAAAGTAATTGGTTAACATTGAAGGTAAAATGGGATATCCAAATGATAAAAGATCTGTGTGACGACAGTTTCTATGAGCAGTGGGAGGCCAGAAAATTCTCTGTAGCGTCATGGCTACTAAGCTTGCTTTCCTTTTTTTTTTTTTTTTTTTTCCTTTGTGTAAGACAGAGGTACCTGTCCCTTGAGGCAGCAAAGCAAATCTGGGACTCCAATACCAAAAATAGATCATACGCAACACTCCAAAACAGGCACCTTTGTAATCCAGAAGGATTACCTTTTCTATACATTTCTCTACATCATTCCACAGCACTCCTCCCAAGATTACAATTCACTACTTCTGGAAGACTTAACAACTAGGAATAAGAACAAATATAAGTATCTCTTGTGAGGGAGAACAGAATCATACTCAAAAAGAACCATGACCATAATCTGAGAGAGTGAGAGACAAATAGGTACAGAGATGGAGAGAGCAGAATTATACTTGAAAAGAACCAAGGACGTAATCTTTTAGGTCAGAATTTAATAAAATAAAATAAAATTGATAAGCACTAAGAGATTAGATATATAGATATAAAGATAGACAAATAGATAGCACCTAAGCAAAAGGCGCCACAAAGTACACATGGTGTATACATTTGTCACCAAAGAATGCAAGCAAGAGGACAAGGGAAGAAAACAAAAAACAAACTCCCTCTCCTTACTTTGAGCTAATCCAATCTACAAAGTTTATCACACTCAAAGAATGATCTTCTATCTACAATCTGACTCATTCCAAAAAGGTATTCATAAAAAAGAGTTTAATTGCTTGTATTGATTGTTCTGAGTCTTCAAAAGCCCTTTTGATTCTTTCCTTCTACAACATCCAAAACAGACACAAAAAAGCACCCCCCCTCCAAGCTTTTTTTAATTTTCTTGCCTATGGAAGATCCATGTCAGCTCAACAAAGTTCCTCTTATTGTTGAGTGCAACAAGCATACCACACCAAATAGATAGAAAATCAGTTGTCATAAAACACTAGCTTTAGGGCAATGGAGGAGCAAATTATTGATTCTTCCTTTCTTTCCTTTCCTTTTTTTTGGGCACATTTAGCATCTCTTTGGTATAATCCTTCCCCTCCTTTTAAGTTGATTTATCATCAAAATGCTTCCCCACATTGCTTCCTAAGCAAAAAAATCCCACGTCCACAGGTACCTAGGAATTCTGAACTATGATTGCAGGAAAAGACTCTCTTCTTCCTTAGACTACACCAAGTTGGAGATGAATTTGATGGAGAAGTTGCCACATTTGGACTCCTTTCACCCCAATCCATCATCCTCCTCTCTCCTAACTGAATAGGCTTGGAGTTTTTGAAAAAAGGTCATCACTCCTTCAAACTCCCAATCATGAAATTGTCTTGAGAAGCAAGGGCTCAACCAACCTCCTTCCCCCTCATGGCCCCACACCTTCGCTACCCATGAATCTTTGGCAATGACCACAGAGAAGGAGGCTTAGATCTTTTGTCTTGAACTGAAACAACTACCTAAGCACTTGTCTTGGCCTTCTTCCCCAAATTTTGCCAATGATAAATCTCCACACCATCTATCCTTCCAAATTTTGACCCTTCTTCCATTGCCAATATCGAACAAAGATTTAAGTTTGATGGAATCCCACTCATTTCTAATTGTCTCCCACACACCCACCCCATAACCATCCCTCACACTCCTTGAGCATCATCTCTCTTCTTCTTCCCCAAATTTCTAAGTTATAATTTGTTTCCATAAGATTTCCGTTTCAATAGCAAATCTCTAGCCCCAACTGCCAAGGAGAGCCTTATTTTTTAATTTTTATCAGAAACAAGATCCTTATTTAAACATAGAGATTCCTAATGCCAAAAACCCCCATATTTTTATCCAATCAAGCTATAGACCAATTAACTAGATGGTGTTTTTTTGCATGTTCAACTTACCCAAAAGGAAGTCTCTTTGGATCTGCTCTAGTCTTAGACTCACCTTTTTCGGGATAACAAACAAAGACATGAAATAATTTGGAAGACTAGGTAGTGTACTTCTAATCAAAATTTAAAATAAATGTATAAATTCCTAGGCAATTGAGGTGCTTGATGAAGAACTAAGCATTAGAAAATGTTGGAAGAGGGGGAAAAAACAAAGCCCACTTATCAAATGTATTTGTTAACATAAAAAAGGTACCGCATAACAATAAATTTCATTTAAAAACCACTTGATCTGTTAATTGGACCCTAAGTAATCACTTTTACCAAACAACGGTGAGTGATTTTTAGCTTTCTTACTTGTGTACTTTTTCAAATTAGGTTCCTTCTAATATCTCATTCTCATTTAAATAGATTTCATTAAGTAAAATAAACTTCATATCACCTTCAATTCTTTCATTTTTTTTATTTTTTTTTTCTCATTGTCCATTAGGGATAAAAAAAAATATCATAAAAAACTTACATCTCTTGTTAATTTCTTTAAAGTCTTAAAACTGATGTGATTTTAGTATACTTCATTTTAATATGGCAAAAAATTAAGGTTTGTATATCCAAAATCCTTTATTATATAGATACTATCTCAAACCTAATTTAATATCAATTATTTTATTAATACATCATATAAATCATAGGTCTAACAAATCTTTCATTTAAAAAACATGAAAATACGAAATTGTGAAATTTTTATCACAATGATACATTTTCTTAAAATGAGATAAATAATAGTATTTTCAATATTTTCCCAAAACTGATATGTTTGCATATATCAAAACATTGTTGATTTTAGATTCACCTCATGTGTATTTTTTTATAATCAAATGCTTTTGCAGGGGGTGACCATAAAATTAGTGTGAAGGACAGGTTTGTAAACAGTTTTTAGACATTACTATTTGTTTATCCATTCGCTAAACTGAACTCAGCACTTAAATTTCGGATAACACAAATAAAATTTTCACTTTTTAAGTTCAGCACTTAAAGTTTTCACCACCATTAATCCACTAAAGTTTTGAGCACTTAATTTTAGTTGTATCAAACATCGTCTACGATCCAATCCACTAAAATGGAGGTGGCCACAGTTAACTACCCAAATGTCTATACACAAACATATCAATGGTAAGTTTTGACATATTGGTCCAAGCAGTGGTCCAAACAGCAAAAACACACAACTGGAAAGCACAAAAAAGGAAACAGAAAAAAAAAAAAAACAGTTTACCTTCTGTCTGAGGATCAACTAGGAACTTCTTAAGGCAATCAACGAAGTTTGTCCCATTAAAAGGATCCCCCCCTATGCCTACACTGGTGGACTGTCCAAGGCCGACTGCGGTTGTTTGGAAAACCTGCCAAGTTACAAACACCATAAATCCTTGAACAACTTGTACCAACATAAAGCCCTCAAGTAAACCAGACTTCAACAAACACTTTTAAGTGCATGTGACAAATTAACCTCCAGAAATCTCCTATACCCCAATTGAAAAGTTCAAACTGATGATTCAGGATATCAAATCTTATTTTTGTGAGTGACATGCTAATAAGGTAAAAAGGAGAAGTAAAAGGAGAAAAAGATAAAAACAGCAGATTGTTTAGCATATCAAACACCTTAGTCGTACACCCACTTGATTGAAATCAACTTCCACACCCATGTAATGAGGGAGACACTACAAATACATTGTCCATTTAACAGAAACTCAAACAAGATTTTTTTTTTTTGATAAGTAAGCAAGGATTTCATTAAAAAGGCTAAAAGCCACAAAGCATACAGGAAGTATACAAACCGGCTACAGCCCAAAAAAGAAAAGGACCAGAAAGAACTACCTCCCCTCAAGTGGAAGCTATCCACTCCAAGAAACCTATAAGGGAGAAAGACTCCTCGTCTAAATACACTTTGGCCCAGTTCCACAGGTTACAAACAAAAGAATTCTTTAATCTCTGAATATTCAACTCACCCCCCCTAAAAGCTAATCTATTCCTCTCCTTCCAAACCGTCCAAAAAATACACAACGGAATGGCTTTCCAAATCTTTTTCCTTTTCTTCCCTACAAATGAGCCCCTCCAGGAGATAAGAGTCTCCTTTACAGTTTCTGGTAGGACCCACTTGATATCTATCAACCCAAAAATAATATCCCAAAGGACTCTAGTCACTATACAGTGTAAAAGAATATGATTTACATTCTCTTCTTCACAGCCACACAAAAAACAACAATTTGGTAGTTGCACCCCTCTAATCTGAAGTCTATCCAGAGTGAGCACCTTCTCCCAAGTGGCCTCCCAAGCAAAAAAGCAGACTTTAGTTGGCACCCTATCCACCCATATTTTCTTTGCAGGAAACACTGTGACATTAGGTTTATCCAACAGCCTATAAGCATCTTTAACCCTGAAAAAACCATTCCTTCCTTGCCTCCAATTTACAGAGTCATCCCCCAATGCAGGCCTATGTCCCCTCAAAGTATTGAGCAAATCTCCAACCATGTCCAACTCCCAGTCATTGAAGTCCCTCTCAAAAACAAGATTCCACTCTCCATGGCCCGAATCTTGATCCCACATTTCCTCAATCGTGGCATCTCTATGCGCAGCTAGAACAAAAAGATGGTTGAAACATTGGGACAACGGAGTATCAGTACACCATCTGTCTTTCCAAAATTTAATTTTGGAACCCTTCCCAACTATAAAAGCCAAATTCTCCCAACACCAATCTGATTCTTTCATAATCTCCTTCCAAACCCCTACTCCCGCCGCCCCATTGACCTTCTTAGGCCTCCATCCATGATCCTCTTGCCCATATTTCGTAGAGATTACTTGTTTCCAAAGGTTATCCTTTTCACAAGCAAACCTCCAAATCCACTTGCCCAGCAAGGCTCTATTCAAAGTGGCTATTCTCCTTAACCCTAGCCCTCCATTGAGTTTTTCTGAACAGACAACATCCCATTTGACTAGATGAACTTTTCCTCCCAAGTGTCCACCCCCCCAAAGGAAATCTCTTTGGGTTTTCTCCACTCTTTTAGCAACGGCCTTGGGCATGCGGAAGATAGACATTTGGTAGATTGGCATACTAGCCAAAGTACTTTTAATGAGCGTGATCCTCCCCCCTTTAGAGATGTACTGTCTTTTCCAAAGAGCAAGTCTCCTCCTGACCCTCTCCTCCACTCCATCCCATATAGAAGAAGCCCTATTGGGGGCCCCTAAAGGGAGCCCCAAATAGTGAGAGGGCAAAGACCCCACCCTGCACCCTAACTCAGCTGCCAACTCAAGAATCTCCTCCACTTCTCCAACTGGAATGATTTCGCTTTTGGCTAGATTAATACGAAGTCCCGAGGCCGCTTCAAACCAAAAGAGAAGCCAACTTAAATGAGATACTTGCTCTTTGCTCGCCTCACAAAACACAATGGTGTCATCAGCAAAAAATAGATGAGAGATATTCAATGAAGATCTCCTACCACCCCGAATATTGCACCCTGTTAGATATCCCCCCTCCACCGCTCTCCTGATAAGGACGTCCAGAATCTCCATTCCCATAACAAAGAGGTAAGGGGATAAAGGATCCCCTTGTCGAAGCCCTCTAGTGCTAGGGAAAAACCCAGCTGGCACTCCATTAACAAGAATAGAGAATTTAGCAGAAGACACACAGTTCCACATCCATCCCACCCACTTGGTCCCAAAGCCCATTTTTTGGAGGACCTTCATTAAGAATTTCCAATTGATGCTGTCATACGCTTTTTCTATATCCAATTTGCAGATAATACCCTTTTCCTTTCTCTTCTGCCACGAATCTATCACCTCATTAGCAATTAAGGAAGCATCCAGAATTTGTCTTCCCATAACAAAGGCATTCTGAGCGCCAGATACCACCTTACCAATCACCTTCTTGAGCCTATTAGCTAAGACTTTAGCCAAAAGTTTGTAGAGTCCCCCCAATAGGCTAATTGGTCTAAAGTCTCCCAGGTCCTCCGCCCCGCTTTTCTTAGGGATCAACACCAAGAAGGTGTTGTTGAGGCTCCTAACAGAGGCATTATGATCATAAAACTCTTTAAACATCTCCATGATCTCCTCTTTTGTGAATTCCCATACGTATTGCCAAAAGGCTACAGTAAAGCCATCCGGGCCTGGGGCTTTATCCCCATTCATCTCCATCAAAGCCGAATGGATCTCACCCTCTGAAAATGGAACTTCCAGACTCTCTGCTTCTTGCTGGCTGATGCAATCCACCTGGATGCTACCAATATCCGCCTGCCATACCATGTCTTCAGAAAGCACCTGCTGAAACGAGTTCACAACTCCTTCTCTCACCTCCTGCTCCTCTATCAGCCACTCCCCATTAACCTTAATCCGGCCCATAGTGTTGTTCCTTCGGTGAGCACTAGCCATTCTATGGAAGAACCCCGTATTTCTGTCCCCCTCCCTTAACCAAATCTCCCTTGAATGCTGTCTCCAATGGGCTTCCTCCAACAGCACCCATTTCTTAAATGAGTCCTTGGCTTCCTTTTTTAAGTCAGCTTCCTCCACAGTCAAGTTTCTCTCACTTTCCACCCTATCCCAATGGTCTACTTGCTCTAATGCTGCAGCTTTATTGGTCTCCAGCCTCCCAAAAACCTCTTTGTTCCAAACTCTCAGATTCTTTTTAATTTCCTTCATTTTAACATTCAATCTGAAGCTAGCGCTGCCCCTGACCTCAATCTCCTGCCACCATGCTCTCACCATGTCCTTAAACCCCTCAACCTTCAGCCACATATTTTCAAATCTGAACGGGGTAGGGCCTCTACTAATTCCACCCCCCTCTAACACGATTGGGAAATGGTCAGAAATTGGACGAGATAACCTGATCTGAGTGACTCCATTAAACTGATCTAACCAGCTTTGGGAGACTAAAAATCTGTCAAGCCTCGCCCACGCCTGATTATTAAAACCCCCATTCCAGGTGAACTCTCCCCCCTGCAGAGGCAAATCCACCAGCTCTAATTCATCCACCGTCTCTGCAAATCTCCTCATGGCTGAGCTGATTCTACTTTGACTGCTCCTTTCTTGCTGAAACAGAATAACATTGAAGTCCCCACCAAGACACCAGGGATCGTCCCAATGACCTCTTATCGCCCCAAGTTCCTCCCACATACCTTCCCTTTCCGCTTTAGTAAAAGGACCATACACTCCCGTAAAAACCCAGATAGCCCCATTTTCAATAATCTTGAATCTACAAGACAGAGTAAACAGGCCCTCCTCCCAATCCAATATATCCAAGACCCTCTTGTCCCACCAAATCAAAATGCCACCCGCAGCCCCCTCCGCGTTAAGGACTCTCCAATCTAAAAATCTTCCTGTACCCAGGCTTCTCACAATGCCTTCCGACATCTCCTGGATCTTGGTTTCTTGAATACACATAAGGTCCATCCTCTGACTCCTTATATAGTTCTTAATAATTTTCCTCTTAGAGCTGTCATTTGCTCCCCTCACATTCCAACTCATAATCTTCAGCTTCATTGGGCAACTATCATCTGATCCCCCTTGCCCTGAACAGGACCTTTCTGTTTATTCCCCCCCTCGTAATTGACGGAACATTCCAGCCTCTTTAGTTCCCTTTCGAATTTGGTTTTCTCCAAGAGCTCCTTGCTGTGAATCTTTTCCCTCCTCTTTCTGATTTTAGTCAGAAAGTTCAGTATCTCCCTCTCCAACCCCTCCGTAGAGAATCCCAGAAATTCACTAAATTTTGCTAAACTGCCATCCTCCCATAGTTCCTCTTTCTCATTTTCATTGACTTGAGATCCTGATGCATCAGCACACCCCTCCTTGCCCCTAGCCTTGCCTCGGTCTTTATTGGCCTCTCCCAACTTCCAAGATCCCTTCTCTTTTTCGACATTTCCCTCATATACTGTTAGCCAAGTTGACTTATCCCCCCATAACTCCTCCTCTAAACCCCCTGGATGATCAAAAGGCTCCCCCTCTAGAGCCCGATCAAAATTAGAAGAAAGAGAAGAAGAATCCCCCATAGCCCGGTTTCCTTTAAGATTGGAACTCAGGACATACCTCTTGGCTTCTTCATTAAGCGCACGATCAGTCAAGGATAGACCTTCAGCCCTCTGATCCCTTCTGATCTCTACTGGCTCCCAACACAGCAATGGATCCTCTGGACTGGATCCTATATTGGAGACGACACAGCCCAAAAGACCAGCCTTCTCTTTGGCAGCAATTGGGCCCTCCCTTTCCCAACCATCCAGTTCTGCACTAGAGGGGCAGCCCAACTCAGCAGCCCAGTTAGATGGGCCTGTCTCTGCCTCCCCGGCCATCTTTGACTTTCCTTTTAATTTTCGGCCCAGAAGCCCATCAAGCTTGCCCAGCCCACCTTCCTTCTCCTGCTCCTTAATAAACTTATTTGGGCCATTAGAAGACGACCCTACCATTTTACCATTTGAGTAATCCCAACTCCCAAACGTCGGGCCATAGGCTTGGATCCCGGGCCCTAAGTCCGGCCCATACTCCTGCACAGCCTTCCCATCGTCTGGCAGGAGCAGTCCCTCGGTTCCCGCTCCTCTCAACTCCTTCCCCTCGCTCTTCTCCGCGCGTGAAAGCACCTCATCCCTGTCCTTGGTTCTCCTGGTGCTTTCCGCCGCGGAAAAGCTCCTTCTCACCACGGGTCTAACTTCCCATCACAGCGACAAGGAGTAGACCTCCTCCTCTACCTGAATTTCTAACATACACGGTCTAATATCGCCTCTTAGCTTGACCAGGATCCTAGCCCATTGAATCTCCCCCATCGTCCTTGTCCGTTCATCAATTTCGACAAAACCCCCACATTCGTCCCCTATTTTCTTCAATATCTTCGGGCTCCATAACGAGATTGGCAGCCCAAAGATTTTAAGCCAGGCTTCCTGAATCTTCTCCTCCTCTTCCCAGCAGCCCGTCTTTGAGTTCCAGTAGTCTAAACTCAAATGGACTCCTCCTATTGCTCTGCTCCCCGATAAGGCCACTCTGTGAGCCTCTTTTATATCTTCAAACTCCAACAAGACCTTACCTCGTTCCAGCTTGGCCAGCCCTAACTTGCTTTTTAAGCCCCACGAGCTCGCCCAAAGCCTCCCCAGCCTCTCCAGATTTTCTTCTTGCTTTTTGTTGGATTTCCAGCTCGCGACAAGGCAGTGTTCCAGCTTCTGTAAATTTCCGGCCAACTCCTCCCTCGAGACCTTCATTTTGATCGCATTTATGCCTTTCCAGTTGGAGTGCTTGACTGCATCTGCGTATGAGATATCTTGTTCAAACCCTAAAAGTGAAGGCCTATTTCCAGTTTTCAACTTTTCCTTTTAATCTTAGCTAGGATAATCCTGGGACAACCAATATATTTCTGTTATTAGTACAAAGATTATTTCATTCTACTTTGTACTTAATTTTTCCCTAATAAAAGCATTTTTTTTTCTTGTACATGAAAAAGAAAAAGGAAAAAAGAACAAGACAAAAGCAAGAGTACTGCTGCTGCAGTTACACAATTTCTCTCATTCCATATGTTGTCATTTCGCCTTTGTCCAAGATCCCAGGATAATTACATAAACCAACCAATGCACATTAATATCCAAAGCAAAAGTATACTTTATGGAACTAGCACAACAGCCTCAGTCTTACCCTCATCCTTTATTACTCCAACAAGGACTTACCGCTTCATATGTCAAGGTACCAGATCGGGAAACAATTCCTACACGGCCTGGTTTGTGAATGTACCCAGGCATGATCCCAATTTTACATTCTCCAGGCTTGATAATTCCAGGACAGTTTGGCCCAATCAGTCGAGTTTTTGTTTGCCTGTTCAGAGCAGCCTTCACCTTTACCTGACATTCACACAAATATTAGCTTCATGCTCGCTTTCATTATAATTGCAAAAGTCAATAGTAACATGTAATAAATCCTGACAATGGATGGGATATTGATCTAAATTCTACTCTGAAAAGCCAACAAGTATTTGCTATAAGTTGTTGATAATTATAAAATGATAAATTTGATAATTAATAAATCATTATGGTTTCACCCAACATACACCTTGAACATATGCAGTATAAGGACCAAATTACATTTGGTGTAAGATAGTGTCCTCTAAACCACCTAATACTTTTGTGCATATGGCATGTTTTTCAAAGATCACCAGAGAATTGAACACCCTTTCCTTCATGTTATGCATTCAGCATTCTAAATATCTCGTTCATTGAATGTGTGAGGTCATCTGATCCACAACATCACATTTCTTCCAGTTAATTAACTAGAACGAAACTCTAACTTCGGGGAGTGAAGGGATGGATAGCCCTAAATCTCCAATCAATTTGATACACATGCATGCCAACTATTGCCAAGCACATAAATTACATGCAACCCAAAGCTGCAACATATGGTTCCATATTTAGTTACAGTGTAACAGAGATGGCCTTTTGCATGAAGTGCAAAAACAACAAGTGATACACTCATTTTTTTTGTGATGCTTGTGGAGAGCAAATGTTGTATTTAAGTTGAAACCTTATGTGGTTTGAGGCAGTTTCAGATTAAAAATTAATCTGTCAAAAAGCGATATCATTCCTAGGGAGGTTCCTAACAGGGAGACTTTGGCTTCATTATTGGGATGCAAAAGGGGGAAGCTCCCTACTTCATATCTAGGTCTTCCGATAGGTGCTTTTTTAAGCTAAGAACAGTTTGGGAGGTAGTGGAAGAAAGATTCATTAGGAGGCTTGTTATGTGGAAGAGACAATATCTATTAAAAGGTGGAAGGTTAACATTGATTAAAAGTGCTTTGTCTAGTTTGCCAATATACCACATGTCCTTGTTTGTCATCTCCAAAAATTTGCTCAAGGCTTGAGAGGATTTAAAGGGACTTCTTTTAGGGAGGGGGAAATTGTAAGAAAAAAACCTCATTAGGTGAAGTGGTCGATTGCATGTATGAGTAGGAAGAAAGGCAATTTGGGCATGAAAGATTTAACCAATTTAAACAAGGCTCTACTTGGGAAGTGGAATTAGAGATACGCAATACAAAGGTGCCCTCATGGAAGCAAGTCATTGGTGGAAAGTATGGGGAAGCAAAGGGTAGATAGTGCTAGAGGAAAAAGATGGTCATGGAGTTGGACTATGGAAAGCAATAAGAAGAGGGTGGGGATATATTAAAAGTACAACTTTTTTTGAGGAGGGAAATGGAGAGGGAACAAGCTTTTGGAAAGATACTTGGTGTGGTGATGCAACACTAAGCACCTCTTTACCCTCATTGTTTGTCCTTCATAACAAAAAGAATGCATGGATTGTGGATATTTGGGGAGAAAGTCAGGAGGGAGGAGGGCATTGGAATCCATGTTTCTCAAGGCAATTTAATGATTGGGAGCTACAAAGTGTCAATGCCTTTCTATCAAAGCTGCAAAAGTATTCAATGAAAAGAGGTATGGAAGATAGATTGGTATGGAAGGAATCAAAGGGTGGTTGTTTTTCAGTCAAAGCATTCTATTCTTGCTTGAAGCCAAAAAGAGAAGCAACATTTCTAGTAAAAGTAGTATGGAACCTGTGGGGGCTAATGAAAGTAGGCTTTTTGCTTAGGGGAGAATTTGGACTCTAGATCAGCTAAAAAAAGGGATGGACATTAGCAAATAAATGCGATCTTTGTAAAGGAGAGGAGGAATCTATAGCTCATTTTCTTCTTCATTGTGCTGAAACAAGAAATTTATGGCAATTAGAGAAATAATATCAAGTTGGCAAGGGACTTCTAGGAGGAAGAAATGCATGAAAGTGGGTAGGGCAGCTCCCTTATGCTCATTTTGGACCATCTAAAAGGAGAGAAATCATAAAGCTTTTGTCAATGACGAACGATTGGTCAAAACTCTCAAAAAATCTTTCTTTCGCCCTCTCTGGCTTTGGGTAAGAGAATCTTTAGAAGGTGCATCACTATTCATATGAGATTTTTTTGATTGGTTGAGATCTTGATGATTATAGAGAGGTGAGAGGTGTTTTTTGTTAGTCTCTCAACCTAATGATTTCAGAAAATTATGACAATTAGAGAAACAATACCAAGTTGGCAAGGGACTTCTAGGGGGAAGAAATGCATGAAGGTGGGTAGGGTAGCTCCCTTATGCTCATTTTGGACCATCTAGAAGGAGAGAAATCCTAAAGCTTTTGTCAATGAAGAACGATAGGTCAAAACTCTCAAGAAATCTTTCTTTCGCCCTCTTTGGCTTGGGCAAGAGAGTCTTTAGAAGGTTCATCACTATTCACATGAGATTTTGTTGATTGATTGAGATCTTGAAGATTATAGAGAGGTGTTTTTTGCTAATCTCTCAACCTAATTGCCTTCATGACACATTTGTATGCTTTCTATGTACTTTGGTGCACCTTCTTTTGATTAGGCAATATTAATAATTTTTTTTTTTTTTTTTTTTTTTTTTTTTTTGCCTCTAAAAAACAACAAGTGATATAAAATTTTGTGACAAAAAATCAAATACATATTCAGGAACAAAAAAACATTCTAACAGCTTGTACCCAAAATCCTAACCACTTTTTTTTTTATTATTATTGATAGACATAAAATCCTAACCATCTTCAAAGCATGATTCTCCAAGAAAAAATTCAGTTACCATGTCATGCTGAGGGATGCCCTCTGTGATGCATACAACAAGATCCAACTCAGCTTCCATTGACTCCATAATAGCTGCAGCAGCAAAAGGTGGGGGCACGTAAATCACAGATGTATTAGCCTTTGTTTCGGCCTTTGCCTCTGCAACAGTGTTGAAAACAGGAAGTCCTAAGTGTTCTGTCCCGCCCTTCTTTGGTGTTACACCACCTACCTGTCTCAAATCAGCAGAAGAAAATGAAAATAAGTTCAAGAATACATCATTCAAACGAGAGAAATTATTCATTATAGAACACTTCCATTGTTTGTAAGTGCTTGAAGTTGGAACAACAAAAGATTAGAAGAAAATCAGGAAAAAATTCAAATTCCATCTCCTATCAATTTTTCCAACCAACTCAGTGTGGCAAACAATTTAAATTTTCTTGAAGTCAAGAATAATTGTTCACTAACTCTTAACAAGAGTTGATCCCAAGAAACAGTTCCAGCAAGCCTAGCATTGCTCAAATTAGAATTGAAATTTTTGTTTGCTTCAATTGTTTTGACATGGCATCTTATTGCCCCCAACCCTAAAAAACTACAATAGATTAATCACAGAGTAATCCTATTCACTCTGAATAGACTCTCCAATGATTTGTTCCTCCAATGCATAGAGTGAATACGTGCCCTTCATTTTACATAAAAATACATGGTATGGCATTGGATTCAGAAAACCAAACCAGACAGTCTATTCGCTGAACAACTCAATTTGATTAATCATAAGATTCATAACCAAATTGATTTGAGTAATACTAAGTGAAACCAAGGGAAAATCAAGGACATGAGCATTAATCAACCCTGATTTTTCTAAAGATTATATCCATATTCAAAGAATCAATCTGGACCATTTGTTAGCATGATTTCGCATTTTTTAATTAACTTTTTCACCAGGACCGTACTTCCAATATTAAGTGAGTATCATTTTCAATCAAATTAAATGAGAAACTCATTCCCACATCCATCAATAGAAGAGAAGTTTTCAAACAAGTTTTTTTTTTTTTTTTTTGATAAGTAAACAAAGAGATTCATTAGTAAGCAGGCCAAAAAGCCCCGAAGCATACAGGAAGTATACAAGGCGACTTAGGCCTTAAAAACAAAAAACCCGAAAGAGCTCACCTCCCCTTACTTAATTGCTAACCATTCCAAAAAGAGAAGTTTTCAAACAAGTTGATCAATAATTGACTCCAAACTACAGTTTTCAATATGTTCTCTGCTCAGTAACTGAGAAAACGAAGGAAAATGAAAAAAGAAAAGAGCATGAGATAATCAAAATAAATAACATAAATGTAAAACTCATTTATATATCTATACATGGACAGAATCATCAAACTAACAATCTATTGATGCGAACTGGAATTCTCAACATTGCTAGTGTTTGGTTGCCAAGAAAAATGAAGGAATAAACAGAAGAAGAAGTAGAAGAAGAAAGAAAAACCAAAACAAAACAAAACAAAGAAGCATAAGATAGTGAACAGAAACTACTCACTCCAAACTAGAATTTTCAATATATGTTCCAATTTGGTCTCAGAGAAAATGAAGGGGAAAAAATCAAAACAATAGGGGATAATCAAAATAAATGAAAATTGTTCAAAAATCATTTATCCGGAAATCATCATAATGACTTATCATTGATTTCAAACTAGAATTCTCAACATATGTTCATGTTTGGTTGCCAAGAAAACGAAAGGTAAAAAAATGCAATTACATGAGATGATCAATGAACATAAATCACTTAACTCCACATTAGAATTTTCAACATATTCTCCAGTTTGGTTTCTAATAAAATGAAGGGGGAAAAACGCAACCTGAAATAATCAAAACAAATTTAAAATGAATCCAAAACTCATTTCCGCATCCATCAATTAACATAACTCATCAGACTATTAAATGATCTGCTCCAAACGACAATCCCAAAAATATGCTCCAACCGTCCAATGAAGAAGACAAATAAAAGGGAAAAAAAAAAAAACAAGAGAAAATCAAAATAAATAAAAATATACCGAAAAGCTCAATCATTCATGTATCGATCAATGAACAGAAATCATGAGAATTCGCAAGAAATGCTCCGTTGGGTTGCCGGGAACACGAAGGAGAAGAATCAAACCATTTTGGTGCCATATTCGATGGCTTGTTCAGTGTGGAACGTGCCGTTCTTGCCTGTGATGCCTTGGCAAATCACCCTAGTGTTCTTGTCCACGAACACCGCCGGCGGAGGATGCGCAGCCGCCGCAAAACCCCGAGCCTGAGCCGAAGAAGCGGTGGCGGAACTGAGCTTCGACGCGATCGAGTCGATCAGCTGTTGGGCGGCGGCTCGGCGAGCCATCTTCGTCAACATTAGGTTCCTTTGCCTCGTTTCTCTCTCTGAAACTTTCACTCCTTAGAATTTGCCTTTGCTTTTCAGCTTTTGGAGTTGGTGGGTTCTTTCGACAAAATACAAAATTTCTAGGTTTTTTTTTAAGAAGAATATTTGATCGTAAAGGGTTCGTCGATTAAAAGGGTAATGGGAAACCAATTTCAGAAATCCCACTCTTTTTTTTTTTTTCTCATTTAACAAAAATATCTCCTTCCTTTTTTTTTTCATGAAAATGACATTTTATCAAATATATATATATATATATATATATATATATATGTATATATATATATATAAATACTTGAAATAGTTAAAAATATTTATATAAAAAATAAATTATTATTAAAAAAAAGATTAAATTTAAGAAAACTACTTAATCTCTTTTAATTGATTAATTACATAAAATTAATTTTAAAATTTTCTAATTTTTTCGTGCATTATATATTTCTTTAATATCTTTTTATATTAGTAGATCTCAGTACTTATTCACTGTAGATATTATTTTCTAAAAAATCTAACTCCGAGAGTTTTTTCATATTAATCTTCCTTCAAAAATTGATCATTTTAAATTGAATTGTTCTTCACAATTCGAACTCATCATCAATATCATTTTATAATGAATTGTCAATTCATTTTCACTTAATCATATTTATTTATTTTCATCTCATTCAAGCCTTAATTACAAAAAATATGTTATCCTAATAGACGACACCTAAAGCTACTATACTACACTACCTTCTATTAAAAACTATTTTTGATCGAAATATATGCATGTATGTATCATATTATATACATTATGCAAAAGTAATAATATTATCATATTTTAATAAATATTTCATACTACAAGCATCTGTATTAGATAAAACTTTCATTATATTTCTTTTTACCACTTTTTATGTTAATGCAAACTTAAAACAAAACAAGATTTTATAAATTTCATTTAAAAAAAATATTTTTAACTTTTCATTAATTTCAAAAGGAAAAAAAAAAAAAAACTATTTTAGTGAAAATAGAAAATAAAAATTAGAAAATATTTTTCCAACCCGATGCAACCTTATATTTCAATTTGTGGGCTATTTTAGGTGAGTTGAATGTGAAAATTATCGATAGTTTTACCTTTTAAGATTACTAATTTCATTGTCATACCAAAACTTAAGCTTCAAACACTAAATATAATGGAAACTTAGGGCTAATTTTTCGGTTTGTGGATTATTTTGAATGAGTTGAATATGCAATTATGAAGAGTTAAGCCCTTGAGATTAATGAATTCACTACCATACACAAATTATTTTTAAAAATAAAGGAAAAATATAAGAAACTAAAGAGTGAAAGAAAAATAAAAAATTAATTTAAAATTAATAAATTATTTCACATGTTTCTTTTAATTAGTTGCATTTAATAAAAACAAATAAAAAATATTTTTTAGTTTTTAAAAAAGACAATAGAGCATCATCAAATAACATATTTTAATTATTTTTATTTTTTTTTAAAAAAACCTATATAAAAAATTATGAGAACCAATATAAAAAATAATTGAAAATAAGACATTACATATAAATTTTATTTTTAAAAAACATGAAAAACAAAGCATTTGAAGTTTTCAAATAGATTTTAATCCTAAAAGCATCAAAGAATTGTTTTTGAAAATTATTTTAAAAAGTAATTTTTGAGAAAAAAAAAAAAGAAAAGCATTTGAAAACATTGCCAAAACTTTTTAGCAACGTTTTCATGAAATCAAACATGATATAAATAATATGAGAAAAAAAAAATTAAAATATAAAGAATGATATCAAATAATAAAATTCATAGAATGAAGAATTCAAATTTGATATTCGAAATAGTGTGATAATGGATGAAAATTTTATGCTTCAAATACTAAATAAGGATCATGAAATAAAATGCATGTGAAAGTACAAAATAATATTGTGTAGTTAATAAAACAAATGATGCTGCCCAGGATCGAACTGGAGACCTTTAGTGTGTAAGACTAACGTGATAACCACTACACCACAGCATCTTTTACAGGAAAGGCATTTACAGTTATTAATTTTATTCAAATCCAGTGAAGGAAAATTCATTAATATTTGTTTCTTTATATACTGAATATTTATCACTTTAAATATTAGATGGCTATTTAAATAATTTTATTATTTAATTTTTTTCGAAAAAATCTATAAAATTGTCAAATTAAAGGATGAAATTGCAAATAACCAAAATATCTATATTTTTCAATAAAATATTTAATAAAAATTAGTTTGATAATGAAAATTATAAATAAAGTTTTCAATCATCTAATTTTAAAAAAACTAGTAAAAAGTTGTCAAAAAAATTTTAAAGAAAAATTTCAAATAAGAAATATTTGGTTTTGAAAATCGTATTTAAAAATTTTCATATTTTTTTTTGGGCATTTAAAGGTGATATAAAAATGTTTTAATAAAATTTAAAAAATAATTCAATTAATAATTTCATTTGAGAGGAGTTTTGATATTTTTTTTTTCTCAAATCCACAAATATAAGTACATTGAGAGGAAGTTGAGTTAATTTAGTGGAAAGTTAGGTGAAGAGAAGTTAATTGAAAAGAATTGGATGGTTTTAATTTAAAACTAGATCTACGTAGACACCCAAAATTTTCTCATACACATTCTCACTTTTATTTTTATTTATTTTTACTCTTTTTTTTTCTTTCTTTCTTTTTGGTTGGACTTTTGGTTAGTTAGTTTTAAGCATAACTTTCTTGATTTTAACCTATTTTCATGCCCACTATACCCATTTTTAAGGAACCAATCTAGAACCAGACTACCTATTAAAACAAAAAAATTATCGATTCATTGTTCACTGATAGGATTAATGATCAAATTGACAACGTCATATGTAATTTATATTTTATTAAAATTTAAAATATTAGATTTTTTTTTCTATATATAAAAAATTAAAAATCAATAGTATTTATTTTTTCATCTTTTATCAAATTAACATATAAGATGTATTAATATTTTAACATTTTATTAAATAATATATAATATTTAAATATAGAGATATTTAATGAAAGTTATTTAATTTCCTCCATATATATTACATTGTTTTATTTATATTATTTACATTTTTATTATGATAAAAATTTGAGAAGAATTTTATTGTATAATCCATTGTTGTGTCTCTTTATATGAATAATATATGCAGCAAAGTGGTGTTGCCCATGCCTTTTAAACTCGAGGTTAGTTGTTCAAACCCCATGTTGCATTCATATGTTATAGATTTTCTCAATCCTCCTAGCAACCCAACATTGGAATAAGATGAGAAACAAAATGAGTTTATCTTGCCCATTGTTATATCTCACATCGGACAAGGAGGAAAGTTACTGGATATATATATAAGTCCTTCTTAACCATGTGGACACGTTTTAAAGTCGTGAGGGCCTAAAGTAGACAATATCTATACAATTGGGTGCAAATAGTTACATGATATAATGAGGATATTGTATGGTTAGGGGTTGTTTGTCATGTTCCATATAAGATAGGGGGAACTATATATGTATGGGTCCCTCCTAATCATGTAGACTCATTTTGAAGTTGTGAGAGCCTCTTCCTCTTTGAACCCAGAATAGACAATATTTACACGGTTGAGTGTGGGTCATTATTAACACATATATCATAAGTTGCAGTCCAAGATATGGCACATCTTTACACTCTATTTGGGCCCATTTTTCCAAATAAAAATATACATGAAAGAAGAGAAATCAAGTTTGAAGCAGTGGCCCAATCCACCTAGCCAATGGTTTGATCATTGGTCCATCTGGTTTAAGAGCGGTTTGATGGCAATCCAACCTAATTAGGCTACTCGAATCAAATTAGGCTCCGGACAACGATTGAACTGACTAGTCTGGTATGATTTTTAAAAACATTGCTTTTCTTTTTCTTTCCTTCATTCTCCACACCATCATACCCATGATGACTATCACTCTCACCATTGGCGATGTCATTGCCGATGATGCCACTAACAACCAGCAATCCTCTTTGACACCAATAGTCGCTTCTTCTTGGCCACTTCTTCTTCTTCTTATTCTCTCTCTCTCTCTCTCTCTCTCTCTCTCTCTCTCTCTCTCTCTCTCTCTCTCATATCATACTCATGACTCCCACACCATCACCCCATCATGAGCACCACCATCGCCATCCACGATGAAGCTTACCACAAGTGGCTATTGTCACTTCGACACCAACAATACCTACATCATCTCTCCACCACGACACTCATTCCTTCCATTGTCATTTCAAAAGTTTCAAAAATGGTAAGTCTTCCTTTTTTTCTTCCTTTAGATCTTCATAGTGCATTGTTTAGAGACTTAGGTTCTGCTGTGTTGGGCTTTGGATTTTGTTTATGGGCTTTGAAGATATTGGGCTTTCATGGTTGTTGATTTGGGCTACTAATTTATGTGATTTGGGCTTGTATATTTATTGGATATTAAATTGGGCTTGAATTATTGGATATTGTTATTGGGTCTGCTTAAATTTATTTGATTTTTGTTGATTGGACTTGTTTGTATTTGGGCTCGTGTTTTGGCATTAGACTAAGGATGAAAAGAGGCAAACTTGGTGCATAATGTATTGGTGGAAGACAATTGGAGCAGTTGAAGATAGGGCATGGGTAGAGCATAAGCTTCTCAAGAGGATGATTGCATAAAAAGAGGGGAGCAAAAAATGAAAAGGAGATCCTTATCCTCATTTTTGCTTCTATTTGTTTTGTTATTCATTACCTTGTACATATTTTATTTCATTTATTTTGATATCCTGTAAATATATAATCATCCAATTAGTTTTGTTGCTTATCCACATTTTTGCTTGTATTTGTTTTGTTATTCATTACCTTGTACATATTTTATTTCATTTATTTTGATATCCCGTAAATATATAATCATCCAATTAGTTTTGTTGTTGATCTATTTATTCATTTAATGTTCCTTTTTTTCTGTTTGTGGAAAGAAACCCTAATAAAATCTTGTTTCAAAAATTCTTTTTTTTAATAAAACTTCTCTTTGGAATAAAGATTTAACCTTTTCAAAAAAAATGGAATATTTTTTAATAGAATTGTAACTATATATCTTGTTTAATGATTTGAATAAGGAAATAAAAAACAAAAAAATATTATCAAGAGAGAAAAACAAAAAACCTTTTTTAAAAAACAAATTGTAATTTTTTATATGAAAGTTAAAAAAGTAACAATTTTAGAATAAAAAAAAATTTTAAAATATAGTTTTTTTTAATAAACTGGAATTTCTTTTTTTAACAAATTAAGTTAAAAAATCATTTTGGATTAGAATTATTTTATAAATTAAATTGCAAAAACCTTTTTTTCTTTTAAATAAATAAGAAATAAGCAAAATTCCTATAAACTTGTATTTTATTTATTTATTTTAAAAAAAGAATTTTTTATCTCTTTCTAATTAAATTTGTAAAAAATATTCATTTAATAAATGTCAAGCGAAAATTCTTTTGGATAAAGTAATAATTTATTTATTTATTTTTAATAAAAAGGCAAGATTCTTTCTCCTAAATAAAATTATGAGAAGATTTTTTTTTTTTTTTAAAAAAATAAAAGGTCAATAAAATTTTGTTTTTAGATAGAATTGTAAAAATTCTCTTTAAAAGGCAAAAATTCTTTATTTTATTTTTTTTATTTAATGAAGTTGTGAATAGAAATCCCAATTTAGTAGAAGTTAAGGAAAATTCTCTTTTTGTAGATAAGGTTGTGATTTTTTAAAATAATTAAAGCAAAATTCATTTTATATCAAATTTATAAAAATTCCTTTTAAAAATAAATAAATAAATAAATAATAAAAATAAGATTGGACCACTTTTGTTAATAAAATTGGAAAAATTGTTTTTTTTTTTTTTTTTTTTTTTTTTGTTTTTTTTGTTTTATAAATAAATTTGGATAAACCATTGTTTAATAAATTCAAAACCTTTAAAGACAAACAATAAATTTAAAATTTCTTTTAAGTCCTAATAAAATTGTAAAACTTTTCTAGATAAAATCTTTTTTTTTTTTTTCATTAAATCCTTTTTAATAAAATCAAATAATAAATCATTTTTTGGTAAATTATAAGGGGACTGAAACATTTTTTAATAATTTTTTTTTGTTGTAAAATTACAAAATGAAAGGAGAAGAAAACAAGAAAGAGAAATTAGAATGTAGAAAGAGAATAGAATAGATTTTCATTAGAGGTATCTCCCTTTTATAGGGAGTCACAAAGAGATATACATCAATATGGATGATCATCCACAAGTTCCCATAATCCGATAAATTCTCATATTTTATAACACTCTCCCTTGGATGATCATAAGAATATGCCTCATTAAAACCCTACTAGGAAAAACCCCACGGGAAAAAACTCTAGTGAAGGAAAAAGAGTACAATATTCTTTTGGATTACTATAACTGCCTCGTTAAAAACCTTGCTAGTAAAACCCAATAGGACAAAACATGGACGAAGGAAAAAAGAGTGCAGTATATCCATATTATCATTCTCCCTCTCATGTAAACATGATTATGAATTCTTCACCATTTCAAAATGGTATATCTCTCAATCTTCATATTCCAAAGTCATACCTTAACTTTTTCAATGTTGTCGAAGGTAACGCCTTTGTGAATAGATCTGCTAGATTATTGCATGACCGAATCTGTTGAACATCGATCTCGCCTTTCTTTTGGAGCTCATGAGTATAGAAAAATTTAAGGAGATATGCTTAGTTCTATCACCTTTTATGAATCCTCCTTTAATTTGTGCAATACAAGCAACATTATATTCATGTAATTTGGTTGCATTGCCTCTGATGGAAGATAGTCCACATGTTTCTTGAATATGTTGGATCATTGACCTTAGCCATATACATTCACGACTTGCTTCATGAGTTGCTAATATTTTTGAATGATTTAATGATGTGACCACCATTGTTTGTTTGACAGATCTCCATGAGATAGCAGTACTATTATAATTAAACACATATCCTGTTTGTGACCTACATTTATGTGGATCTGAAAGATATTCTGCATCTGCATATCCAAGCAATTGTTGCTTTGATTCCTTTGAGTAAAATAAACCCATATCAGCAGTTCCGCGAAGATAATGCAATATATGTTTGATACCATTCCAGTGTCTTCGAGTTGGAGCGGAACTGTATCTTACTAATAAATTGACAGAAAAGCAATATTTGGATGTATACAATTGGCAAGATACATAAGTGCACTAATAGCACTAAGATATGTTACTTCAGGACTAAGTAATTCTTCCTTCTTTTCGCAAGGACAAAATGGGTCATTTTTCACATCAAGTGATTAGACAACCATTGGAGAACTTAAAGGATGCATTTTATCCATAAAAATACTTCAAAACTTTCTTAATGTATGTTGATTGATGTACTAAATCTACATTTGGAAAATGCTTGATCTGCAGGCCAAGACAAAATTTTGTTTTTCCAAGATATTTCATCTCAAATTCCTTTTTCAAGTAATTTGTTGTTCTTGTGAGCTATTCAGGAGTTCCAACAAGATTTAAGTTATTAACATACATTGCAATAATTGCAAATCCGGTTTCTAATTTCTTAATGAAGATGCATCAGCATATAGGATTATTCACATACCCTTTTTTTAGCAAGTATTCGCTAAGGCGATTGTACCACATGCGTCCAAATTGCTTTAATTCATACAAGGATCGTTGTAACTTGATTGAGTACATGCTACAAGGCTTTGTACAATTTGCTTCAGGCAATTTAAATCCTTCAGGGATTTTCATGTATATATCATTATTCATGGATCTATATAAATATGCTGTAATAACATTCATGAGACGCATATCTAGTCCTTTTGGGACTACCAAATTAATTAAGAAATGAAATGTGATTGCGTCCATGACGGGAGAGAATGTTTTCTCGTAGTCAATACTAGGTTTCTGCGAGAAACTTTGTGCTACTAATCGCACTTTATATTTTATGATCTCATTATTCTTATTGCGTTTTCATATAAATACCCATTTGTACCCAACAGGTTTTACATCTTCAGGTCCAAAAACTTCTCATTTTGTTAATGAGTTTAACTTTGTCTGTATAGCTTCTTTCCATTTTGGCCAATCATTTCTATGTCGGCATTCTTCCACATTTCGTGGTTCAGGATCTTCATAATTTCTTATGGAGGCCGCTTGGAAAGTGAAAATAATATTATTTTGATCCCATTTTTCTCCCGTGTATACATAACTTATTGAGATCTCACAATTTTCAGGTACCTATGCCTCTTCAGGGGCTTCTCGTTCAATATGTGCCTCTTTAGGGGCTTCTTGCATTATTTGTGCCTCTTCCAGGGCTATAGATTTATCAATTTTAAACTGATTAGTTAATTTTTATGGCCTTTTTTAGAGTGCCAAGTTTTTCTTGGGTTCTCCTCTTCTGGGGAGTTACATCCTTTGAGCCGACAAGTCTACTACACTTAAGGCGTATCTTAGATTAATTTGTTAACTGTCCTATAGGGACATCAATCCATGTTGGAGTATTTGCAGCCGGGATATATGACTTTGTCACTTTCTTTGTATCAATGAATGCATCTGGTAATTGATTTGCAAGATTTTGCAAGTGAATGATCCTTTGAACTTCTAGTTCACATTGATTTGTACGAGGATCAAGATGAGTCAAAGTCAATGCATTCCAAATAATTTCACGCCATTCTTCTGAAACTGGCTCTTCTCCCCCTAACGGCGAGATAATTGTCTCATTAAAATGATAATCTGCACAACAAATCATTCTACATTTTAAGTGTATAGGTAGACTAGTCACCAAATAAAAACTTCTGGTTTTGTAATGTACATCCATATGACCTTTTACCCCGGGGGACCAAGTTGGTCTTACAAGATTCTTTTGGATCTATCATCGTATAAAGTGTCATTCACATGGAATCAAAGACTACTAGTGACATGGTATAAGCTCTTCTGGAGCCTTTAATCAGGTTTCTATCACCTGATATGGTATTAACATTGTTTGTCATCAATGTTGTACAATTAATGAGACAAGAGTTTCATCAAAGTAACGAGTCATAAAACATTGTCATAAAGACCTCGTCTTTATAGAGTTAAAGAAATATTATCATAGAGAAAGAGTTAAAATCAATTGGAAAATATTAGTCATCGAAGATGACATAATAAGTTGTGTAAAAATAATGAGAGCATATATAACACAATAAAACAAATGTGAAAAGATAATTTAAAGTTATATATTCTTAAATATCTCACACATTTGATTTTGTAAGTGTAGAGCAATTTATAGATGAAATAATAAGGAAGTATTTCAATAATCAAACTAATTGTAGTGATAGATCAATAATTTTAATCAAAATATTATTATGATCTAAATTAATGTGTAAAAATTAATTCATAAATCAAAATTTCAAGAGAACATATCATGATTTAAAGCATCTTGTTGTCTCAAAACTTTAATTGAAGTACTACAAATCCATCTGAAAATATATGTAAAGATATAACATGATATATTGAGAACAATAGTTGAACCTATTGTAATTTCAAAATTATTTTGGATAATGAAATTATTGCATTAATGAAAATACCATATGTGGCAACATGCAATAATATATATTATTTTATATAACTCAAAATTTTTGAATCATAAAAACATATCTTAAAGAAAATTGACATGCAAAATCAATTTATTAATCATATGACCAAGTCATATACTTCACATGTATCCAAAGAATCTCAATTTTCTAAATCAATTAAACAATTAGAATAAAAAAAGTATTCCAAACTATCACCTCTAATACAAAAATATCATGCAATCCAAATTTCCACATCTATATGTAAATTTTTTTACTAATGACAGTATAACTTCTAATAATAGAAATTTATAAAAACTATCAAACACTTACCTATTTGTATAACTTGATATACAAAATGTTAATCTTTTGATAATATGTAAATATTATCTATATGCTTGTTATCATAGCTTCAGGTTATAATATATTTCATTATAACTTTTGGTTATATAAATTTCATAAAGTTGTACAAAATTATTGGTTAACAATTTTGTTCTCTATAGCTTCTAACTATAAGAAAGTACATATTAACAACTTTGGCATAACCTTTGATTAGCACAAAGAATATTAATTTTCTTATTTTCATAACTTCGGGTTATGAATAATAATATTTATATAACTTCTGGTTATATAACAAAAGTTTTTTAAAAATTATGTATCTTCTAGGTACATAGTTGTTCATTGACAATTTTGTTTTGAATAACTTCTGGTTATATAAGAGAATTAAAAATTATATGCATAGCTTCTGGTTATGAAACAATTGTTAATAAAAATTGTTTTCCATAATTCTTGTTGTGAAAAATAAGTGAGTACGAAATAAAAATTAAAGCCAATATTTTTCATAACTTTGAGTTATGATTATTTTGTCAAAACAAGAAAATATTCAAATTTGTACATAGCTTCAGGCTATGAACTATTTATATATAATTTCTAGTTATACAATATAATTAAAAGAAATTAAAGAAATTAAAAGTTAATATCTTTCATAACTTCAGGCCATGATTATTTTGTCAGAACAAGAAATATTTAAATTTGTACATAGCTTCAGACTATGAACTATTTTTTATATAAATTTGTGCATAACTTTAGGCTATGAACTATTCATTGTGTAGATTTGTGCATAACTTCAAGTTATAAACTTTCATTATATAGATTTATACATAGCTTTAGGCTATGAACATTTATTTATTTATTTTATAACTTCTAACTATATAATATTGTTTGGTATAACATCCAGTTATACCGTATAATTAAAAATAAATAATTAGAGATCATATACATAACTTCTGGTCATGTATTTGTAATTTTATAATTTTTCTCATAACTTTTGGTAATAGGGATTGCACATATTTTTCATAACTTCTGATTATGAATTTACCCTATAATTTATAATTTATCCCATAACTTCTAGTTATAGGGGTTGTACATATTTTTTAGAACTTCTGGTTATGAATTTACCCTATAATTTATCTCATAACTTCTGGTTATAGGGATTGTACATATTTATATATTCAAATAAAATAAGCGAAAATAGAGAGTTAAAAGGGTGATAAAGTAGAAAATCATGATATAAGTTTATCACATACCTTTTTATGAGAAAGAAGAGAGAAAAATCTTTCTATTTCTCTGAAGGGAAGAACATTTTTCTATTTTTCTGAAGGGAAGAACATCTTTCTATTTCTCTAAAGAGAAAAACGTTTTTCTTATTTCTCTGAATAGAGAAAAATCTTTATATTTCTTTTGTAGAGACTATTCATGTTGATAACGTGTTGTAAAATTATAAAATGAAAGGAGAAGAAAACAAGAAAGAGAAATTAGAATATAGAAAGAGAATAAAATAGATTTTCATTAGAGGTATCCCCCTTTTATAGGGAGTCACAAAGAGATATACATCAATATGGATGATTATCCACAAGATCCCATAATTCGATAAATTCTCATATTTTATAACATTTTTGTATTAATAAAATTAGATTGAATTTTGATATTTTTATAAATAAAAGTGTGAAAGTCTTTTTTATTTAATTGAAATATCTTTTAAGATAAATTAGAATTTTATTTTAAAAAAATAATTTGTAAAAAGACATTTTCTTAAATAAAAATTAAAATGTTTTTGTAAATAAAATTGTAAAAAATCATTCTCTTCCTAACAAAGGTAAATAACAATCATTTTATTGTATATAAAATCAAATTCGTTTTTTTTTTATTAAATTGTTTTTAATAAACTCTTTTGACAATAATAAATGTAAATAACTTTCTTGAAAATTAACACAATTGAAATTGAATCAAATCATTTATTGAAATAAATTGAAACTTTTTGTTTGGAATTAAAAAAATGGAAATCATTAATTCAAAATTGTTTTTAATAAACTCCTTTAGAAATTCTTAAAAAGTATTTTTTTGAAATATTTTTTTAATCATTTTAATAAATCAATTTGTAATTCTCTTGTCATTCTTTTTATACATTCTTGTAATAAGTTGTTATCATTATTTTCATGTAAATTTATTTGTATCATTATGTTCTTTGTATTCATGATTAATTAATTAATTGTCATGGTTTTTTTTATTCATTTAATAGAGATCGTAGGTATACGAGTTTAGAGGAGTGTTATGGCTATTGTATCTTCTTGATAAGTAACCTAACCTCAAATCTAGATTCAGTTTTTATAGATATATCTTTTCCAAATAAAGAGTCGCACAAGTTTTCTTTCTTATTTTGTTTCTTTTTTAAAAATAAATTAAAATAAGTGGCAACTCTAACTTTTTTTTTAAAAATAAAAAATAAAAAATAAAAAATCAATTTTTTCACAAGTAAAAAACGAGTCTTGCCATTGAGTAAGAATACAGGTGAAAAATGTGGGTCCACATATCTCAATTGTTTTATAAATGTAGCATGTTTTTAGTTATTGAAATTCAAAACTCCACCATAACCAAGAATGAAAATATCGATAATCATGGATATATCGGTACTTCGATTTTACGGATGTATCGGATATATCGAAGATATATCAACGGATATTTTGGAAAAAAATATCGGTAGACTTAAAATTGTTAAAAATTCATGGAAATGCAAGGAAAACTTCATAATAATATAATTAGAAGTATAATAGACATTTTAAAATTGTTTTATTGAAAAATTTGAAATACATATGATATAATTTGCGATATTAGATGTAATTATATCGTGTCGATCTATAAGAAATATTAATTTTGTAATTGTTCTCATTATAAAGTCATATAAAATACTTCATTTCATTAAATAGCAATAATTTGTACACATTACATTGCAATGTCCCTTTAGTACCAAAATGAGGATCGATGTAGTTCAATGGGATTGATAGATGAAGGAACCCCGTCTTACTGTTGGAGACAATATTGGTAACAACTCAATGAGCTTCGATAATATTGGTTAAAAATTCTAACATGCCATGCATATATCTCTTGAGTCCTGCCCATTGCCTCTACATAGATAGGATACTCAAAGTTCACCCATGTGTTAATGCCCAATCCTCTTTCCATCTGATATGGAACTTGGTATGACATTTGTCTAGAAGGTGAATAACATGACATACCATACTCTTCATCTATTGAACTTGAAGGTTGACCATAACTCATCACATGAGGAGGGTAGACATTAGCCTCATTCGAGGAGTCACTAAATCGAGTCCCTATACTCATAGATTCAAAACTCTCTGAAAGTAACTCCTCGTTATATAGTTCCATCATTCGTTCTCTTCCTCTATAAGGCTTCCTAATAGCTCTTATGCTTGGACCAGCTCTTCTAGAGCCATGGTCTTCATCCTGTGTTCAGTGTGTGAAATCATTTTCACAAGTAAATTGGTTGATTGGATATTGACTATGTTGACGTTCATTAATATCTCCTCCCGCATTATCACCTCCATCATCAGTTCCACCTCTTGAACCATCGTAACCAGAAGCAGAAGTACCTGCAGCACTAAGTCTACCACTATGGCCAACACTTGTGGAGTCAATCTCTTGGTGGGAATTCAAAGTCGCATGAATTGAATCATCAGTATCTTTGCTAAAACTTTCAAAGTGAACTTCTTCGGACAACACACATTCAACATTAACTCCAAATTCTCGAGCATGAGTGGCAATTTGTGGATCAAGATTTCCAACTTCATCATTCAAGTGTATAGGCCTAACCCATTGGAACAACTAATTATCTTCTTCTTCACCCACCTCAGCTGAAATGTCAAGAAGATCAAGGTAATTTTTTTCAGCAACTCGATCATTTTCTGCCTCCATATCGCGTAACTTTAGCCTCATATTATAGTAACAAAAAACTAATTGCTCCAATCGAGGGTAAGCCAAACGATTTCGTTGCTTTGTGTGGATGAGAGCAAACGTGCTCCAATTTCTCTCATAGGCAGTAGATGACACAGTTTGTGAGAGAACTTTGAGGGCTAACTTTCTCAATGTAGGTGTTTGATTCCCATACATAAACCACCATTCAGTTGCAACCAATTTGATAATCATATAAATACTTATGTGGTGAATTTACAATAATAATAATCAATTTTTTCCTATAAAGACTCACCGGGCACCATGGTTGACCTTGCTGCAATTGTTGCTCGATCACCGAATCCTCTTTTTGCATCTCAAAAAAGCACAAGCTATGTATTCAACATTTAATTTGTTAATATCATATTTGTTAGTAAACGTTCAAATAAATTGATGAATGAAATTATTATTTTATAGACAAAAATAACAGTTTTTTATTTACCTCATTTCCAAATTGACCAAGTGATTCAGTAGTTGGATCTAATTTTACAAAAACATCATGGACCGCTTGAAGTAGTTCTGGATCACTACCAACTCCACGTCTATATTGAAATCTTGGATTCAAGAAGTATGCTATAATAAAATTAAGTAGAGTTAGTGTTTTTTTAAACAAAATTAAATACAGAGTAAAAACTTATAAAGATATATAGTACTTAAGTACTTACTGCATGAAGTGGATGTTTTAGTGTTTTCTCCCAACGATCTTGTATTATTTTGAAGATCCAATCTCTAGCTCCTTGACGCGCAAGGTTCTCTTTCATCACGTGCATAAGCTCGTACACAAATGACATTGTGGGAAAAACTTCAGAATCTATAAGTCAAAGCACCATGTATAATGACTTATATAATGAAACTATATTTGTCAATCTGTCCCAATACGCATGGTCAAACAATAATTGCTCCAACTCTCGTTCAAGTTTTGTTCCATTGAGCTTGTGTTGTGCCCAATCATCACTCATAGACAATTTTTTCAAATCAACCATTTTTTTAAGAAGATTGTCAAGAGCAATATAATTGGTAGCAAACCTTGTAGCTCCTGATCGAACAATGTCTCCACCATAATATGTTCTCATTTGTGCTAGTAACCAACCATGATTGTAAATGAAGTTGGTTATCTTGCGAGCATTGTTTATCACATCGATAACATTGGGTCTTTTACCAATGTCTTCAAAGATTAAGTCGATGCAGTGTGCGGCGCACGGAGTCCAGTATAAGTTATACTTCTTCATCAATTGTTTCCCTGCTTTCATGAACGCCGACCCATTATCTGTGACAATTTGGACCACATTTTCTTTACCGACTTCTTTGATAATAGTCTTCAATAGGTCATATATATACTTGTGGTCTTTGATATAGTTCAATGCATCGACTGACTTAAGAAAGATCGTGGTCCCTTTAAAATAAACCATGAAATTAATAATACTTAATTTCATGGGCCCTGTCCATCCATTTGACATTATTGTGCACCCATATGTTTTCCATTTTTCTCTTTGTTGGTTCACATAAGCTTTCATTTCTTTGTACTCCATTTCCAAGTACTTGTGCTTTATTTCATATGGAGATGGAAGTTCGATTCCCATTCCTACACTTCATATATAAAAAATATGTAAAACATGTCACAAAAGACTATACTTACAAAAAGTATAACACAATATAACATTTCAAAAATTAGTAATTACCTGCTTGTTGTGCACCAATAATCATATTCTTGAAGTGATGAGACTTTGCTTTTGCGGGTGCGACGCTCTCATAAATGAAGAATTTGCTGATTAAGCGTCCCATAGTTTCTTTAATTGCACCGCCCTTGAATATATCTTTAATATTTTTTTGTTTTGCTGCAGAAGACTTTTAAAGCGAAGGGGCAATAGGGGTGATTGCTGCGAATGTCGCATACTCTGTGATTTTCGCATCGTCGATGGTATACTAGTAGACTGTGAAGACTCCCCCATTTTGCGTTTGCTTCCTACAATATTCTCATGTTGTTCACGTTCCCATTTTGATGCTTTCGAGGCATGAACTGCAGATCGATATGCATCCCGCTCATCTGGGTGCATATCTGCCGAATACATATACACATCCTCATCCTCAGCATCTTCATCATCATCTTCGTCTACCAAATGTGTATGATGAGTCCCCATTGTGCCACGTAATTGAACACGAATGTCTTCAATATCAGCATTTTTCTTTGCTTTTGCTTTTTTTTTTTTGTCATGCACCAGCAATCGTATCTCTTCTTTCACTTCGAGTGGCACTCTCGGACACTTTTTGGTGTTGTTATGCGGGTCTTTATGTGTTAAATGGAACTTGAATCACATGATGCCTCCACTTTTCATCACCAACCCACAAAAATTACAAATTGTTCCATTTCGGTTACCCTCAATTGGTTAACAATACTTCCAAGTCGGATCTTGCCCTGGCATGGCAAAACCACCTTCACTAGCCATGCTAAATCTATTGCAATAAAAAGACACTTGAATGTGATTTCAATGTAAACAAAAATCAAGTCAACATTTAAATTTAAATTTATGAGAAATGTACAAAATAATGACAAAGAATGAACATAGTTGATATTCCATATATAGTAGTTCATGTTAATTAAACTAATTAAATAATTTAGATAAGTTAATTTTTTGAATCTAAATGTAATTCTATGATAAATTTACTAAATTAAAAATTAATCATAATTGAATATGAAAATAAATCACGATAATCATAAAAATTGAACATATTTAATATTCCATATATGGTAGTCCATGTTAATTAAACTAATTAAATAATTTAGCTAAGTTAATTTTTTGAATCTAAATGTAATTCTATGATAAATTTACTAAATTAAAAATTAATCATAATTGAATATGAAAATAAATTGCGATAATCATAAAAATTGAACATATTTACTATTTCATATTTCATATATAGTAGTTCATGTTAATTAAACTAATTAAATAATTTAGCTAAGTTAATTTTTTGAATCTAAATGTAATTCTGTGATAAATTTACTAAATTAAAAATTAATCATAATTGAATATGAAAATAAATCGCGATAATCATAAAAATTGAACATATTTAATATTTCATATATGGTAGTTCATGTTAATTAAACTAATTAAATAATTTAGCTAAGTTAATTTTTTGAATCTAAATCTAATTATATGATAAACTTACTAAATATAAAAATTAATCATAATTGAATATGAAAAAAATCCTAATAATCATAAAAATGAACATATTTCATATTCAAAATATACTAGTTCATGTTAATTAAAATAATTAAAAAATTTAGCTAAGTTAACTAGTTTAATCTAATTCTAAATGTGAAACTAAATCACAAATAATCATCTAAAATAAACGTATCAATTTATAATTAAATAATCAAATTAACCTAAGTTAATTCAATAAAAATATAAAAATTAATTACTATTGAATGTAAAAATAACATTAAATCATCCATATTGCAAACATACTAATTAATTGAAAATACATGAATTAATTACAATTAAAAATAAACATACCTTAAAATGATTGAATAATTGAGCAACCTTAGAAAAAGTTGGAGTAATGAGAGAGTAAATGAAGAATGAAAGCAAAAATGGATGAAATTGATGGAAAATTGGCTATTTATAGAAGAAATTTGGGCCAAAATAGCCGTTGGAACATTAATTTACCGTTGAAATTCAAATCTGGCCGTTGGATCACAAACTGGGAGCAATTTGGCCGTTGGATCACATTATTACCATTGGAATCGCATCTGGGTCGTCGAATCAATACGGGCGTGATCTGGGCCGTTAGATCACGCTGAGAGAGGAGCGAAAAATCGCCAAAAAATCGGCGATTTTCTACAACCACAGGTGATTTTCCAGTAAAATTGCCGATTTATTGACTTTCACCGATATATCGCCGATATATTGGCGATTTTTTGCGAAAAATCGTCCCTCTGATTTTCCTCCATGACCATAACTCACTTTCAACATCATTTGTTCCTTACTTATAAATATTATTTAATACATATTATTTTATAAAAAATTAATTTAATATTAGCATTTGTTTTATAATTTTCTTAACATTTCATTCAAGATTTTCCTATTTTTTTGGGGCTAATTTTCATGATTTTGGGCATTTTTACTTAAGTTTCATTGACATCAATAAATCAGAACATTGGCATTTCAAGTGGGACTATGCTAGGGTGTCAAATCTCCATTTACGAAAAGAGAATATACGTATATATAAAAAATTATCAATTCGATATCTACGAAAAGAGAATACATGCATATAAGGTGTATGTACATAAAAAAGTTATCCCTTCCACCTTGGAAAAGAATGAAAATAGTTAGTGTTTTATATTAGACTCCACTTTCTAAGTCTCCTAGCCCCAAGGCCATCCAATAGGATTTCGGTGATTATCATGCATAAGGGGATCCATGCACAATTTCACCAAAATGATCAAGGTATAAAAAGAATAAGAGCTAAAAAGACCCGAAAATCAGACTGCTCATACACACCATGTTTGGTGTAATTTTTTTTTCTCCTTCTCCTTGTTTCATAGGTGTCATACATCTTGCTGCTTGGAGATCCATTATCCTATAAGACCCTGAATCACAACAAAAACCACCCCAAAAATCAAAGCTATTTCAATTTACAGTTGGTTAATGAATAACATAAATAATTTTACTGATTTTGATATAGTTTTACACCATTAAATTACCTCATCAATCAGGAAAACTTTGCAGTAACCAGGCACTGGAGTCCCTTGAGTTCACCATCTTCATCAGTTGCACCAAAATTCATAACCATTATTGATCCTTCCTCAGCTCCCAGACCATCTGTTTTCGATCAGCCCTCAAATGGGAAGCTGCAAAATCAATCCTCACAGGTCATGATGGACCCGTGCTTGGGAATCACCTATGGCGCATCAGAATCTTCAGATCTGCTATGATGACTATTAATACTTCTATGTTTCCACTATACTATTTCCTGGATTCTTTAAAACCTTTCTGCCTTTCTCCAAATCTCTCACCATGGCAACATCATCCCATCTCTGAGCAGCTGCAAATATATTACACAAAAGAGCATACCTCCCACCATGGTGTGGCTCCAAATCAATGAGACGTTTGCCAAGCTCTTCACCTAGCTCAACTTGGCCATGAATTCTACACGCCCCTACAAGGGCGCCCCATAACTCAGGATGGGGCTTCATTGGCATTCTCTCCACAAAATCTAGCGCTTCCTTAACTAGCCCCGCACGCCCGAGCAGATCAACCATGCAACCGTAGTGCTTCAGCTGAGGTTTTATGCCATAAACTTGAGTCATCATGCTGAAAAGCCATCGACCCTCTGTGATTAACCCTGAGTGGCTGCACCCGGTCAGCAACGCAATGAAGGTTATGGCATTAGGAGAAGGACCCACAAACTGCATTTTCCAAAACAACGACAATGCTTCCTTCCCACATCCATTTAAGGCCAACCCTGCTATCATTGAGTTCCATGAATTCACATTCCTTTCGGACATCAAATTGAAGACTCGTGCAGCATCAAGGATGCTCCCACATTTGCCATACATGTCCAACAGCACTGTACCTAATGTCACATTAATCCTCAGCTTCTTCTCTTTGATGTAGCTATGCAGCCACCGCCCTTCCTCCAACGCCCTCAGTTGAGCGCATGCGGAAACTGCACTGACCAATGCTGCTTGATTCGGAATCATCTTATCTCCTATCACCATCTCCATGAACAGCTCCAAGGCCTCATTGCACATCCCCAATTGCGAATACCCCGAAACCATTGCGCTCCATGATGCCGCGTCTCGGTCAGGCATCTCATCAAACAGCTTTCGCGCTTCGTTGATTCTACTGGACCCTGCATACCCTGAGATCATTGCATTCCATGAAACAGTATTCTTCAGCGGCATTAGATCAAATATTTTCCGGGCCTCATCAATCTGGCCCGAGTTAGAGAACCCAGTTATCAATGTAGTCCACGAAACAACATCAACCAAGCTATAACTTTCATCAAACACCTTCCAAGCAGATCGCAGTTCTCGAAAACATGAATACAAGGCGATCATGTTGTTCACAACGAAGACGTCGCGGTCGAGCCCGAACTTCACGACATGGGCGTGGAGTTGGTGACCAAGGAGGCTCGTGGGTGAGGCGGAAGAAGATTTGATGAGGAAAGGGAAAGTGAAATTATCAGGAAAGTGGCCTGCATGCAACATGCAGACGTAGAAAGTGACGGAGTCGAGAGTTCTGGAGGAGGCCATGATGATGGTATTGAACATGAAGGGGGACGGGTTGTGGGTGTGAAGGAAAATGGTTTTGGCGTGGGGGAGGTCGGAGGCGGAGGGGGAGAGGGCGGCGCAGGCGAGAAGGCGGGTGACGGTGAAAGGGTGGGAGGCGAGGCCGGAGACGATGAGGTGAGCATGGGCTTGGTGGAGGTGGGAGGTGGCGGTGAGAGCAGTGAGGGCTTGGGGGAGGGATGGGTGGTGGAGTTGCTCTATAATCCTTGCTGCCATCCTCATGTTTTTAGTTTTTTAGTCTTTTTGGCTTCCGATGTTTTGTGTTATAAACTTGTAATTAAAGAGCATTTTTAGAAAGAACGAACCAAATCGAATTTTATCAAACTAATGTGGTTTTTTTTTTTTTTCGTGGGAGGGGGGGCGGGCGGCGTGGTAGTGGGGGGTTGGGTTGGTTTCAAAATTTCAATTTTATGATAGTTAATTTGATGAAAAACAGAAATGTGGATGCCAAGGACTCGAATGGAATTCCAAAATATGGGCCTAGAGTCAAAGGTTTGATCCTATGATTGCATAAAATTTGGATTCACAATTAGCTTGTCAAGCTAATATTTTAAAAATATTTAGGGTTTGATTGACCATGACATTAATTAAAAAATAATTTTTATTTTTAAAAAATAAAAAAATTGTTTTATAAAATTCATAACAGTGTTTTACCGTTCTTCTCTATTTTCAGTTTTTTTTTTTAAATAAAACAAAATAAAAAATAATTTTTAAAGAAAAAATAAAGTTGTTTTGACTCGGTTAAAATAAAAACTAAAGAAATTTAAAAAAATCAATTTTTTTTTCTTGTACCAGTTATGAGAATCTTCAAATATGATATTCATTATACACGTTTTTTTGTTTTTTTTTTTTTAAATTTCCTTTAATTTTTCTAAAATTTTTCATTAGGTAAATAAATTTCAAATCAAGCTATATTTTATACATAAAATTTATTAATTTTTTAAAAATAATTCAAACCTAAAAATCGATTTTAATTAGCATTAAATAGTCATAAAACTCAATAACATTAGAAAGTTATAAATCAAAATTTATTTTTAATGATTTGGTTAGTTTCTTATGAACAAAAATTGGTGAAGAACACCCAATTTACGAACACCCAAAAATTGGTTAGTCTCTTTATATAGAATTATTATTTTCCAAGTTTTTTCATTAGGTAAATGAACACCCAATTAGACAAGAATTAATGTATAGGATTTATTAATGAGTTAAGTAATTTTTAAAATAATTTAAAAATGATCTAATTAATATAAGAAATTTACGAACAAAAATTGGTGTGGAAGAACTCTATTATTTATTTTTTTACATAAAATTATTATTTTATGATTTTTTTTTCACTAAGCAAAGGAACTTCAAATTAAATAATACTTAATAAGTTGGATTTATTAATGAGTTTAATAATTTTTAAAATAATTTAAAACTCAAACAAAAAGTCCATTTATCCCAAAAATTGGTTCATAATGCCTTTATTATTATTATTATTTTTTTTTACATATAATTATATTTTTATAAATTTTCTCACTATAAGAATCAACTTTAGATCAAGTGACACTTTTTATTACATCTATTAATGGATTTGAATTTTTTTTAAATAATTTAAAACTTAAAAAAGAAATCTAATCACTAAAAAATATTATGAGTTATGACTTTATTATTTCTCCTATACCCATAACTATATTTTTGAAAATTTTTCACTTGGTAAATGGATCATAAATTAAGAAGACATAATTAAAAATTTAAATTCTTTAACAAATCTTTTATTTTTCAAAATAATTTGAAATTCAGAAAATTGATCAAATTAATTACTGATAAAATCAAAACATTCTAAAACATTCTATTTATAATTGAGTACTAAACATATGTATATAATGAAAAACTTGACTCATTTACAAGTTTAAAAAGTTATTTTTCGTAATTCATTTTAAATAAAATATTATTAATAATTATTACTTTTAAATTATTTTCATTTTTAACAAAAAAGTTTAAGATGTTAATATTCTTATGTTTCTAACTTATGCTAAAATAGTATTTTTTATAAATATATATATATAATTTATGATTTTATTATAATGTTACTATTCATATTTTACTAAAAACTATTCATTTTTTAACTTATTTGTAATTACAAAACTATAGCAAAAAATGAAACAAAATTTCATCAAATTTTGTTTTCTTCGACCCGAAGAGGTAGGAGAAATACAAAAAATAAAGTACAAACATCAAGTGAAATAATTGAAGGTGAAATAAGTGGTGAAACAAGTCAAAAAGATGCAACATATGAAATAAATGTAGTAACCAAAGAATCAATTATACACAAACAAATAAAACAAAAAGATAAGGATATAAGTATAGTAGAAAAAACATCAACATCAATTGACAAAATAATTCAAAAGGTTGAAAAAATTGAAAATGATGAGATACGTGAATTAACAAAAATTGAAAAAGAAGAAAACAACAAATCAATAAAAACAATAAATGAAATTCAAAATAAAAATAAAATAATAAATGTAGTTTATTTAAAAGTAGATAAACAAATATTTTTTTATGTTATAGATAAAATAGATGGTAAAGAAGCACAAAGAAAATATTTACAAAACTTAAAAAAAAAATATAATTCTCATGGAAAACATAAAGAAAACTAAAGAGATTAGACATAAGTAATACTATATGGATGAAATATTTAATAGATTTAAAAAGATTGAAAAACCCATAACTATTGAAGATTTGAAAAAAGAAATACAAGAAATAAGAAAAGAAACAAATCAATTAAAACAAGAAAATGAACAAATAAGAAATTTAATACCATACAAATAAGAAAATTATGCTGAAACATCTAACAATCAAAATCTAGGAATAATAATCCCCAATAAACTAACTTTTATAGAAGCATTTATTAATACAATATCTAAAATGGATTTTTAAAGATGGTATACAAATATAAGATTAATAGATGAAGATTTCGAAGTAGAAATGGTAGCACTAGTAGATTCAAGAGCTGCTATAAATTGTATACAAGAAGGACTAATTGATGGGATAAACAAAGTTTTTAAAAGCGAAAGCGTAAGGCGAGGCGTAAGCCTTGAGGTATTGAGGCGTAAGCTTTTTGAGCCTCACATTATATAATTAATTAATATTTTTGAAATATATAAAATAAATTAAAATAAAATAGCATAAATAAAAACATAAAAACAATTCATTAGAATAATAAAAAAAAAAGCATACTAGTTCCCTACTTTCACAAAAAAATAATTGACAAAATTTCTATATAACAATAATAACAATATAATTGACAAAAAAATAATAACAAGACATAATTGAAAGGAATTTAAAAATGAAATACAAAATTTAATTGGTTTAAATTAAAAAAAAACCAATATTTTTTTAGAGGAATTTAATTATAAAATAAAGAAAATTTGGGTGAAAATTAAAATTAAACCAGAAATAAAAAATTAATTTTAAGTAGCCAATTTATTAGAATATTTAAAAAATAAAAATGGATGAAGGGAGAAATGGCTTAAGAGCTTGGTCAAAATGATTGAATTGTTCAAGTGATTTAAATATGTATAGTTATATACATATATATTATGAGAGACATTTGATTTAAAAAAAAAAAAAATGGTTGAAGAGCTCCAACCGACTGCCACATATATATAATGAAGCATTTGATTAAAAATAAAAATAAAAATCATGAAGAGCTCCAGCCAACTGCCACGAGAGGACCAGAAGAGAGGACCAGCAGTGCCGACTGCCAAGAGAGAGACTGGCCTCTCTGTCACTGCCGACGACCATGGAAGATGGAGCCGACTGCCACGAGAGGACCAACTGACTGCCAAGAGAAAAACTAGCCTCTCTGTCACTGCTGACGGCCATGGAAGATGGAGAAAAAGATGAAGAGATGAAGTCGAGAGGGAGAAGCATGGGAGATTGCGACATACCTGGAGATGAATGAGAGGGATCGCCGTCGGAGAAGATGCCTGAGGTTGAGTACTCCGTCGCCGCTTGAGGTAGGGTTTCTTTTGGAGTTTTTCTCTCAAATTTGTGTTTGCTTTCAATCGGACTCAGGTTTTGCTTTAGGGATTACTTAGGGTTTTTTTTTTTTTTTTTTTAATTTCCATTCATGGCCACGTCATCTCCTACAAAGCGTGCGCCTTTTTCTTGGAGCTTAAAAGGCGCGATCAAAGCACGCCTCAGACACGCCTCGCAGGAAAAGGCGTATGCCTTTCAGGAGCTCCGCTTTATTTCTTACGCCTCAAGGCGTTTTGGCCTTGCCTCGCCCTAAGGCGCGCTTCAAGGCGCGCCCAATAAACGCCTTTGAAAACTTTGGGGATAAATATAAACAATGCACAACCAGGTTTTATCCCCTCTTGTGAGAACCTAATAGGAATCAATCAAATAGAGAAGCAAGAATTCACCCAATCAACAAATATATGAACACCAATAATTTTAGCGTGGAAAACCTTCTCCAATATGAGAAGTAAAAACCACGGGACCCTTAGGCCACTTAAAAACTCTACTAATATAATTAATAGGTTACACAATTCTCTCTAGATAAAACTAGAGGCATACATCAACCATATCTCAAGACAAATTGATCTTGGTAATTTCAACAACTTTGCATAAAAACAATGGAGAGATCTCACCAAACACACCACTGTTCTCAGATTGAAAGATAACTTTTTCAAACTCCAAATCCAATCTCCACCGTTCAAAATGAAGATCAATGAGTTCTGAAAGTGCTTTCCAAAAATCGGCTTAATCGAACCATGGATTAACCTTGATCGGAGTTCATGATCAAAACTGTCTGGATAGAAAATGCATCAAAACGGAGGCTCTGTTCTCGGACTGAAAGATGACCGTTCGGATCTCCACCGTTCAGATTGAAGATCAATGAGTCACGAACCTCTCCTCAAAATGTCAGGTTGATCGGCCCACAGACGGAGCAGAATCGGACCTTTGATGAAATCTGGGCAGTGAAGAAAAAACTGAATTTTTCTCTCTAACTTCAAAAAATGGTGGTTCTCTCTTTCTCTCTCTTTTCTCCTACCTCCGGTGGCTGCAAAAAATTAGAAGAAGAAGAAGAAGAGGGATTATTTTTCTAGTCCTTTTATATAAAGGCCTAAGAGGCCTTAAATTTTGGGTTCTTAATTTGGGCCTTCCACATGAGGAAAACCCCAACAAATCTTCCCCTTTTCGATTATGTGGAGGGACTCGCCATCTCGGCGATTGAACAACAAACTTCAAGCTTCTCCTTTGGTAAGGACTTCGTTAACATATCTGAGCCATTGTGATCGGTATGTATCTTCTCAAGTTCAAACAAGTTGTCATTGAGAGCATATCTCATCCAGTGATACCTCACATCAATGTGCTTTGATCTTGCATGAAAGGTAGAATTCTTACTAAGGTGAATGACGCTCTGGTTATCACAGTATACCACATAGCGCTCCTGTTTAAACCCGAGCTCATGTATGAAACGCTTCATCCACAATAACTCTTTACGTGCTTCTGCTGCTGCAATGTACTCTGCCTCTGTTGTAAAAAGTGCAACACATTTCTGTAGTCTTGATTGCCAAGACACAACACCTCCTGAGAATGTCATCAAATAGCTTGAAGTAGACCTTCTATTATCTACATCCCCTGCCATGTCTGAATCAGTGTAGCCAACAAGTACTGGTTTCCCACTTCCAAAAGTGAGTTTCAACTTGGAAGTGCCTCGCAAATATCTCATAATCCACTTGACTGCCTCCCAATGTAGTCTTCTTGGATTAGATAGAAAGCGACTAACAACACTAACTGCATAAGCTATGTCTGGTCTAGTACTTACCATGGCATACATCAAACTTCCTACTGCTGAGGCATACGAAACTCTTCTCATGTCTTCCTTCTCCTTATCTATAGAAGGGCTATGTCTGCTGCTTAGCTTAAAGTGACTAGCTAGAGGAGAACTAACCAGTGTAGCTTTGCTCATGTTAAATCTTTCAAGCAGCTTTTCAATATATTGCTCTTGTGACATGTACAGCTTCTTGGATGCTCTATCTCGCTCAATTCTAATACCAAGAATTTTCTTTACTGGCCCCAAATCCTTCATGGAAAAAGATTTGCTTAACTGCTTCTTCAGCTTATCAATTCTTGAAACATTTCTGCCAACAATCAAGATATCATTAACATAGAGCAACAATATAACAAAATCATCATCAGAGAATTTCTGCACAAATACACAATGGTCAGAAGTAGTTTTTCGGTAGCCTTTCTCCCCTATAACTGATTCAAACTTCTTATACCACTGCCTCGGTGCCTGCTTTAAGCCATAAAGACTTTTCTTCAACTTACACACATAATCCTCTTTTCCTTTTATTATGAAACCCTCTAGCTGTTCCATATAAATTTCTTTGTCCAAATCACCATGGAGAAATGCAGTCTTAACATCCATCTGCTCAATCTCCAAATCAAGACTAGCTGTCAAGCCCAAAACTACACGAATAGATGACATCTTAACAACATGAAAAAAATCTCATCAAAATCAATACCTTTCTTTTGACTGAACCCTTTGACAACCAATCTAGCTTTGTAACGTGGATGTGAAGTGTGTTCTTCTTGCTTCACTCTATAGACCCACCTGTTCTTCAAAGCTTTTTTTCCCTTTGGCAACTTGACAAGCTCATAAGAATGATTCTCATGTAATGACTTCATCTCATCTTGCATAGTATCAACCCACTTCATCTTTTTTCATCTCCTATGGCTTCCTCATAACTTTCAGGTTCTCCCCCGCCAGTTAGTAATACATAATCATCAACAGAATATTGTGTGGAATGATGTCGGTCTCTAGTAGACCTCTTGAGTGGAATATCTAGTGGAGCCTCTGCTACTGGTGACTGCTCATGAACATCAACATCCATCTCAACCTGTGTGGGAGTTTCAACATCACCAATGTCAGGTTGGTCATCATGTGTTTCATCTTCAACATGTGTAGGAAAATGTGTCAAAGGAACTGGATCTAAGTCAATTAGATTATCACTATACTGAAACTCTGTTGCATCAGTCTTCTTAATGTCCTGTATGGTATGATCTTCCATAAACACAACATCTCGACTTCTTACAAGCTTTTTCTGCATCGGATCATAAAACTTGTAACCAAGCTCATCCTGACCATAGCCCATGAATACACAAGGTCTAGTCTTAGCATCAAGCTTAGACCTCTCATCTTTCGGAATGTGCACAAAAGCCTTGCATCCAAAGACACGCAAGTGATCATAAGAGATTTCATTATCTGACCAAATTCTATCCGAAACATCAAATTCTAAAGGAACACATGGTGTAAGATTGAGAACATGTACAACAGTATTCAAAGCCTCACCCCAAAAGGATCTTGGCAACTCTGACTGTGAAAGTAAACATCTCACCCTTTCAACCAGTGTCCTATTCATTCTCTCAGCCAACCCATTCAACTGAGGAGTCTTAGGAGGTTTCTTTTGATGTCGAATACCATGTTGTCTACAATACTCATCAAAATGACCAGAATACTCACCCCCATTATCAGTCCGGATGCATTTCAATTTTTCACCAGATTGTCTCTCAAGAGCATGAAACTACTTAAACACTTCTAACACTTGGTCTTTTGTTTTCAAGGTATACACCAAATCTTTCTTGAATGATCGTCTATAAAAGTCACAAAATATAGAGATCCACCAAGTTTTTTTGTTTTCATAGGACCACACACATCATAATACACTAAATCAAGCATACCTGGCTTCCTTACATGGCGGTATGTTTTGAATGCAACTTTGGTCTGCTTTCCTACTAAGCAATGAGCACACCTTTTTAAAGATCCCTTCTTCATACTAGAAAGAAGATTCTTCTTAGCCAAAATCATCAAGCCTTTTTCACTCATGTGACTGAGTCTGTTGTGCCAAAGCTCAACTGTGCTATCATTATCCACTGCATTGATACTGGAATCAATTACCCTTGCCTGCATCAAATACAATGAGGAACACTTCTTTCCTTTTGCTACCACCATAGAATCTCTGGTGAGCTTCCACTGACTATCACGAAAGGTGTTGCAGAACCCTTCATCATCAAGCTTACTTGTGGAGATTAAATTCATGCGGATATCTGGAATGTGTTTGACATTCTTCAAAATCAACATAGTAACATTACTAGTCTCCAAACGCACATCTCCCATACCAATGGCTTTAGCTGAGCCATCATTACCCATCTTAACACTTCCAAAATCATCGGATGTGTAGGATGTAAAGAAATCTTTCCGAGGTGTAACATGGATTGAGGCACCACTATCAATCACCCAACTGGTCTCTTGGCAAGCAAGATTAACAACATCACTATCATAAACAATAAGAAATTTTGAAGTGGTAGTGGCAACTCGATCATCTTCACCATCATTATCATTCTTCTTGTCCTTCACTTTCCTTTGTTTCATATCTCTCTTCAATTGGCGACAATACTTCTTTATATGCCCTTTCAAATGGCAATAATGACACTCAACATTGGCAAACCTGTTAGTCTTACTTTTGCTTCTGTCTCTGTTCTTTAGACCTCTACTCTTACTCCTCCCCTTCTTTTCAGTAACTAGGACATCTGACTGTGAAGAAGAACCCTGTGACTTTCTTCTCATCTCTTCATTCAGAACACAACTCTTAACCAAATCCATATTCATAGTACCATCTGGGGCTGAGTTAGACAAAGAAGTTCTAAACATCTCTCACGAGTCCGGCAATGTACTAAGAAGCCACAACCCTTGCACCTCTTCCTCAAACTTGATATTCATTCCAGCCAACTGATTAATAATACCTTGGAATGTATTCAAGTGATCTGTTATAGGAGTTCCATCTTGATACTTCAAGCTAATCATCTTCTTGATCAAAAACAATTTATTATTACCAGTCTTTTGAGCATATAATTGTTCGAGCTTGTTCCATAGACTCTGTGCATTTTTCTCTTCACTAACATGATTGAGAACATTATCATCTACCCATTGTCTGATATAACCACAAACCTGTCGATGAAGTAAATTCCATTCTGCATAAGTTTTATTTTCTGGCTTTTCAGAAGAAAACACAAACAAATAATAATCCTTCACATACAATAAGTCTTCCATCTTTCCTTTCCAAACATGATAATTGGAGCCATTTAGAGTAATCATTCTACTTGTATTGCTTTCCATTGTTCTACACAAGGCACAAATTATATTGAACCAATGCTCTAATACCACTTTGATGGGATAAATAAAAACAATGCACAATTAGGTTTTATCCCCTCTTGTGAGAACCTAATAGGAATCAATCAAATAGAGAAGCAAGAATTCACCCAATCAACAAGTATATGAACACCAATAATTTTAATGTGGAAAACCTTCTCCAATATGAGAAGTAAAAACCACGGGACCCTTAGGCCACTTAAAAACTCCACTAATATAATTAATAGGTTACACAATTCTCTCTAGATAAAACTAGAGGCATACATCAACCATATCTCAAGACAAATTGATCTTGGCAATTTCAACAACTTTGCATAAAAACAATGGAGAAATCTCACCAAACACACCACTGTTCTCGGACTGAAAGATAACTTTTTCAAACTCCAAATCCAATCTCCATTGTTTAAAATGAAGATCAATGAGTTCTAAACGTGCTTTCCAAAAATCGGCTCAATCGAACCATGGATTAACCTTGATCGGAGTTCATGATCAAAACTGTCTGGATAGAAAATGCATCAAAACGGAGGCTCTGTTCTCGGACTGAAAGATGACCGTCCGGATCTCCACCGTTCAGATTGAAGATCAATGAGTCACGAACCTCTCCTCAAAATGTCAGGTTGATCGGCCCATAGATGGAGCAGAATCGGACCTTTGATGAAATCTGGGCAGTGAAGAAAAAACTGAATTTTTCTCTCTAACTTCAAAAAATGGTGGTTCTCTTTTTCTCTCTCTTTTCTCCTACCTCCGGTGGCTGCAAAAAATTAGAAGAAGAAGAAGAAGAGGGATTATTTTTCTAGCCCTTTTATATAAAGGCCTAAGAGGCCTTAAATTTTGCGCTCTTAATTTGGGCCTTCCATATGAGGAAAAACCCAACACTAATCCCTACTCAATATTATGACAAAACAGGTCAAAAAATTTTCTTTGCAAATAGAAGTAAATTAGAAATAAAATACAAATTTTAAAATGTTCATATATGTCAAAATAAATATTGTTGTAGAACTCAATTTATGCTTGTACAAAGCATGACTGAACCTTTAATTTTAGGAATTCCTTTTATTATACTACTTTATCCTTCCCAAGTAAGTGAAGAAGGCATCAAAACTACAATATTAGGAAACAGTATATTTTTCCCTTTTATATATCCATTAACTATAAAGGAGATACATCAAGTGCAAAGTGATTCAATAAATAAAAAGATAAATTTAATTCAAAATAAACAAGCTCACATAAAATTTTTATCAAAAGAAATTCAATACAAGAAAAAAGAAGAACAACTTTTAGAAAATAAATTTCAAAAGAGAATACAAGAAATTCAGGATCTTTTTCAAAAGGAAATTTGTTCTAATTTTCCAAATACTTTTTGGTTAAGAAGGAAACATGAGGTATATCTACCATATATTCAAAATTTTGATGAGTCCAAAATACCCACTAAAGGCTAGACCTATACAAATGAATGAAAAACTTCTAGAATATTGTAAACAAGAAATTAATTCATTATTAAAGAAGAAATTAATTCATCCTTCAAAATCTCCTTGGAGTTGTGTTGCTTTTTATGTGTAAAATGCTGTTGAACTAAAGAGTGGTGCACTAAGACTAGTCATTAATTATAAACCTTTAAACAAAGTATTACAATGGATAAGATATCCTATACCTAATAAATAGGATTTACTCAAAATATTTCATAGTATAGTTGATTTTATAAACCCTTTTGGTTATTATGAATGGAATGTTATGCCTTTTAGTCTTAAAAATGCCCCTTCTAAATTTCAAAATATCTTGAATGATATTTTCAATCCTCATTTTCCATTCATTATTGTATACATTGATGATGTTTTAGTATTTTTTGATTCATTAAAAAAACATTTTGTGGATTTAAAAAAGTTTTTCAAAGTAATCAAAGCAAATAGAATGACTTGTTTTGCACCAAAAATGAAATTGTTTCAAATATAAATTAGATTTTTAGGTCATGAGATTTATCAAGGAATGAAAAAACCGATTCAAAGATCAATAAAATTTGCTGACAAGTTTCTTGATGAAATAAAAGACAAGAAACAATTGCAAAGATGTTTAGGTTGTTTAAATTATGTTTTTGATTATTTCAAAGATTTAAAAATCATTTTTGAACTTTTATACAAAAGTCTTAGGAAAAATGCACCTACATGGATTGAGTCTCATACTTAGTGAAAGAAATCATACAAAGAGTCAAACATTTACCATGCCTAAATATCCCTCATCCTAATGCATTACTCATTGTAGAATTCAATCCATCTAATATAGGTTATGGCGGCATATTAAAATAAAAATACAATAATCAAGTGCATATAGTTAGATACCATTTAGGGATTTGAATAGGTGCTCAAATAAACTATTCAACTGTCAAAAAAGAAGTTTTATCAATAGTTATATGTATTTCAAAATTTCAAAGTGATTTGATAAATAAAAAATTCCTTTTAAAATTGATTGCAAAGCTACAAAAGATATTTTACAAATTTTTTAAAAAAATTTGGTTTCAAAACAAATTTTTATAAAATGGCAAGCTTTACTTTGAAATTTTGATTTTGAAATTGAATTTATCAAAGAAGAGTTGAATTCCCTTTTTGACTTCCTTACTTAGGAGTTTTTGTAGGGTAAGGATCCTCCACCATAATGGGTATTCCTGTTAGGCCCTCACTTCTTTTAGCCTCTAAGAAAACAAAAGCCTTATATGCCATGACTTCAAATGTTCCAAAAATTCCTCCTTTTCCATTAGAAGCATCAAATTCCTTTCAAGTCTTGAGTCCAAACTTTCCTCCTTGTCAACCTTCAAAAAGCTTTATTCAAGCCTCAAAATCAAATTCCAAAAGCCTTCCTTTTAAGAGTCAATCCAGTCTTAAAACCATTTCAACACTTTTTTTGTCTCATCTTTTCCATATAGTCAATATGTCATAAAACTCAAAACATTAGAAATTGCTTTCATTGAGCCTAAGTTTAATTTTGAAGAAATTTAAAAAATCCTTCCTTATATCTTTCCTCAAGGAGTCAATTTTAATTCAAATGATCATTTGAAAACTCATCAATTTTATGAGTTTATCTTGGTTGGCACTGATTTAGTCGAGATTACTGATAATATTGATAGAAACAATCCTCGAAGAATTGCATTATCTAAATGTCAAATTTTAAGAGTCATGACCATTGTTGATTAGAATAAAAAACCCTTCACTTGCCAAGTTTTTAGTTAACCTTTCCATCCCATGAGCTTCAACTGTATAGACTATATGAAAGCCTGGTACAATATGTTTTATTTACAAAGCTATCAGTATTCGTGGTTTATTCAATTTTCAAGAGGCTGTAATGCCAAATTTCATGCTTTGTTTTAAAAATAGACTTTCTTTGGTCGACTCAAGTCAATATTTCTTCCATAGATTCAAGAAAAATATAACTTCTATAAGAGCAAGACTTCAACTTAGTCTCTTACTCAACTAAGACTCTTGACTTTCTGCTCTAGATTAAGAATTTCATGGATTCTTAGCTAGAATTTTATCAAGAAACAAGAACAACCTCCTTCTTTTCCCCTGTTTCTCTTCATAGAATTTAACATCAAATGGTGGGACAAATTCAATCAAGATTTTGTGTGTCAACAAAAGATTTTACAAATAATTTTGAGACTAGGATCATCAAATTCAAAAGTTTGATTCAACAAGTTTATCTTCTCAAGGGCTAATTGATTGATTGATTTTTCATTGTTTATCGCATCAAAACATAATTTATAGCATAATTCACTATTTTAGAGTAGCTTGTACCTGATAAAAAATGGTTTTAGTACAAACTACAGTAGTATAGTGATTTTTAGATGTTGTCCACTAGGATAGATTATTCTCAACAATTAAGGCTTGAATAGGAGAAAGGAAAAGGTTTTGGTCAAGTGAAACTCATGATGAAAAGTCAAAATAACAATGATATTTAATTGAAAAGAACAATAAAATGTATAACAAGAGAAAATTAATAGGAAAAGAAATTCTTAGAGTTAGGATTTTCTAGAAAACACCATGGTGAATAGATGTTGAGATATATTTTTCATTAAGTTAGATTGAAAACTAAATTCTCATTTAAATCGATTTTAGATTTAGCTTCAAGTCTAGACCTAATTTCTCTTCAAATTAGGTTATTTAATCCAAAAGATCAATTTAAATTATATATTTAATTCATCTTAAATCATCTTCCAATGATTCATACAATGCAACTATTTGATCTCATTAAATCTTGCTCTAAGAATTTAATAAATCTACCTAGTTCGCAATTTAATAGTCATTCAAGATAATTTGAAGAGAAAAATCCCCAAATTTAAGTTATTAATCAATTAGATCAAATTACCTTCACAATTCAAGCTCATTTCTCTAATTCACCATGGATCTTGCCTTTAGATCCTTCTTCCTCCAAGAAAGATGAGAATTAGCCACTCATGCTTGGCGATTTGGTCTCATAAGGCATGTTTGGCTAGTGATAAAATGAAGGAAAACAAACAATTCTATTAAGAGAGAGAATATAGAAAATTCTACAATCAAAAGTGTTCAAAAAATTCTTTAATGAGAAATTCAAGTTTCTATTTATAGGCATGGATTGAAAAATCAGTTTTTATTGGCGATATTTTGCCGATATGTCGGATATTAGGCGGCCTCGAAACGAAATTCAACATCGATTATCGAACAGGACGAATATCGACAAAAAATCGACAAAATCAGTGAAATATTTGTGAAATATCAGTTTAGAACCGATAAATCACAAGTAGAGTGAGGTGCGGAGCAGTCAGAGAAGGATTACAAAAAATCATTGAAAAATCACCAATAAAAACGCGATGAATCGCCGATTTTTTGGCTCATTTTTTTTTTTAATTTTGAAATTTGATTCAATGACCAAATTTGAATTTTTGATGATCTGATTGGCCCATATTTCATCCATGTATTTGTAAAGGCATCCAACAGTTAGATTTGTGATCCAATGGTGGAAAATCAATCTTGACTTGATCCAATGGCTACGAAGTGCTTCCAACAGTTATATGAAGATCTAATGGCCAAATTTAATCCAACGGTTAAAATTAATTTATAACGGCTATTTGACCATCCAACGACTAGTTTGAGAAAAAAAAAATCCTATAAATACCCACATTCCATTCCATTTCATACATCAAAATTTGATCTTGTTCTATTGCTCTAAATTTTTATTTTTATTTTTATATCTAGAAAAATTTTTAAATTTTGAAAATTTGGTGGTGAAGGGGATTAACTCCAAGTCAAGGCTAATTAAAGTATGTCTTACCTTTCATAAAATTTATTTTTATTATGCATAATTCAATTTTATTTGTTATATATAGTTTAATTGATATTATCTAATTTTAAAATTTGTCATATTAACATTAAATTTCATATGGAATGGAAATTGATTTGACATATATGCATATTTAGTTTCATTTTTTAATATTTTCAAAATTAAATTAAATTTATATGGAAATTTAATTCATGCATAATTCAATTTTAATAATGATTCTTATCAAATTCATGAATATGCGAATTTTATTTAATTTAAATTTAATTCATATTGAAATTTTATTGTAATGTTTATCTATTTCATATGTAGTAATGATTCTTATCAATTTCATGAATATGCAAATTTAATTTAATTTAAATTTAATTCATATTGAAATTTAATTGTAATGTTTATCTATTTCATATATGCATAATTTCAATTTTTATTAGTAATGATTCTTATCAATTTCATGAATATGCAAATTTAATTTAATTTAATTTTAATTTTAATTTAATTCATATTGAAATTTAATTGTAATGTTTATCTATTTCATATATGCATAATTCAATTTTAATTTCAATTTTTATTAGCAATGATTCTTATCAATTTCATGAATATGCAAATTTAATTTAATTTAAATTTAAATTTAATTCATATTGAAATTTAATTGTAATGTTTATCTATTTCATATATGCATAATTTTAATTTTTATTAGTAATGATTCTTATCAATTTCATGAATATGCAAATTTGATTTAATTTAAATTTAAATTTAATTCATATTGAAATTTAATTGTAATGTTTATCTATTTCATATATGCATAATTCAATTTTAATTTCAATTTTTATTAGTAATGATTCTTATCAATTTCATGAATATGCAAATTTAATTTAAAATTAAATTTAATTCAATTTAATTTAAATTTTAATTTAATTCATATTTAAATTTAATTGTAATGGTTATCTATTTCATATATGCATAATTCAATTTTAATTTCAATTTTTAATGGTAATGATTCTTATCAATTTCATAAATATTAAATTTCTTAGATGTTTTTATTTTTAATAATTTTAAATTTAATATTAGTTTCATTATTCAATTTTAGAAAATGGGTAGTGGAAGTGGAAGTGGAAGCGGTATCATGGGTTGAGATCTTTGTTGGAAATATTGTATACCTATAGAAGGGAACAAAAATGGAATAGTATGCAATTACTGTGGGTTGACAATAAAGAGTGGTGGGATTACTTGTTTTAAATTTCACCTGTCACATACAGACCCTAATTCAAATACAAAAAAGTGTCCTAACGTGCCTCCAGAAGTGAAACAAGAAATAAAATGACTTTTAGAGGAAAAAAGTAAGGCAAAAAAGTAAAGAAAGCTGCAGATATAGAAAATATTGGATCTGAATTGCGAGACACAATGGGAGGAAGACATAGACATGTAATTGATGAGGATGATGAGGAGAACCTTGGTGATGATGATGATGATGATGGAAATGATGATGATGTGTATATGTATCCGGCTGACATGCACCCTGATGAGCGGAATACTTATAGAGAGGTGGTTCATCAAAAGTTGCTAAATGGAATTGACAACAAGAACATTTTGTAAGAGGCAAAAGAAAAACAAGTATGATATTGATTTGAATTATTACTGTTTCTTATCAACTTTATCAATAATATTAAATTAACATATAGGTTTAATTTTAATAATTATAATAGGTGAGTCTTCACATCCAACTAATCTAATAAGGCAAATGCGAAAATTGCATAGTGTTCGATATTTGGATCCATCATTGCCTCATGCACCCTCATTGTACAAATCTTTAGCAGCTAGACAGAAAAATATGAAAAATCTTTTCAAAGTTGGTGCCATCAAGGAAACCATGGGACGTTTGATCAGTAAGTTCTTCATATATGAGAGTGTTTCGCCCAGTAAAGCATACTCTCACCACTTTAAGAACATGATTATTGGCACATAACAAGCAGGTAATTACTATAATTTTAAAAGTTGTATTCATTTTAACAATATCATTATTATTTATAAAGTATGATTGTCACAAATGTTCTTATATGTTTTAATTATATATGGATGGTAGGTATGGGCATAGAACCATCGTCTCCTTATGAAATCAAACACAAGTATTTGGATATGGAATACAAAGACATGGAAACTTATTTCAATATTCAAAGAGAAAAGTGGAAAACTTATGGATGCACGATTATGTGTGATAGATGGACTGGGCCCACGAAATTAAGCATAATTAATTTCATGGTATATTCAAAAGGTAGCACAATCTTCCTTAAATTTGTTGATGCATCAAATTACATAAAGGACAACAACTACACATATGGTTTGTTGAAGGATGTGATCAAGGAAGTTGGCAAACAAAATGTGGTACAAATAGTTACGGATAATGGGTTGGCCTTTGTGAAGGTGGGGAAGTTAATGAAGAAATACAATCTTTATTAGACTCTGTGTGCAACACATTGCATCGACTTAATGTTCGAAGACATCAGTAATAGGCCGAGTGTTGCAGATGTGATTACAAAGGCTTGAAAGATAACCAATTTCATCTATAAACATAGTTGGTTGCTTGCGCAGATGCAGAAGGTGTGTGGTGGAGACATAGTTCGTCTTGGAGCAACAAGATTTGCAACCAATTATATTGCCCTCGACAGACTTTTGAAAAAGAAAGTGAACTTGAAGAAAGTGTTTATCAGTGATGAATGAGCACAACACAACTTAAGTCACACATTAATCGGCAAAGAAGTTGAAAAACTTATGTTTGACCATGCGTACTGGGAGAGAGTGGGAAAGCTAGTGTCAATATATGAGGCGCTATACACGGTTCTTCACATTGTCGATTCAGAAGTTGTTTCTACAATGCCATTTGTGTACGAATGGATTCGAGTTATGAAAGAGAACCTCATTCGACTTAATGCTAAAGAATGGGTGTTAGAAATAATTGCAGATCGTTGGGATAGAACTCTTAAACATCCTCTTCATGGAGTAGGTAACTAAGTATCATTCATCTTCGAAAGTTATTGGTATTTAATATGTTTATTTCATAACATTCTAATTTTACATTTCTACTTTACTATTGTAACATTTTTTCTTAATCCAAGGTTTCAATATAAACGTGGAGTTGGTACTGATCCTGATCTACTTCAAGTTGTTTATGAAGTCTTTGCAAAATTAGATCCTACATCAGAAGGTCTTAGTCAATTTGGAAATGAGGTAAATTATTAGAGTTATAATATAAATTAAATAATTGAATTTCATTTACTCAATTTTTCACTTTCAATTATTTAATATGTAGATTATACTATTTCAAGATGCAAAGAGAGGATTCGGTGATCGAGTAGCGATTGCTTTGAGGTCAGAAATGGTTCTCGGTGAGTATTATTTGTGAATTAATAATACATTTCATTAGCATATTATTGTAGCTTTCCAATATAAGTATTGATATCATTTATTTGGTTGTAGCTGAATGGTGGTTCATGTATGGAAACCACACTCCTACATTAAGAAGGTTGGCCATCAAGGTTTTATTAGAAACTGCGTCATTTTCAGCTTGTGAGAGAAATTGGAGCACGTTAGCCTTAATTCATACAAAGCAAAGAAATCGGCTTGCTTACCCGATGCTCCAACAATTAGTTTTCTATTATTATAACATGAAACTAAAGATCCGTGACATAGAAGCAGAAAATAACAAAGTTGCGGAGAAAGATTACCTCGATTTACTTGGCATTGCAGCTAAGGTTGATGAAGAAGAAGATAACCAATTGTTTCAATGGGTTAGACCTCTTCATTTAGAAGATGAAGATGAAAATCTCGACCTACGAATTACCGCACATGTATGAGAAATAGGTGTTGATTTTGATTGGGTGTATATCAAATACAATAACAAGGATTTCAAACGAGCACATGGGAAAACCTTGGATTTCCCATCCCATCCATGGACAGGTTGTGGGTAGGACTCAAGAAATTTATGCATGGCATGTTCGTACTTACAATCAATACTATTGAAACTCCATGTCTTAGATGAATATTGTCTTCAACAAGATGGGCTCCCTTTATCTAACAATATGATGGAACCACATCGATCTTCATTTTGGTATTAAGGACTATTACAATGTCATGTATTATGTTTATGTGTAAATTGTTTTCATTTAATAAAATAAAATATTTCTTAACTCAATTATAACTTTCTAAGTGTACAATTCCAAAATTCATATTTTCTATTTTTAAAATCCAAGTATCGTAAACTATTTACCGATATTTTTTTCTTTAACCATATTTATGTCAATTACACTTATAAAATAACTTTAACATGTATATTCTTGCTTATTTTATCATTCTTTGGATTTTTCTAAGCATTCCCATCAATTTTGGATAATTTTTGTGTCACTGATATTTGTATAAAAATATCCACCAATATTTCTTCGATATTTTCGATATATCCGTAAAATCCAAGTACCGATATATCTGTGTTTACCGATATTTCAATCTATGCTTATAGGCTAAGGTCAAGTTGACACTTGACATCATCTAAAAGGTCTTTCAAAAATTTCTCCATTTAGCCATCTGAAGTTTAACAAAAAAATAATAATTTCACAAGAGCTCAACAATTTGACATGGTCATGCGAAATCAATGGAGCAATAACAATAGTAATAGCTTTCTGGACCATTTTGCATGATTGTGCGAAATTTTCACATGTTCATTTGAAATCAACTTGCAAATTCTCCTTAACTTGCAACACAAATCCCTCTACTAGTCCATTTTGCACGCATATGCGAAATTAGCTTGCAAATTCTCCTTAGCTTGCAACACAAATCCTTCTTTTGGTCCATGTTGCACAATTATGCGAAATTTTCATATGATCATGCGAAATTGCATCATATGGTTTTTAAGCTCCTCTTTGGTACTTCCTTTATTTTCTTATTTTAATTCCAATTTAACTACCTTCAATTAACTTTAAATCCCAATCCAATTACATTGTTTCTTCCTCAAAAGATTATTTGCCCTCTTCAATTTCATTTCTTTCTTTTGCCACTCAATGCATCAATATCACCTTGAAATAGCTTCAAAATTTCACAAAAATCATTAGTGTCTCTTGTAAGGATAACAATGTATTAATTGAGTATCTTAGGCATAATTACTACTCAAAAGGTATGAAATTCATTTAGAATTATTATTTAAAATGTGCTCTTTTTGAGTAGTAATCATTCCTCTCAACCAACACATTGCTAGTCTCTTAGCAATGGCATGATGAAAAAAATATTGAATAAAAAAAAAAACTTAAAAAGAAAACTAAACCACTCAATTACAAAATGTTTTTGAAAATCCCATGGCACAAATGGTCAATAATAAAACACATCTCACCATCCATAGATATCATCAAAGGCATAAACTCATTTACTATCTCTAATAGGAACGATATCATGCAAATCAAAGTATCAAAGACACATCAATTTTCATTCCTTAAAATGATCTTTCTAAACAAGTCTTGAGTATAATTAAACTAGCCCTTTGATATACTATTCAAAACTAATTCTCCTCCCAACCTAGCTTAATTTATCTCAAGCAACAAAAACCACTCTCTCATAGGTCAAGAATGCACCTATCTTTTATTATTATTATTTTTTTCAAAGGTCTTATTGTAGGAGTGCAATGCTAAAAGCATTTCCAAGTATATGGTCCATATAGCAGGGATTCATTGATGACTCCCAACCATAAGGCATAGGACACCAAGTTTATAGGACTAATTTAGTCACTAACTCCTCGGACTTCACTCCGGACTCCACAAATTAGGATCCAATACCTTAACACTTACAATTGAGCTCATACCCCACCCATTCACCCATGTGGTGAGCATTTAGGTCGATGACTCTTAACCAAAATAGCTTAGGACACCAAGCTTTAAAGACCTTTAGGCCATATACCCCTCGGACTTTGCTCGAGTTTCAAGGCAAGCACAACTCAACCTTTTTATTCATCAACTTTTTTTTCTTTTCAAGTTGGACACATTAGCCTATTTTCAAGGTGTCTTGACTCAATTTGAAAGTAATTCAAGCTACTAAGACAATTGAGTCCAAGTCTCAAGGTTAGACTAGTTTTTCATCTTATATTAAGGGTCTAAAGTGCATAGTGTGTGTCAAGACTCAATTAGAAATGACCCTTGGGAAAATGAAAAGTTCAAAGTTAAATCAACTTCAATTGACATAATAATTCTTTTAAGATCAAGAAAATGAGCTAGTATTCCAAAGCAACTTCTTTCAAGCTAGGTATGCTCATTCATCAATCACATATGCTATGTTCTTCTAAAAAAAATTACCAATTAAGTTAAAAAAAAAAAAAAAACTAGCTAATGCAAAATATCACAAACAAAATAAAGAAAAAAAATCTAGCAATTCTAAATCACCATATCCCTTTCTCTTCCTTTTCTACTCTTTAACTGAGAGAATGCAAAGAAACGAAGGGAAAGGTACCTGCAAAGCATTGTTTTTCAACTCCCACAACTGAAACAAAACAATATAAAAGTAAAAGTATGGTAAGAAAAGAAGGAAACAAAAAGTGAATATTATCAATATAAAAAAAATAAAAATAAAAGAAGTCAATGAGTGTATATGTAATGACAAAGTGATAGTAAAAAAGAAAGGTAGAGGGACACTCCCTATCCTCAAACAAAAGATGGATGGGAGCAAATGATCTCTGAAAGTGTCACAATAGTGGTAGGCACTATAGATTTTCTCTCTGCAGAACTAGTCTCTCGTGTAGCTTGAAGAGGTCTTGAAATATCTGCCTTAGGCGGGGTGGAAGTCATGCCTTCTTGAACACTACCCAACTTCTTAAAAGAAGATTTCCACTATTGGAAAGCTATTGTGAGATCATCAACTCTTTGGACAAGTTGCTGCTGAGTATACTGGATGTTTGCTTGAGTTTCTTGAATCATGTCCAAACAAGCTAATAGCTAATAGTTGCTTGAAAGCCTTAGTTGAGATGTGTACATAGCCAGCAGAAGATGAAAGACCTATGTCTAGTGTGGAGAAAAGACCAATCAAAATATGTAAGGCTACAATAGGATTTGGAGGACTAAAAGCAACCTCTGGTGTAGAGACAACTGGTGGTCTTGGGGGTATATCCTCTCTATCACCAAAATCTTCAAGAAATAAATTTGAAAGTGGCACATAATGATGTTCAGTAGCAATAGTCAATGAAGCACTCTTGAATGTGGTCTTGGTCTTAGCCACACTTGCCATTTAGAAACAGTATAAACTTCCCTACAATGATGTTTCTTTTCTTGTCCAGGTTCAACAAGAAAGGTATAGTACTCTAAAATGGTGCCCAATATCTGAGGGAAGAATAATGGATATTTCTTGGCTCTTTGCTACTTCTTCAAATGCATTTTGTCTTCAAAATAAAATAGGGTAGGAATAAATAGTTAAGAAGGCATCTATCGTTGCCTACTAACAATTCAAAATAAAGCCATTAGTATGTCTTCTAACATTTGCATTGAGTGTCGACAAGGGTAAACATTGGAGCGCAGGACATGATCCAAAAACCAGAATTTGGAATTTATTTCTCTTCTCAACACTGCATGTGTATTGGCAAACTGATTTTGAGAAAATACTCAAACCATTTCAGCAACTTCATTTTGGGTAATGGGTTGAACCTCAGTTGGATTTGGAGGTGTAAGAGGAATATCCAAAGCTTTGGCTACCATTTCAGCATTCAACATACCTTGCTTCCCATCGATTTCAAAATAAATCACCAAATGAGAGTATACCTCCCGGCTAGTCATGGTTTCATAAAATTCTCGGATTCTACATGTATAAAAGAATGGTCTAGGTAGCATGAATGACTCTAAGAAATATTGACAACATAGCTCCGTGGAAAATTGAGTTAGAAAAGATGCAACAAATGCCTTGAAATCATAGTAGCATTCGTCATGGAACTTTCTACCTGAGCAATCTTCCCGTGTACTAGAAGCTATTTTCTTTCTTGGGGCTTTCGTAAATTGAAATTGAGTTGTTTGACCCTATGAAGGTGAAAGATTTTGTAACCAGAGTAGGAGTAGCGGCTTTAGAAATGGAAGACTAAGCTATAGGATTTTAAACTAGAGGGGTAGCCAGGGATGTTGGAAAAGATGGAGAATTTTGTTGAAATAATTGACTTTCTCTTCACTAGTAATTTCTCAGGGACACGCATATTTGATTTGCATTTATCTAGTGAAAATCTTATGACATACCTTTAGGCTAGAGGTTTAGAAATTGGAGGTTCACAAAGGGAAAATCTCGGAGAGGAATCAAGACTATTGTCATCTCCATTTCTGTCACTAATCTCCACAAACTCTTCCTCAAATTCAATTGATTTTCATTTTTGATTCCCCATTTGTAACATGAAAGAGCAAAAAATAAGAGGATATCAATTTGCCCAAAATTTACAAAAATTGCAACAATCTCTCAAAGTAAATAAAAAATGCAATATCTCAATCCTAATCTCAATCTTATTTTCAATTCAGATTTGTCTTGCAATTGAAAAGAGAGAGAAGGATGAAGAATTAAATACTTGGAATGCTTGAAATGCTAAGAGTACTTAAGAAAATATTTGGAAATCAAAAACGACAAGAAGAAGAGTACTTGATGGTGTATGTGATTTCACGGTCTAGGGCATGGAAGAGAGATGAGAAAGTGTGGATGGAAAAGGAAAATGAATAAATGATCTTGTGCCTCTTCAGTGTCTTGTGGACTGGCTATAAAGCTTTCTCAGGTGGAAAATTTTAAAAATGGTGGGAAGAAGATGAAGAGTTTTGGCATGAGGACCCATTTTTTCACAATAATGTGAAATGAGTCAGAGGCTTATATTGGTTGTAGGATTTTAAAAAAATTGGCACAATCATGCGAAAATTTCACATGAGCGTGGAAGTGGTACAAAGGGCTTATTTTATTACAATCTTCAATATAACTTTCACATAATCATGAGAAGTTTTCGCATGATCATGTGAAATGGTCTAGAGGCATAAAATCTCTATAGATTCTCATATCAGTTTCGCAGAGTCATGCGAAAATTTCGTATGATCATGCAAACTGAGACATGAATTCCCATGTTTTTGGCATTTTCAAAGCTATGAAAACTCCCCTATTTTTGGCATGAATTCCCCAGTTTTTGGTAGGAACTCCTCTAATTTTGCGTGTATGTGCAAAACGGTGATAAGCCATTAAAACTTCATTTTTCCTTGCTTCATGCATTCCATCCATTAGGAAAGTACTTCAAAACACATTTGACATGGTTAAGAAGGATATATTCATATAGACTAAAAGAATTCAAACAACACAAGAACAAAACAAAAAAATTCAAAGAAAAAGAATTGAAAAAATCATTGGGTTAGTTAATCTTTTAGAAGACTAAGCCCACCAAACATTGAATACTTAATTTATGGGAGGTTCAAGGAGGTATAGCTCTTATTTCTTTTGCACCATAGATTCTACATATGGTTTAAGTCGATGTCAATTAACTTTGAAGATACTTCCACTCATTGGATTTGTAATTTCAATAACTCCATTTGAATGAACCTTATGAAGCAAATATGAACCATTCCTTCAAAATTTGAGCTTTTCTTGAAAAATATTCAATTTTGAATCCCATAGAAACACCTTTTATCCCTCTTGAAACCCTTTTAAAAGGACAATATGATCATGCCATCTCTTGAGTTCGTCCTTAGAAAATTTTAAATTCCTGTAGGCTTCATTTCTCATTTTCTTTAACTCATTCAAGTCTAGGAACCTCTTCAACCTAGCTCTTTGCATATCAAAATTCAATTTCTTTATAGCCAACCATGTTTTATACTCTTCCATCGGTAAATGACATGCCTTACCAAAAACCAACCTATACAGTGACATTCCAAGACTTGTTTTGAAGGTGGTTCGGTAAGCCCAAAGTGCATCATGAAGTCTCAATGCCTAATCCTTGCAATTTGTATTCACTTTTTTAATCAAGATATTCTTGATTTCATGGTTAGCTAGTTCCACCAATCCACTTAGTTGTGGATGGGAGGTGTGGCTACCCTGTGCTTCATTCCATATCTAGCAAGAAGGTTGTTGAATGTCTTATTGCAAAAGTGAGTACCTCCATCACTAATAATGGTCTTTGGTACCCTAAACCTTGTAAAGATATTTTCCTTGAGAAATTTCACCACCACTTTGTGATCATTATGTTTACAAGCTATTGCTTCCACCTACTTTGACACATAGTCAACTCCTACCAAGATACAAAAGTATCTAAAAGAAGATGAAAATTGCCCCATAAAATCAATCCCCTATAGGTCAAATAATTCCACTACCAATATGGGGTTAAATGGCATCATGTGTCACTTTATCAATGTCCCAAGCCTTTGACACTTATCATAATACTTGCAAACTTCATGTGCATCTTTGAATACAGTTGGCTAATAAAAACCTAATTGGAGAACCTTCAAAGCTATCTTTTGAGTGGAAAAATGACCTTCACAAGCATAAGTATGGCATTGCATAAGAATTTATTGTTGTTCTTCTTTCGGTACACACTTCCTAATAATTTGATTAGCACAATACTTGTACAAAAATGGTTCCTCCCAATAATATGCATGCACCTTGGACAAGAAAAATATTCTTTCTTGAGTATTCCATTCCTTAGGTAATTTTCCAATGACTAGATAATTTGTGATGTGAGCATACCATGGGGCATCCACTTGCAAAAGAGCATCATTAGGAAATTCTTTATTGATGAGAGGACTTTCTAGACGATGTTCCACAAAAATTTGGGATAGGTAGTCAGTTATCACATTCTCCACACCTTTCTTATCTCTTATTTCAAGATTGAATTCTTAAAGAAGTAAAATCCAATGAATTAGCCTTGGTTGAGTCCTTCTTGTTGACTAAGTATTTCAAAGCTGAATGATAAGTGAAGATCACTATAGGAGCTCTAACAATATATGCTTTGAACTTGTCTAATGCAAAGACAACCACAAGCAACTCTTTTTCAGTGGTGGTATAGTTCTTTCGTGCCTCATTAAGAGTTTTGCTTGCATAGTAAATAACATAAGGTTTCCCTTCATTTCTTTGCCTAAGAATTACTCCCATTGCTTGGTCACTTGCATCACACATGACTTCAAAAGGAAGTTCCCAATTTGGTCTCCTCACAATAGGTGCACTAGTAAATAGTTTCTTCAACTCTTCAAAACATTTTTGACAATTCTCATCCCATTTGAGTTTGGCATCTTTAGCAAGCAAGACACACATTGGTCTTTCTAATTTGGAGAAATCTTTGATGAAATGTCTATAAAAGCCCGCATGACCAAGAAATTGCCTAACTTCTTTGACATTTGTTGGTGGTGGTAGATTAACAATTAGCTCGATCTTTGCTTTATCCACTTTAATGCCTTTCCTTGAGACAACATGACCTAAGATGATGCCTTTTTCTATCATAAAGTGGAATTTCTCCCAATTTAGCACCAAATTCTTCTCAATGCACCTTTGAAGTTTTTTTTTTCCAAATTTGAGAGACAATCATCAAAATCCTCATCATAGATGGTAAGATCATCCATAAAAACTTTCATAATCCTCTCTACCATATCACTAAAGATACTTAGCATGCATCTTTGAAAAGTAGTGGGGCTTTGCATAAACCAAATGGCATCCTTCTATATGCATAGGTACCAAAAGGGCAAGTAAATGTTTTCTTCTCTTAATCCTCAGAGGCAATCTCAATCTAAAAATAACATGAGTAGCCATCAAGAAAACAATAATAAGGATGTCTCAATACCCTCTCTAATACTTGGTCCATGAATGGAAAAGAAAAATGATCATTCCTTGTGACAGCATTCAACTTTCGATAGTCAATACACACCTTTCATCTCATAGTCAACCTTGTGGGAATAGATTCTCCCTTTTCATTTTGTACCACGGTCACTCCCGAATTTTTAGGCACAACTTGGGTAGGACTTACCCAAGTGCTATCTGAAATAGAGTAGATAATTCCAGCTTGTAGCAGCTTAAGTACCTCATTTCAAACAACTTGCATGTGAGGATTCAATTGCCTTTGAGGTTGACAAATTGGTTTAACATTTTCCTCCAAATAAATGTGATGAGTGCATACCAAAGTTCTTATCCCCTTAAGATCATAAATGGACCATCCAATAGTTTCTTTGCATTTGTAGAACTTCCAACAAACTAGTTTCTTGTTGGTGTGATAGTTTTGAAGAGATTATCACCAGAAATACTTATCTTCCTTAAGATATGCATATTTCAAATCATTTGACAATGGCTTGAGATTGAGCTTAGGTGGTTCTTCCTTCTTTGCTTCTTCATCATTGGTTAGAGGTAAAGGCTTCCCTTTCATCTTCCATTGCATAGAATGATTAATGGTGGTCATTTCATTAGCTTCCTCAATTCTTTCTTCCATTTCATTTTCTTCAAATTCTTCATAAATCTTCTCCAACTCTTCATTCATTAGTCCTTCCACATGTTCTTCAATAAAAGTGTTAATAAAACTTCTTCTTGTTCATCCTCATCTTGATTTGGATGTCTCTTGTATAGATGGAAAATCATGCCCCAAAACCCACTCCAAGGGCATGACGGTCATTTCACACCTCAAGCCTATAGGCTTAAAATGGAAACAACACAAACTTTCATCTTGTAATTGGAAATTACCAATTACCAAATTGTTGTTTAGAGTAGTAAAATAAATAAATTCTAAAATCTCCAAATATTAATTTATAAAAACTAACACATCAACCCAATTGTTATTGTCCAAATAACTCCAAACTCAAATAATGCAAATGAAAAATAAATTTTAACATCTAAACAATGTCCAAAATAAAGAGAGCTTTAAAAAAAGTCCTAACAAGCGAAATTCCCCTTCAAATTGTAATTCCTCGCCCAAACTGAGGGTACCTGAAAAATTATCAAAAAATGGGAGATGAACTCAAAGCCCAATAAGGAACATTTACACAGTTTCATGGATCAAATGTTTTCAATTATACTTATAAATAAGAGATATAGCACATACTCTATTTATAAAACTTTTGAGTTAAACATGTTTATATATTTAAACTGCTCAACCAAATATTTTCATATATATCAAAATCATTTCATATTCATTTCAAATCAAATACAATTCATTTGTTCACTTTGGTTATCAAATAATAGATAGTGTCTAATTAAGTGGGACTTTACAAATGGGTGGGTAGCCTCAATTGTTCCTTTTAAGGTGGATGAAACCAAACACTACTAATACTAGTAACCTCTAACCAAACCCCTAGAGGCTGAGGGTTAAATCAATTACATTTCCAATCACGAAAATGTAAAGATCAACTATTATATCCTATTAACAAGGGTTAAACAAACTAGAGTCAAATTCTTTTGTTTTATTTATTCCAACTTACAAAAGCATAATATCTCCATATGTTTTGTTATAAACAAAAGAAATATTATAATGCATTTTCCATGCAAAAATATATTTGATCTATGCATAAGAGCAAAAATAACAATTACACATTTCAAACAACATATACATTTTTTTTTTTCTTTTGCAAAATCTGTATTAATTTCCTTTACCTAAAAAAAAATTCTCAAAAACTTTGGAGAAAAGTAATTTTGGAAAGTCTACTATTCACTTAACATAACATAAGAGAAATAACTATTACTATTTATCTAAAATGATAGGTTTGACAATTCTAAAAATTTTAGGTATTCAAATTAATATTTTTAATTATGAACGATAATTTAATCTATTCCGATTTTAGAAGAATTAATAATTTCTAATTCATATAAAAATTTAATTTAATTTTCAATTTGTTTAAAGGGACACAACATAATTTAGTTAAACTACAATTTATTTCACTAATTAAATTCTATTCTATTTATTAAATTACATCCATAATTAATATAATTATAATACCAAAAACTTTACTTCACCTCCTTTTATTTATATATTCTATTTTCTCACTTTTAGTTTTTTTTTTCTTTCACCAAACATAACCTATATACGTAACAACTCTCCATCATTGTTAATATAAATTATATATATATTATCCACCAAACACTCCTACACAATGCATGTCTTCCTTTATTATTAATATTATTTTTATTTTTATTTTTCCCCTCATACTTCATTCTTTCCACATGCACACACATCCTTTTTTTTCTCCTAATGGTCACTGTGCACACGTTTATACACTCCAAAGATCACAAACTTTTTTTTTTTTTTAATGCTCCAAAATTGCCACCCCAACATATAATACATCAAAACTTTATATGTATATAAATTATAACACACTTTTAGCTTCTAGAAGTCATGATTCATTTTTTTTTTTTTTCATCTAAAAACTTAAAATTTTCAAATTTCCCAATTTCCAGAATTTCCCAATTTTCAACAATAAATCAACCCATAATCTTAATTTTTCAATATTTGATTTTAAAAAAAATTTAAATAAACTAACCCTAATCTAAATTGAGGTTTTTTTTTTTTTTTTTAAAGAATATCTAATGTGTTCAAAACTAACTAATAAATATAATATATTAATGTATGGTTAGAATCTTACTTGAAAAAATTTTGAACTTCAAACTCTAGACCTTCAAACCTTTAGCCCTATGTTCTTCAATTATCTGATTTTTGGTTAATAGGGTTTTCTAAATAGAAAAGATAAAGAGAAAATCTAATTTATACCTAGGACTATTTATTGTAAAAGGACTCTTTTACCTTTAATGAGTTTAATTAATTAATTTACTATTTTGCCTCTAAAGTTAATTTTAGGTTGTTACATCAAAGGTCATATTTCAAAAAGTGAGCTGTATCACCCAATTCTGGCAAGTTATTAAAGCATTTTTTGTGGCTAAGAAAGGTCTACTAGGTATAATTGGGACATGATTTAGTCCACTTGCTATTGGCTCCGTATCAAGGACAATAAAATCAACCAAATAGTAAAACTTATCCACTTGAACCAATACATCTTCAATCATTCATTTTGGAATTTTAAATGGCCTATCCGCCAAAGATAGTGTGATAGAAGTAGGCTTGAGTTCCCCTAGTCCCAATTGTTTGTACATGGAATAAGGAAGAAGATCTACACTTACACCCAAATCAAGAAGAGTTTTCTCTATAGACATATGTCCAATATTTATCAAAATGGTAGGACACCCTGGATCCTTATACTTGATTGGAGTCTTACATTGTATGATTGCACTAACTTGTTCTGTTAAGAAAGATTTCTTGTTGATGTTCAACCCCCTTTTCATTGTGCATAAATCTTTGAGGAACTTAGCATAGGGTGGGACTTGCGTGATCATGTCAAGGAGTGGTATGTTAACTTTGACTTGCTTGAGAACTTCAAAAATTTCAATTGCATTACTTATCATCTTTCTTGATTGAAGAGCTTTTGCAAAAGGTGGAGATAAAAACTTATCTTTATTCTTAACCTCTTCACTAATAATCTCATCTTCCTTTGATTTATCATATTTGTTCATCTCTTTCCCATTTTCTTGTTCTTTCATATTTCTTCTTCTTGATTTATTTATTTATTTATTTATTTTTATTTTTTATTTTTGCTTTTTTGGCTTTGGCAAAGGTTGATCAACTTGCTTTCCACCTTTTAAGGTAATGATTGCCTTAACTTCATCTACCTTAGCAGAATTTTCACTTACCTCTCTAATTTCATGAACTCCCTTTGGATTTTGTTGGGGTTGTGAAGGGAATTTTCCTTTTTCTTACACTATAAGCATACTTGTGAGTTTAACAATAGCAAGTTGCATTTTATCAATTTTTTTTTTTTTTTTTTGTGTGAGATTGGTTTGCAAGCTATCAAATTTCTGAAAAGATGCCTTCACTTGGTTTATCCTTTGGTTTACTTAAGTATTGATATTCTTTTAATCTTCAATGAAGTCACCCATCACTCTACTCAATTTCACAATATCTTGTTCTATTGGTGAAACTTGATGTTGAGAAGTTTGCATGTCAGAAGAAAATTGTCCTTGTCCACTTTTCCAAGATAGATTCAAATGATTCTTCCACCTCGAATTGAAGGTATTTGAAAATGGAAAGCTTTTGGAGTGTTTAACAAATCCAATAGCATTAGCTTGTTCCATAAACATCTTTCTAACTGCTGGTATGGTGGGGCATTCACTCACTAGATGTTTACTAGATTAACATATAGAGCATTGGACAATTTGCATTGGAACATCATTAACCACTTTGATTTCATGAGCTCTTCTAGCTTTAAGTTATTCCAATCTCCTTGATAGAGCTGCTATTTTTGCTTGCATGTCTACATCCTCATTCAAAGTGTACATTCCTCTTTTAGAATTATTTTGGGGCTTGGTTTTGCTTAAGTCTTTTCCATGAGGTTCATCCCATGATCTAGATATCTCCGCCACATAGTTTAGAAAATCCAAAGTTTCACCAGGACTTTTGCTCATAAAGTCACCTCCACACATGGTTTCTAGTAATTTCTTCATAGCCAATGACATACCTTCATAAAAGTAGCTTACCAACATCCAAGCATCAAAAACATGATAAGGACAAGCATTGAAAGCCTCCATATATCTATCCTAACAAGCATAAAACTTTTAATTCTCTATAGCCACGAAATTAGTAATTTGCCTATTCAATCCATTAGTATGATGAGCTGGAAAGAATTTCTTCAAAAATTCAGCTTGTAGTTTCAGTCATGAGCGGATACTATGGGGTTTCAAAGAATTCAACCACACTTTTGCCTTGTTTTTGAAAGTGAAAGGAGATAATTTAAGCCTCATAAGATCAATTGATGCAATCCTTCTTGAAAAGTATGATATACTTCTTCAAAATCCTTTATATGAGTATAAGGATTCTCATTCTCCATTCCATGAAATTGAGGAAGAAGTGGCACCAAATAAGGATGAATGATCATTTGCTCACTAGGAAAAACAATGCACGATGGTACACTCGTTCTCGGTGGATGCATATGGTTCCTCATCGATCAATAAAAATGAAAATTTTCTTCATTAGGACCATGTTGACTTTGTTGATTTTCACCTTGTGGTTCCATTATATTTGTAACAATTCCAAGATTTAGCACTTGAGTATATGAATTAGTTCTTTGTAACCTTCCCTTAGAATTTTGTTCCTAATGGAGCATACAAAGATTCACCTACAAAACAACCAACAAAAAACCAAAAAAAAAAAAAAATAAAAAAAATAAAAAGAGAAAAATGGAATTTAAAAGAAAACTAAGATGAAAGTGGAGAATTGGTAAAAAGAACTTCACCAAAAAAAATTGCCTCAATCACCTTGGCACCATCCTCGGCAACGACGTCATTTTTTATCAATTGTTTTTTTGGTCATTTATAGCATTGAAGCATAATTTATAACCTAATTCACTATTCTAGAGTAGCTTGTAACTAATCAAAAATGGTTTTAGTACAAAATACAATAGTATAGTGGTTTTTAGGTGTCGTCCACTAGGATAAATTATTCCGGACAGGCTTGAATGGGGGAAAAGAAATGGTTGTGATCAAGTGAAACTCATGACAAAAAATCAAAATAACAATGGTTTTTAAGTAAAGAACAATAAAATGCAAAACAAGAGAAAATTAATAGGAAAAGAAATTCTCCAAGTTAGGATTTCCTAGAAAACAATTTCCATGGTGAATAGATGTTGAGATCTATTTTTCATCAAATTAGATTGAAAACCTAAATTCTCATCTAAATCGATTTTAGATTTAACTTTAAGTCTAGACCTAATTTCTCTTCAAATTAGGTTATTTAATCCAAAAAATCAATTTAAACTATATATTCAATTCATCTTAAATCATCTTCCAATGATTCATACAATGCAACTATTCGATCTCATTAAATCTAGCTTTAAGAATTTAATAATCTACCTAGTTTGCAATGTAATTGTCATTCAAGATAATTTGAAGAGAAAAATCCCCAAATTTAAGTAATCAATCAATTGAATCAAATTACCTTTGCAATTCAAGCTCATTTCTCTAATTCACCATGGATCTTGCCTCTAGATCCTTATTCATCCAAGAAAAACGAGAATTAACCACTCATGCTTGGAGATTTGGTCTCACAATGCATGTTTGTCTAGTGAGAAAATGAAGCAAAATGAAGAAAAATAGAGAATTCTATTAAGAGAGAGAATATAGCAAATTCTATAATCAAAAGTGTTCAAAAAGTTCCTTAATGAGAAATTCAAGTTTCTATTTATAAGCCAAGGTTAAGTGGATGCTTAGTATCATCTAAAAGGTTTTCTGGAACTTTCTCCATTCAACAATTTGAAGTTTAACAACAAAATAATCATTTCACATGAGCTCAGCAATTTTGTGCGAAATTAGTGGAGCAATAGTAGCAACAATAGCTTTCTGGACCATTTTGCATGACTATACAAAATTTACGTATGTTTGTGTGAAATCAGCTTGCAAATTCTCCTTAGCCTGCAACATAAATCCTTTTTTTGATCCATTTCGCATAATCATGCAAAATTGCACCATATGGCTTTTAAGCTCCTCTTTGGTACTTCCATCATTTTCTTCTTTTAACTCCACTTTAACTACCTCCAATTGACTCTAAATCCTGATCCAATTACATTGCTTCTTCCTTAAAAGATTATTTGCCCTTTTTAATTTCATTTCATTCTGTTGTCACTCAATGCATCAATATCACCTTGAAATAGCCCCAAATTTCACAAAGATTATTAGTATCTTTTGCAAGGGCAATAATGTATTAATTGGGTATCTTAGGCATAATTACTACTCAAAAGGTATGAAATTCATTTAGAATTATTATTTAAAATGTGCTATTTTTTAGTAGTAATCACCAACTCAAGCAAAATTTATAACTTTGAAAAGCAAATGTCAAGCTTTATTAGTAGTTGCTATAGATCTAGAACAACATCGACAAGGACTTATTCAAACTCTCAAGTAGTTTAGTGATAATCAAAACAATGAAGATATAACCCTATTAGATGATTCATACGTAGATCCAAAATTCATCTTATATGGTGGACCCATGGGTCAATCTAGATAATTATCTTTCATAACCTATGTAAACCTTGTATATATCCAATGGATAAAAAATAAAAAACATGTAAAGTTGCAAGATGTGATGTGAATAATTGCTTAGTAGAAGACAAAAGATCAAATCTTTTCAAAAACTATTCAAGATTCCTAATAAGCTTCAAGATGTAAGAGTTGAAACAAGAAACAAGTAGTCTACTCAAATAATTATGTGGATTTCAACAAGTTTCAATTTCGTGGATTTCAACAAGTTTCAAGTCCAACAAATTTCTCTATAAATAGAGTCATTAAGTTCATTGCAAGGTAGAGGAGAACGAGAGGCAAACTAGAGGCAATCAGGGCTAGAAAGAGTGTTCCCAAAAATCTTCTTAGTTTTTTTGTAATCCCTCTACTTTCAATCATTTTTCCTTTGTAATCAAAACTCTCTATTGCCAACAAGCTTGTATCAAGATTCAAAATCTCTGTAATCAAGGTATTATTTCATTAGAAAGTTTTATTTCATATTCAATTATTGTGTTCATTTTATGCTTTAAATTATATTTACGAAATTTATTTTTTGATTTATGAAATGTTTTATATCTTGGGTTGAAATGGTATTGGAGCTAAATTCTGCTTAAGAACTAAGTGATATTATGACTTGGAACAGTCTGTAATCACTGATTTAGTCTTGAGTTAGTTCAAATTGAATTTTCTATGAACAGCTTGGTCAACCTAGATAATGGTGTTTGAAGGGTAGAAGGAGCGTAAGTCCCATGTTGATTCTCTTGTGGTGGTCTCTGTTCAAAAAATTATTTGAATTAATTAAGGATAAGACTGTGATTTATTTTTTGTGACAATGAGTAGTATTAAGAAGGAATTAAGTAGAACTAGTTCATCTAGATCTCTTAGGATAGAAAGTTCTGCATCTCATAATTCTACATATAATTTAGATAGTGCATATGATTTAGCCAGCTACTCATGTGAGTTAAACAGATATGCAAAATCAAACAATTACTCATCCATCTTAGACAGTTCAACAAATACTGTAGATTCATTAGCAGCATCATATAGTCAGCATGATCAAAACTTAGAGTAAGTTGTTTTCACTTGGTTTGAAAAATAAAAAATAAAGAAATTTAAAAAACTCATTTTTTTTCCTCTTTCAACAATGTACCAATATTGAGAATCTTCAAATATGATATTCATTATACACGTTTTTTTGAAGTTCCTTTAATTTTTTCAAAATTTTTCATTAGGTAAATAAATTCCAAATCAAACTATAGTTGATACATAAAACTTATTAATTTTTTAAAAAATAATATGAAACTTGAAAACCGATTTTTATTAGTACTAAAGAGTCATAAAACTCAATAATATTAGAAAGTTATAAACCAAAATTTATTCTTAATGATTTGGTTAGTTTCTTATGAACAAAAATTGTTGTAGAACGACTATCTTGTTTATCTTTACATAGAATTATTATTTTCCAATTTTTTTTACTAGGCAAATGAACTCCCAATTAGGTAAGAATTAATGTATTGGATTTATTAATGAATCTAGTAATTTTTAAAATAATTTAAAAAACTCAAATAATGATTTAATTAATATAAGAAATTTATAAACAAAAATTGATGTGGAAGTCTCTATTATTTATTTATTTTTGCATAGAAGTATTATTTTATGATTTTTTTTCACTAAGAAAATGAACTTCAAATTAAACAATATTTAATATATTGGATTTATTAATGAGTTTAATAATTTTTTAAAAATAATTTAAAACTCAAACAATAAGTCCATTTATCCCAAAAATTTATGACAAAAATTGGTTCATAATGACTCTATTATTTATTTATTTTCATATAATTATATTTTTATAAATTTTCTCACTAGAAAAATCAACTTTAAATCAAGTGACACTTATTAAATCTATTAATGGATTTAATTTTTTTTAAATAATTTAAAACTTAAAAAAAGAAATCTAATCACTAAAAAATAATAGATTAAAATTGATATATTATGAGTTATAACTTTACCATTTCTCCTATACCCATAACTATATTTTTGAAATTTTTTTCACTAGGTAAATAGATCATAAATTAAGTAAGATGTAATTAAAAATTTTAAATCTTTAATGAATCTTTTAATTTTTCAAAATAATTTAGAATTCAAAAAATTGATCCAATTAATTACTAATAAAATCAAAACATTCTAAAATATTCTATTCATAATTAAGTACTAAATATATATATATATATATATGACAAAAAACTTGACTCATTTACAAGTTAAAAAAAATATTTTTTGTAATTCATTTTAAATAAAATATTATTAATAATTATTACTTTTAAATTATTATTTTTCATTTTTAAAAAAAAAATTTAAGACGTTAATGTTCTTATGTCTTAAACATATACTAAAATAGTATATATTTTTTTATAAAAAAAAAATAATAATTTATGATTTTATTATAATGTTAGTATTCATGTTTTACTAAAAATTATTTATTTTTTAATTATAAAACTATTTTCATTTTTAATAAGACATGAATTAAATTTAATTAATATTATAGAAATTGAATTTACAATGTTTTTACACAATCAAAACAAAAAAAAAAAAAAAATTTTTAAAAGCAACTTATCTAAACAAGTTTTTTGTTTTTTATTTTTAAAAATAACTTACCGAATACCTTTATTTTTATAAAACTAGTTTTTCATTTTTAACTTCAAAATAATTTTTAAAAACAAGCATAAATAAAAAAACATGTCCAAATGATCCCTAGATATTTCAAAATGACGGATGAGCTAACTAGGTTCAAATAGACAAGTGTTGGATTTTCTAATTTTTGTTGTTACAATAAGTAAATAAATAAATATATAAAAGGCTTCTATTGTTTGAAAAGGAAAACAAAAAAAAAAAAAAAAATCTAAATAGATTATTATTAACACATGTATTTATGGTGAAAAAATTAAAGTTAATGATTAAGAAGGTGTTTGTAAAACTTATAACTTAATTTTTTTTCAAGTATTAATTGTTGTTGTTTGATTGAATTAACTTCTTTTTTGTTTTTTTTTTTTTTTTTTAATTTCAAGTTAACATATTTAGTAATTATTTTCAAATAGAATGAAAGATATTTCATATTCAAAACAAATTAATTGTTTTTATTTAATACTTAAGGTTATTTAGGTTGTGATATTAAACATGCTTAATTTACTTAATAATTCAAATTATTTTATTAACTTATATTATATGGAATATATGATTAAATTGATTTACCAAGCATCTTTTAACGTTTAACTAATGATTTATATGAGTTAATTTTACTCCCCTCCCCTCAAATTTTGACTAAATACACTTGATCCCTAGATATTTCAAAATGACGGATAAGCTAACTAGGTTCAAATAGACAAGTGTTGGATTATCTAATTTTTGTTGTTACACATGTATTTATGGTGAAAAAAATTAAAGTTAATGATTAAGAAGGTGTTTGTAAAACTTATAACTTAATTTTTTTTTCAAGTATTAATTGTTGTTGTTTGACTGAATTAACTTCTTTTTTGTTTTTTTTTTTTTAATTTCAAGTTAACATATTTAGTAATTATTTTCAAATAGAATGAAAGATATTTCATATTCAAAACAAATTAATTGTTTTTATTTAATACTTAAGGTTATGTAGGTTGTGATATTAAACATGCTTACTTAATAATTCAAATTATTTTATTAACTTATATTATATGGAATATATGATTAAATTGATTTACCAAGCATCTTTTAACATTTAAATAATGATTTATATGAGTCAATTTCACTCACTCCCCTCAAATTTTGACTAAATACACTTGATCCCTATCAATTTGAAATTTCATTAAATACCTCTTTTATTTTAATTGAAAGAGGATGTGAATGAAAATAATAAATAAAAAGAATAGAGAAGGAATTTAATGAAATTTCAAACTAATGGGGGTTATGTATATTTAGTCAAAATCTTAGGAAGTCCACAACTTCTGCTAGTTTTCTAAAAAATATCTGTATATAACATCATTTTAGAAAATATATAATAATTGAAAAAATATTTCTAAATATAAGGCAAGGGGAAGTTGGTTAAAAAGTCATCTTTTAAAGATAAAGTTCAGTGTACAAGTCTCTTTTGAAGAAACATCAACCCTTACAGCTTTGTAGTCATTAGCTCTTATGATTTTAAAATGTACTTCTTTGGTCAAGAGAAACTCATTATATCATATCATTGTATCTTGTAGGATTGTAAAATTAGACTTTCAAAGTCCTATCATATAGATATGGACTTAATGGGTCATCACGACTTTCAAAGTCCATCTAATTAAGATTTGTGTATATAAGTGTGAGAAACTTCTTCCACTGTATGACGTGGAGTGTATGAGGTATGTGTGACCATAAAGGTTATTTTAATCAATGGTCTAAAATTTGCTAATGCATTAAGGTTACGTTTGATTGACAGGACAAGATAGAATATGATATGATAAGATATGTATATTTTATAATTTGATTTTCAACGAGATATAATATAATATAATATTTTTGGATATACATATCTTATAGACATGATATTTTAATGTAACATATCCAATGTGATATATTATGTTATATTATATTTATATTTAATTTATGAAATGAATAAAAAAATATATGGAATGTATATTATTTTCAGTATTTAAAATAAAAATTACATTACATTCCAATATTTTCTACTTTAAAAAATGAAATTTCTCTTATATTAAACAATATTCCTGATTAAAATATTTAAACTTTATAAATAAATTTTTTATATTATTTTATTCAATATATAAAAATATTTTATATTTCATTTATTAATATTATTTTTAGTTTTTCTTTTATAACTATAAATTTAATTTATAATAACAAAATTATTTTATACAATGAATATATGAAAAAAAATAAAAAATGATAAAAAAAATAAAAATAAATTTATGATACATGGGATATGCATATCCTACATCTTAACATGAAATTAATATATCTCATATAAAAGGGATAAAAAAAAAGGTGGATACTATATCTTTTTATTTATCCTATCTAATGTTTGATTAAACATAAGAAATGATAAATGATGAAATAACTTATCCTATCTCATTATCAATCAAGGGATAGGATATAATATCCCATTTCTTATCATATCTAATATTATATCCACCTAATCAAATATGGTCATATTTAATATGGTAGGCATTTGGTATGTTTGATTGTATTTTCTTAAACTTGTTTTCAAACTAGAAAATAAACTTTATTTTTTTATTTCTTAAAATAAAGGCGTTTTATAATTTGCTATTAACAAATTCATTTGGATTAAAAGACTTATGTTGTATTTACAAATAATTTTTCTATTTTAGGTTTCTTAAAAATTATAATTTAAATTTACATTAATATTAAATTAAATTAATTCAAGTCTTGTTAAAATAAAATAAGGTTTTGCGATTGCAAATGAATTAAGATAAATAGTATTTTGGTAAAATTTAATACTAATAATATAATAAAAACACAAATTATATTTTTGCTAAAAAATAATTATATATTTTAATAAATATTATAGACATATTTTTATTAAAAAGAGTTAATAATATTTAAAAAATGGCAAAGGTTAATAATATTTTATTTAAAATAAATTATAATAACAAGAACAATTCATTTATGTATATGTATGTAAGCTAAGTTCTTTCAATACATGTACATATTTACTATCTAATTATTGATATAGTATTTTAGACTAGTTTGATTTGAATTTTTTTTATTAATTAGACCAATTTATGAGTTCAAAATTATTTTTAATCTCTCTCTCCCTTCTCTTCTCTCTCTCAAAGAAGATTTAAATGTTTCATATCAAGTGGGTCAGGTAAAAGTCATGAACCCTAATAAAAATACTGACCTTTTTTATGCATCATGCATTAATAAGTTGATCCATGTAACATTGCCGAAATAGTTTATTGAAGCCAATCCATTTATCTAGTGAGATTGCACTTATAATTTCATTAATTGCTTGGGTTTTGTTTGGGAAGTATTTTCAAAAATGGTTTTGAAAAACAATTTTTGAAAATTGTTTTCTCATATTTTATAGAATAAAAGTCTGTTTGGGAGAATGAAATGTTTTTCACCAATTTTCTATGCTGTTAAAAATAACTTTTATATGTAATGTTTTATTTTTAATCATTCTTAATATTTGTATAATTATTTTTTAAAATAGCCTTGAAAAAATAAGTGAAAATAACTTTGGTCAGTTTTCGAAAAGTTAGTTTCCTAAATTAAAGGACTTTGATGAAAAGTACAATTCTAATTCTATAAGGAAATTGATCCTCTCTCCACCCTATAAATAAGTGTTTTATTCCATGAATAATACATATAAAAGAAAACCTAAGGGTGAAGGGGTTAAAGGAGAGAAATAGAGTTTTTATTATGCTTATTGTTTGGTATCTTCAAGAATTTTTTTTCAAACATTCCTTACGAATTGAAGGTATGTCTTCTCTTAATAATGTGATTGTGAAAATCGTATTGTTCCAAAAAACTTGGCCATTATGATTTGTGCAAAATTAGGGCTTGATTTGCACAATTATGGAATTAGGGTTATGATTGTTTTACTGGAATCAGGGTTACGATTGTTCCATTGGAATTAGGGTTATTATTCTTTTGCATAAATAAAGAAATGTTAACATGTGGTATCAGAGTCATGGTTCAAGAACTTATGATTTTCCTTTAAAGATTGTTTTATGTCTCTTTTATAAATTGTGATGAGAGAATTACATTTATTGATTGTACTTTTCCACTTCAATTGAAATATTTTGTCGATATTTTTGTGTTCGATTTCTACCCGAAATCTATTATGGTGGCTTCAAGTTATTATATGAATTATAATTTTAATAATTATTATTTGTTGCCACATAACTGTTTATTGCTATTAATGCACAATTTGAATAAATTGAATTCTTTATGGCTTCATGCTAAACTTGATCCTTTTATGAAGAAATTGCATATTGTATAACTTGGGATCATAAGTTATTTTTAGCAAATTGTCTTTTATGCTTCCATAATAGTATTATGAAAGTTTAACTAGATTGAGATTTTGTTTAATTTGATATTCATATTATGTTTGTTTGCAGTCACCAAAGTGGCCAAACTTTAAAGTCTTGGATATCGAATTATATAATAACTATTTATATTATAAAATTTGAAATTCACTTATGAACAGTTTGTTAGTCACCAAAGTGGCCAAACCTTAAAGTTTTATGTCTATCAAATTGTATAATATTATTATTGATTACCTATTATGTAGGAGGTGATATAAGAATGACTGAATTGTTATGGGTTAAAGACCATTTGGCTGAAGGTCTTATTATGGGTGATTATTTATATGAATTATACATTATGGATATTATTGTCAATGTAATACAAATTGATACTTATGAGATTTTGAGATAGAATTCACATAAATGTAAATGGAGCTAATTATGTGATAATTTCTCATATGTTCTCATGTTCTTGTTATAGTATCATGCCTTGCATGTTTATAATTTTGTATTATTATTGATGTATATTTGCTCTATTTACAGAGTCTTATTAAGTTTTCTCAACATGTTTGACAATTTTGATTATGATTGTTGTAATATTATGGTTTTCCAATAAACTTATATTTTTAACTATTATATAATGTTTATAATAATAGTTAAATATTGATTTATTACAAAGTAATGTTTTTATGATAATTTCTATTATCAAGTGGGAGTTCATATTATTTATAATGTGTTAGTCACCAAAGTGACCATACTAGAAGTTGATGAACATCCTTTAAAGATGTAAATATTGTTTATTAAAAAATTTTGAAATTCATATAATGTAAAGTTTTTTAGTCACCAAAGTGGCAGAACTTGAAAGTTTCATGAATTTCATATTGAGTAATATATATTTACGTTATTAAATTGCTCATTACTTATAGATTCTTGCAACATATTTAAGTAGTTGTTGAATGAATATATTGAAAGATATTTAAGGATTTACCCAACTATTTTATGAATGATGAATATGATGGGATAAATCATATGCTTTAGTTAAATTATATTTGTACATCCAAAGATTGTAAATGTATTTTAACATGGACTATGAAGTTATCCATTAAAGTACATATTAAAAGCATCATAAAGTTATTATATATTGTAATATCTACCTAAATGAGAGTTGCAGTATATATGTATTGTTTTTCTAATTTAGTTTGATTCTAATTGTGTTTTTGTTTATAACTTCCACGAAAGCATGATATTTTATGTTATAGTATTGTCCTCAAATTTGCTAAATATTTTGCAATATTACGTTTATTATTGTTCCTCTAAATAAAGAATATCCATGATTGAGAACTAATTAATATCATCATGAATTTTGATGATATGTAATAAATGAGCCCTTTAAAATGGTATAACGGCAAGACTAAAAATATTGGAAATAATTGATGAGTTTTCATATTATACAATCTTGTTTTAGTATAGACCACTTCAAATCTATCCAAAACACTATTAAAAATGAGTGTAATATGATTGAATTGGTCATCATATTTCTTTGAAAGGAAACAAGACTACTTGATGAAAATTCATTCCCCTTGAAGATTTATGAAACTTATAAGAGATCAATGATTAAAGTCTACAACAATTATGAATGAACCAATTGAAGAGATGATTCTTGTGAAATTATCAAGAACCATAAAAGGAAACTCAAAATGTCGAGTATCACTTTATTGGAAAATTATGAATAGTTCAAGGATTGCATAAATTGTAAAAAATGATTTCAAAGAATGGTTAAGTTTTGTTCTTTTGTATGATTAAAATCATATTTCATTAAAGTTTTCCTCTTAATAATATTCAAAAACCAAATAGAATCAAAGTATGAAGTTAGACAATTATGTTTTTATTAAACTCTTTATGCACTTGATACTTATGTTATATCAAGTATAATTGTAAATCAATGCTACTCGGTTAGGAGTATGTCAAGTATCTCTTACTACCCCAAAGGTATAAGATTTACAATCCAAACCAAAGTATCATGAGTGATTGTTGAAATCGATAATGTTGTGGTTCATTAAGAATGTTTATATAAGTGGGAATGATAAGTAGCTTGAATTATGGTTACCTAAGGAGTTATAATAAAGTTGTTATGGACCTGCATTTTTCAAATGTGTCCCCACTCAATTAGCAAGACTCGTTTTTGTTGGTGAAAAATTATTTTTGGAAAAGTCAGAGTCGCCACTTATTTTATTTTATTTTAAGAGGGAAAATAAAATAGAAAAAAAAACTTAAAGAAGTGACTCCATAGTTTTGGAAAAGCGTGTCTTTGAAAAATCCGAGTCTAGGTTCGGGGATCAGGTTACTTATTGGAAAGGTATCTCAAAGAGGTAATATCCCTCTAACCCCTAAAAAGGTCTGTACTGACTAAGTCGAGGGAAATGTAGCAAATAATCAATTAATTGAAGGTACCTAGGTAGACTAAGGTGATTTTGAGATTCTATTAACATTAGCATGTTAAATAAATAAATGAATAAATAAATAAATAAATAAATGTCAAATCACAATCATAAAGGAGAGTCAAGGTGTGTACCTAGACTGCTTCTTAAGCGCTATCATAAGACAATCAAAGTTAGTTTGAATAGTATATTACTCAACATGCATTTTATTAGAGATAATAAAACAAATGTCAAGGCAATCAAGGACAACATTCGAACATGGATTTAGCTCATGATAACATGCATATTCATAGAATTTTGGAATTAGAGGATAGAGAGGGCGTACTTGGTTAGCAAGCATCAATGCCTTTATGGAAAACAAGGTTAGCTCAACAATAAATATAAAACAAATTCATGTATATAGTCAAGAGGAATCAAAATCAATCAAGTATCAAACAAACAATATTAGAGAAAATATCATGGATGTCAGGCCCCCACCAAAGTCCACTTTACTTTGGCATGAATTACTGCCATGAGTTCCATTGTTTGGAACTATGAAGTTTATTCATGCTTAGTAAATATCAAGAAGATCAAGAAAATAGTTGAAAATCAAAGAAAATAGTGAAAATGCATGCTAGAAGGAAAATGGCAGCAAAAGGTTTGTTGAAATCTGGATTTTGATGCCTAGAGATCTGAGGATGAGATTTGAAAATTGAGAATTATTCCAGTGAAAAAGATTTTGAAGACTTGAATCAAAATTAGTAAGATCACAAAGAAAAGAGAAGAATGAAGTGTTCACCAAGATAGTCTGAGTAGGAGTAAAGCACAGGAATATGGAAGTGTTGATGATTGCAATTACTAGTATTTGCACAAGAAGATCCCTGTAGACTACTGGTATGCATGAAGCAGAACTGACCGCATTTGTTTCAGAGCTCATGTTACATTGGGTTCTGACGCATAACTTTATCTGAAAAGGCACTTCAGTTCAACTCTATTTTCTTATAATCACAACCTAAATTATTGGCAAAAAAGGTGACGGAGCAAGAAAGTTTGATTTCGGATTAGATTTCTTGTGTTGTCAACATTTTCCTCAACATTATAACTAATTCATCCATTTTCTCAGAACTCTTCTCAGGATTTCTGCATCCCAGCTTCTGTGCTCCCTTGTCTATTTGTGAATTCCATATTAAACTCATTTTTTGCTGTTTTATCATTATGAGAATCAGTTTCTCATTTTCTGGAGCTTAAAGGAATTCATTTCCTTCCAGAGCTGTTGCTCAACTAGCATCTTTTCGGATAAAAACTAGTAATGATCTCAAGCCTACTGCTCGTGCATGTATCAATTGCAGAATGAGGTGAAGATCCTGATGCCTTTCAAACATATTGCTTATCTGATCATGAGCCCTTCATTGGCACTACTGCCCTCACTGCATCTGAAATGTAGGAAATAAGCCAAAACCAAGTTGACCATCTGTACATTATCGACCCGAAAATTTTATTTTCCTTAAGGGCCTTTAAAAATCGTGAAGCACCATCCTGAGCGACGGTTCTAAGACATTGAACTCCTTGGTTATCTCAATACCAGTATCTGCTACGATTTGGTTCCAAATGATATCGGAAAAACGCCAAAGAGTCATTATCTCAAATTCCCAACTTCGGAACTACAATTTCGTTGATCAGATTCTCAGTAGGGTCAGCCGTTAAGCTTGCATTTTTGGTATCGTCTTCATAATTCTGATCCGTTAAAGACTTGACAGTATTCAGCTCATTCTTTGACTTCTCCAATGAGTCCATAGGATGAAAATTCCCCGTTTCTACCATTTTGATAGTCTGAAACCTTTGAAAGTCTTATGTCACTTCCTTGTGCCATGGTAGAAGCTCAGAAGATGTGATTTTACACTCCTTTATTCTCAAATTTATCAGTATAATCAACTTCAATTACTCAGTTGCTTTTCTTCCACTTTTAAGGTTTTTTTTTTTTTTTTCACCCATCAAACGGACATCTAGAAAATAGTGGCCATGCATTTAGTTTGTTGAGTGATTTTGAGGTGGGTTGATGTGTTTCGGTTTGAAGGTAGATGAAGAGAGGTGGATGATACGTGGGCTTAAGATAGCATGCTGGGGTGACCATGCAAGTTAAAATCTTATGCACATGGGGTGGGGGCACTTCAAAATTGCTCTGGTTGAGAAAGGTACACCATTCATCAAAATGTTGAAATTATTGAAGCTTGTGCCTTTGGATTGGACTACAGGTCCAAGGAATTTGGAATCTTCCAAAATTTCTGAAACCATCTCTTCATTGCTATTTTCAAATTGTTCTCGTTACTTAAAGTTAAGGATTGATCCTAAATTCAGAACTCATCAATTCAATTAATCTTTCCCATTGCTTAAAACGTTCATAAGAAGTTAATCTTCTAGAGAAATCGATCAATTGCCATGTAATTCTACTTAGACGAAAATCATCCATATTTGTTGAAACTAAACATTCTAAAAACCTTCTTACCCTGCCTCTAGTGATGCGCTCTAGCAATCTTCAAAATGCTTGAATTGATGCTTTTGAGAAGTGATAAATTTTTAGTCTTGAGGAGCAACCAAAGTCGTCTCCGCCAAACCTTGAAAGATAGCTATTGCTGCAAGTCAATTAACTAAATGGAACTTTTCGAGTTGTATGTCAACAGATTGCAATGAAATGGATGGAGTAATGATCGGGTATTTTAGGCCACGTTAGAATTTCTAGTTTGAAAAGTCTTCTTTTGAGTGGTGGTTGAAAAGTCAAAAAAAGAAAAGTGATTGGAGAATACGTGTTAATTTTGGATTGATGAAATTCAAAATATTTTGTTGGTCAATTAGGAGAGTTTGAAAATTTTGTGCCACATTAGCTTTATGGTAGAAAATTTCTTAGGATTGTAGAACTTGAAAATTTCCAGAAACGAAAAATGAAAAATGAAAAATGAAATAATTAAAATTAACTTGAACTAATTAAGTAAAAATTAAATTAATTTGCTTAATAATAAAATTTGAGAAAATTAAAATTTTGGGTTGGTGTTGGTTAAATTATTTTGTGTGCTGTTAAAAAAAAAATGAAGTGAAATGGAAATGATTTGTAAAAGAAAAAAAAATAAAAAATTCAAAGGCTTGTTTGGTGTTGGGCCGTGGGCTTGTGGCTGGGCTTAAAAGCAAAAGAATTGAGAATTAAAAAAAAAAAAGAAAAGAGAGAAAGGAAATAGGAAGTGGTAGAAGGGATCTCGGCGATTGTAGGTGAGAGAATTTATCCGTCGGTTCTTTGGTCGGCCGAATGTGTTTCGTTCTACATGAAATTCTAAGGAATTGTTCTACTCGACGTGAGGAACGATTCTATAGTGACTGATTTTATTTTCAACGGTCCGATTTTTAGATATGTGGTAGGGAAACCTAACCCTAAAACTTTAATTAAATGCTTTTTTTCCTTGAAAAAAATTGCAGATCTTGTTGTTATGAGGTAAATAGGTAATGTTTGTGATATAGAAATTTTATTGGATGATTTGGGAATATTTTTGGAATTTTTTTGTGATTTCGGGGAATATTTTTGGTTGATAAATAATTGCATTTGGGTTGTTAAAATTATTGGAATTGTTGGAAAATTATGAAATTGTGGTATAATTTATAATTTATTGATATGTGGTTTTTCTGAGAATTATTGGAATATTTTTGGTAATTTTATTGCGAAAAAATAATTATATTTGATTATTGGAAATTGTTAGAGTTGTGGAAAATTATGGAATGTTGGTATAGATTATGTTTAATTGAGATGTGAATTATTTGAAATTTATGTGGTTGCTTTTGGTAATTTTAGTGTGGAGAAAATAATTATATTTGAATATTGGAATTGTTGGGAAATTTTGGAATTGTGGTATGATTGTAATTCCAATGATATTTGGACTAGTTAGAAATTGTATGTGATATTTCTGATATTTGTGAATGAGGATAATTAACCTTTTGGCATTTCATTTGCATCATGGTTGGGTGAAGGAAAAATAAAAATTGAGAAAAGTGCATGAAATGGAAAAAAGAAAGAAAAATGAAATAGTAATGAAAAGTATAGGCCCATGTGAGGCGAATTAAGAAGGGAAAGAGATCCCTAGGGTGAAAGGCCCAAAAATCTACCCCGGGAAGACTCCAAATGGGGAGTGTATTTAAGTACGGACGCGTATCCTTCGGTGAAAGCCCAAGAATGACAATGCATTGTATGACTGTGTGTCACATGTTCATATGCATTTTATTTAATCGTTGAAAATTGTGGAATTGTTATAATCATGGAGATTAAAAATGTGGGTGATCAATGCTGATGAAATGATTCTTTTGTGTTCATTTGAAATTTAGTAATCCCCATTAACCCCTTGGGTGTTAGGCACCTTATTAAGCAATGTGGAATGCTCACCCCTTCCTTTTTTACATCTTTTTAGATGTAGATGTCACTCATGAGGATCCACAAGTGGGGCAAAGGGGACTTCAGGATGCCCCAGGAGGTTTTGGAGCGGCCTAGTGGAGTGTGGTGTATTTGTTGTGTTGGCTATATGGGAACTTGTATTAGCAAACTGTGTGTAGACCCTCAATTTTGTCCCTTGCCACTTGCATATATCTTGGGGGTGCCGCCCGCACCCAATTTCTATATGTCACAGCCATGGAGCCCTTGTTGGGCTTAATTGGTTTTCGGACCTCACATGAGTTCATTTATGGTTCGATTTAGTGAGAGTGTTTGGTCCATTATGAAATGCTGTTGTGGCCAATTCCTTGGTTCATATCATGCTACAGGTTAGGAGTTAGGGTGTCCATAAGGATTTCGATTCAGTTAAAGCTCGTTGAAGCCCATCCAAGTCGGGAGCACTCTTGCTTGTTTTAGTCATTTCTCCCTCATCCGAGCTTGGAATTATGCACCATTTTTTTTGTTGGATTCCTTATTCCTTGAGGGATATTCTGTTAAAATTTGAGAATTTTTCTCAATTGGCTCGACCAGTTGGTTTTTGGCATTCTTGGCACCATAGGCCCATTTGGATACACCTAGCCCAGTAGGTAGACTCCTAGGTCACTCAACATATTTTCTTCAATCACTTGGACACCTCCTTGGTTTAGTTTCCACCTAGGTCACCTAGATCACTTAGATATTTTTTGTGGGCTTAATTCCCTAGGATTAATTTCTTGATTGATGGATTTTTTAGATTAGGGGAGTTTTTAGCTTGATCTTTTTATTTGGATTGCTCGAGAGGAATTTTTGATCTTTAATTGTATCAATTTGGTATTTTGTTTTATTTTTATTTTTCAATTGTATTTTAGCTTAACATTTAGACTATTGTTACGTGCATGCAATATTTATTTTTGTTTCCTACTTTATTTATTCATTCATCCACTTATTTATTTTAAGAAAATTGCAGGTGATTGGGGACCTTATATTATTATTACTATTATTACAAGTATTATTAGTTATTATTAGTATTATTATTATTGTTAGTATCATTATTATTATTAGTAATCATTTATTCTATGTTCTTTTTATTATTATGTTATTCCTCTTATTTTATTTTCATTTTTTATGTTTATTTATGTTTATTTATATTTATATTTATATTTTCTTATTTTGTTAACTAAATAAATAAAAATAATAATAATAAGCAAATGGAGAGGCATGGGAGTCGGTCAGCTACATAAAAAAAAATGGTGGAGTCTTTGAAAAAAAAAAAAAAAAAAAAAAAAAAAAAATGTTGAAAAGAAAATTTAGGGGTTGGCAGAATACATGGGAAGAAGGGGTTTTTTTTGGAAAAACAAAGAGTGAAAAATTGAGTTGGGAGGCAAGCTTAGAAGAAAAGAAAAGAAAAAAAATCTAAAAGAGGGGAGGTTTTCGAAGAGGGCTACATGGGAAAGAGATGGGGGCTATTTTCGAGATGGAATGAGGGGGGAAGGAATTTCAAGAGAGGATATAAAAGGGAGACTTAGGGGAGAAGAAACGGGGAGGTCCGAGAAGAGAAGTTGGAAGGGTTCTTAAAGAAAAACAGAGAATGAGAAAAAAAGAAGGATCTTGAGGGAAAAAAAAAAAAGAATTTTTGTTTGCTTTGGTAAGAAGAAAAAGAAATTGTGTTCATCGGTCTTGAGCGGATTTTACAGAAGGAGAATCGATCTCACTTGAAGCCGAGGAACACCTCTCAAATGTTGGTTCTTCCAAGTACGTTTTTAGTTACTCTCAGAATTCTTGCTTATATTCGATTTCTCCTTTTGGGCGTTTCAGAATATTTAATGTTTTATTAATTGGTGTGGACGAAAAGGGCCATAAATTGTTATGTTGAAATTGGTTCTATGTTTGTTTGCTATGTTCTGCATTCAGTTGATGCCATTGATCCCGTCTGATTCTGTTCATGTTAAAAACTAGTATTGAATCATTCCCCCGTTTCAGCCCATGAATCTACTCCTGAAATGAGGCTATTTATGTTCATCTTCTGCTCACCCTTCCCTAGGAATTTTTTTTAATGTTTTCATCTATGCTTTTTGCTTTTTTTTTTTTTTCACACAGTGTTGGAGCCCTTGTCTATGTGTTTGAGCCTATATTGGAGAATGACAGAGGCTTGGATATAAGAGATAAGTCTGTCCAGTTCTGGAAGGTTTTGTATTAATGGACTAATGCTCGAACGGGATGGCTTCATTGTTGGTAGCGGCGGTTGAAAACTGGAGATGAAATCCTCTCCAAATGCTCGCTTCAGCTGCGTAAGGGGAGCTGCTACAACTCACTTTTTTGGTGGCCAGCCTGGGTTGCAGCCTCGTTAGCAGTTGTAGCGGCTTCCTTTGCCGCCGTGGCATGGGCGACACCTCTCTTTTGTGCCTCTCCCCCCTCGTCGGAATACATAGGTGTAGACCCTCCATTTTGTCCTCCTAGCACATGTCCTATTAGGTATTTGTTCAATACTTTACAACAACCCCTTGGTGGCCCATTACTACTTGTGTAGCATTTTTTTTTTTTTTTTCTAAGCCACCTTGGGGACTATGGTTGAGGGATTCATTTAACCTCATTGTGACTCTTGGCAGCCCTAATTTAGACTTAGGCTCACTTAGGCACGTTAGGCCCATTAGGCACCACCCTAGGCCCTTTTAGACACTTCTTCTAAGCCCACTTAGGTTCACTTTGGCCCACCTAGGCCCGCTTTAGGCATTACTGGGCCCCAACCCATTTAGTTCATTCATTGACTCACTTTCCTGTATGGTTTAATGGTTTGCATGGATTACCTTATTGCATGGCTTGCGTAACTTATATAACTCGCATATGATTGATTTTTTTTTTTAGATGATTCTTGATTTCTTTTTACGTTATTTTATTTATATATTTATTATTATTATTATTTGTGTTTTTCTTTTCCATCTTTAATTTTATTTTCGTCTCTTTTTCAGAGGAATGGTCATTGACTTAACATCTACATGCACAAAGAAAATAACAAGAGAATGTGATTTGCCATATTTGTTTTTGGAAAGGAAGAGAGGCTGCCATACACAGAAAATGAGATAGGAAGGTTTTAAGAAAGTAAGGCTGTGATTTTTTGAAAAAGAGGAACCAGTTTGGGGAGCAATGCGGTATTTTCTTCGGAAAGAAAATTTGTTTTGGTAAGTGAAAAGAGCTGGATGCAGTGTGTATGTGGACAGAGAGCGAGGTCGGGTTCAAGCAAGAGGGGTCTGAAAAAGTTAAGAGGAGAGGTGATCGTTAAGGGGGAGAGCGTTACAGAGAGAGGAGGCTGTCGTTTTGGGTGAGGGAGAGATAGTTTTACAGGGAGAGGAGGTTGCCATTTTTGAGGAGAGAAGAAGAGTTTTTTTTAGAGTGGAAGGGTGCCATTTTTAAAGGCATCGGTAAGAAAAGTTTTTCAGAGCGAAAGGGTGCCATTTGAAGGGATCGGGAAGGAGTTTTTCAGAATAGAGGAGACAACCATAAAGAAAGAAAGAAAAGGAGGAGTGGACTGCTGCTGCTTCTATTTTCATCACCGGACTGCTGCTACTTCTATTTAGATCAAGGGACTACTGATGCTTCCAGAGATCTTCCAGAGGAACCCCACCATTGAGAGGAGGAAGGATCTTCATCCTGCTACACCATTCTTCAAGTAAGGTTAGTGTTTCTTTTTTTTTAATTTGTTTTGTTGGGTTCTAAATGCAAAGGAATGTGAATATATGGTTCATTATGCTGTGAATGCTGTCATTGGCATGCTTTCGTTTCATTTCATTTTTTTATTTTATTTTGTTAAATCAATGGAATGAGATCATGGCTGCCATGCTGGGATTTATATGATTGGTTATGAGGAAATGGGTGTGGACATGAGATGTTGTGGGCGGCTGCGCGCGGCCACAGGCATTGCAAATCTCATTGGACTGACGGAAATTTGCATAAATTTGGTCGGTGACGGTGCCAAGAAGGTTGAGGCATTGGTCATCAAGCTGATTACACGCGCCTCAGAAAGGTAAGCACGAGGCATGTTTGAAGTGTTTCGCAGCAGCCATGAAAATTTGGAAGAAGCGTCGAAGGATTTGAGGGTCGAAAATTCCAACGGTGTGGCGGAGTCTAGGCTTGACGGGCTGATTGGAGCTCGGAATTGTCGGAACGAAGCTGTGTAGGACGGTGGCCATGGCGGTTGTGCACTTTCCCGGAGAAAGAGAGAGGACTGTGGATGCGTGGGTCTCCCGCAGGCGGCTGGTGGCTGTATAGTGGAACCAGAATTTTCTTCTTAGGGGAGTCCTACAGTGCTCCTCCCACTTCGCTCAGAGAAGGATTGAGTTTGGTTGTGTTGGGATAGCGACAAAGGATGCATGTGGCTATGTCGTTGAAGCGCTTATTTGTTGAACTTTAAAACTTAAGTGAGTGTGGAAGGTGATCATGGCAGGTTATGATGGAATTATTGAGTTTGCTAAACATTAAAAGAATAATAATAATAATTGAATAAAGGTAGATCTATCTGGTCAGTTATGAGAGAGGTTAATGGATATATTTTTAATTCTAGGAACTGATGGCTTGTTTTTTTTAAAGATCTAGTGAAATGTGTGAAAGGTACAAGACTGTAGGATGTCAATGGAATGATAATTCGTGAATAAAAAAGAATTGCAAGGAATCCATGAAAGAAAGTTGGTAATGTGTTGACTTTGAATGAAATAATATTAAGAAATAGAAAAAGTGGATTTGAAGATTGTGCAAGCCGGCCATGAAAATTAGTGACTTTTTGTTTGAGTGGCTAAAATTTGGTTGAATATGTAATTGTGGCTAGTTATAAAATATGTTAGTGGTATGAGTTTATTGAATCAAATTTTTTTCTAATGAATGTATGTAGGAATATGTATGAGTGGCATGTTGTTATAGAATCACATTAAATTCCAATGAATTTATATACAATATATTAATGATTGATGAAAATAAAAATATAAATCAAGCTAGTTTTTTTTTTTTTTAGTTGTTAACTTTTGAATAATTTTTTTTAGTTACTATTGTTCATTATTATTACTAATTTCAAGTTAATTTTTCGTATAGATTTGCTTTGGATGTTTCGAGGTGATAATTTAAAAGCTGGTTTTATTTATTTATTTATTTTTTATTTTATTTGCTTTCAATATTAATAAAAGTTAGAGTGTTAAAAATAATAGTTTTGAGTTAATTTTTAGGTTTAGTCTTTAAATATTAAGTAATATAATATGTGGCTATGTGCGTTAGTGTTTTAGATTTTAGATATCAAATAAGTTAGTGTAATCAATTTGTAATGGTTTCTTTAAAATGCATGTTGATAAATATAATGGCTGATTTTTATAAGAAAAAATTTGTGTAGAAGGTTAATTTAAATTAGAATTTTAGTATTTAGGTTTTAGTTATTATTTTAATGTAAATAAAAGCTAGAGTTGTAAAAAATTTAGTTTTCAATATTAATGGAAGAATTGAATTTTGCTTATTTTTATTTTAGATATTATTTTAATATAGATAGAAATTAAAGCATTTTTCTTCTTATTATATAAATTAATCAAAATTTCTTTTATAAATAAAATGCATTAGAACTATCGAATTAGGAATCCATTATTTTTTTATTTATTTAATCAACACTCATGAAGTCTTTCGGTCCCTTTAGTGCATACGTATGAATTCTTTTCTATATTGATCCATGATGTTTTGTTTATTCCCTGAATCCTTGGTAGTTAAAAACTCATGTTAATTTATATCTGGTTCTAAGCAATATGTTACTACCTCTTGATGATTTATGCCATTATATGTTGTTCTTTAGATTATTAGATGTTGTTTTGGTAATCATGATGACGTTTATTATTTCTTTGAAAGTAAGTTGATAATCGTGGATATCCCATATTATTAGTTTCATTTTAAAACTCATTTCAAAGCGTATGATTAATTTATCTTAAGTTTAGAGGCATTCAAAACTCCAACAATTAATCCTTGATTATCTATGTTAGTTTAAGATTTTCTTGAAGTCTTTATTTTTATTTTTTATTTTTATTCTTGGTGATTATTTAAGAGATAGGATTTTTTTAGACACTTGTTTTCCATAGTCCTTAGTCATAGAATGAAAGTTAGATTTTTTTAAGTGTTAGCATATAATTTTTCTTTTTGGCCGCAAATTGAAAGTTGGATTTGTTAAAATGTTAGTCTACTTGATCTAAACATCTTTGGTTGATTGCTATAACAATTTTAGCTTTAATTCGATTTTCAAAGGCCATTGGAAAATCATGAAGATTGGCCTCTACCCTCACCTTTATTAGTTTTGTTGACTATTGAGAAAATTTTACTTTGTGATTTTGTTTTATTTTGGGTTGCCTATATTTGATCTTTGCGAATTGTTTGTTTGTGAATAATATCTTTCCTTTTAAAATAAAATACTTTTCTCAAAATATTCCTTTTAAAAATCTATTTTAGAAATTCATTTAAGGTCCTTAGAATCAAAATTTTCATTTTCTTAAAATAATATGCAACCATTTTTTTAATCGATTTGCATCTTTCTCGGTTTTTAATGAAAATTTTGGTTTTAAATAAAACACGAATCCAAGCTTGTAGTCCCAAATAAATGGGATAATTCCAAGCTAGATTTGTGTACATCAAAACCTATTTTTATTACCTCCTTTGCTACCTATTGTAATCATATTTTTTTATCTTTTTTAGGAATTATATAATAATTGATTATTTTGTATATTCTGATCATTTTTACTATACTAAATAGATATGCATAATAGGATTTCTTGTTTTATTATTTATTAATCTAACCCCCCCTTGTCCTGCGGAACCGCGTTATGAGTTATATATGCTATCCAGGTACGTTCCCTAATACCCATTTTCTAAACCCTATGAATATGATTGTCATTGTGTGCTATGCCCATGCTTGCTATCCTGTTTGATTCTCTTGATACATATTTGATGCTTGTTTGATTATTTTTGACAAAAACACATGTTGTGTGATGTATATCTATACTAACTTTGATGTTTCATTATAACGCTTGAGAAGCTGTTCAGGTACGCACTTTAATTCCCTCTGATGATTAGACTTTCTTGTTAGACGTGTTTATTTTTTTGAAATCATCTTAGTCTACCTAGGTATCTATGATCAACCATTTAATAGCCATATTTCCCCCAACTTAGTCAGTAGAGACTTTTATAGGGCTTAGAGGGGTGCTACCTCCTAGAGGTACTTTCCCGATAAGTAACCTGATCCCCGGACCTAGACTCGGGTTTTTCAAAGACACGCTTTTCCAAAACTATGGAGTCACTTTTTTAGGGTTTTCTTTCTTATTTTATTTTCCCTTTAAAATAAAAATAAAATAAGTGGCGACTCCGACCCCCACTTGATCGGTGAGACTCGCTTTTATTTGTGAAAATTTAGTTTTTGAAAAAAAAATTCAGAGTCGCCACTTATTTTATTTTTATTTTAAAGGGAAAATAAAATAAGAAAGAAAACCCTAAAGAAGTGACTCCATAGTTTTGGAAAGGCGTGTCTTTGAAAAACCCGAGTCTAGGTCCGGGGATCAGGTTACCTATTGGGAAGATACCTCTAGGAGGTAGCACCCCTCTAAGCCCTATAAAGATCTCTAATGACTAAGTTGAAGGAAATGTGGCAATTAAATGGTTGATCATGAATACCTAGGTAGACTAAGGTGATTTTAAAATATATAAAAAATAAAAATAACATGCCAAATAAGATCACATCTCAATAAAGAAGAGTTAAGGTGCGTACCTGAACAGCTTCTCAAGCGTTATAATGAAACATCAAAGTTAGTATAGATATACATCACATAACATGTGTTTTTGTCAAAGATAATAAAACAAGCATCAAATATATATCAAGAAAATCAAACAGGATAGCAAGCATGGGCATAACACACAATGACAATCATATTCATAGGGTTTAGAAAATGGGTATTAGGGAACATACTTGGATAGCATATATAATTCATAACGCGCTTCCGCAGGACAGGGGGGGGTTAGATTAATAAATAATAAAACAAGAAATCCTATTATGCATATCTAATTAGTATAGTAAAAATGATCAGAATATACAAAATAATCAATTATTATATAATTCCTAAAAAAAGATAAAAATATGATTACAATAGGTAGCAAATGAGTTTCTTAATATTATTATTATTATTATTATTATTATGATTACTCATTTTTATCATTGTTATTATTATTATTATTATTATTATTATTATTATTATTATTATTATATTTAATTTGTTAACTTTGACATTTTGTAGGAAAGTCCACCAAAGATTGAAGGAAATCATACACGGCTGCATCTTGGTGGGATATTCATATAGGAAGAAATTCAAAGAGGGATCACCCATAAAGAAAGAAAAGAGAATGCTAAATTATCAAAGCTGTTGAGTAAGTGAAAATGGGGGATCCAGTGTGCATGTGGACGGAATAAGGGTTGTGTGTAAAAGAAAAATTCTCAGCGTGGATAGAAAAGGCATGGGGAGGTGATTCAAAGGAGAGGAAGCTTATGGAAAGGTAGCCGGTTGGTGAGGGCAGAGAAGGTAAGGAATCTAAAGAGAAAGAAGAAATTATTACGGGAGGAAAAGGTGACTTGGAAGGAAAGACACAAGCTGGTGGTCTGAAAATGGGAGGAAGCAAACATCATTTGGAAAGAAAAAAATTTGACAGCCGGAGGTGGATGAGAAAGGGAGAATTCATCCAGAGAATGAATGAGGATGGTTTCCGGGGAAGATACAGGGGAGGAGATTTTCTGACTTGAAAGGAAGGGATTTTTTTTTGGAAAGAGAAAGAGACTTCAGGCAATAACCGAAAATTCAAGGAAATGGAGCCCGCGTGCATGGAGAGGTCATAACGCCTTGACAAAAATTCTCCATCAAAGAGATACCCGGCCTACAGCTTCTTCAGGCACACGGCTGCCACTTGGAGAGAACAATATTCTACGCACCAGCACCACGGACAGCACTTTCAGTACCAGCTCCAACCTCCGCGCTATTCCTGCTAATCGTTTTACAATCAGGCCAAAAGGTACTCAACACGCCGGGAGGAGATAAGGTAAAATCGCTCTCATGGAAGGTTATATATATTCTTTCTTTGTAATTATATTGCTTTTATATGTGTCCATGTGTGCTTTTGTGCGTGTATATGCATGAATAGGTGTACTATGTGAATGAAAGTCTGCAGCACGCGTGTGAGTGAGCATGTATTATATCTTTGTCTTAAGATTCCAATTCCCTACTGTCCTCACTGTTATACCCTAGCCTATTATTTATTTATTTTTTACTTTATTTCCTAGATCCAGGGTATTAATTTGATTGATCCAATGTTATTCAAGATTTAAAATAGTTAGTTTCAGTTTTAATTCTTAATTGGAAAGAAAAATGGAGGTTCTATGTTTTGGTTTTATTTTTTCTATTTTATTATTTTTTGGAATGAAAGTTAGAATTTTTCTTTTAGATTTTAGATTTTTTTTATCTTTAGATTGAAAGTTAGAGTTATTTATTTATTTATTAATTTTGATTTATAAATATTCGAATGAAGGTCAAGTTATTAGTTAACTTTAATTCTTAATTGATATGATTTTCAAGCTACACACCACTAGGTTGTTTGATAAGCCGGCTAGGTGAGTAATTCGTTTTATTTATATGCATAGGTTTTCAGTAAAGTCAAAAGTTTGATTAGTTTTTTCAAGTGGAATTATTATTACATTGGGTGGTTTGACTTATATTATTGGCTCCAGCATGTATTCGTTTTAATATGGCAGCATAATCTCACTTTTTGTTTAACTTTTGATTTATTACATTAAATAAGTTTCAAGTGAGTTTCATGGAGATACAAAATTAGTGGCTGTGTGTTTGGATGGAGAAATAAAAAAATAGGAAAAATCAATGGGGGTGCAGCCGATTGTGGAGCATTTGTTTGGAACTTCGGGTGTTTGTTGAATAAAAAAAAAAAATGAGGATTCCAATGAATGCGTGTAGCATATGTGAGTGGCATGTTGTTTGCTTTTAAAATATATATATATATATCTAATGGAATGAATGAGGTGTAGCTGGCTGAGTGTTTGGTAGTTTTAAAGAAAGTGGAATGAGATATGTTAATGATTGAGTGTTTGTTGAATAAAGAAAAGAATTGAAAATGAAATGGAATCTTGGTTAACTGTAATGGGATTGTTAAAAAAATATAATGCTAGTGGCATGCTTTTGTTTTATAAAAAAAATATATCTAATGGGTTATATGAGATTTGTTAATGATTGTTTGAATAAAATATAAATCAAGTTAGGATTTCTAGTTGTTGGTTTTGAATATTTTTATCTTAGTTATTATTATTATTATTGCTAATTTCATGTTGATTTTTGTAAGTATTTGTTTAAGATAATTAGGAATGATAGTTTAAAAATTAGATGTTTTATTCGTTTTGGATAATTTTACAATGTTAATGAAAAGTTAAAATCTTTTTGTAAATTTCTAGTTTTCAGTAATTTGGATATTAATGAAAAGTTATATTGTGTTTAATTTTAGTCTTGGATAATTCTTGAAAAATTAGTATTTTTAAGTGTTCGGATAATTTTTTTTATGATAGTAGAGAAGTTAGAATTCTTAAATATATATGTTTTTAAATAATTCTTGATGATAGTCCGAAAATTAGAATTTTGATTAGTATTAGTTTTGCTTCATTCTTAGTTGAGAGGTTCTTAATTTCTTTTAGTTTAGTTTCAATTTCATGAGTTCGTATTTTTGTTTTAGTTATGTTTATTTATTCACGCGTTACCTATTTCATTTATTTATTAATAAAACTAATTTTTATAGGTTAGAGACGAAATTTTAAAAATCCTTCATGATTAGTGTTTTTATTTAACTTTAGGTTTAGTTACTCTTGTAATATTTTAGTTTGTTAGAATAATTGATTTGCTATCTTAATTGTTTATCCAAGAAGCATAAGATCTCTTAGAACTCTCACATGAACTCTCGACACTCCAAATGCATAACAAAAGTGGCCTAAAGAGTGAAAACTCAAGAAAATCTCACAAGAACCCATAATGACAAATATACCCAGTAAACAGACCTCAAAAGGTGACATAAATGCCCAATGGAGCAAGATACCATACACGAACATATCATTGCGCTTTTTTTTAATTTTTTTTAATTTTTTAATTTTTTTTAGCGCATGCTCTAATCATCAATAAATCAAAATCCAATGGGAAATATATAAGGAATGAACAAACTCTCTCAAATCACTAATGAATACATGAACCCCAACCCATGAGACGACCTCTCAAACTAAAATCTCCAAATCAATGCCAAATGATGGGATGAATGGAGTGATATGACTGTTCTCTTTGCACCAAGATGTGAAGAATCATCGGCCCAAAGAAGAAAAGAGATAAGATGAAGCAAATAATGATAAAAGCAAGAAAGAGAATGAATAATGTGGTGATAGAAAAATAGAACAAATGAGGTGATAAGGAGATGATAACAAGAATGGGAAGATAGGCCTATAAGTCTAAAGCTCATGAGACTTTCCTAGCAAAGCATGCATGTACATCAAAGGGCCTCAACCCGGGTGTAGAAATGATAAGCAAGGCTATGGAAAAGAAAAAGGCTATAGCATACCACGTGAGGCTCAATGGGCTAGCAATGGTCTAATATATCGATAAAGGTGATAAGGTATAAGCTAACCGAAATGATGGCCACCCATCCTGCGACCACAATCTCAAACGTAATACTTCTTCAGCTGATCCACATTGGTAGGCTCTGAAAACTGGTTTCCATCTAAGTCAGTTAACCATGCAGCCCCTTCTGGAGTCAACTCTCGAATAACATAAGGCCCACTCCAATTAGGTTTGAACTTTCCTCTAGGGTCTCTAACTAAGCCTCTGAGAATCCTCAAAACCAAATCCCCTTTCTGTAATGGTCTAGGCCTAACCCGTTTCCTGAAAGCACGAGCCATCTTTCTCTGATAGGCCTGAACATGATCTGCTGCTCTCAATCTCTTCTCATCTAAAAGGTTAAGCTGATCAAATCTAGCCTGAGCCCACTCAGTCTCAGAAATCTGCTGCTCAAGGGCTACTCTCAATGAACCCATCTCTGTCTCAACTGGCAAAACAGCCTCCATACCATACACTAGAGAATAAGGTGTAGCGCTCGTAGAGGTACGAAAAGAGGTACGATATGCCCACAATGCAAAAGGGAGTTTCTCTGACCAATCTCGAGAAGTCTCAACCATCTTTCTCAAAATCTTCTTAATGTTTTTATTCGCGGCCTCTACTGCTCCATTAGTCTATGGCCTATATGCAGAAGATCTATGATGTCGAATGCCATATTTCTGCAACAAAGTGTCAACCTCGGCTCGAAAGTGTACCCCTCTGTTCGAAATCAACTCATGTGGCACTCCATAACGACAGATGATGTGTGATCTGATGAAACTAGCAACTCTAGCAGATGTCAACCTCGCATATGATGCAGCTTCCACCCACTTGGTGAAATAATCTATGGTAACTAGGATAAACTCATGACCACTAGAAGATTTTGGCGAAATCTTCCCGATAATATCAATACCCCATACTGAAAACGGCCATGGCGAGGTCAAAGCATGTAGCTCTGATGGCGGTGCATGAATGAAATCACCATGAATCTGGCATTCGGGACATCTCTGAACAAACTGACAGCAATTTGTCTCCATAGTCAACCAGAAGTAACCTGTCCTCATAATCTTACGGGCCAACATGTGTCCTCCCATGTGTGGACCACAAACTCCCGCATGAACCTCTCTCATCACTCGATCTGCAGAGGCTCGATCTAAACATAATAAAAGCATACCATTACCCGATCGCCTATATAGAGTCTCTCTACAAATCACAAATCTAGTGGCCAACTGCCTCAATGCCCTCCGGTCCTTGGCTGTGGCTGCCTCTAGGTATGTGTCAGATCTAAGAAACTGATAAATATCATGATACCAAGGTAGATCATCCTGAACCTCTGTCTCTCCAATTAGACAACAGTAAGCGGGTGCAAACCTCGACTCAATCAGCAATGGACGTATAACCACATCAGTCGGAATGTCTATGGAAGAAGCTAAAGTAGCTAAAGCATCAGCAAACTGGTTTTGCGCTCGAGGTATACGAGTGTATCTCAAGTCATCAAATCTCCTATCTAGTAACTTTAAATAAGCATGATACGGCCTAAGCTTTACATCTCTAGTCCTCCAATCACCCTGAATCTGTCTAAGTACCAAATTGGAGTCACCGAATACCTCCATCTGTCTAATGCCAAGCTCCAATGCAGTCTCTAGACCAAGGATACAAGCTTCATACTCAACTATGTTGTTCATGACGGGATATTGATCTGAAAATGCCAAGCGAACTGACCTCGGAATATGATCACCCTGAGGGGATATCAACAAAACGCCTATCCCAAACCCTGATTGGTTGGCTGCACCATCGAAATACATGTGCCAACCTAATAAGCTAGTCATGGCAACGAACTCCTCATCTGGAAAATCATCATCAACTGGTCTACCCTCAGATATCGATAATGAGGCTAAATGATCGGCGACAATGCTTCCCTTAATAGACTTCTGAGAAACATACTGAATATCAAACTCCGTCAAAAGTACGAGCCATCTCATCAGTCTACCAGTCAACGCAGGTCTGTCAAATAAATATCTCAACGAATCTAATCGAGAGATTAAACACACTGAATACTTAGTCATGTAATGCCTCAATCTCCTGGTGGCCCAAACTAATGCTAAGCAAAGGCGCTCGATCATAACATATCTCATCTCATACTCCAACATCCTCTTACTCAGATAGTAAATAGCTCGCTCCTTCCCAGAGTCATCGAGCTGAGCTAGCATACATCCTAAGGCCATGTCTGAAACTGACAAATATAGAAGAAGTGGACGTCCCGGCATAGGAGGCACTAAAACTGGAGGAGAAAGCAAGTACTCTTTGATCTTCTCGAATGCAATCTGGAAGTTATCATTCCAAACTATTGGTTGGTTCTTCCTCAAAAGACGAAAGATGGGCTCACATATGTCTGTCAATCTGGCTATGAAATGGCTGATGTACTGTAATCTGCCCAGAAAACCCCTAATCTCTTTCTCAGTCCTCGGTACAGGCATGTCAAGTATGGCTTTGATCTTATCTGGGTCAACCTCTATGCCCCGCTCACTGACCATATGCCCTAACAATTTCCAAAAGTCACTCTAAATGTGCACTTCTTGGGATTTAGCCTCAATCTGAATTTTCGAATCCTCTCAAAGAATCTCTCTAGAGTCGCTAGGTGATTTGCTCTACCTTGGGATTTCACAATCATATCATCCACATAAACTTCCACATCCCTATGCATCATGTCATGAAACAAAGTGGTAGCGGCTTTCTGATAAGTGGCTCCTGCATTCTTCAACCCAAATGGCATAACTCTATAACAATAGGTACCCTACTCGGTAATAAAGGTTGTCTTCTCCATATCCTCTGGAGCCATCAAAATCTGATTGTACCCTCAAATCCATCCATGAAGGACAACATCGAATGGCCTGCAATGCTATCAACTAGCAAATCGATATGTGGGAGAGGAAAGTCATCCTTAGGGCTGGCTTTATTAAGGTCTATGAAGTCAACACAAACTCTAACTTTGCCATCCTTTTTGGGAACAGGGACGACATTAGCCAACCACTCTGGATACTCAACCACTGATATGAACCCAACACTAAGCTGTTTTTGAATTTCCTCTTTCACCTGTAGACTCCAACGTGGGTGTAATCGCCTTAGTTTTTGCTTAACAGGTTTGACATGTGGCAAAATAGGCAAATGGTGCTGGACTATAGAGGGATCAAGACCTGGCATGTCCTTATAAGACCATGCAAAAACATCCAAGTATGACCTGAGTAAATGAATAAGTCTATCCCTCTCATCTGTAGACAGGGGTGAACCAATCTTCAGCTCTCTAGGCTGATCCTCTGTGCCAAAATCAATAGTCTCAACATCCCCTATAGCAGGTGAAACTCCTTCATCTATGGGATCTGAGTCATGATTAGAAGAGTCTCTATCTGAATTAGACTGAGCAATCTCATCATTTATATCAAGTATCTGTTGAGTGAGTGAGTGGGTGGAAGCTGCATCATATGCGAGGTTGACATCTGCTAGAGTTGCTAGTTTCATCAGATCACACATCATCTGTCGTTATGGAGTGCCACATGAGTTGATTTCGGACAGAGGGGTACACTTTCGAGCCGAGGTTGACACTTTGTTGCAGAAATATGGCATTCGACATCATAGATCTTCTGCATATAGGCCACAGACTAATGGAGCAGTAGAGGCCGCGAATAAAAACATTAAGAAGATTTTGAGAAAGATGGTTGAGACTTCTCAAGATTGGTCAGAGAAACTCCCTTTTGCATTGTGGGCATATCGTACCTCTTTTCGTACCTCTACGGGCGCTACACCTTATTCTCTAGTGTATGGTATGGAGGCTGTTTTGCCAGTTGAGACAGAGATGGGTTCATTGAGAGTAGCCCTTGAGCAGCAGATTTCTGAGACTGAGTGGGCTCAGGCTAGATTTGATCAGCTTAACCTTTTAGATGAGAAGAGATTGAGAGCAGCAGATCATGTTCAAGCCTATCAGAGAAAGATGGCTCGTGCTTTCAGGAAACGGGTTAAGCCTAGACCATTACAGAAAAGGGATTTGGTTTTGAGGATTCTCAGAGGCTTAGTTGGAGACCTTAGAGGAAAGTTCAGACCTAATTGGAGTGGGCCTTATGTTATTCGAGAGTTGACTCCAAAAGGGGCTGCATGGTTAACTGACTTAGATGGAAACCAGTTTTCAGAGCCTACCAATGTGGATCAGCTGAAGAAGTATTACGTTTGAGATTGTGGTCGCAAGATGGGTGGCCATCATTTCGATTAGCTTACACCTTATCACCTTTATCGATATATTAGACCATTGCTAGCCCATTGAGCCTCATGTGGTATGCTATAACCTTTTTCTTTTCCATAGCCTTGCTTATCATTTCTACACCTGGGTTGAGGCCCTTTGATGTACATGCATGCTTTGCTAGGAAAGTCTTATGAGCTTTAGACTTATAGGCCTATCTTCCCATTCTTGTTATCATCTCCTTATCATCTCATTTGTTCTATTTTGCTATCACCATATTATTTATTCTCTTTCTTGATTTTATCATTATTTGCTTCATCTTATCTCTTCTCTTCTTTGGGCCGATGATTCTTCACATCTTGGTGCAAAGAGAACAGTCATATCACTCCATTCATCTCATCATTTGGCATTGATTCAGAGATTTTAGTTTGAGAGGTCGTCTCATGGGTTGGGGTTCATGTATTCATTAGTGATTTGAGAGAGTTTGTTCATTCCTTATATATTTCCCATTGGATTTTGATTTATTGATGATTAGAGCATGCGCTAAAAAAAAAAAAAAAAAAAAAAAAAAAAAAATCAAAAAAAAAAAAAAAAAAAAAACCGCAATGATATGTTCGTGTATGGTATCTTGCTCCATTGGGCATTTATGTCACCTTTTGAGGTCTGTTTACTGGGTATATTTATCATTATGGGTTCTTGTGAGATTTTCTTGAGTTTTCACTCTTTAGGCCACTTTTGTTATGCATTTGGAGTGTCGAGAGTTCATGTGAGAGTTCTAAGAGATCTTATGCTTCTTGGATCATGGTTGATATGTATTAGGTATGAGGGATGAGTCACCTTTTTACTAGGGTCTCCGGATTATTGTCTTATTCATCATTCCATCATTGGTGATATGACTTTCCTTTATTGCACTAATATGCGTTGATCATCATTCATTCCACTTTCTCATTGCCTTATTTTGGATGTCATCACCTCTTTCTAGATCTTTTCTCCACTTTTTATCTATTTCCCACATATTGATACACATTTCTGATTTGATACCTCCTTCACATCATTCACATGTTTCATTGATGGTTTAACCACTTATCCCTTCTCTTATTTTTTTTCATCGACATTTCCTTGGATTACCTTTAGGTCCATGGCTCATGAGATTTTTCTATGCATTATATCTTATACAAGGGTATGGGTTTGATCATTGGGTATTTGAGCCTAGTTTCCTTTCATTTCTTTCACCCTATCACCCTGGCCTGCGTTACGTCCCGTGTCTTAAGACCACCCTGAGGCCATAAGACCAAACGTTATCTTTGACAGCTTTCACTTGGACAGGCTTATGTAGATTGGTTGAAGTAGAGTCGTTACTATGCTTTCTTTTATGGGAGACACTTTTGGAAGCATTTGGTTTCTCTCTCATGCTTAGTATATCGATGTTTGTTGGATTTTGAGTTGGAGACAGTCCTTTGATGATGTTAGATTCATCTTTTTGTCGTGCATCAGATGTCTACACTAGGGCATATTTTCCCTTTGCTTTGAGATCCTTAGTCATGGTTGGGTTATGTGGCTATCCCTGATCTTGATCATTGAGACGTTTGATTGATGTTATCACGTGATTGATTGACTTTGACAGATGTTTGGCTGATGATGTCATGTTCTTTATTGTGCGCCAGATATCCATACTGGGGCATATTCTCCTCTCCTTGATGGGGTTGTATATAGAAGGATGAACATTGTTGGTTGTTTACCTTAGGGCTCCAACATTAGATACTATACTAAGGTATACTACTCTCAGGATGAGATTTTGTTTTCATAGTGGTGTGAGGACAAATGATTGATGTTGGTTATTTACCTCTTGACTTTGACACCAGATCCTATACTGGGGCATATTTCCGTTTCTGTTGAGATTTGTAGATCTCCATTGATTTACATGATCATTCCCAAGTTATGAGATATACACCAGATTGATGATTTGCTTTCATTTTGTCCCGATTCTCTAATGGAGCCCTTCTTAAGTCATTTAGTCAGGCTCATACTTTCTGATATTGTCATGATTCTTTCATGGAGTTATCTGAGGTGCATAGACTCCCATATCATCATATTAGTTGAGCACATGTCAGATCTTTTATACATCCCCATTGAGTCATTCTCGAGTCTTTAGGATGGACCAGATGCGTCAGTTGCTATACTGGGGCATATCCCCTTTCTCCATTGCGGAGATGATCGTATTCTCACGGAGTTACCATCATTTGCATAGGCGTTCAGAGCCGTCATTTTCATAGGCGTTTAGAGCCACCATTTTCATAGGCGTTCAGAGCCATCGTTTTCATAGGCGTTCAGAGCCACCACCATTTTCATAGGCATTCAGAGCCATCGTTTTCATAGGCGTTCAGAGCCACCATTTGCATAGGCGTTCAGAGCCACCATTTTCATAGGCATTCAGAGCCACCATTTTCATAGGCGTTCAGAGCCAACATTTTCATAGGCGTTCAGAGCCATCGTTTTCATAGGTGTTCAGAGCCACCATTTTCATAGGCGTTCAAATCCATCGTTTTCATAGGCGTTCAGAGCCACCACCATTTCCATAGGCGTTCAGAGCTACCATTTTCATAGGCGTTCAGAGCCACCATCATTTGCATAGGCGTTTAGAGCCGTCATTTTCATAGGCGTTCAGAGCCACCATTTTCATAGGCGTTCAGAGCCATCGTTTTCATAGGCGTTCAGAGTCACCCCCATTTTCATAGGCATTCAGATCCATCGTTTTCATAGGCGTTCAGAGCCACCATTTGCATAGGCGTTCAGAGCCACCATTTTCATAGGCATTCAGAGCCAACATTTTCATAGGCGTTCAGAGCCATCGTTTTCATAGGCGTTTAGAGCCACCATTTTCATAGGCGTTCAGAGCCACCATTTTCATAGGCGTTCAGAGCCATCGTTTTCATAGGCGTTCAGAGCCACCATTTGCATAGGCGTTCAGAGCCACCATTTTCATAGGCGTTCAGAGCCACTATTTTCATAGGCGTTTAGAGCCATCGTTTTCATAGGTGTTCAAAGCCACTATTTTCATAGGCGTTCAGAGCCATTATTTTCATAGGCGTTCAGAGCCATCATTTTCATAGGCGCTCAGAGCCACCACCATTTTTATAGGCGTTCAGAGCCACCATTTTCATAAGCGTTCAGAGCAACCATTTGCATAGGCATTTAGAGCCTTAAGCTCGCGACCTAGAGCCATTCATCTTATCCATGACCCAGAGTCGTTCATCTCACCCATGACTTTGAGCCACTCTTGTCCATCTTTATACTACTCATCATATACCTTTCTCTCTTTACTGTCATTCTCCCACAAAGAGTTGTTTCATCCTTGTCATCGCGGCCTGGTGTTCCGATCTTACTCTCGTCATGTGTTAGGACAAAATCTCTGGTCCTTCTTTATTTCTTCGGCAAAGTTCACTTCGTTCCACTCATATTCGTATTTTTACTCACATTTCCTACACTTGTGATCTCTACCGAAGAAGGACATATTTGTAGACCCTTCATTTTATCCTCTTAGCACATGTCCTATAAGGTATTTGTCCTGTATTTTACAGCAATTCCTTAGTGGCCCATTACTACTCGTGTAGTCTATCTTTTCTAAGCCACCTTGGGGACTATGGTTGAGAGATTTATTTACCCCATTGTGACTCTTGGCAGCCCCAATTTAGACTTAGACTCACTTAGGCACCCTAGGCCCACTTAGGCACCTTAGGCCCATTTAGGCACCTTAGGCCCATTTAGGTACCTTGGTTTGATATCTTAACGTGTCTTTACACTTGTTTATCTTGCATGATTACTTGATTGCTTGTTCACTTCAGCATGATACACTCTCACATATGTTAGATAGGACTTTGATTGTTTGATATTTATCTGCTTTGCATGATTGCTTGTCGCATGACAACCCTCTCTCTTGCATGATTGCATGATTGCTTGTCTTTGTTCACTATTTCACTTTAGATCTTAGGTTTTTCGGATGCACCCACATCCTTCACTGTGCACTTTAGATTATCCTTGAGTGTTGAGAGATGTGAGAGCCTTCACCATTAAGAAAACCCCCTGGGAACGCGAGGAAGTGCATGTGTGGAGGTGATGACCACCTTGCATGGAAGCACCCCGTTTCTTCGGAGGCGTGTAGAGGGTTGCGTACCGCTGGAGGGTACGATCGCTTCTGCTAGGGATCCTTTAACCCACCCATTTTATTTTATAGAGCCACCTCAACCTGGTAGGTTAGCTTAGACCTAATTAGGATTTCATTCCTACACGTGGGTGCATCTGTGGACCTTCAGAGCTGCCTTGGTTACAATTGGGTTTGGTTACCCTCTCCATAGTCTCATTTTGATGTGATCGGATATGAGTATCAGTTCGAGCATACATGGGCCATATGCTTGACTACTTTTTAGTCGGTTCTTACAAAGCTACCCTTGTACAACGTCTCATCCAGTGTTTCCATGTTTATAGGAGTATTTTTGGTGCCCAGTCTGGATTCGCCTTCGTGGGCTAGAGTTGGAGGCAAGTTGACCAGAGTATCAGATCAGCCAGGCCAGAGAGTAGATCAGAGAGATATGGACTCCCATGTAGTCACGGTTGACCAGTTTGCCACGGCCATGGCTTCGATTCAGGAGGCTATCACAGATCTCGGCCAGAGGATAGATGGGCAACAGGCCTCGCCTCAGGATAGCACACAGTATGACTCTACGGCACCACCACCCCCTCCACTCGGTCAGTCGGTTCCGCACCCTGCACCATATGTTTTACATAGTCAGACTGATGCTACCCCTCTTCCTGTCATAGCACCCATTCAGGCCTCAGAGGATGCACATGCTCGTATGGATAAACTCGAGCAAAGGATGAGATAGATGAGGGTTTCAGATGGAGATATTAGTTGGGATGATTTTGATGGAGCACCGGTGGCTAGTTTACCGGCTCATTTCCAGATGCCAGACATTGAGAAGTATACAGGCATGGGTTGCCCTAAGATTTATTTGAGGCTATACAGTAGTATGATGAGGGCCCATGGGTTGGAAGAGGCACACTTGATTATGCTTTTTCCCATGTCCTTGAGTGGTGCAGCACGGCGTTGGTTTGCTTCCTTAGATGCTTCACGTCGTAGGACTTAGGATGATTTGACCCAAGAGTTTTTGAGACAGTTTGCTTTTAACACTGTCATTGATGTCTTGAGGAGAGAGCTAGAGGCCTTGAGATAGAGACTAGAGGAGTCAGTGACTTCGTTTATCTCCCGATGGAGGGAGAAGATCGCCCAGATTGTTGATCGTCCTTCAGAGAAGGACCAAATTAGTATGATTTTAAGGAGCTTACAGCCTAGATTTGCCAGACATTTGATGGGATTTCCTCACACGGATTTCGGATCCTTGGTACAGGCTCTCTATGGTATAGAGGAGGGCATTGCCAGAGGATTGTGGCCCGAGTCTTCCCCTTCTGATCCAAAGGGGAAGAAGCCCTCAGGAGGACAGAGACCAGGAGATGTGGGTACTATCAGCTCGACAGGATCGAGATCTCCAAGGCATTATCAGATATTTGGGTAGACTTCAGGAGCCTATTACCCACAGCGTTATGTTCAGTATAGACCGCCTAGGCCTATGACTCCTACTTACCTACACCCGACTCCAGAGCCTATTTTTGCTGCACAGGTCTTAGAGAGGCCTCCTACCTTATACCCTAGGCCCCGAGCCCCACAGACTGCTATTCCTCGTGCATAGAGGTCGATACGACAGTTTTCTCAGCTAGGTATGCCCTTGAGATGAGCTTTCCAAAAGCTCATGGAGGGTGGTTTGCTGACTCAATTAGCTCCTAGGCCTATACCCCAGCCCGTGCCACCTCAGTTCAGGATGGACCTTCACTGTGATTACCATCAGGGTCCAGGACATGACACTGATCGTTGCTCTGCTCTGAGACATGCTATACAAGACTTGATAGACTAGGGTTTGGTTAACTTGGGGCAGCCAAGTGTAACCATGAACTCTTTACCGACTCACTCTACGCATGCAATGCCACCACCCCCGGGTGGTATCCATCACATAGATTTTGTAGAGGATGACAGTATACACATGATGAGTTGAGATGATGGATTACCAAAGCTGATTGTTTTGGATGATGATTATGAGGTTGACACAGTGGGTTCTCAGACTTCTACACCGTTCAGTTTGATTTCAGATTGGGTACCGTTTGAGTTGACTCCTACTGCACCGTCGACTACGGCACGTCAGGGCTTGCCTATCCCTTTTATCCTGCAGCCAGATGATGATGATTTGGAGGAGAGAGATGTACAGATTGTGACCCATAGTGAGAGAGTAGCTCAACCCTCACCTCTAGTAGCCAGGCCATTTGATGGTGCAGTCTCTCATGAGGAGGTCAGGAGAGAGGATGATGAGATATTGAGGCAATTACAGAGTACACAGGCTCGCATATCTATCTGGAGTTTGTTAGCATCTTCTAGTACTCATAGAGATGCATTGATTCGGGCTTTGAGCCAGATCCGTGTGGAGAGCACCACTACCCCGGAGGGGTTGATTCATATGATGACAGCCAACAGGGCCAAATGTATTGTGTTTTCAGATGATGACTTGCCACCAGAGGGTTCAGACCATACACGCCCTCTATATATTACAATTGGTTGTTCAAGCCACAAAGTTCCATTCGTCCTATTGGACAATGGCTCGGCCTTGAATGTCTGCCCATTGGCTACTGCCATCGCCCTTGGTTATGCACCTTCAGACTTTGGTCCCTCTACACAGACGGTCAGAGCATATGACAGTACTAAGAGGGAGGTCATGGGTACTTTGATGATAGAATTGTTGATTGGTCTGGCTACATTCCCCATTCTATTCCAGGTTTTGAGGATTCCCACGTCCTTTAACCTGCTTCTGGGCCGACCCTGGATTCATAGGGCCGGGGCTATTCCATCTTCCCTTCATCAGAAGGTGAAGTTTATACATGATAGGCGAGTTCTGCAGAGATTTCATAGCTATGTCATTTGATCAGCATAGCAGTACGGTGGTCCTTGATATGATGAGAGGTATGTCTTTTATGCCTGGCATGGGATTGGGACGACGTCAGCATGGACCCATGAAGTTTGTGGCTATTGTCGATCATGATACACCATTTGGGCTTGGGTTTGTTCCTATAGAGGCTGACTATAGGTATATGACGGGTTTGCACCAAGAGAGAGTGAGAGCCCGTCTGACTTGCACACCATTCGATTATCCTGTTCATCCTTATAGGATGAGTTTGGTCGACTACTTTGTCAGAGGATCAGAGGTTCATCCCCATATGGGGGATTTTGGTGTTGTGACTGATATAGAGGGAGTGGGTGAGCTTCAGCATCAATTTCACCACTTATAGTTAGGAGATGGGACTTCTAGTGCACCAGTTTCAGTGATGATTGCTCCTTCGTCACCAGATCGAGCCAGCTTCTTATCGTTGTGCTTCCCAGAGGAGACTACTGATTATGGAGTAGACATTGAGCCTACTAGGGTGACTGATGGAGTTGTTCCTCGTGATGAGTATCGGGATGAGATAGATATGAGTATAAGTCAGATTGCCGAGATGGTTCAGCCTGAGTCTGTTTCACCGTTCGATTTGTTCGGGGTGTCTGCTATTGAGATCGTCGAGGAGATCCAGACAGTTCCTGCTCTAGAGCATATGGAGGATGTTACAGCTGGTGATGATGAGTTTGAGGACACTTTTACCCTTATTGAGGGAGCGTCTGACTTTGTGGACCCACCTCTTTTATTTGACATTTTATCGGGATTCATTTCCCGCTCTGACGATGTTTATGATTCTACATCTATGGATTTGAGTATTTTCGAGTATTTGCCTGTCTTTTGTGATAGTATTTGTATATCTACACCCTACTCACTCACTCCACAGATACTTGATATAAATGATGAGATTGCTCAGTCTAATTCAGATCGAGACTCTTCTGATCATGACTCAGATCCCATAGATGAAGGAGTTTCACCTGCTATAAGGGATGTTGAGACTATTGATTTTGGCACAGAAGATCAGCCTAGAGAGCTGAAGATTGGTTCACCCCTGTCTACAGATGAGAGGGATAGACTTATTCATTTACTCGGGTCATACTTGGATGTGTTCGGGTAGTCTTTAGATGCGAGTCTCACCGGCGGTAGCAAACTGACCGCTTTCCAGCGTCACATGCAGGAGCTCGTCTTCATGTAGCCCACTCACTTGTCTCCACTGTTGAAAAAAGAAAAAAAAAAACACATGCTTGTTGAATTGGTTTAGTCAACTCTGTAAGGCATAGTTTACCATGCACCGTCAAATGATGTTGTGAGATAACATTCAAATAATACTTGTTGTTGGTCTTTTAATGCTTGTTAAAGTCTTTTGTTTATTATATATTCAATTTGTTGGTCTTTTAGTGCTTGTTAAAGTCTTTTGTTTATTATATATTCAATTTGTTGGTCTTTTAGTGCTTTTTAAAATCTTTGGTTCATTATTTATTCAATCTTTAAAATTTCCAACCACACATGTTTTTCTTTAAACTTGTTGAAGTCTAAATTTTTGAAATGCTATCTTTGAGTAGTCTTATAAAGTGTAGTTTTTTTTATTTTTTATTTTTTTTTATTTTTATGGTTTTCAAATAATTTTCTTCCAAATTTCCAAAGATTCGAAAAATTCTGGATTCATTTTTTAAAAAATTATCGTACCCAAGTTTCCGAAGATTTGAAAATTTTCGGATTCATTTTTTTTAAAATTCTCGTACCCAAGTTTCCGAATTATGGATTCATTTTTTAAAATCCCCGAACACCAAGTTTCCAAAAATTCGAAAAGTTCCGGATTCATTTTTATTAAAATCCCCGAACACCAAGTTTCCAAAAATTCGTAAAGTTCCCAATTCATTTTTTTTTAAATACTCGTACACCAAATTTCCAAAAATTCACAAAAGTTCCAGATTCATTTTTTAAAATTCCTGCACCCAAGATTCCCAAAATTCTCAAAGTTCGGGATTTATTTTTAAAAAAATTTCCATACCTAAAATTTCCTTTTCTCTTCAAATCCCAAAATTTCGTTGTTTTTTTTTAAAGGAACACTATCTTCAAAGTTTATTTTCCAAAATTCCAAAACTCTCAAAATTCCAAAATTTCATCTTTTTTTTTTAATACCATTCTCAAAGTTCATTTTCCTAAATTCCCAAAAGTCAAAGTTCCAAAATCTCATCATAAATACTATCTTCAAAGTTTATTTTCCAAAATTCTCAAGTTTCCAGAATTAAGAATTTACTCCTTAAGTTTCCATTTCCAAAAATTCCCAAAATTTATCAAAGTTCGGATTTAATTAATTTCTTATTTTTTAGTGTCCATTTTAAAAATTTTCCAAAAGTTTCGAAAATTCCGGATTTATTTTTTTAGCGTCAATTTCCAAAAGTTTCGAAAATTCCGGATTTATTTTTTTAGCATCAATTTCCAAAAGTTTCGAAAATTCTGGATTTATTTTTATTTTTTTTAGTGTCATTTCCGAAAAATTTCTAAAGTTTCAAAAAGTTAAGATTTATTTTTTTAGCGTCAATTTCCAAACGTTTCGAAATTTTCAGATTTATTTTTTTTTAGCGTCAATTTCCAAAAGTTTAAAAAATTCCAGATTTAATTTTTTAGCATCAATTTCCAAAAATTTTCAAAAGTTTCGAAAAGTTCGGATTTATTTTTTTAGTGTCAATTTCCAAAAGTTTTGAAAATTCTAGATTTAATTTTTTAGTGTCATTTTCCAAAAATTTCCAAAAGTTTCTAAAAGTTCAAATTTATTTTTTTAGTGTCAATTTCCAAAAGTTTTGAAAATTCAAAATTTAATTTTTTTAGTGTCATTTTCTAAAAGTTTCAAAAAGTTCGGATTTATTTTTTTAGTGTCAATTTCCAAAAATTTTCAAAAGTTTCAAAAATTTCAGATCTAATTTTTTAGCATCCATTTTCAAAATTTTCCAAAGTTGTAAAAAGTCCAGATTCAATTTTTTAGTATCATTTCCAAAAATTTTCAAAGTTTCGAAAATTCCAGTTATTAGGGGATGAAGTTCAAATAGGGAAGATGTTAATCCCCAGTTGAAAATCAGTGGAATTAGAATAGCTAAATTTTAGCCACGTAGTCCAAATTCATGGTTGCGCTTGGTGGCCATTGGGTAGAGTCTAGAGATTACATATATATGGTTTAGTCATGGCTGAAAATTTTAGTAAATTTGGAATTTGCATGTATTGTGTGCTTGTACTTATTGACTAACCCTTTCTCACAGCACACGGCTAGAGACCTCAGGTACACAACTTTGTTTTGGTTATTAATTTCCTATGCGTGCCAAATATTAGCTAAGATTGCATGAGTCATGTCATCTATGTAACCTGGGGGAATTGACTGATCTTCGACCCATATGTTCCAATGTGCCTAATTCACTAGTAGAGACCGGATCTTAGGCCTAAAAGGGTGCTACCTCACATGAGGTACCTTCCTAATAGGTAACTTGATTCTCGGACCCAGAAATCTAGTTTTGCGGGCCGCTTTTTCCTAACTGGAGTCATTGAGGGGTTTTGTTTTTACTTAATTTTCCCCGCTTCAAAAATAAAAATAAAAAGTAAGTGGCAACTCCAAACAAAACAGTTCCTCAGTGGGGATGAATTTTCCAAAACTCGAAAGCCACACTTTTTCTCCACATTCACATTATTGTTTTAATTTGCGAGTCGCGCCGGTCGGTGGATCCGGGGAGGGTCCACATTGTGACTATGTATTTGTAATGAGACCTTATTTTGATAAATTTGCTCAACTGTGAACTTTTATTCCTAGACTTTAATGATTATTATTATATCTTGTTGCTCTTGAGTAGTAATTGGTATATTGATAGTTTGGATTGTTAGTTGGTGGGAACTTTAGTGTGGTTTATGTGTAGAAAAAAAAAATTCAGAGTGTTTTGGTTGATTGCCAACGTGGATTAGGAGGAACCCTTAGGGTCAAACCTTTGACCTGGGGTCATGGGTCAAATTTTAGGTCACCTGGAATTTGGGTTGTGACAGTACTCCGTCGCTGCTATCACTTTAGCAAGATCCTTCATGTTTTTTTGTATCCAAAAGCCTTAAACTATCTCTCATTTTTGGGTAGAAAAACTCAACACATACATGAATAATGAAACAACGGCAACTCGAAAAAAACCTTCCAAAATTATCAACAGCAAAATGAATACCCTGAATATGGTTATACTTTTCTATCATAGTCCTGATGACAACTGCCTAGGAGTCCAGACATGTCTTCCAGCTAAATAGTGACTACAGGTATGTTGGGGGCGTCTTGGGCAACGATGAGAGGCCGGATGAGAAAGGTTATCCAATAGGGGCCCATCTTTGAGTGGCTTCCAATTGATTTGTGGTTATGGTTTAAAGAGCATGATATGGAGAGAAATGAAAGTGTGGACCATGAAGGGAGCATGATGGGTTTGAAGTTGGAGGTACGGGATGTGGGGAGTGATTTTTATGTATGGTCAATAGGGAACAAAACTGATGGTATTTTGATTCTTTGCTCTTCTTCTTGAAGGTGGCCATGCAAAAGTGGGCCTCGGGGTGCAACCGATGCACTTTCCTGCACAGCATGCATAATATGTCCACCAACTTGGTAAAACATAGTCACCGCAACACATGGTTCAAAGTCGCAATATCAGCCATTGACTCAGACAATCTTAAGGCACATCAGTCTTGGTGTATCGGCTTGGTATTGAACGATACACAAAATATGATAATTAGAAAGTTTTAAAAATTATAAAAATGTCATGTAAATTATTAGAAAATAAGTATAAGTAAATAAGGTAAAAAAATAAAATAAAATAAAATTATCTCATAACTAACATCATTTAAATAGTTATAAAAACATTCATTGATTTCCTAATATAATTAAAATTTACAATATTATAAGATAAAAAATTTATATGATATAATAAATTAAAAATAATTCAAGTATAAATGTAATCTTTGTAACATACAAAAATAATTATTGATTCCCTAATAAAAACCTATTATTGAAATGTTGTTTTTATAATTATGATTCTTTTAAAAATATATTTTTTTAATAATTATTGATTTTCTACTTTAATTTGGAATGTTATAAAACAAAAAATTTAGATTATATAATAAATTGAAAGTATTCAAATGTCATCCAAGTTATTCTCATCAAATCTCATGGTGCATATAAATCATAACATTCCAGTTTTATTTTACTTTCCCACATATGGTTTTCACTGTCCCATGTCCACTTGACTGCAAGTTTGCAAACCCATGATAAAAGCTCTCCTCGAATGGTCTTTGTCACCGGAAAAAGTATCCAATGCTTTCTCCACTAAAATCGATGCTGAGAAGTCACCATCCATTAATCCCAAAGCTCCTGTGCTCTGTCGATTGTGATGAGGTAAGTGATCCCTCATTTGTTTGATATCTCCTCTTCTAGACTTAAAATGAAGTCACGGCTCAGTTAAATTTCAATGTTTCTTCTTCCTCTAAGTTTTTTGGAAAATTTTATGATCTTTATGTTCTAATTTGAAAGGGAAAAAAATCATTGATTTGAATCAGAAAAACTTTTGTAATTTAACCGATTCAACTGAGTCAACTCGAAATTTGAGTCGAGCCAACTGAGTCCTACCGATTTAGTGATGAGTTAGCGCATAGGATTATACCTGGTATCGGACTCATCACAGTAAGTGTTGAGGCAGATACGAATCGACCGATACTTTGAAACCTACCGCAGCATGCTTTAATGGATATTTATTAAGAAAAATCTTGATAGAGTATGGAATCATTGCTAATAAAAAGTCGATCATCTTATCCGGTTTAGACCTTGAATCACTCACCAAGGTTGGACCTCATTCCATCATATATTGCGACCTGCATGACTCTGTAATAATTTCGTCTCCAAGATACTTTGATCTATGGTATAGACGAATGGTAAAATGACCTTGCTACTAAGGAAACCTCCAAATGAATCAAAGAATGTAAATAATTGGCTTTACCGTTCCAGCCACCCGCCCTTATTATAGTTTCTGGAAATTTGGTTGTAGCAGAATTCCCGTCATGCCTCAGATTATGGGCAACCCAGAATTCAACTCATGACCCCAAGTCAAAGGTTTGACCCTAAGGGTTATGCTTGTCCAAGCTGGCAATCAGTCCTAATAACCTGATTTTTTTTTCAACAAAATAACATCTAACCCCAAATAAATTTACTAAGCTAAGACTTACTATATCATATTACTTTACTTCATTTTATTTATCTCCAAAACCAACCATCACCTGTTCACAAGTATAATAAATCCACCAATCATTTTTCCACCCAAAAACTCAAATATTTACAATAATCTCTAAGTCAAAAGAACATTTACCATAATGTTTTACAAGCTAACAAAATATAATTTAACTTGCAAAAGTCCATATAACTCAAATTAATACATGTAAAAAAGGTACTGTAAATTAAAAACAACCATTATCATGGTTCTTTTGCTTTCTGGAACACTTTCGGGTCTTCCTATGGTCCCTCAAAAACTATATCTGCATCTAAAAATTTTAGAAAATAAAAGGGTGAGCATTTCCACATTGCTCAGTAGGGTGTTTTCTACCCAAATGGGTTAGAAATTCTAGGTCAATAGAACACAATCATATACCAAAATGTAATTTTACATCTACATTGTATACATTAAATGAACCACAACTATACACATTTAAACCAATCAAAATTATCACTTCTCTTATTCAATCATATGTCTAGCATATCAACAATTCTAAATTTACAAAATAAACAAATCATTTTAGTCTTGAATAATATATTCAAACATACCATTGATAAATAATACAAATCCTTCTTCCAAATGCAAACATGATGCAAATACTAACACGCAATCAAACAATGCATTGCTGTTCTCGGGCTTTCACCGAATGATACATGTTCGTACCCAAATACACTCCCCATTTGGAGTCTTCCCGGGGTAAACTTTAAAAGAGAATTCACTAAAATTTCTATTCATGTTCTATATCTTTATACAACCTGAGAGGCCTAATTTCAGGCATTCAAAAATATGTAACAGAAAAGTAAATTTATCACAGTTAAAAGCAATATTTACAAAGATAAGAAACTAATCCTATAATCATGGAAGGCACAAAATTTGGTAATGTTCATGGTGACAGCTATGTTCATGGTGACAACTATACTTGAGTTGGCACTTGTTTGAAATTATTAGTTTCCTTGATACGCCCCCGCAAGAACGGGCTACCATCGGATAGTCCGATCTTGTCCTGTAGATAGGCGGTCCTTTGTTTGGAAAGTGGCTTGGTGAGTAAATCAGCAAGCTGGTCATTAGAGTGAACATGTCGAACATTAAGAAATTTTTTTTCAACCAAATCTCGCACAAAGTGAAAGTCTATCTGGATATGCTTCATCCTTGAATGTTGGACAGGATTAAAACTCAGCTGGGTGGCACCTAAATTATCACACAAGAGTAGAGGTGGTTGTGGTAATGTAAACTTCATTTCTTGGAATAGAGATAGCAGCCACATGGACTCTGCTGTAGCCATTGCTAAAGCCCTATACTCAGCTTTAGTTGATGACCGTGCAATTGCACGTTGCTTTTTAGAGCTCCATGAAATGGGTGTGACCAAGGAAAAGGACATAAGATGAAGTTGATTTTCTATCATCCAAGCTACCAGCCCAATCAGCATTTGAGAAGCATGTGAGTGTTGGGCTTGAGGTTTTTCTGATATTAATGCCATGAAAAATGGTGTTCTTCAAGTATCACAACAATCTTTTAGTTGCTATCTAGTGAGTTTGTGTGGGGCAATGCATAAACTGTGAGAGTTTGTTGACAGCAAAACTTATATCAGGTCGAGTTAAGGATAAGTATTGCAATGCTCCAATCACTCTACGATATTCGGTTGCATCAACAGCTGGCGAACCATCTGCCAATTGTAGAGAAACCAATGTAGAGAGAGGAGTTGTGACATCCTTAGTTCCATCCATACTTGTCTTGGCAAGGATATCTCGAATATACTTATGCTGAGTTAGAAATAGGCCGTCTTTGGTAGGAATGACCTCAACATCGAGGAAAAAATGGAGGGACCCCAAGTCTCTGATGGAGAATTTTTGTCCAAGTTGATCAATAATGCTTGCAACAAAAGTTGAATTGTTGCCAGTGAGAATCAAATCATTGACATAAACTAAGCAATAGGCAAGTATGGAACCATCATGAAACACAAATAGAGAAGAGTCGGATTTAGTAATGATGAAACCAAATTCTAACAGTGCTTGTTTGAGAGCAGAGTACCAAGCACGGGGTGCTTGTTTTAGTCCATAGATTGCCTTTATAAGGCAGCAAACAAAATCTAGTTTTTCCGGACTCCTGAAGCCAGGTGGTTGCTTCATATACACTTTTTCTGTGAGATGCCCTTGAAAAAAGGCATTATTGACGTCTAATTGCCTTAGAGACCAACCTTGCATAACAACAAGAGTTAAGACAGTGTGTATTGTGACCGATTTGACGACAGGACTGAACGTTTCTTTGTAATCCAGTCCTAGTCTCTGATTAAATCCTTTGGCCATAAGTCTAGCCTTGAACCGATCAACAGATTCATCAGCATGTCGCTTAATCCGAAACACCCACTTACAACCAACAATATTACAATCATTCGAAGGTGGTACGAGTTGCCATGTATTGTGATGCATTAACGCAGTCAATTCAAAAGACATGGTGTCACGCCATCGGGAATCAGTGAGTGCTTCAGTAACACTAGTGGGTTCCAAGGAGGATGGAAGAGGGTGTTTAGTGACAAGAAATAATTTTTTTGTCTTATAGATATCATTCATGGATCGGGTAGTCATTCGATGGGTGCGCACTTCATTATTAGAGACAATAGGGTCATGTACTTCTACTGAAAGGAGTGGGCTCGAAATCAAGGGAGAAAAAGAGAGAGTACTTACTTAAGAGAGGAGTCGGTGTAGGGGATGACCCATTCTCAAGCGATGGCGAGACTTTAGTTCCCACGTCCGGAGATTCAATAGGGCCGCATGGAACCAAGAGGAGTTACAGCAATGAGATCGTGACAGACGAGTCTTCGACAGCAGATGAAGGAGAGTCGAGATTTTTAGGGTTTGAAAAGGGAAAGTCCCTTCGTGAAATACGACATGCTAAGACGTGAACAACTTTCGAGTAGTGGGCTCAAAACATAGATATGTGTTTTGGGAGAGGCTATAACCCACAAATGTGCATGGTTGGGCCTTGGGCTCAAGTTTGTGTTTATTATAAGGCCTAGTTAATGGATAACATAGGCAGCCAAATTGTTTGAGCTTGAGATAATTTGGCATTTGTTTGAACAATTTTTCAAACGGAGATTGATTGTTCAAAGTCGAGGTGAGCATTCGATTTATAAGATAGGCAGTATTTTGAAACGCATATGGCCAATATGAGAGAGGCATGTGAACATTCGTGAGTAAGGTGACACCAGTCTCGACTAGATGGCGATGTTGTCTTTCAGACATACCATTTTATTGTGGAGTGTGGAGCGGTTGTGTAATGACTAATCCCATGAACGGAAAGATAGGAGTTGAGGCCAATATATTCGCCACCATTATCGAAGTAGAGACTTTTTATTTTTTGTGTTAAACTTATTTTCCACAAGATTTTGGAATTGCGGAAAAATTGTTTGAATATTTGATTTATGAGTCATGGGATAGAGCCAAATGTACTTGGTATAGTGGTCAACAAAAATAACATAATATTTTGAACCATCAATAACAATATCATGAGATGGGCCCCAAACATCTGTGTAAATCAATTCCATGGGAGCAGTGCTAGTAAGACCATGAGTATTAAAAGTTTGGCAATGAGCTTTATTTTGAGAACATGAAGTACAAAGAGATAAATGGCCATTTTTATTGGTGGGTAAAGAAAAAACATGAATTAAATGGTTGACCAATTTTGACGATGGAGGACCAAGTCGTTTGTGCCATCCATCAGATGTAGTACATTCATGAACATAGGCAACGACATTTTTGGAGTTTGGTGGTAGATGCTCCGGAAATGGGTACACTCCATTTTCACATTCGCCTATGAGTAGTATTGCCCCCGTGATCTGATCCTTCACCAAAAAATAAGTAGGATGAAATTCAAGGTAAACATTATTATGCTCAGTAAAGTGGTGAATGAAAATAAGATTTTTTTGAATTGTGGGAACACAAAGGGTATCATGTAAATGAAAAACACGATTAGATGATGCAAAAGATAATGAACCAATATGAGACACAGGCAGGCTTGATCTATCACCAATTACTACCTCATCAGTACCATCATATTCAGAATTAATCGACAGATTAGAGAGGTCGGTTGTCATATTGTGAGATGTCGCCGAGTCAACTAGCCACTTGTGATTTTTTCCTTGGAAGGATGTTGCAGAGTTTGCAGTGAAGTCAGCGGAAGACATTTTTGGGCAATTTTTGGCTGTATGGCCCATTTGATCACACCATTGACATTTCGGTTTAAATTTCTTATGGCTTGAATTGGAGGGCCCATTTTTGTGATGCCCATTGTTGTTGCGAGTCTTGTTGAAGGAAGACTTACGGCTCGGTTTATGTTGTCCAGAAGCACCTCCTGGTCGATGAGAGTAATGAGCGGTGGGAACAAATGTTGCTGTCGATTGATTTTCCAGCCGTCGGAGGTAACTCTCATGACCTACAAGAAGATCATGAATTTCCTCAAATTTCAGAGAGGTCTCACGAGCACGAATGGGTGCCGCAATTTCTCTAAATTCAGGACCCAATCCATTGAGAATGTAGAGGGTTAAATCATCATCCAAAATCGGATGATCAATGATTGCGAGTTCATCAGCAATCACTTGGACTCCGTGAAGGAACTCAGTGACAGTGCGAGTTTCACGAGTGCTCAAGGTCAAATCTTCCTTGAGCTGCATCGCACGCGTCCGTGATTTTCCCGCGTATAATCGGTTAAGTGTTGTCCAAGCCTCATGGGATGTTTTGTAGGCAGCAAGAAGAGGCGTAATAGTGGTGGAGGTGGAAGCAAGGATGGTGTGGAGGATAAGTTTATCTTGGCAAACCTAGTGGGAGTTCGCAGCTTTGGAGGCAACGGAATTTGTTGCATCAATGGCAGGGCATTTTTTTACACCCGTGACAAGGTTGATGAGATCATAGCCAATGAGCAAGGCTTCAAATTGAGCCCTCCACTGAGGGAAGGTAGAGGGGGTGAGTTTTTTGTTGATGGTGGTGGCGGCATTGATGGTGATGATAGGTGAATTAATGGTAGATGCAGAAATAGTAGCCATGTCGCAGGAAGTAAGAAAGGAAAGATACTCGTTAGAGGTTAAGCTCTACTTTGATACCATAAAAGAGAATTCACTAAACTTTCTATTCATGTTCTATATCTTTATACAACCCGAGAGGCCTAATTTTAGGCATTAAAAAATATGTAACAGAAAAGCAAATTTATCACAATTAAAAGCAATATTTACAAAGATAAGAAACTAATCCTATAATCATGGAAGACACAAAATCTGGTAATGTTCATGGTGACAGCTATACTTGAGTTGGCACTTGTTTGAAATTATCAGTTTCCTTGATAAACTTTTGGGTCTTTCACCCCAGGGATCTCAATCCCTTCTTAATTCGTCCTTTTTGGGGTCCTTCAATTTCTCATTTCTCATTTTTTTTTTCTTTTCATTTTTGTCATTTTCGGGGTCTTTTCATTCTTATTTTTGTTTCAAACAACCATTTCTTCAATTTGTCTTTTTCTTCACACAATTATTATGCATATGAAGTGCAATCAAATCATATTTTAACATCCACAATTTTTCAAGACATAATTCTATTTACTCCCATTATATTTCATAATTTCCAACAATCCACACAACAATTTTTCTTCACTTTACTTACCACACACATCACGGAAAATTTACAATTAATTTGTAAATCATCAAAACATAATTTAAACCTTAGCCACATAAATCTTATTTATTCCCAACATACTTAATAATTTCCAACAACCAACATAACATTTTTTTTTTTTGCACTATATCATCCCAAATATCAAAGAAAAATTCCCAATAATCCAAATATCACTAAATATAATTTATACCCTAATTTTATTTATTTCCACTAATCTCAATAATATAAAACAATCATTTTAAACATATCTCAACACTCAAAATTTTCAATGGATAGCTTCCATTATTTTCAACATTAATATATCACTAATAAATTTCTATAATTTCTAACATGACAACAATCACAAAAATATATCAACCAATATTCCAATAAAAAAAAATTTTCACAGCCACAACAATTCAATAAATTATATCACAAAAACAACAATTAAATACCAACAATTCTAATATTTTTATCTTGTATTAAACTTTCATCCACTTCTTATTTAACATTTTCAAAGCAAAACCAAATCATTTTACATGTTTAGGGTTTCCAAAAACAACCTAAATGAAAACTATACGACGATCTAATACAACACAACAACTCACCCATTTCCATGGAGGTTTTTGAAAGTCGAGAGAGAAATTTAGGAAAAACACACCCTACTTGTATAGTAAAATCCAACCATGGGATTGAAATTCCAACTTTATAGAAGTGTTCACCACATTGAAGACTATCACCGAATGAAATTTGCCCCTATCGAAGGTTGTTTCATCGTCGGATCGGCAAAGGCACGTGGACAACGACTCCCCTACATCTCCCTCGTGTCTCCTCCTTTCCTTTCTTTCTTTCTTTTCTTTTCTTTGCCTCACATGCCCACAAGTCCACTTACATATATATATATATATATATATATATATATATATATATATATATATATATTATTAAAAAATTTTGAAAATACCATGCACGTCCTTTTCTTTTAATAAAATAAACTATTACTCTTTATTTCACATTCCACAATTATAAATTATACCCGACTTATAATTTTCCACCTCACGAAAAATACTACCGTATTTGTAATTAAATTTACTATAAGTCTACTCTTCAAAAAGTATAATTTGACTATAATTACCTAAAACATTTTTATTTTGAAATTCGCTTAGAACATGACATAATTAACTATTAACAAAATTCAATTTCATAAATATTAGAAACATAAAATATATATATTTTGGCAACCAAGAAGTTGAAATCTATAATAACCCTCAACTCGATAATTTTACTAATATTTATTTACCAACAAAAATTTAAGCAATATACTGAAACTTAATTCCATAAATTATTTAGTCATTCAATTTATAAAAATCAAGTTCTCAACCCTTTGTATATGTTTCATTTAATCTATTTATTTTAAAATTCCCCAATTACATCAAACTTCCAAAAGTTAAGCTCACTAAATTCACATTTAATTAATTTACCTTTTTGTATATCTTTCTAAACTCATATATCATAATTTAATCTTAATTTACTTTAAATTCAATTTTGTTTAATGTTTTATAATTCTTTGAGGTTTAAATCCAATTATAAAAATTTAATTTATTTTTTTTTTTAATTATCCATTATAGCAATTTGATATAACATAAATTTTTACAAAGTTTTTCTCTCTATGGATTTTTGATAATTACCTGATAATAATTAAATTGATTCTTGCAATATACTTAATATTCAAATTTTCGAAACCTAATCTCAATTATTTGATGGTTAAATTTTTCTCCAAATTTAAATTTAATTTATGAAATTCCTACTCTTTGCATCTAACTTGGTGAAATTTTCAAACTATTGACTTTTAACCAACTTTTCCAAAATCTCTCCTACTTAAATAGGAACAAGATCTTTACCATTCTTTTTACTATTTGACTAACAATTTTATGAAAGACTTTATGCTCTAAGAATTTGATATGTCCTTAAAAACCCGGGTATTAGAATTCCATTGTTGGATATGTTTCTAGAATAGCCAGTGGGAAAGTTTGAAACACAAAAATTCACATCCCATTCTACTTGATCTTCATAGCTATAGATAATCATATGAATGGCCACCTTAAGCAAGAAGGCTGGGTTGAAACTTTTAGTGAGTCGCCAAAAGAAAAAAAAAAAAAAACAAGGAAAGGCGTAGAAATGGGAACAGGGATGAAACAGAGGGAGCGAAAAGAGAACAAACAAATAAAATAGGAACACAATAAAGCCATATTTCATGCTCATTCAATAGGCTTGGAATGGTGAGAAAAACTACAAGCATATTCAAGTAAACAAAAACAACCACAATTCTCATGTAATACACAATAAATAGAAAAATAGAGCCTTTCAGTCCTAAACCAAAACTAGAGAACTCCAAGGGGAGAAATCAACGGGAACAACTATAGGAGCAATCTAGTACCAATGTGAGCAAACATATAACCTCTATCATTCTACACCCAAGCATTTAGATGAAACTCAAAATCCAACAAAGATTAATACATAATAAGAGGATAAAAGGGATGAAGGAGTCTACAGAAAGTGTACCTAGAAGTGCTCTCTTCTAGCAAGAAAATCCCCACTAGTATGTCATCTCAGATCTCTTACTCTACTTTGTCATCTTTCTTCTTCTCACTAAAACCATCACAAATCCTCCCAAAACTCCCTTTTTGAAAACCTCCTCCCCTTTTCAAAACCACCAGCTTCTATTTTTATGGTAATTGGCAACCCTCTATCTTGGAGAAGTCCTTCTCTCTCTAAATTCTATGTCTCATTTCCTAAAAAAAATCCTTTTTGAATTTCAAAAACCAATTGTGCATATCTCTCAAGGAGTCCTAGCTTTTTCAAAAACTTCTTCATCCCTATTTTAACTCTCCAAAGGTGATCTTCAATAACGCCCAAAAGAGTTTCTTTCCTTTTCAAAGTCTTACTAATTTCAAAACTCTTTCTTATTTGTTGGTAGATTTCTCTATAAAACCATAAAATCATTAAATCAAATAAATGAATAAAATTTTTAGAGAATGATAAAATAATAATAATAAATAAATGAATAAACAATGAGATAATAAATAAATAAATAAAAATAATAAATAAAAATAATAAATAAAAGTGATATGATAATAATAAAAAATAAGTAAATAAAAAAAAGTCACGCAAGCCATGCAACCATGCGAGTCACACAAGTCACACTAAGAATGTCTAATGGGCCAAACATACATAAGTGGGCCTAAGTGACCTTGGTGGGCCTAAGGTGGTGCTTAATGGGCCAAGTGTACCTAAATGGGCCTAAGGTGAGTCTAGGTAGGCCTAACTAAGTCTAACCTAAAGTGCACCTAAGTGAAACCTAATCTAAACTCGAATGGCAGCCAAGGTCACAATGAGGAGTCGGATAAACCCATCAACCAAAGTCTCCAAGGTGGCTCAGAAAAGATAAGTTACATGAGTAGTAATGGGCCACTAGGGAATTGTTGTAAAGTAACGAACGAACAACTAATAGGACATATGCTAGGAGGATAAAATGGAGGGTTTACAATTGTCTTTAACTTTATAACTTTTAAAATGTTGCTTACTATTAATAAAGGTTAAAGTTAGTAAGTAGCAACTAAATGATTAATCACTCTTAAATGAAGTTAATTGGACCTCTTATGTATTAGGAATGACATTAAGAATAAATAAATAAATAATCTTATAAGAGGAAAAATTTGTTATTTCAGGTATTAACCATGTGGTATTATAACCACATAAAGATTTTTCAAGTTAGAAGTTTAGCATGAAATGTTCGACTTTTAGTTTTATTTGATACTTCAAGTTTGTTTCTTGATTAATGTAAAATGTAAGCCAAGTGGAAGAATATCATATTTTCATTAAGTGGCTCATATTTTAATGATTGAGTAAGTTTAAGAGACAAACTTGTGGTTGTCAATTAAAACTATCACTGAAAGTCAATTAAAGTTGACCATAAAATTTTTAATATTCCTTCATGGTATCTTAAGTTCTATGATATTATAATGTTCTTTGGATTTAAGAAAACCACTATGATTTAGTGAATATATCCAAAGATCAAAGGGAGAAAACTTATTTTTATATTGATAATGTCTTGCTAGTTATTACTGGATTTCTATTTATTGCATTAAGTTATGAAATAAAATCTCAAAATTTTATGATAAAATATATAAAAGAGACAATATTATGTGATGGAATAATATATCCCATGTGAAGTTACATGAATTGTTAGATTGTCTTATAAAGTATATATTTAAAGGTTTTTTTTATAGATATTTGATGGATTGAAAGTGTTATGAGAGAGGAACCTTAATGTTGCATGCTTTCCATTTACTTTCAAATTCAATTATGTTGAATGATAGTTGAGAGTCTACTTTTGTTATTTGTTCCTATTAATTGAAGATTATGCAAAGAAATAATATTACATAAAAGGTATGATAATCTTCTATCAAAGTATGTATTGTGGCATAATATGTCACAAATTATGAATTATGGTTGCGGAATATTATTTTAGAACTTGGATTTGTGAACTTTATTGCCAAGTTGCTAAAAATAATAGATTTTGTTGTCACTTCTCTTTCAATAACAAATATTTTATGATCATCAAGGACATAAAGTTAAAGTTTTTGTTGTATATGAGATAATTCAAAAACAAGAGTGTTAAATTAATTGATTATGTGTACAACTTATGATTGAAGGCCTAATGATGAAAAATTGCTACTAAGACATTGAATACCACATAGAAATTATGAGTCTTAGGCACATTACAATATTGGTCTCATGATGATGATTATTTATTGAATACTCTAGAGCTCAATTACATGTTTTTGAAATTCCCTTATATCTGTTTTGTATACATAATTACATACAGATTAACATTAAAAGGAAAGTATTTGACGAAGACATTACTGTGGACTATTATTTTACTTCTCATTTACAGGTCATGTTAACTGGGAGCTAATTGTGTAGTACATGGAAGGGACTACATCGAAATAGTGATGTGTAACTGCCATGACTCTCATTAGTTTTTACTTAATTGTGATTTATGATGTCATCAATGTAAGAATGTTTTAGTTTGATATTTTGCGCATTATGTTTATTTATTAAACCATGAAGTGGAAGAATATCACATGGACCAAGTGGGAGAATGTAAGAATTTTATGTGCCCCACGTGTATATTATTATGTGATATTTATTTAAATATTAAATTAAGTATTATGGTTTAATAAATAATAACACTAAAATCCTATTGGCCAATTTTCGAGTAGTTAGTTTCCTATATTAAAGGCACTTTGATGGAAATTGAACTTCTAATTCTATAAGGAAACTGGTCCTCTCTCCACCCTATAAATAAGTGTTTTATTCCATCAAATAAGACATATAAGAGAAAACCTAAGGGTGAAGGGGTTAAGGTAGAGAAACACAATTTTTATTATGTTTATTGTTTGATCTCTTCAATAATTTTTTTTTTCAAAAATTCCTTATGAATTAAAGGTATGTCTTCTCTTAATAATGTGATTATGAAAATCATATTGTTTTAAAAACCTTTTCTATTATGATTTGTGAAAAATTAGGGCTTGATTTGCATAATTATGGAATTAGGGTTATGATTGTTTTGCAAGGATCAGGGTTATGATTGTTCCGTAGTAATTTAGGTTATTATTGTTCTACAAGAATTAGGGTTATTATTGTTTTGCATAAATAAAGAAACCCTAACAATAAGGGCAACCAAGTTATCAGCTTGCATGACCACCCCCTAAGTGTACGTACTATCTTTTAATCTGGTGCTTCATCCCTTATCCTTCATCCTTACTTTCGAAGTTTGATTTTCAAATATGGTTTTCAAATAATGTTAATTTCTTAACTTTTTATTCCTCCTTAGCAATCCTCTTAGATCAATAAAATTCCATTTTCCAAATTAGTTTGCTATCAAATTTTCTTCAAGCATGCATTTTCTTATCTTTCATGATTTTTAATAGTTTTCTTGTTTTTCCCAATTTTTAATAAATATGAATAAATTCTATAATTCCCCTAAATAATGGAATCTCATCCAAATTCCTATGATCCTCTTCCATGATCATTAGAAAAATGAATATTTATAGAATTAATTCATGTAAAAATAAATTGGGCATTGGTGGGGACCCAACATACATGCTATCTTCATATGATTATTAATTCTAATTGTCATACTTGTTTGATATCAATTGATTTTGCCTTCCACTGTGATCGACATGAGTTATTTTATGTTTGTTGTTGTACGACTAATCATGAAAGCACTCTTGTTCGCTGCTAAGGTACACTCTCGACTCTATCCTATTTATTTGATTATTGACCATGCATGATTTGCTTTTAGTCTTCGATTATTGTTTGGTATCCACAATTAATCGATCAAATGTCACACTTGCCTTAACTTATTTAGTAGAAACCTAATTTTAAGGCTTAGAGGGGTGCTACGTGTTAAGAATCCAGCTTAAGCAAATTCCAATACAGCTCAAGAGAATAAAATCTCTAAGCTATAGGCTGTAACTCCAGAGAATAAACTTTCCAAGCTGCAGGCTGCAAAGGAAGGAAAATAAATATTGCTTTCCTATTTTATAAATACACACTTCCATATGTAAAATATACATCTTCCATATGTAAAATATACACTGTATATTAAGACCTATTAGTCAATGAAAATAGCACAACTTCATCCATTCATTTCTGAACTTTCTTCATGGTATCAGAGCCATCATCTACAAACCAAAACACAATGTTTTCATCTTCTTCCTTATTGAAGCAAGAACCTGAACTCAACTTACAATCATTTCACCAATGCTCTAGTTTAATCTCCATCAAATTAAGCACCACCAACTTTCTACTATGGCGTTCGCAAGTTATCCCTTTAATTCGTAGCCTTAGCATCCACTATCATATTGCTGCAAATGAAAGACTTGCTGAAGAAATTATGAACAAAAAAGAAGACAGAATTTCAAATCCCATTTATCAAATTTGGGTAACCAATGATGGACTTCTGACTTCTTGGCTTCTCGAATCTATGGAAGAAGATGTCCTTAGTATGGGTTTTGAAGAAGCAGGAACTGCCTTTGAACTATGGACTTCATTTGACCAACAACTGCTTCCTATCACCATTGAAAATGAAGGAAACCTAAAAAGTATGTTGATGGGAATCAATAAGGGTTCACGTTCAATTAAAGAATACCATAAAGAATTCAAATTTATATGTGATAATCTTACAGCCATTAATAAGCTAGTTTTAGACCTTGATAAGGTTTTTCAATTTGCAAGAGGATTGGGAAACCAATATAAGGATTTTCGTAGAACCATGTTGACAAGAGCTCCATATCAATTCTTCAACCAGTTTGTCCTAACTCTCCAAGGCCATGAACAAACCCTATCTTTACATCGTGAGGAATAAAAGACATACATTCAACATGCTCAAGCTTTCTTCAGCCAAAGGGGTCGTGGTGAGAATGGACGAGGGAAGCGTTTTAATTCTCGCGGTAAGGGTTTTACTCCTATTGGAAGATATAACAACCATCAAAAGATTTCAACTCCAACCAACCAGAACATGAACCAACCAGTCAACAATCAAGGTCTTCAACCAAGGCCAGAAAATCAGCCACAACAATGTCCCAATAACTCCAACAATGCCAATAAAATTTTTTGTCAAATATGTGGGAAAGCTAATCATCTTGCAATAAATTGCTAGTATAGGTTTGACTATTCTTATCAATCAGAGGATCTTCCACAATCCCTTGTTGCAACCAAGCTAAATGATGAACATGATCCATCGTTTTATGAGGATTCTGAAGCTACTGCACATATGACTAATGACATAGGTAAGTTATACTATGATGAACCTTACAAAGGCAATGACACAATATTTGTGGGAGATGGAAATGCCTTACCCATATCTCATGTGGGTGATGCTTGTGTCTTTACAAAAGAAGGAAATTTTAAGTTAAATGATGTGTTAGTTGTTCCTCATTTAAAAAAGAATCTACTATCTGTTTGAAAATTTACATTTGATAATTCTTGCAATTTTGAGTTTACATCTTCTTACTTTGTTGTCAAGAATCAAAACCAGAAGATAATCATGAGGAGGCATAAAAGGAGACAACTATATGCTTTAGATGGAGTTATTCATGAAGCCTTGAGTGCAATAAGGAAATGAGGTGCCTCTTCTACAATTTGGCATCAGCCACTTAGACATGCTCATTCAAAAATATTATCTTTGTTAAAAGACCAAAATGTTATTGATATGTCTCATTGGATATCTAAGCCTAATATTTGCATTAGTTGTCAAATGGGAAAAAGTTGCAAACTTCCTTTCAAAAACAATAATAAAATCTTCAAGTTTCCCCTTCAAAAAATTCATTATGATCTTTAGGGACCAGCTCTTATAGCTTCAAACCAAGGTTTTCTATATTATGTAATTTTTATTGACTATTTTAGTAGATTCACTTGGTTATACCCTCTCAAGCAAAAGTTTGATTCCTTTATTTGTTTCATCAAGTTTCAAAAACTTGTTGAAAATCAATTAGATTCAAAAATTAAGATTTTCCAATGTGATGGGGGAGGAGAGTTCATTTCAATTGAATTTATTAACCATGTTCAAAGTTGTGGCATCGAACTCCATGTGTCTTGTCCAGGAACTCCTCAACAGAACGATGTAGTAGAACAAAAACATCAACATATGGTTTAAACAGGGCTTATAATGCCATTTCATACTAATAGGCCTCTATCCTTATGGGTAGAAGTTTTTTCCATGACTCTGTATTTAATTAATCGTTTACCATCTTTAGTCTTGCAAAATGAAAGCCCATATCAAAAACTTTACAAAAGACATCTAAACTATAATGGTTTGTGGGTATTGGGATGTTTATGTTTTCCTTCTCTTTGAAATCAAGGGGGTTCAAAATTTGTCACAAAAACATATCCTTGTGTTTTCATTGGATATAGTCCAATACACAAAGGATATCATTGTTTGGAACCAAAAACAAAAAGAGTATATATTTCAAAGCATGTTGTATTTGATAAAGAATCTTTTCCCTTTAAGCCCACTCAACTGCCCGAAAATTCTCAAAAATTGAATTTATCTTAATAGATTGGCAAAATTGATGGCTCACACAAAATCCTTTCAAATAAAGAGATTTCTAGAAAGGAAAAATCAACAGCCTTGCCTATTTCTGACTTTACAAATTGTTGTGACTCTAATGCAGGTACCTCATTGTTGAAGGAAGATGCTACTCCTAACCCTTTGGATCAGCTAGATGAAAATCATGGGAGTCCTCAAGTTGTAAATTCAACCTCTCCTTTAAGAGAGTGTGTAGATTTTCCACAAAATAATGTTTCAGTCCCAGATCCTCCAATCTCCGAAAGTCAAGCAAATATGGATGTAATATTTCCATCATCCGCTCCAACAGATTCTCTCATAAACATGGAAGGTCTTGATTCTCTAAAAAATAATGTTTCAATCCCAAATCCACCAATCTTCACACATTAAGCAAATCAGGATGCAATATTTCCATCATCTACTCCAGTAGATTTTCTCCCAAACATGGAAGGCATTTCCACACACCTTGATATCCATGACATGAAATGCAAAGATTCAAGCTCTCGCAATTCCCTTCGACCGATTCGACTTCGTAAGACTCCTTACTATTTGAAAGATTATGCCACAATTGCCACCAAGGGTCCTTACCCACATTTCCCCCTCTGAACCAAAGACCCTCAAGGAAGCCTTGAAAAATCCTTGTTGGATAGTTGCTATGGAAGAGGAACTTGCTGCCCTCAACACTAATGATACTTGGGACTTAGTTCCAAGGCCACCTGGGATAAATATTGTTGGCTCTAAGTAGATTTATCGTGTTAAAATAAAGGAGGATGGAATGATAGATCGCTTCAAGGCTCATTTGGTTGCAAGGGGATTCACTCAAATTTCTAGAGTTGATTATGATGAAACCTTCAGTCCAGTAGTTCGACCAACAACCATTCAATGAGTGACCTTCAAGTGGAAGATAACGCAACTTGATGCTAAAAATGCATTCTTGCATGGTAACCTCAAAGAAATTGTCTACATGGAGCAGGCACTAGTGTTCATTCATCCAACTAAGAAAGAACATGTTTGCTTACTTAAAAAATCACTTTATGGATTGAAACAAGAACCTTGTGCTTGGTTTGATAGACTCTCCAAATATCTTCTGCACCTTGGTTTCCATTGCAACACGTCTAATGCCTCTCTTTTTATATATCACACCAACAATATTACAACCATTACTCTCTTCTATGTAGATGATATTCTCCTTACAGGGAATAACTATGAGTTTCTCCAACATCTAATCACTAAGCTAAGTCATGAGTTTGCAATCAAGGATCTCGGATCATTGCACTACTTTCTTAGAATAGAAGTGAAGTCATTTCTTGGTGGAGTGTTCTTGTCTCAACACAAATACACACAAGACATTCTTCAGAAAACAAAAATGTTGGAGAGTGCTCCCTTTGCTACACCAATGGTTGTAAAAGACATCTCTTCGAACTCAGAACCCGTTGATGCTACCATTTTCTGTAGCATAGTAGGAGTTCTCCAATATCTCACCTTCACAAGACCCGACATCGCCTTTACAGTAAATAAAGTGCCTCAATTCCTTAGCAGCCCCACTTTTAGCGATTTGAAGGTTGTAAAACAGATCTTGAGATACTTAAATGGGACACAACATTTTGGTCTTCGTTATATTGCCCAAAGCCCTACCAACCTTTATGTGTTTAGTGATGCAAATTGGGCCAGTTGCACCATAATAAGGAAAATCATCACTGGTTTCTGCACATTTCTTGGTGTGCTAAGAAACAACCCACTGTGTCTCGCTCCAGCACTGAAGCCGAATATTGATCTATGGCCTCCACTATAGCTAAGATAACATGGATCACATTTCTTTTTCGAGATATTGGTGTTGCTTTGGCACAACCACCACAATTATTTTGTGATAATATTAGTGCACTTCACATGTCAGTTAACCCTTTGTTTCATTCAAGATCAAAGCACATAGAGCTCGACTACCACTTTGTCCGAGAAAAAGTTGCAGTGGATCATCTTATGGCACGACACATCCCTTCATCATCTCAGCATGTTGATATCTTCACCAAGCCATTACCTAAGGCTACCTTTCAGGTGTTTAGGGACAAACTGGGTGTTCATCCTCAACCACACACCAGTTTGAAGGGCCATGTTAAGAATCCAGCTTAAGCAGATTCCAATACAGCTCAAGAGAATAAAATCTCTAAGCTACAGGCTCTAACTCCAGAGAATAAAATCACAGAGAATAAACTTTCCAAGTTGCAGGCTGCAAAAGAAGGAAAATAAATATTGCTTTCCTATTTTGTAAATACACACTTCCACATGTAAAATATACACCCATATGAAAAATATACATTGTGTTTATTAAGCCCTGCTAGTCAATGAAAATAGCACAACTTCATCTCAACAGGTAACTAACCACTCAGACGTTGATTTGGTTTTCATAGACCCATGTCGAGAGTTACATTTAGAGTTTTTCTTTTTTGTTTTGTTTTTCCAAAGATAAAACAAAAATAATTGGCGACTCCAAAACCAAATCTTTTATAGAAAAAAAAAATCAAAATTTCAAATAAAAAGCAAGTCTTGCCATCAAGTGGGAATGCATACGAAAAATGCGGCTTTATAAGATGTTTTATAAAAATATTCTATTTTTAATTTTTAAGAATAGAAAATTATTTCCCATTTGATGATTATTAAATGGTTTTTTTTTTTTTTTTTTTTTTTGTGAATAGAAAGTTGCTTTAAAAAATAATTACCAAACAAAATCTTGATAGTCCTAGGTGTTGATCTTAAAAAGAAATTGGATCTTAAAAGAAATATAAAAATTATAGAATTTCAGAATATTATTTCACTTATATTTAACTAAGCACCATTTAAATATAAGGGAGTTTTAGATGTACTACTCTCATATTTTGTTCTCATCATATGTTTTTTAATAAAGAAGATGTGAAATTACTTTTTTATCATCTTCTTCGATTTTAAGGCACTCTCTCCTCTCTTCCCCATCCTCTTATCCTCTTCCCTCATCATTTGACCTTCTTGTTTTAGATTTTGAAGTAAAAAGGAAAAATAGGGTATCCAAGGAAGGTGGAGAAGGGAAAGAAATGTTAGGTTTTGAGGTTGGATATGTTCACATTATAGTACATACTAAAATCGTGATTTCACTTAAAAAGAAAGCAAAAATAAGGATATAGAGAAAATATTTTGTGAATAGAAAAATTATGAGGTTCTTAATGGGTACAATATCAAATTTTGTCATCTTAAATATAATTATTGAATTGAGTTGTAAAATTTGGATCATTGAATAATGGTAAGAAAAGAAAAACTTTTGAAAGTTTAGGATCGAGCTACTTAGGAAAGGGGAGAAGGTAAATAAGTAGTTCTTCTTTTAAAACTAAAAAAAAAAAAAATCACATTTTTAGTTTTTAAGTGTCAAGAAAGGTAAAAGATGGTGTTTTTCTAAAGCGTCATCGGTTGGCTTGCCATTGAATGTTTTAATCAACAATGACACTTTTAGGAAGCATCATCTTTTATCAAATCTTGGCAAATCAAAACTCATTTGTAATAAATACCTTAAAAAATTGAAGCAAATGAAGGATGAATGAATTAAGTTACACATGTGAAAAGCAATGCAATGAACTTATAACAATGAACTTGAACTCTTATTTATTTTAATGTTGATCTATTGATATAGAGTTCATGAGAGAAAATTAATAGAAGCAAAAAAAATGCACTCAAATATGCTCATAGTGGCTTAACATAAATATCATTCAACTAGCAAACTGATTTGCATGTTCCCAACAAGTAATGTAAAAAGCACCGATTTCAAGAATTCCAATGATAATAGTTGTCTACTTTGTGAGAAAGAAACATAGAGTTGGTTTTTATCAATATTACCAAATACAAATCTCAAAAGCTAATTAATGAAGCGTAGGAGTTGGAGCAACTCCTTATATTCTTTTAATAGTGAACTCTTAAAACTTTTTCAAATAAAAGAATAATGTAAGACCTACAATGCACAATTCAAAAAAAATAAAATAAACCAAGGTTCAAATAAGATGAAAACCATCTAATTATCACTATTTTAATATTAATTTGTATTTTTAATTTGTTATATTTTTATATTTTTATTTATTTGACTAGTTTTTACTTCTATTTTAGTTTCTTTGATTTTTATTTGTCTTGAGTTGATAAAAAGTAGCTTGTTCAAAGTTTTTGAAAATATAAATTAGTAGGCTAGTGTATGACAAAAATCCAAGCATAGGAAGTATAAACTTATTTTTATATTTTATTTCAACAAAACCATGAAATGTAGCATTCATTGGCTTGTTTAAAATATCATAAAACACTTATGCAATTATAAAAGTAAATAATTAAATTGTAAAGTAATAATAAAAATAAAATTCCATCTTTCCTTTCAAGCTATTATATCTTTAAGAGAAGTTTATAGTGCAGTGGTGGGTTACCTTTACAAATATGAACTTTAGCTTGATGGACCAAACATGAATCCTCTAGCTTCAACTCCCGAAAAATAAATTTGCTAATATAAGAATGTATCTAGACAAAGAATCCAGAGATTAAATATTATCTCTATTTTTACTTTTTGTACTTCTAAATGCAGAAGTTAAATATTATCTTAATATAAATACACTTAGCTCCCTCATATTTAAATGATGTGCATATTTATCTTATCCATCATGTTTGGTTCAGTTAATAAGGTCGGAAGAATGTTGTGTTATATTTTTATCCCACTAATTCAAGTTCAAGAATTTGAATTTGAGAATTTATTTTTACCCCAAATCATCTCATAAAAATATATGGGTATTCAAAATCCATCATGCTAATATATTATAATAACCAATATACAATCATTTGTTTAAGCCTATAAGCAAATAAAACTAATTATAATTGATTTTATCTTGCATCTTTAATATTTATTTTAAAAATAATTATTTTATAATTTAATAGATTATTTCTCTTTTTTAATCATTAGTTATTCATTGTTTTAAATTTTTCCATGTCAAGTCATTAAGTGGTAGATCTAAAATCTTTTACTTTAGGGCATAGGAGCCATCCATGTAAAATTTCCATTTTATTATATACCATTATATTTCAAACAACTTAATCATATTTCAAATAAATTAGTATTTTTTTTTTTGACCTTAACTTTTTCATTAAAAAAAAAAAAAAAACATTTTTTACTTCAATTTTAAAAATTTGAAAGAAAATACAAGAAAAAAAATAGAAGACAAAAATAAAAAATAATTTTAAATTTAATAAATTAGTTTGACATCACTCTCCTAATTATTTTTCTTTTTAATATATAAAAATGAAATAATTTAAAAATATATAAAATTTTTAGTAATTTTAAATATGTACTTTTTGTACCACCTATTTAAAAAACTTTATTTTAAAATAGTTCTTAAAAAAATAATATTTTATAAGCATTTTTAGGGTTTGTTGTGAATTATTTTGAAGAATATTAATTTTGTTGGAAAAATAGAAGATAAAAAACATTTTCTGGAAAATTAATTTTGTTCTAAAACCAGAAAACGTGTTCAGGATTGGTTTACAGACAAGAGCTTACTTAATTCTTATTTTATTTTACATTTTCTTACCGTTTCTTAGGTTTTAACTTTTGATTGATTCTTTTCTTGGGTATGAAGGTGTGGAAAGCTACAACTGAAAACTGAAGTCTAGCTTTTTCTTCTCGGATTCTAACCAAACAAACATGCCTTCATCTTCTTCTCCACCTCCTCCTCCTCCAAATCACATTTTTCTCAGTCCCCAAATTCCATTTTTTATTTGACCAAAAAGTTAAAAAAAAAAAAAAAAATGTCGATGGCTTCCAGTTCCGGTTGCATCGTTCTTGTCGGAACCACCTCCGCTGTGGAATCATCCTCCGCCGGCGTCGGCGGTTGTTCTTCTCCTGTCGTTCTTCAATTTGATGTCGCTTTGGGTGGAAGCAATGGTGGCGGTTTGAGTAGGGTTTGTAGGGTTCGGTCAGGGAGGCGATGGAGATCGAGGGCGATTCGTGAGTTGCATCAGCAGAAGAATCAGATTCATGGTGGCCCTGGTAATGCAGCTCCGACCACTGTTGAAATTCCGGTTTCTTGTTACCAGGTCAGCTGCATTTTTCCGCATTGTGCCTGTGATTTGTCATATGGTATTATTGTGGATGTTGTGGGGTTTGCTGGATAAATTGTGGGATGCATTCATGGGTTCTGAGAAGAAAGCATTAGGATGATCAAATGAAGCAAATCTCTGACTTTCATTTGTGGAGATTGTAGCTCATGAAATATGTGTAATGTGTATTTGGAAAGAGTGTAAAAAATGGGGGCCAAAAAAAAATAAAAATAAATTCAGTAGAATTTGGAAATTATGGGTAAATCTGAAAAGAGGTGGAGAGTCTTAAGGATACTGCTTTCAGAGACTATTGACTTTAGTGTTGCTCCTATATGGATAACATGTTTTTTGTTTTTCTATTTTTATTTTCTTTCTATTTATTTATTTTTAAATTACAAACTGACATTTTATTACCATGACATTACTAAATATAAAAAATATGATTCCTCAGTACAACCACAACTAACTCTGAGGAAAATCGAGAATAACCATCTGCCTTAGACATTCATGGAAATGCATAACTAAAAGTGGTTACAACTACAAACTCAGAACTTAGGGGTAGACAGGATCAACTGATCAGCTCCTTGTGTTTTGTTCGTGTATCCACTACATTCTCAGCTGTCTGAGAATTGTAGCGGGAGGAGCACCTTAACTCTAAAGCAATATAAAAAATTTGGTGTAGCTACCCATGCAGCCTAAATGGGCATCTGTCTTTCTTATTTACACAAGATGGGGCTATTTCAGAATCTCCTATTAGAGGGGTCTTTAGTCCATCCAACAAGGTTTCAAAATCTGCCTTAATAAGGAGGCGTTCATCATTGGATTAAGTTTCAAACAGACCCCAGTCGTGTGATATCATTGGTAACCCATTTGAACATGGCGCTAAAAGCCTAACACAAGAAAGCGAGTATCATTTTTGGTCCATTGTATATGGGCACTTCAAAGTATGTGAATTGGTGCTGTTGGACATCACATGATAATGGCTTGGGTGTGAGATGGGTATAATGTCCCTATTGGTTAGATATGTACCTGACAGGTGCATTCAATAAAGAACAAGATGAACTAGTTCCTATTTATTGTTAGCGACCTTTGACACATGCTGGACATTATGTCTTAGTTATATACTTCAATTAGGTTATTTAGCTGTGTCCCTATGCCTAATATTTTGAATTAAACCAATCCAACACTGTACTAGAGTTTGTAACATGGTAGTTTTATGCAGAAGTTGCATATTTATTATCACATATAGTAGTTTTGACATTGTGCATATTGTTTTTTTAACCCTTTTGCTTCATCTTCTTTGATAACTCACAATCAGCTGTCAGTTAATTAAATTTGCAGATTGTTGGTGTTCCTGATCAAGCAGAAAAAGATGAGATTGTTAAGTCAGTGATGGTACTGAAAAATGCTGAGGTTGAGGAAGGCTATACAATGGAGACCGTTATGTCACGCCAGGTAGAGACTAGAGAGTGAAATTAAGAAGTCGTATGCCTTAATTTGTAGAATCTATTGTTGGATATGTAGCAGAACAGAGATGATTTCTAGCTTTTTTCAGTTTTAGCACCCTGTTTCTTTTGGGCTTGCAGGATCTTTTAGTGGATGTGAGGGATAAACTTCTTTTTGAACCAGAATATGCCGGTAATGTGAAGGAGAAGATCCCACCTAAATCTGCCCTTCGAATTCCGTGGGCTTGGTTGCCTGGAGCTCTTTGCCTCCTTCAAGAGGTACAAACCTATGCAGATACTACTCATTCATCTAGAAAATCATTTTAGTGGTTTAGGATTTTTTTTTTTTTTTTTTTATAAATTTTCTTATGCTGAGGGATTATATCCTGGAAGAAATTTACTGCCCTTGAGAAGTTGGTAACTGGCTCTGATCTCACACCTTGCTTTTTTAAGTGTGATTTTATGGTCCAAATATAACTCTTTGTTCCAGACACCTATCATCTTCCTCTGGTTCATTTTCTTGAACTTTGGAGTGTTGTTTCTCATTTGTGAGTTAACCTCAGTTCAAAATCAGGGCTATTGCTTCTGGATGAGGGATATGATGGGATTTGGATTTCTCTGATCCAGGTTGGAGAAGAGAAACTTGTGCTGGATATTGGCCGAAGAGCACTCCAGCATCCAGATGCTAAGCCATATATTCATGATTTGATTCTATCTATGGCACTAGCAGAGGTAAGACAAATCAGAAAGAGGTCAGGAACTTCTACCAGTTTTTCCTGGCAACCTTGTTATGCCTCCCTTTCTTATCATAAGTGCTTTCTTGAAGTGTGCAATTGCAAAGATTGGTTTTGAGAAGAACAAAGTTTCTTATGGATTTGAAGCTCTTGCTCGTGCTCAGTGTCTTCTTAGGAGCAAAATGTCTCTTGGGAAAATGGCATTGTTATCTCAGGTAAAGCTCCTTTTTTTTGTGGCTTCTGCATTGGTTTACACATTCAAAGATCTCTGTTTTCTTGGTTCAGTTTCTGGTTAAGATATTCCTATCTAGTTGAAGCTAGTGCTACAAATTTTGTTGAGAACATAGATGCTGTTAGTAGATAGTTTTTAGTTGTACACCATACTTGTTACTTGCCTTATACTTGATTTCTTATTTATGCAATAATTTTGTTGGCTATGACTTGTAGATAGAAGAATCTTTGGAGGAGCTTGCACCTGCTTGCACATTGGAATTGCTAGGCATGCCTTACATACCTGAAAATACTGAACGGAGACGGGGAGCAATTGCAGCCCTGTGTGAATTGCTCAGGCAGGGTCTTGATGTAGAAACCTCATGCCAAGTCCAAGATTGGCCATGCTTCTTGAGCCAGGCACTCAACAGGCTCATGGTCGTGGAAATAATTGATCTTCTTCCATGGGATAATTTAGCTGTTACACGGAAGAATAAAAAATCACTTGAATCTCAGAATCAAAGGGTTGTAATTGATTTTAATTGTTTCTACATGGTGTTAATCGCTCATATTGCTCTTGGATTTTCAAGAAAACAAGCAGATTTGGTGAGTGCTTTCTTCAACCTTGTTATAGCTCCAGGATTTAATGAATTTTATATCGTCTTTTTCTTTGTTATCATGGAGTCATGTATTTGATCTTTATTCATGTCAATCTTTCTACTATTCTCTTGTAGATCAACAAAGCAAAAGTGATATGCGAATGTTTGATAGCTGCAGATGGCGTTGATCTAAAATTTGAGGAAGCCTTTTGCTCATTCCTTCTTGGACAGGTTTGATTTTCATTTTTCCTGTCCTCACATTGGCATTTTTTATTTTTTATTTTTCATTGATTTAATTTTGAAGCTTAAATATTGGTTTTCTAGGGTGATCAAGCAGAGGCTGTTGAAAGGCTTCGGCAGCTTGAATCTGGTTCAAATACTGCTCCACGAAATTCAATTCCAGGAAAGGAAATTAAAGATTCTTCCAATGCAAACCCATCATTGGTATGCTTTCTAATATATTTAGAACTTTGATTGTTGTTGTTTTGTAAGAGATGTGTCTCAAACTACTACAAGTTGATGTCCAATTGTGGAAAGTTACATCTTGATACATTGCAAACCTGTCCGTTGACGATATATATTTGTCAGTATTGTTGCTGCTTTAGTAGCAAAAACTCATTTGCAATTTATTTGCATTAATGGCATGAAATGTTGACTCTTCCATTTCAATTATCATATAAGAATTTACTTCTCTATTAACGAGGGGTCCTTGTGTCTGATGAAATGGCTATCAATCTTATAGGCTTTTAAAACCTGAATCAAGGATTATGGGCTCCACATCAATGAGGAAGCTTCTTAGGTCAAAAAGAAAGTGTGAGTAGCAATTTTTGAGTCATTTGAGGACATGTTTAGGGCAGATGTAGGTTATACTGAACTGCTTCTTTGAAAAGATTTACATAAAGAAGAGGCTGTTATCTAATGTATAAAAAATTTTTAGAATTTGAAACATTGTCTGGGAAACCCAGTTGCAAAAGCATTTAATCTCTGGCTTTACAAAAATGAAGTCTTAAACTTCAAATCTCTTCTCATAAAAAAAAAAAAAAAACTTCAAATCTCTTTCTCTAAACTGTAAAGTTCTTAGGGTGTTATCAAACATGCTAACACTGGAATAGTTAGAACTTTTATACAATAGAAACCTGGGGGCTGAATTTGGCCTCCGCTTTGGAGGTGTTTTAGTAAATTTACAGGTTTGGGTTGTTTGATTTTCAGATTAGTGATGTTTAGTAACCCATGGGAGGTAACCCTACTGCTGTCCACTTGTAGAATCCAGTGGTGGAGAAAGTATCTAGAGGTTTGATGGGTGGAAAATAGCCTATTTGCCATTATCATGCAGGATTACTTTGGTTCAGGCTTGTGTAAGAACAAATTTATTTTCAGAATGTTTTTAAGTGTAGCTTCCAAAATTGAGAAAGTCCAAGTGGGGTCTTTTTTGTTAGGTTTTGGGGGGAGGGCGGGAGAAACCATTTGATTTTGGACTCTAGTCTGTATAAAAGAAAAAAAGACATGTCCTACTAGAACTTATTCCTTTAATCCCTTTATTTGTTGGAGACACCGGTTGAGCACATATCTGATCGGTAGATAATGTTGGTTACATCGCATATTTGAATCATAAAATCCCAATCATGAGCCATATTATAATGTTATTTTCATTTTCTTGGTTCTGTTTTCTTTTTGATATCTGGGGAAGTAATACAATTGGGTTAGGTTGCATAAAGCCATTTTTGTGGTGTGTCATGGACTGTGATACCACTCCATAGGATAATCAGTTCTTTTACAAACTTCGTGCTTGTCTTCAATTTGATACCGTCTCATTCCAGACTGCCTGCTGAAATTGAGCAGGAGTTGTGGTTGAAGGAGGCTGTGCTTGGTGTTTTTCCTGATACACGAGATTGTTCTCCGTCTTTGGTAAGATTTGTAATGATTGGCTTTAAAACAAATTGTAGTTCTAGAATTTTACATGATACTGTATATAAATATGCATCTCTGCAGGCCAGTTTTTTTGGTGCTGAAAAGAGAACTCCTCGGAACAGGCAAACTAAAGGAGCCCTACAGACTGTTCCTAGTGTAAACCACAGACCAATATCTACTGCTCTTGCATCTGATCGGAGAGATATTGAGGAACCTCTTTCATATAAGAACTCTTCTCGACATCTTGGGTCAGCTGTAAAGCAGTTGGCTCCAGCTGATTTGCAAAGCCCTTTAATATTGGGCAAGAATAGTAATGAAAGTGATATTAACCCACCATCTGTTCAACTGAAAAGAAATCTTGGGGCATACCATAGTAAAGTGTGGGAAAATTGGTTGACCACTAGAGATGTAGTTGGAAGGGGAACCTTGGTAACAGTATTAGGGTGTATTGCACTCATGACCTTTAAGCTCTCAGGTCTGAAGTTTGGGAGAATGAGGACTACATCTAGATTGGCCTCCCACAAACCAATTGTGGAGACAAGTTCTCTTGCCCGGACAACGGATCCTTCTCTAGATTGCAGAAGTAGCATCACTGACAAACTCAAGAAGCTGCTGGTGAAGGTTCCAAAGCAACTCAGGAACTGCTCAGATGCTGGGAACCTGCAAAGTTCAGGCCTTGCTGCCAATCTATCATCCTCCATGGCAGCAGTGGACAGGAGTCCAATGCCTATGCAAGAAGCTGAGATGCTTGTCAAGCAATGGCAAGCCGCTAAAGCTCAAGCTCTTGGTCCTAGCCATCAGATTGATAGCCTGTCTGAAGTCCTTGATGATTCAATGCTGGTTCAGGTAAAATCTATATATTTGTTTTGACATAATTTCGTGTTGTCATTCATTTGTCTTAAAGTTTTCATGTGTGGATGTGGACACATAAATTGTGTGTTTTATCAAACATGCATGTTTATAAATGTGTGTTTGTGTATGCATTTATTTATTTTACATACTTGTATCCTTCAATGATCTAACCATTTTATAATAGTGGAATTTTCAATACACAGCTTCGAAGAAACAACTAATTTTGCTAATAATTAGTCATTTAACTTGGCGTGCTGTTTGACCATGATGAGCTGCTTATCTTCTAATTTAAACATTTTGTATAAACTGCTGCAGTGGACTAACTCGATCATCTTGTGGTTACAGTCATATCAAAGGTGTGGAAACACACACAAAAAAAGTCAGAAATGTTAACATAGATAACAAAGCATGATTTGGAGTTAAAATAATAATAAATAAAATATATACATGTCAAGTATGCGATTTGTAGGGGGGCCAAGTGGGTAGCAGTTTAACGAAGTGATAAATACTATATTAAGTTAAATAGTCACATATTTGAATTACTTTTCTATTAACAAACTGTAGAGATATTAATTTATTGAAAAGATATGTATCTTTTACTCGGAAGAGGTGCTTCTATAAACATTGAACATGATTTGGATGAAATAAAAGATAATTTATTAATGTTAAAAACAAGTTTGTGAGTTTTGAATAAATAGGTGGAATTATAATATAAAACACAAAAAATACAGCAAGGATTTTCTTTACATGGTTCACAGAGCTACTGTAGGAAACTAAAAATAAAAGAATTTGGGTTTATATTACCATTAGATTAGAAATACGTGGTTGTAAGAAATTAGAGTCTTTGATAATGTGTTAAGGTAAAAAGAAAAAAGAAAAAGAAAAAATGAATTGTTGAATCAGAAGCATCAAAGGAGGAGAAGATCTTGTTTCTCTCTCCCTCTCCTCCTTTTAGTTGGTCTCAAAGGAGAAAAAAATGATCTTGTGATCTTTCTCCAGCTCTTTCTACCCTTTTCACAGTTTCTGAAATTTTTGACATTTGGAGAAATTTGTGTAATCCAATTTGAAGAAGTAAAATAAAAAGGAAATGTCATGATCTCATTCTTGGTGAGGAAAGGCAAACTCAAGATATTGGGTTGCCTCTTTTTTCCCAAATTAGCAAGGTTTGATATGTTGGATACCACTGCGGTTGATGTTCCAGTTACATGGACAAATAGTGTGGGTGTGTTGTGTTCCCATAGAAATCGAAACGTTGAATGGGCCCCTTGCTTTGAAATGCTTGAAATAGGGAAATATGTTAATCTGCTTTATATTGAAGGTTGTTTTTCATGAATGTCCTAGCTATTAACTTTTCCATTCTGTTTGTTTTGCAGTGGCAAGCTCTAGCTGATGCAGCAAGACTTAAGTCTTGTTTCTGGAGATTTGTTTTACTGCAATTGTCTGTTATTCGGGCTGATATTTTATCAGATAGCACTGGCATTGAGATGGCAGAAATAGAGGCTCTCCTAGAAGAAGCAGCAGAGCTTGTTGATGAATCTCAGCCAAAGAACCCGAATTATTACAGGTACTTATTTTACCCAAAGGAAGCAGCAAACCTAAATATTTCCAAGTTAAGTTGATAGGAAAAAAAATACTTATTTTACCTTGATTTTTGTTGTCTTTGGTGTTATGAAGGAAAAGAAAGAGAATTGTTATGATATCTAGATCGCCAAGTATAACTAGGTTTTAAACAAAGTTAAAACCTTTTTAGTGAGGCACCTGCGTATTTTCCCTACTGCAACCTGGGAGCTTTTCTCTATAATGTCACGGACTTAAGCTCTTCCTAAGCTGATGTGTGACACTTAGACAACTTAAGGTGTTTGATGTTGCTAAGTCAGCCTTTCCCATTCACTTAGAATGCACATGAAGACAATGCTTAGGAAAGGAAGCTTTGTATTGCATAAGGAAGCTTTACTAGGAAGCTCTCAACTTGCTTGGTACCTTGGCCAAATGAGGCCTCTATTTATAGTCACTTGTGGAACTCTTGGGAACACACAGAGGTCCCTTACAACTCTAGAATTCTCTACACAATTCCTATGTACAATCTATGTACAAGATGACTTTGGAACACTTTAAAATGCCCCCACACTTTTCCCTTATCTTCCAATCTTATGTAGAGATATGTGAACATTCTCTAGGCTCTAAAATCTTTCACACTCCTCCACTAGTGGACAAGTATGGATTGCTCCAGGAGGTTCCAGAAGCTTCTTGTTCTCCTATATAAGTTCAAAAGAGGGTCATTGGAGTAGGTTGTGACAGTAAGCTCGAGTTCAGAATTATATAAATAAATTTTTTCTTGTTCTACTGTCTGATTGCAGCACATATAAAGTTCGTTACCTTCTAAGACGACAAGACGATGGTTCATGGAGATTTTGTGAAGGCGATATTCAAATACCAGGCTGATACTCAACCAAGTTCTGGGATAAAATGAGCCAACCATCAGGACTTGCACCTGCTAAACTGCTTCCTCCCATCTTCATTCTTCTCTTATGGAGACGACCCAGAAACTGAAACTGGATCCCAACTGCAGGTGGGCAATGATGCATTTCTTTCGACCTGGAAATTGAAACTGGGTTCCAAGTATATGAGAGCAGTGATGCATTTCTGGGTAGGGCATTCTCTATTTTAATGCAGATACGGGGCAGTGTTGATTTTATGATATGATGGTGCTGTATAAGGGAATTGAATTGTAGCTGAGATTGGATTTGTTCCTCCATTTTATAATCAACAGCTTCAGAATTCTACTGTTGAGACTGCTTGAGGAAAATAATTTAAACCTTGTCCTGAATGTAGCAAGTAGCTTTTCAAGATAGTGAAGAAAAAATGTGAAATGAGTTTCAAAAAAAGATGTTAATGCCATACCAAAGTTTGAATCTTGTCCTCCACATTCTCTTTCTGGAAAACATTCAAATTTGGAAGTATAATTAGGTGCTTTGTATAGAAGAAATCAAGAAATTGATTATTTACAGGTGATGCATGACAAAATAAGCAAAAATATTCTCCCCTATTTTGATAATAAGGAATATGTAATATTTTTATAATGTAGAAAATTGTATAATATATCTCAATAAATTAGGAAAATTTTAATTTTGATTAAATACTATAACTAATGTACGTGCAATCAAGGACTTTCAACCTGTGTGATAGGTACTTACTTTTGTTGATTCTTAAAAAGAATGTTACTATGTTGCATTACTATTTCACTAATGCTCTGCTATTTCTAGATCAGATTTATCATGTGTTCTAGGTTTTTGTATTTGATGGCAATTTTTGATCAGGTTTATCATTCATTTTAAGCTTTTGTATTTAATTACCATAGAGATTTGCAATTAGAGTCTGCCTAGTCTAAAAGGTGGCAAATTTGGCGATGAGCACCTACTTTGAAAGGGGATCAATGTGTGGGGTGAGGGGCAAAACTCACCACTATTGCCAGGGGGGATGTTGCTTTTTGATCGAATTTATCATTTAGGCCCTCAAAATTACAAATTTGCCATTTTTAGTAAAATTTTCTATGTCCATATATCCACGTAGAGACATCAGAACCTGAATCCACAAAGCCTTCCATAATCCTTGAATGGAATCTTTTTATTTAATTTATTTTTTTCATTTTAGAAAATTTTGTCTTTTGTTGCCTTTTTTGGAGACCACTTTTAAAGAGAGTTTTTGGTGTTACAAAAAGTCTTTGTTGATATTCTCTTAATTTTCCTTGCTTTTAATATTCATCATGATAATTCCTATTATTCGTACGCAAATGAATAAACTTGGCAAACATTTCTTCCTACTCCTTTGTATCAACAAGCTATTTGATGGAGAGTAGTTTTTTCTCCAAATATGGAACAAGGACCAAACATTACACTTTTTAAGGAAGATAGTAAGTTATTTCTCAATGATAGCTAATAAAAAAGAAAAATACAATTTATACACTTTTACAAAGAGAGTAATTGAAAAAAGAAATCATTTATAATTAAGAACCTAGGAAATGAACTTGATAATGACCCTAAAGATCACATATTTTGCATAATTGTTGATAAGGATATAAAATATGATAAGACTATTATCGGGTTCATCTACCCATAAAACATAATTATATGCCCTGATCATGTTGTATTAGATTGTGAGCTATATTAATAATCGATTTATTATCACAATAAAGTCACACTAGTCCTTGATGGAAAATATGAACTTTGGATTACCTTTTGAAATGTCTAAAATATTGATTGATTGTTTTATTGACATATTCTCTACCCCAAGTCGTGAATGAAATTACAAAAAATGAAACCACTCTATTTCCACTATACAAGTGCCTTGACTTTCGTTTTCATAGAGAAAAAAAGGAAAAAAAAAAAAAAAAATCAAGAAAATGACTTTTTTTGTAGAAACATATTCTTTTAGGTTTTTCTCGCAAAGAGAGATTTTTATTATTATTATTTTATAGTGATAGTTTCTAGGTAGTTTTGAAACTCTTAGAAACTGCTTCCTTCATTTCTCATTTTGTTAGGTCAGGATGAGTCAACCTACTTGGGCATCGAACACAATTTCAACATCTCTTATTTGCATAAGATGAGCTGAAATAACCTTATCAATAACATCCAAGTCCATTTTATTCCATTTTTGAAGGTCATTCATGCAGGCAAATGGGCCATGTGACCATGCAAGCACACTTGTATTTTGGGAGCTATAAACTTATGTACCTATCAGGGATATGTAATAGCTTAATCCCAAAAATCATATGTGAATAATAATAATCATCTCTTGTTGTACCCCAAACTTATTTAGTTACGTTTAATATATATATACTTAATCCCTCAAAGCTATATACTATACAACATTATAAATATATTCACAATTATATCAATTACAAAAGCAATATAATTGGTTGATCATGAACACATTTTTGTCAATGTAACTTAAAAAATCTTTATTTTAAGCTCATGTCTTTTAGATTCAAATTAACCATTTGTCTAATGTATATCCCATAAAGATGAATTATTTCATTTTTGTCGGGAACATATCAAGGTAGCAACATTAATTTGTCACCTTAAAACATAGCTAAAATACACAGAGTACAATAATGGGCTATTATAATTGTAATAAGCCCTAAGGATCTTAGATAGTGAAGATTCATGGATTAATCACTCAATTTCCTTATTAGTCACATTCAAACACATATAGTATAAACTACAAGTTATGGTGGTTTCTTTTCACTTGGAGAGTGTATGTCAAACTACCACCATATAAACCTTAACTAACAACTCCATATTATCAACTTGCTCGAGTTTCGCATCTATAGTTCTCTTTAAACTTTTTATGCTAGAACTTAAGTCTGGTTTAAATAGGTAAATATAATTATGGGTGATTACATTCAATCAAGATATCACTTATTATATACCTCATCTTGATACTTAATCAAGGCGCCACATAGTCTTTGTATACTTTTCACTCATTGATCATCATTAGTATACTATGTCTCACCCTAGCTCATAAACACATTAATTAGGGTAGTTGCTTGTGTGTGAGAGCCAACCTTTACCTGATGACATACATTTAAGAGTATATTAGTGTAAGTACTAATTACATATTCAATGATATGAATAACAAGGAATCATCTCATTTTATCATGTACAAAATATCTTATATCAATCAATAATGATCCACGACATATAATCAACATAAATTATAACCCACGAAATCCTAATGACTTTACATATATAGAAAACATATCTCTTGGAATGAATTTTGTGAATGAATTAGCAACCACCTCATGTGTAGGTAAATATTTCAAGATCACCTCATTTTGTGCAATAATATCTCTTATAAAATTATTCTTGGTCTCTATGTGCTTAGTTCTTCCATGATATTTCAAATCCTTTATATAAGTGATCACAACTTGATTGTCACTATAGACTATTGTTGACTAAAAAATATCCTTAACTATTCTCAAGCTTTGCAAAAATCTTCTTAAATAAAGTCTTTAAACCCATTTCTTTGCTTAGGTTTTCACCTTTTGCAAATGGAGTACCAATGGAATTGCAATCTTGCATATTAAATCATTCAACGATTTTCTTAATATAGTGTTCATGTAAAAGAGCCATTAGTTTGTTAGAACGATCTCTATGTATCTTTATTGCAATAATGTAATATGCTTCTCCTATATCTTTCATCTCAAAAGTAGATGACAACCATTTTTTAGTGGTTTGGACAAACTCCAAATAATTTCCAGCTATAAGTATATCATCCATGTATAAAGGTAATAACATGTATTTATCTTTTTGTCGCTTAATATAAATACAATGGTCCTCATCAATCATTGTGAAACCATACAAAGTTATTGCACAATGAAATCTTAAGCACCATTGCTTGGATTGTGGACTCACATTTTTCACGTGCATTCACAAACACACATAAACACTGATCCCAATGTATTATTGCAACCTTGGCTTTGATACCACCTTGTCAAGACCTAAATTCTGGGCAATCCAGAATTTGACCCATGACCTCAGGTCAAAGGTTTGACCTTAAGGGTTTCACCTATTCCAAGTTGGCAGTCAACCAAAACACCCTAGAATATATATATATATATATTCTAAAAATAATTCACAACAAAACTTTCTCCAACTAAAATTCCAATTTTTCAATATACAAACCAATACTTAAGAGCAACCAAAGAATGGAATGCAGATTCTAATCAAGTTGTAGTTAGTTCGGTTACAAGGGCTTGAGCTAAAAAGTTCAAGGAAACTCTCAATGGACTGATTCATAACATTTGGGTTGAGGTGAATTCGTGGAGCCTAAGAAAGATGCTCTACATGTTCCATAAGGTTGAATTTCCATGATTCAAGCTTTGGAATAATCTAGAAGAATCCATCAAAGAGAACATGTCACAAATTGCGTGGATTGAATGGAGTTTTCTAAATTGGTGATTACCCAATTTTTGACTCATCAAGGAGATTGGCTGGCGCAATCTAAAGCAATCTTTTAAGATTGCTAAATTACCTTTCTTATTTATTATTATATTTTAATTTTTGAATTTTATGGGAAAGTAATAAATTAGAAATTCCCTTGTTTCCTTTCTACTTTGGGGCAAGCATGATTTTAGGAAATAATGGATTCAATTTTCAAAATCCAACTTAGGATATTTTAGTTTCCCTTTTTAGGCTATCTGTGAATCCTAGGCAAAATATTTAGGGATTTTCTAACTGCCAAATTCGTGGACCTCTTTGTATTTAAATAGGCATCAACTTATTGAAAAATAATACAAATTTCATTCATAATTTTATGAGAGAATTCTCTTTGGTTCTTTTAGAACTCTTTGAATATATCAAAAAGAATTTTGTGGCATTCTCCTTTTGCTTACTAATCAATCCTTCTATAATTGATTGTGGCATCTTCAGTATACCAAGGTTCTTGCTTCCATATAAGCAACGGGTCATGATTTTTCATACAAATTTGTTTCTAGACGATCTTGGATCCATTTTTGATCCAAAGTTTCTCAATTTCATGGTGTGGATTGTATCATTCTCCCACTCATAGTCACTGAGTACCCATCTTTTCTATAAGTCTTCTTCCTCCCCTTTCTATTTTTTTTTTTTTTGAAAGCTAGAGACCAAAATGGGGCTTGCATGTGCAACCACTCAAAACTTATATTTTAATTATTTTCTTTTCTTTTTTTCTATATTTTTCTTTCTCAATTCATCTTATTTCCTTAATTTATTTTTTTTCTACACTTCACTAAATAAATTCTCTAATACAACCTAAAAATATTTTAATTTTCTATAATTTATTATTATTAATTTAAAATTTTTTGATACTTAATTAATTATTTTTTATTTTATTTTATTTTTGTTTTCGTTTTTAGTTAAACTTCGATTTTTACAATCCTAAGAAATTTCCAATATCAAGCTAACATGGCATAAAAATTTAATTCACTTGGTTGACCACTAAAATCCTTCGAATTTAACCAATCTAAAATTGACACGGTTCTCTAATTGCCTTTTTTAACTTTTCAACCATCACCAATTAGAAGACTTTTCAAACTTGAAATTCTGACGTGACATAAAAATACCCGATTATTACATAATATCCACACCCAATCTAAGCATCAATACACAAAAATTAGTAGAATAGAAAGTAGGTCTATAGGGGAAACAAAGATGTGAAATCCAAGTTAATACTTACCTTATGCTCCTCCTCTCATACAGTAATCTCTTTGGTTTCAAAACTAATTAACAAATTAGTTATTTTTTTTATCTTTTATTTTTATTTTTATTTATTTTTAAGATTCAAAACTAATTAACAAATTTAAAATAAGAATTTAAGGGTTGAAATCTTACATAGAAAATCTAGACTTCAAATCCTAGACCTCCAAACCTTCAACCCAACATTCTCTAATTCTTTGATTTTTTTGTTAATAGGTTTTTTTGAATAGAGAAGATAAGAAAGAAAAGAAAATCTAATTTATACCTAGGACTATTAAAAGTGAAAAGACCCTTTTACCCTTAATGAATTTAATTAATTAATGAGTCAATTTCTAATTTATTGTTTTACCCCTAAAATTAATTTGGGGTGTAACAAATTCCCTTCCAAAAATATGATCGTCTTACTCTCATGCACCAAACTGTGCACTAGTTCCCTTGTCCAAAAGTTTCATGCTCTCACTACCATTATCCCATTCCTATGCGTTTTCTCCATGTTGCCTCCTTGGCTAGTGCCTTTGTAGAATCCCTCTAAAAGAATCCTTTATTAAGGCATGCTGCAGAATCCCTTCATTGCCTCCTCATGCTTATTGTGCTCATCCTTTTTTTTTTTTTTTTTTAATTGTCCCATTTCCTTATCCAAAATGACATGAATAACCTCCAAACATCCCTATATGGTAGCCACAAGTATGGAGAATCCCACCTTCCCATCCGAATATTTTCCTTCCAAAACTAAAATCCCTTTTGTGTGTGAATATCCTTACTACTTGCACTCCATCTACAACTGTGGACTTTCCTTTGTCAAAAATTCTGGTGATCCTCCTTTCAAATAGTTGGCGACCTATTTCCTCATGCAAAAAATAAAATGAAGAGTAAAAGCAAGAAATATCATGGAATTGAAAATAAAAAGAAATTAAAATAATGCAACTAAAAATTAAAATGTCAATCACATGCATATTCCAGAAAACAGAATATCATTTCAAGTAACTTAAAAAAAATTAGAAGCATTAATCTCAAGCAATTTCCTATATATATATATATATATATATCAATTAATGCAATTAGAAAAAACCACAATCACAAATCTCATGCAATTTTCTAAAAATAAATAAATAAATGAGTAGAACTAATTGTTAGCCCAAGGGTTCTCCTAATTAGGTTTTGATGATAACAAACCATGGTTAAGTTACTAATTGGTTTGAATTATAAAGAATTTCAGGTATTAATTTGGAAATTCATCAAAGGACCTAATGGATGTAAGATCAAGATGCTTGGAAGATCTTTAATCATCGGAAACATATGTAAGATGAATGCATGGGTGCACTTAGGATTTACATATCATTTCATGCATTTTTGAAAAACTCGATTTATTCTTTAAAGTTACAGTTCCATTAAAACTTGACTTTTATCAAATAAACCTTAGGCAAATCACTTCAAAATTGGTACATTAATTTACCTAAAGACCTTGCCTAAGTGTTAGATGAGAAAAGAACAAAAAAAGATAGGTTTTCGGACCAAAAATGGTGAACCGGTTGAGGCTCTGGCTAACTGGCTAGGGTACTGGTCAACTGGTTCCCTCTTCCCGGTCAAGGTCCGGTCGAGTAGTGTAAAAAGCACTCTCTCTTCTAGTAGCCTTTCCTCCCTGGTCGAGGTATTTGCTTTCTCGATCGACCTCCGGTTGAAGTCCTGTCAAGGTCCGGTTAAAGGTAATGGTCATCTGCCAAGCATTAAATGCTCCAATGGCTAGTGAACCGATCAACTCCCAGCTCGACCGGTTGTAATCTCTTTGCTTTCAAGTTCTCCTTTGCCCCTTCCATAAAATCAATCAGCTTTTGTCCTAGTTCTCTTATTGCTCGTTTTGTTTTCCCATTTTCTTCTTTAGCTTCTTTCAACTTTGAGATATGCACTAATTTCTTCCCCAAAAATATGATCGTCTCACTCTCATACACCAAATTGTGCACTAGTTCCTCCCTCCAAAATTCTCATGCTCTCACTCCTCATCATCCTACTCCTATGCGTCCTCTCCATGCCCCCTCCTCGGTTGGTGCCCTTGTAGAATCCCCCTAAAAAACTCTTTTATTGAGGTGTGTTGTAAAATCCCCTCATTGCCTTCTCATGTTTGTTGTGCTCCTCTTTTTAAATTATCTCCTTTACTTATCCAAAATTGCATGAATAACCTCCAAAAATCCCTATTTGGCAGCCACAAGTCTAGAGAATCCCACCTTCCCATCCAAATCTTTTTCCTTCCAAAACCAAAATCCCTTTTGTGTATGAATATCCCTAATACTTGTTTTCCATCTGCAACCGTTGACTTTCCTTTGTAAAAAATTTATGGTGATCCTCTTTCCAAATAGCCAGCAACCTGTTTCCTCATGCAAAAAATAAAATAAAGAGTAAAAGCAAGAAATATCATGAAATTGAAAATGAGAAGAAATTAAAATAATGTAACTAAAAATTAAAATTTCAATCACATGCATATTCCAGAAGACAAAATATCATTTCAAGTAACTTAAAAAAATTGGAACCATTAATCTCAAGCAATTTCCTAAATAAATAAGGGACAATTGTGTTTCCAACCCACTTGAGCTTGATGATTAAGATAAGGTCCTCCAACCACCCATAATTGATTATAAGGATATGAGATAGAAATTGACAAAAATTCTCCTTTGACTCTTTTTTATTTTTATTCTACCACTCTTCACATGCCACTACCAGCAAATTCTCTCTTATTTAACCATTTTTGGATTTTTCATTGTTTTTTAAAACTCTTTTATAAATAATTGAAAAATCAATATTTTTTATTTTTAAATTATAAATAAACAAAAATTATATTAATGGTTCAAAGACTATTTTGGAAAATACTTTCTAAAAAAAATGTTAATTTAAATAAATAAAAATTATCTTTTACATTTATTTTTATCTTTTACATTTTATAAGTAAATAATTTAATGATTAAAACATTATTTAAAATAAATATATTCACTATTTTCTTTTCTTTTATACTAAAAAGTATTTTGAAGTTTACTTTTTTTTTTTTTTTACTATTATAAAATATAAGGTTTAATTTTATTTTTTTTAATCTTCTTCCTTCCTTATTTAATAACTTTTTGAATATAAATTTTAGTAATAAGTTATATGAAATGTTACAAATTTATTTATTAAGGATTTTTTTAATGATTTGAATTAATTGAAAATTTATTAAAATAAGAAAAAGAAAAAAGAAAGAAAAAGGATGGATGGAGAGTTTTTATTTTAAATACCCAATTAAAATGTTTTCATATGACCTAAATTTAACAGTGGATTATATCAATACATAGTAGAGATTGAATTTTTCTTATATAAAAGGGTTGAAAAGCATATTTACTCATTTAGATGAAAGCAAGTAGTTAAAAATTATATAGATTATGTTTGAGTTTGGTTTTAAAATATTTTTCTAGTTTTTATTTTTTATTTTTATTTTCTATATTGTCTCTTTTTGAAAATACGTTAATTAAAAAATGACAGCTATTTTTAAAAATGAAAATTGAAAACCTTGTTTAGTACTATTTTTTTATGTGAAAATAAAAAAAATTAAATTTCATTTATTCATTTATTGCACCACTGTATAATTGTATTATACTAACTGTACAAGGGAAATGTATTAAGTGTACAAAGGTATACAATGCTACCATTTGTGAAAAATTACAATCGATTATGAGTTATTCATTTATTTTTCTTATCACCCACGAATTGTACACATATGTTATGCACTTTATTTAACTCTTACATGAAAATTTCAATACTTTCCCCAATAATGATATTTGGGAAAAAAAATTTGATCTTAAGTCATCCACCATTTTTTCAACTAAACCATTGTAAATATGGTTAAACACTCCTACATGGACACATAACTTAGGAAAGATATGGAATTTGTGCCATTATATAAGGGTATTACACTAACTGTACAAGGAAAATGTACTAATTGTACAAGAGTATACAAGATTACCATTTGTGAAAGATTTAAATCGATTCTAAACCACTTATTTATTTTTCTTGTCACCCAAGGATTGTACACCTATATCATGCACTTTATTTAACTTTTACATGACAATTCCAACATTTTCCCCAATAATGATATTTGGGGAAAAAAAATTTGACCCTAAGTCATCCACCATTTTCTCAACCAAACCAATTGAAAATATGATTAATACACTTACATGGACACATAACTTATGAAGGATATGAAATTTGTGTCATTGTACAAGGGTATTATACTAGTTGTACAAGGGAAATGTGCCAAGTGTACAAGGGTGTATAAGGCTCTTAATAGGTTTTTTATAGTTTTTAAACAACTTGAGTTTGACATTAAGACGATTATTGTAGGTTTTTTTATTTATTTATTTTTTATTTTTTTATACCAAACTATGCCATTAAGACATTCCCTACAAAAATTAACACATAGAAAATAGAATTAAAATAAATCATGTTTAAATTGTTCATTTTAAGTAAACTAAATGAAATGTATATTTTTACTATTTTGCCTTTATAAACATAATTTCATTGTTATCAATAGAGATTAAAAAATATCATATTTAAATAGAATTGAAAATAAACAAAAATTATTTTTTTTAACATTTTTTTTAAATCATTAATTTAAATTATGAAATTAGTTTTAAAATTAAAAATATTTGTTGTAATTATAGTTTTGAAGTTTTCATGATTTTTATCTTATTACTTTTAAAAAAACTGCTTTAATAATAAAGTATTTATTTTAATGGTTTTAAATATTTTAATCTTTATTAAAAAAATATTTAGGATTAGCGTGGGAAGAAATTAGGTAATTTTGGAATAGAGAAATTTTGAATATCTTGAAGAATTTTATTCCACCAATTACCCTATTTACACTTTCAAAATTATTGGAAGGTTGGCAAATTAGCCTTAGAAATGTTTAGTCTTAGAAATATTGTCTTCTTGATTAATATATATATATATATATATACATATATGCATGCGAGTGTTTACATTATTTATGAAATAATATGAAACATAATAAACACCATGCATTTAATTTGCAAGTTAGAAAAAAAAAAAAAATTTATGAGGTATTTAAAAATTATTTAATATGTATGAGAAATAATGTACAACATATTTATTTTTTTGTAAGTAAGAAACAAAAAACATATTTGCTAAGGTATTTAAAAAGTATTTATTATATATTCTAGAAGTTTGAAAATTTTTTTTTTTTGATGATATATAATTTACAAGTTAGAACAAACAAATAATACTAATATTTTATGAGGTGTTTAAAAATTGTTTAATATATATGAGTGTGGACCCCGCATTTCGGACTCATGCGTTTCCCACTCAAATGGCGCGAACTCGCTTTTTATTTTGAAAAATGATTGATTGATTAAAAAGAAAATGACTTGGAGTCGCCACTTATTTTTGTTTTATTTTTAAAGGGTAAACAAAATAAGAAAGAAAAACCCTAAGTGTGACTCCTTATTTGGAAAAGGTGGTCTGTGAAAAACCAAAAATGGGCTTGGGGGTCAGGTTACTTATCGGGAAGGTACGGTAAAGACCGTAGCACTCCTCTAAGTCCCTAAAGTTAGGTCTCTACTAATGAAATGAAGCTGACGTGACAATCGACAAGAAAATCAATGAATGCCGACATGATCACATATTAAAAGTCGAAACATGTACGAGAAAATGATCAGAGTGGGAGAGGATGCGTACCTTAGCAGTGAGCTACCATGCGCTATCAAGAAATGGGTTAGTGTACAATAACTAGTATAAGATGAGTCACATACATCACTAATCAAGATAAGAAATCACCAATGATAAGCACAGCACACATAACACTTCATTCAAACTCAATTTTATTTTAAAGAAAATTTATTTGATGTTAGGCCCCCACCAAAGCCCAATTTATTTTTGCATGGGTCAATTCCATAAATCCCATCACTTGGAATTACGAAATCGAACTCTTACTTATATTAAAACATTTTGAAAACATGAAAGATGTGAAAATGGCTTGCCGAAAAGAAAATGGCAACCAAATCTTATTAAGATGGACTTTGGAATCTAAAAACTCTAAGGATGGAAAATGAGAAAATGTTTACAAAATGGGATTTAGGAAAATTATTTTTAAAAAAGTTAAAGATGGTGAAATAGGAAATGGCACTTGGGTCAAAGGTGGCCATGCGTAGCCGTGCAAGAGTGGGCCCAGGGAAAACGAAATATGCTTCAGTTGCAGGCTGATTCCAACAGTGAGACATGGTTCAGATTCCACCACTTCAAGATCCGATAAGGCTTTCTCTCTGGCTTTTCGAGTAGACACCACCTCAAGAGCCAACTTGTCAGCCCTGGCCTGGGCATCCAGATTTGGATGTCTCTCTTCTCTCAACAATTGCTTCATCACGTCTATGGCTGAAGGAGAAATTCTGGCTGCAATGCCACTTCACCGCGCCTTCTCAACTATAATGGCATCAACCAGGTACTCCTCAAAATGCGACAAAACCATCTTTAGATGCTTGTAAAACCCAACCGATTATTACCGAAACTTTGGTCCCGTTGCACAAACCAGTGCACCGATTCCAATCATTGCGTCCTCATGCACTGTAGGGGGGATTTATACCTCACAATATCTAACCCTCAGATCCTTGACCTTCGGAGCAGCCCGGTTACGTGGAATCATGCATGGCCATGCACACATTTGGTAAGGAAATGAGACAGGGGGGGGCGGTGCAAAGGAAAATAAGGGAAATGAATGAGAGGGATACTGTGAGAAATGGGTCTTAATGGGTACAGAAAGGTTTAGAGAGAGAAATGGTGGTAGAGGGTATATGAGAGAAACGGGTTTGGGTGTAGGGAATGATGAAATATGGGTTTGAAAATGGGTATGGGTTTAGTGGAATGGGTGGTGAAGGTTAGTGAAAAGGATAATGGGTATGGGCGGTGAAGTGGTTAGTGTAGGTATTGTGGTGTGGAGAGAGAAAAGGTGGTGGGGTGTATATGATGTGGTGTTCACGGGAAATAAAGGAGGTAGGCTTGTGAATGATGAATGGTAGGATGGAGAGATTATGAGAATGGGTTATAGAGTATTGAAAGAAGCGGCTTTAATGGTGGGATGAAAGATGGAGGCGTTTCACCGCCGGCGGCGTTCAAGGATAGCTTTGTTTGATCTTTCTCCTCTGGAAGCAAGTCTGAGACCAAAACACCATAACCCCATTCCCTGCTCTTTCATGGAATCAACTTTTACCTTCTCAAAAATCTCAAACTATGTAAAACACTAAAGAAACAGTCAACATGAGACTGGAGTATTTTCTTGAGCCAGAAAAAAAAAAACAAACAGTGAAAGAAGAAAACAGAGGACGAAGGAAAATTACTATCATGAAAGATAAAAGCCCATTGAAAATGTATCACAAGATGGATCTAAGGGCTCCAAACAGGTGGGGATGATCTGGAGATCCTCAATATTACAAGCTTAAAACCAAACTAGGCTCTAGGAAGATCCAGCCATTTACAGAGGAGAATATCAAGAGTAACAGAGAGAAGCATAACAGAGCACCATATACAAATAAGCATGTTCAATCAAAACAATCCTGTGGCCCTTGACGTCCACAGCAAACAATAAAACCCTGCTCACGGATCAGCAGAGAATGATGCAAGACATCAAGAAACGGGAACATACCAAACTCAAGGTAGATTTACCTGAAACTAGCAAAAGACTTCTTCACCAGCAAGCTTTTTCTCCCAAGCTAGCTCCACTCTCTGAATATTCCTCCAGTAGCAAAAACTTGACTCTCAAGCAAGAAAATCGTCTCTGAATGTGAATCTCTCCCCTCTCCAGCCAAACTCCGGGAAGGAAACCACTCTCCTCACAGCAGAAAAATGGCTATCATCCTAACTCTCAAAAAGAAAACTCTCCCCAGAAAATGTCTCTCGCCCTCTAATGAAAAGCACCTCCCCCGGAAGAAGAGCCTCTCCCCAAAAAAACTCCTCCCCGCCGGCAGAAAAGCTCTTTTTTAGCAATTGAAAAAGCTGCTCCCTCTCTAAAAAAATATCTTCCCTCCTCACTTTCTTGCCGGAATCCCCCTCAAAATCCAAAAACCCCTCCAGCCAAAAATCCTCCCCACTCTGCCAATAACGGTCTCCCCGCCTTTCTCTCTCCTACGCTCCTCCTGCAGCTTAACGGCCTGCAGGCTTTTCCCCAGAATCGCCTTTCCAGGTCTCACGCTCCAATTGGCCCTCCAACTCCACTATTCTGATTCCCAGCAGCCATCCACGAGTCGACAAGTGGCTCATTGAGAGGCCTCCACCTGGTAAGAATGAGTTGCTGGGGTATGACAAAAACCGAGCCCCATATGGGGGTCTACAATGAGAAATAATATAAGTTTGAAATAAAGAATAATATTTATTATATATTATGTAAGTTTCCATTAAAAAATATTTATTATATATTATGTAAGTTTGGAAAAAAGAATAATATTTGATGAGGTATTTAAAAGTTATTTACTTCAAAAATGCATTTGACAATAATAATTTTTAACCATTTATCTTTCATATTCAATTTGATGGAGAAAAATGATTGGGAAATGATTCAACTTGGTTCCACTAATAAATAGGTGAAAGAAGGGTAAAAGAGTCAAAGAGAGAATGAAAAAGGTGGGGTGATCGGTTAGTTTTTTCATGTAATAGTCAAGGATATTTTAGGGATTTTTTAAAGGCAATATCCTTCCTCTCAATTTCTACTCTTTCATTAGGTTTTGAGTTTAATTATGGGTGATAGGAGGGCCTTACCTCAATTACCAAGCCTAGTTGGGTTGAAAGCACAATTCTCCCAATAAATAAACCAATAAATAAATATAAAAAATATCAATTCATGCAATTAGGAAAAACTAAAATAAAAACTCTCATGTAATTTTCTAAAAATAAATAAATAAATGAATAAAACTACCAAAAAAAAAAAAATCATGCACATGCAAGCCATATGAGCCATACAAGCCATGCTAACCATGCTAGGTGGGCCAAGTGTGCCTAAATGAGCTATCCTAAAAAGAAAAAAGGAAAATCTTAGATCTAACTCAAGATTGCCATGGGTCATAATGAGGGGCCAAATAAATCCCTCAACCAAAGTCTATAAGGTGGCTCAAAAAGGTAAGTTGTATAAGTAGCAATGAGCCACTAAGGAACTAATGTGAAATACTAGAAGAGCACTTAATAAGGCATGTGTTAGGGGACAAAATGGAGGGTTTACAAGATGATTGTTTAAGGCCATAAATCGATCGATTTAACTCGCATACTTTAAGCTTTGAGCTTGGATAATAAAACCTAATGGTTGTTCAATATAGATTTCTTCATTCAACTCTCTATTAAGGAAAGTTGTCTTAACATCCATTTGGTGTAGCTTTAAATTCGTATGAGCCACTCTAGCTTGAATGAGGTGAATTAAGGCTAACCTAACTATTGGAGAGAAGGTTTCCTCATAGTCTATACCCTCTTGTTGGATATAACCTTCAGTCGTTAATCAAACTTTATAATTTTCAATGGATCCATCTACCTTTCGTTTTATTTTAAGAACCCATTTGTTCCCAATAGCTTTTCAATCTAAAGGTAGATCAACCAAGTCCTAAACTTGATTCTTTCGCATTAGCACTTATTCCTCTTTTATTGCTTTTCTCCATTCATCCTTAGTTGGACAAGTAAGTGTTGGGAACCTTGGATTACTCCATTCCCATGCCTTGGATCTCGTAAGTTGCATGCATCTATCCCTAGGCATCTCTAAATCTATCACAATGAAATAAAATGACAATAAAAAATATTATTAACTATAGATCTAAAAATATAATACTCATACTTGTGATCTGGATGATCCTAGATCAAAATTCATTTGATGAATTCATACACCTAAGATCTTCCGTTTGATGACTCGAATCACAATCTTAGCATTCCAAAGTGTGGGCTTTGAATGAGAGGAATCCTAGGCTCTCTCTCTTTGAAGGTGGAAGATGACTTTTACAACAAAAAGTAATGGAAACCCTAATCCCTAAGGGGTATTTATAGAGTTCCCTTACCAGGCTTAAATGACTTGAGCCCACCAATGACTTAAGTCACTTAATCTAGCCCAAAAAGGCTCTTAATTGATTGATTAAACACATAGGGCCATCTAATGAATCAATTAGCCCAACCTAAAGAACTTGTTCACTATCCTATGTGCAACCTTGGGTAATTACCAAAACATCCTTATGCACAAGAGTGAACTAAGAGTCAATCCAACTCTCATAAATCATGTTATCATGGTATATAAACTCAGAGTGAGGACCATTAGGACCCATATAAATACTAGCTCCCCCATAATCTAATTTTGAATCTAATTTTTTTGGTATCTTAGAACTAAGCAATAGAAGAAATTCCAATTTTTCAAAAAATTGATATTTAGGGTTAAAATACTAACCTTTATTTTTGGATGTTCCCAAACCTTAAATTCCAAGTGTTGAAGATGACCTTGAAGTTGTTGGAAGTCTCGTGGATCTTCCGTCTAATGATTCAACCTTGTTCTTGGCACACTTTTGATGAGAGGAAAGAAGGGTGGAGGTTATGACTCTCTCTTTCTCTTTGGATGATGGAAGATAGAAGTGATGGAAACCCTAACCCCTAGGAGGCATTTATAAGATTCCTAACTAGCCTTAAGTGACTTGAGCCCACATGGGCTTGGGTCACTTAATCAAACCCAAATTTGGCCCTAATTGATTAATTAACCTAATAAGGCCTACTAATTAATCAATTAGCCTAATCTAGAGACCTTGTTCACTTACTCTTGTGCAACCTTGTGTAATTATCAAAACGCCCTTATGCTCAAAAGTGAACCTAGAGGCAATCCAACCCTCATAACCCATGCCAATAAGGTATATGAGCTCAAAGTGGGGACCATTACTACCTATGGGAGTACTGGCTCCCTTTGAATCAAATTCTAAAGTTGATTCAACTTCCCATTACAGAGAATCAATTAAACTCAAATGTCTTATGTAAATAACAACGAGACACTATGTGCTTAGGTTTATGACCTGCAATCCATTACGTTCAGTCTCCCCATAAATTGGTGTCTGTAGTCTAACAAGATGAATGCTATTAGCCTTTCAAGAGTACCTCTATTGTCCTTAACTTACAGATCCTCATGTTGTGTGTTCAACCGACATGTCTTAGCTCTTAAAGAACCTATGTTAAGTTCCACTTAAGGAACTACCACGACCATAGTTTCCATGAACACACCTCCTTAGGATCACCCAAGGGGACATCCTATCTCAATCCCATGAGATATCTAGTGCCTCTATTGAGAATACCTATTACTAGCGGCTTCCATCAATAGTAACCCAATCTATAGGGTTTTCACTCTCATAGCTACCCTCACCACATCTTGAAAGAGGTCTTAAGTATTAGGATTTTGAAACCCATCCAACAATTAAGATTTGTTTGGAAAATCATGAAAATTTGCAAATGTGATCGTAGTTTGATCGATCAAACAAGACTGAAAAAATTTAGGTTTAATACAAACTATTACCCTTTAGTTTGATAGATCATAAATCAATCCAAATGTTTTAAACACACTATTTTACACTCTTAAGCTTTAATTTCATTTTTCATAAAATGATAAAAATTTAAAATACGATAGATCAATGTTTGCCATCATCCATCACCTCAAATGCACTTACCAACTCCTTTAGCCATCTTCAAACACGAACAATTTGGAAAAGATAAGTGTCCAAGGGAGGATTTGAAGAGTATGAGCTGAAATACACAATGAGAATTTTGATTTGGAATTGCCAATACATAAATATGCTTACAAACGGGAATTTAAAAACTTAAATAATTACGTCAAAACCCACCTCTTAAATGAAAAAATGGTAAAAAGATAAATGGTGCAATAAGAAGTATAAAACTCAGATATATGTAATTTCATCCATTCATAGTACGTAAATATTCTTAAAAGTCTTAAGACCCTAAGAAATTATCAACCTTAAGATTTGTTGCCCTAGACAGGAACCTCATATAGATGGGTTGCTTTACTCCTGCTAAAGCAAGAATTGAACTAGGAAAAGTCCATATTCCATCTCCACAAATCAAACTAGAAGCAACTGCACGTCCAAAAGCATCTGCCTTAGCTTTGTTTGTCCTTTCCCATATAAATAATATTAAGCTCCCAACACACATATCAATGGCGAAGTAGGGCCCTAGATAAAGTGGTGTCGCCATTGCCTTTGGAATTGGAATGAACCTTGCTCTTCTTTTACCCACTGCATCCCTAATCAAGTTGACAAGAATTGCTGCAGGAAAGAACACACAACAAAGAAGAAAACAATTCTTTGGTAAGGAGGAGATGCCATCAACCCTCATAATAGACATGTTACGGTACAACAAAGCATAAGGAGCAGGACATTCACTTCCTTCTTGCCCAAGGTCATCAAAGGCCTTGTAGAAGAGCCAAAACACACAAGGGGCAATCACACAACCCATTGCAATGCCAATCAATTGGCTCACAAACATTGAGCGAGGTGAAGCTAAGATTAGATAACCAGTTTTGAAATCCTGCATTAGGTCGGAAGTTGTTGAGACGATATTCATCATCACTCCACAGGCTGCCAAACCTGCTATAACTCCACCATGAGCACCCTCAGCCCATGCCCCAATGGTAAAGATGGCAAACTTCCCATAGGGGGATGCAAGGGACCAATCAGTGAGCCCACGCCCATATGCATTGCAAAATGCCATGGCAGGGGCAACAATGTACATGCCAGCTATTTAGTACCATTTGAGTTAGGGGAATATGTGAAGAAGGGTGGCTGTGGAGATAGAAGCTATTACAATATACCCTCTAACAGCAAATGGTGTTGGAATTTGATCTTTGAGAAAGAGTTGGGTTCGGTGCTTGTCATTGTAAGAAAGAGATGAGTTGGTAGGAGAGGAACGACAGTCCTCAACAGGGAGGACAATGCTAGTGTCCTTGTACCGGAGATAGTAAAACAAGCCTAGGAGAGTTTGGCTTATTACCTTGAAGAAGTTATATAGGCCGTCACCTAGGATCATGGCAATGGCAATGGCAATGAATATCTGCATTTAGGGCAGGAAGCAGTGTGAGTGAAGAGGAAATGTTGGTACAATGGCCATATTTTACTAGAACTTAATTACCTTGTAACCTTGCAGACCTTTAATGCTTTTTGGTGGAAGGTCTGCAGGGTACCAATCACCCTTTCTAGTTTTTATGAGAGGTAAGATAATGCCTCAGGAAAGAATGCCTCGTAGCAGCAAGGATACGCTTGTAATTTACGGACAAATCATCCCTACTCCAACATCTGTTGCCGAAAAATCAAAGAAAATCCTGTAATTTTCATAATGAGCAAAATTCAGAAAATATTTCTGAATGAAATGCAGATTGCCATGAGTATCGGTGCAAGTTATTCAAAAGCTAATTTACAAGAAACTAATATGGCAGTTGAGCTTGGAAAACCAGTTCATTATTCTAGTGATTATTGTTAATGTAGTTGCTTCCTTAGAATAGGGAGAGCGAGAGAAAGCTAATGGCTGTATCGGAGTGATTATTGTAAGAACACTTCTAGCCTATTTGTTGGAAAGTGTCTCCAATTACTCATTAGTAAAGATTTTTTTTTTTTTTTTTTTTAAAAAAAGAATATAGTATAGAATATTTATTGAGTTATATATATATATATATTATAATATTAAATTTTCTTATACAATAAGAAAAGTTATTAGGAATATCTTTATAAATTAATACTTTAGGTCATAAGGGGAAAAGGTCATGAGATGGAGATGTACTTGTAAAGACTATACAAGATGGATAAAGGAATTTATGTTGAAGGTGGAGTTGATTGCTTTTTTGTTAGGATGTGATGTAAAAAGAGTGTATCATGGAGAGATGAAAGATTGACTTAATGGAATATGCTCTAAGGTGAAAATTGCTAGAAAATGTCCTAAATTTCTAATTTGTATGGATTTGTTTTTTTTTTTTTTTTGGTAAAAAATACTATATAGAATATTTCCTAAATTATATATTATTATAATATTAATTTTCCTTACTAAATAAGGAAAGTTATTAGGAATATCTTTATAAATTAATACTTTAGGTCATGAGGGGAAAAGGTCATGAGATGGAGATGTACTTGTAAAGACTATACAATATGGATAAAGGAATTTATGTTGAAGGTGGAGTTGATTGCTTTTTTGTTAGGATGTGATGTAAAAAGAGTGTATCATGGAGAGATGAAAGATTGACTTAATGGAATATGCTCCAAGGTGGAAATTGCTAGAAAATGTCCTAAATTTCTAATTTGTATGGACTTTTTTTTTTTTTTTTTTTTTTTTTTTTTTTTGCAAAAAATACTATAGAGAATATTTCCTAAATTATATATTATTATAATATTAATTTTCCTTACTAAATAAGGAAAGTTATTAGAAATATATTTATAAATTAATACTTTAGGTCATGAGGGGAAAAGGTCATGAGATGGAGATGTACTTGTAAAGACTATACAATATGGATAAAGGAATTTATGTTGAAGGTGGAGTTGATTGCTTTTTTGTTAGGATGTAATGTAAAAAGAGTGTATCATGGAGAGATGAAAGATTGACTTAATGGAATATGCTCCAAGGTGAAAATTGCTAGAAAATGTCCTAAATTTCTAATTTGTATGGATTTTTTTTTTTTTTTTGTAAAAAATACTATATAGAATATTTCCTAAATTATATATTATTATAATATTAATTTTCCTTACTAAATAAGGAAAGTTATTAGGAATATCTTTATAAATTAATACTTTAGGTCATGAGGAGAAAAGGTCATGAGATGGAGATGTACTTGTAAAGACTATACAAGATGGATAAAAGAATTTATGTTCAAGGTGGAGTTGATTGCTTTTTTGTTAGGATGTGATGTAAAAAGAGTGTATCATGGAGAGATGAAAGATTGACTTAATGGAATATGCTCCAAGGTGGAAATTGCTAGAAAATGTCCTAAATTTCTAATTTGTATGGATTTGTTTTTTTTTTTTTTTTTTTTTTTTTTTTTTTTTGGTAAAAAATACTATATAGAATATTTCCTAAATTATATATTATTATAATATTAATTTTCCTTACTAAATAAGGAAAGTTGTTAGGAATATCTTTATAAATTAATACTTTAGGTCATGAGGGGAAAGGTCATGAGATGGAGATGTACTTGTAAAGACTATACAAGATGGATAAAGGAATTTATGTTGAAGGTGGAGTTGATTGCTTTTTTGTTAGGATGTGATGTAAAAAGAGTGTATCATGGAGAGATGAAAGATTGACTTAATGAAATATGCTCCAAGGTGAAAATTGCTAGAAAATGTCCTAAATTTCTAATTTGTATGGATTTGTTTTATTTTTTTTATTTTTTTAATTTTTGTAAAAAATACAATATAGAATATTTCCTAAATTATATATTATTATAATATTAATTTTCCTTACTAAATAAGAAAAGTTGTTAGAAATATCTCTATAAATATTTTAGGTCATGAGATGGAGATGTACTTATAAAGACTATATGGGGTGAATAGAGATGCGACGAAGAATGAAAGATACCTAGTGGAGTAAAGAGACTCATGGTTCAGGGATTCTATACAAAGAGTGGGGAACTATGGGATATTTTGGTTGTATTTGGTTATGTTTTTTGTAATATTCTCTATAATATAGTGGAATGATTTTCTCTTATTCGTAGATGTAGGGGTATGTGTAGACCCTCAATTTTGTCCCTTTGGCACATGTCTTTGAGTTCACTTCCAGTGCTCCATAGTAGTTCCTTGGTGGCCTATTGCCACTCATATTACTTACCTTTTCTTGAGCCACCTCGGAGACTTTGGTTGAGGGATTTATCTAACCCTTCATTGTGTTCTTGGCAGCCCTAATTTAGACTTAGGATTTTTTTCCTTCCTTTTTAGGATAGTTTTTAGGTGCACTTTTAGGACAATACACTTAGGCATGTTTAGGTCACTTAGATAATGTCCCGATCACTTTAGGACACTTAGTTCATTAGGCACCCACTTAGGCCCGTTTAGACACTTCATTAGGCCTAGCTTTTATACATTCTTTTTATTATTATTGCATGCATTCGATAATTACATTTATTTTGTTTATTCATCCTCATTTTTACTCTTTATTTGTTTATTATTATCATTATTATTATTACTATTTTTATTTATTTATTCACTTATCTAATAGGAAATTGCTTGAATTGTTTAGACTTCAAAATGTGCCTACAGCCCCCTTATTGAATGACGGAATTGTACAATCTGATCTCTCACTTTCTCTTTCATTTTCTTTTAATCATATTTCATTTAATTACCAGTTCCATGATTTTCATTAGTTTTTCTCTTTTCCTTTAATTTTGAATTTTATCTTATTTTGTTTTGCATGAGGGGCACCGTCTTGGGGAGTACAAGAGGATCGTAGGCTGAATTATCTCCAAGCATTGACTCTTTGGAGAGCACCACCAGCAGCAGGAAGAATTAACACATTTTCACATGATGACATCTACAAAGGATTCGTCAAGAACGATTGAATTCTGGGTTAAAGAAGATGAATATGAGCGGTTCTTCCATGGCTGCCGCAAACACCCCTATCACCATGAAGGAGGCTCCGACGTTGCCGAGTTTGGGAGTTAGTCGCTTATGCATGTCACGATGGAATCTGCCTTTGAGAAGGCCAATCACTGCTGACGTGACGCTAATGAATCCCAATACCAGAATTCTTGCATTGAAAGCTCAACTTTCGGGAACCACTGCAGATCTGAATCCATAAAATCTTCCTCCAGAAATTTTGAAGCTCTACAATACCCAAGAAGGAGTTCGGTCTCCATTCTCATCCAAGCTTTCAGATTAACCAGTCCCTAATGTAACTTTACAAGTTACGGGTGCTGTTGGCTAGAAGAAAGAAAAGGAATATGACCAAGGGGCCCACCAGACAATGTTCATTGGCTTGGCACGTTTCTTTTGTTAAGTCAATTGAAATAGAAAGTGCCAGGAGAAGTTTGGAAAGTGGGATCTTTTAAGGTTAGAAATACATCTCCAAAAGAAAAAAAAAATATTCCATGGAAAAGATAGGCTGCCATATAAATAGGACAGCAAGAATAAGAGGACGGGGGTTTATTTTTTGGAGTGAAGGGACGCACAAGATATTTTGTGAGAGAGAGATCCAGACAGAGAGGGATTTTTCTTTGGCAGAGGGAGGGACATACGGAGGGAGATACGGTGGGACTTTTTTTATTTGGAGGGAGACTTTTTCTTTGAGGGGAGATCAACACACGCAAGAGTTTTTTGGGAGGAGCGGTAGAGGACTTGAAAGACTAATTGGGCTGCCATTTCGACAGATCAAGAGAGTATTTTTCCGATACAATACAGGTTAGTTTTCGATTTTTGATACAATATTTCTTTTTTTAGTTTGGGTTTTAGTTGATTGGTTTAATTAATTGTTTGTGATAAATTCTTTTAAATCCCGATTTCGAATAATCTTTTATTTTTCTTAGATTAAATGTCTCTCTTTTATGATTGCAATTCATTAGTTCTATGCTAGTTTATTTTAATCTACATGAAAGTTTAAATAAAGTTTATATTTTTAATTCCGATTAGTTTAAATTCTAGTTTATATTTTTAATTTGAATGAGTTATTGATCTTAAATCTATTAGTTTAATTGGGCTTGTAAGATAAAGTTTATATTTTTAATTCCGATTAATTTGAATTATAGTTTATTTTTAATTTGAATGAGTTATTGATCTTAAATCTATTAGTTTAATTGGACTTGTAAGGTAAAGTTTATATTTTTAATTTGAATGAGTTATTGATCTTAAATCTATTAGTTTAATTGGACTTGTAAGGTAAAGTTTATTTTTAATTTGAATGAGTTATTGATCTTAAATCTATTAGTTTAATTGGGCTTGTAAGATAAAGTTTATATTTTTAATTCCGATTAGTTTAAATTCAAGTTTATATTTTTAATTTGAATGAGTTATTGATCTTAAATCTATTAGTTTAATTGGTCTTGTAAGGTAAAGTTTATATTTTTTCCGATTAGTTTAAATTCTAGTTTATTTTTAATTTGAATGAGTTATTGATCTTAAATCTATTAGTTTAATTGGTCTTGTAAGGTAAAGTTCATATTTTTAATTCCGATTAATTTAAATTCTAGTTTATTTTTAATTTGAACGTGTTATCGATCTTAATTCTTTAGTTTAATTGATCTTGTGAGGAAAAGTTTACATTTTTAATCCCAATTAGTTTAATTCTAGTTATTCATGTGTTTCTTAAAATCTAAATGTTAGTTTTTGGATGATAATTTTGTTAGTTTATTTGATTAGGAAGTTATAAATTTGTTGCCTTAGTGATTGTTGGTCAAATTTTTTTTTGAGGGCCACTGAAACCCAATGAAGGTTGGCCTTTACTCTCACCACTTTAATTGACAAGATTTCCTAAAATCTTTATTTCGTGATCTTTGTTTCCTTTTGTTTTGATTGATATTTTGTTTTCTATTTTTGCTATTTTAAAAATTAGTTTCCTTTATTTTAAGACAAAACTCTTTTTCTCAAAAAAAAAAAACCCTTTTAAGAGATTTTTTTTTAAAAAAATTCATTTAAAGCCTCTAGAATCAAAATCTCTTTTCTATTTAAAAAAATAACATGCAACCATATCTTAATCGGTTTGCATCCTTCTCAATTTTCAACAAATATTTTGGTTTTAAACAAAACGCGAATCAAAGCTTGTGGTCCCAAATAAATGGGACAATTTTAGGCTAAATTCGTGTATATTAATTGGGGAATTGGTGGAACCCCTACACAAAATCATTCTTTTCAAAATCACTTGTTGCCAGTTTTCATTCAACCACTGTCCTTCTAGATTTAAATTCCGTTTTAGCAACTTTGGAATATCTGTAAAAAAATTTCCGAAACTTGTATGACTTTCCTCACTTCTTGAACTTGAATTTAAAGTTTCATTTGAGTTAGAAACCTATTCTGGAATAGAAGATATAAATGAGTTTTTAGAGGGGCTTCGTTTTCACCCAGTTCTGGACACCCGAGGTCTTTTTGAAAAAATAAAATACCAGATGACTTTTTAAATTTGATTCAATATTTTTATTCAATTATAGGCTTCTTGAAATTGATCTTAGATGCATAAAATGTTAAAAAATATTCCTTTTTGAGGGAGATATGAATTTTCAAAATCTCGTCTACTGTGCATGCTCGATTCTGGACATCTGATAATCTTGAATGTTTTAAAAATACTTTTGAGAACCATCCAACCCTGAATTTATTTTTTATGTGACATAAACACTTTGAAATATGTATGTGATTTTTTTTTATGATTTTATGTGATCATTTACTATTTTTTAAAAATTCGTTTATGCATGTCACTTTTTTTTATCTAATCTGGACTTTATAGAACCTTTAGGTGTCTTTGCTGTAATCTGTCCTTAGAATGAGTGCTCGGCTTTTGGTATGTTGATCTAGATGTGTAGGAGTTATATCCTGAAATTTTTCATAATTAAGTTCCACTCTAAGCTATTTTTTTGGAAATTGTTTTATGATGCTTTCTTTTCTAACTACATGCTGATGGTTTTATGCTTTACTTAAAATTGTTATTATTTTTAGAGTCATTTGGTTTATCTTAGCTCAACCTTAGGCCTTTGACACTGTATATTCGATATAATGGATATGTTATATAATTTATGCTTGTCCTAACCACTTTGGCACTTTTGGGGAAATCTTATAAAATATACTTGCTATCCAAGTACGCTCTCTATCCTCTAATTCCAAAATTCTATGAAAATGCATGTTATCATAAGCTATATCCATGTATTTGTGCACTATGCTCTTGTTTGATGCCATACTTGATTGCCTTGATGCTTGTTCGATCATCTTTGATAAAAATACATGTTATGTGTCATATTATCCAAGCTAACCATTGATGCTTTATGATAGCGCTTAAGAAGTGGTTCAGGTACGCACCCTAACTCTTCTTTATTGTGACGTGATCTTATTTGACATGTTATTTTTATTTATTTTTATTTTTTATTTGTTTTAATCACCTTAATCTACCTAGGTATCCTCAATTAATCAATTAATTGTTACGTTTCCCCCAACTTAGTCAATAAAGACCTCTTTAGGGCTTAGAGGGGTGCTACCTCCTATAGGTACCTTCCCGATAAGTAACATGATCCCCGAACCTAGACTCAAGTTTTTTAAAGACATGCTTTTTTCAAAAATTATGGAGTCACATTTTAGGGTTTTTCTTTCTTGTTTTATTTTCCCTTTAAAATAAAAAATAAAATAAGTGGCGACTCCAACTTTTTCTAAAATTAATTTTTCACAAATAAAAAGCGAGTCTCGCCGATCGAGTGGGGGCGCACGTGAAAAATGCGGGTCCACAGTATGGTTGGTTAAACCACGATAAAACCTCATGTATTGGGGTGTGATTGTTTTATTTTTATGTTCTTGAATTAACATGTTTGCGTTAAAAGCTTTCACTGACATAATATATATAATACTTTTGTCAGTAGGACTTCTATTAGAACCACCAAAATTCAGTTAGCTTTTGAATATATATATATAAAGGTTAAAAATATGCTTGTTTTGTCCTTTGCAGATCTAGTGAATCGATCTGCTATTTGGCTCAGGAAAATCTTAGCACTTTCCTCCTTAGGCATTCAACCCATTGCTTGACCCAATAACCCAAACTCCAATCCAAATCCATCACTTGACCTAATTACTCAAACCCAAATCCATCAAGTTAACCCAATAAGCTTAAAAGGAAATAACTCCACAACAAATGGGCTTAGCCCAACTGTTTGAACTAAAAGATAATAACCAACTTTGTTTCCATAATTTATAAGATGATAATGCAGAACGGATAATGGGGAGATTATAGGCTAACCACCTCTTTTGTTCCCCAAAAATTCTCATAAACCACCTAGATTTGCTCAGAAAATTTTATGGAAAAAATCCTTACTACACAAAACACTAGGATTTTTTGAGAAAAATTAATGAAAAAAAATTCCTTGCTGTAGAAAACATTTAAATTTTCTAGGAAAAAATTATTGAAAAAATTCCTTGCAGTAGAAAACATTTAAATTTATGAGAAAAATTTATGGAAAAAAAATCCTTGTTGCACAAAAAATACCATTGAGAGACGTGGAAGACTAGAAATCATACTCATGGGCTCCACCCACCAAGAATGAATCACCCTTTAAACTAAATAAATAAATAAATCTAAATCCTAGATGATTCCTATAAAAAAAATAAATCCTGAATGATGGAACTTGAGTGGTTCTGATACCACTTGTTAGAAAATTGATAAATGAAAAAAAACTTAATTCATCATATTCTAAATCATCAAAAAAATATTAGGAAGACATATTTGCATCAATTGGAGTGCAATAGTAGGGTTTTCAGTCTTCCACGTTTGAAATAATGTATTGCAAAGAACTAGAACTTCACCCAATGATAGAATATGAGTAAAATAGTAATACCTTATGTTGAAATTGGGGACTATAACTCTATTTATACTTGTACTATTTTATTTTATTTATTGATTCATCATATATATCTATATACACATGTGATCTCTACACATTGTATAGGCCATACCCCTTAAGAGATGCCTTATAAGCCTAACAAATTAATTAACTTAATTGATCACTTTTAATAGGCTAATAATAGATAACACACATGTACAATTAATGTTAATATGTCAGCCCACAATAGAAAAAATTTCCCAACATTAAGGTGATGTCCTTACTATTGTTCCATTAACATTTTTTATCTATCTAATATTTTGGAGGATGAATGGATCCTATAATGATATTATCACTAGTTTTCCGTTGCTTAAGTTTTGTTAAGTTATTGTTAATACTCTTAGAGGAATATTCCAAGTATTCTTCTTCCTTAAATGTTTCAAACCATTTCCAAATAACCATAAAATTCTTCGTGATAAATGGTTCTTAATACTTGTGGGACTTTATTAAATTAATATTATTTTCTTTCCCTATTTTCTTTTGAAAAGAAGTATTTTTTAGAATTTCATTGTTAGTTTTAAAATCTTGGTCTATTATATTAATCATTTGCGAATATGTAAGTGACATATTTGGTGATTCTTCAATAAACTCTCTCTCTTTTTTGTTCCTAAATAAAAGGATTGTCCTATATTTGTGTGACTTCTAGCTCTAGATAATTTACTATTCTTAGGGTTTGAAGATGTATATCCTTCCCCTATCTTAATGGTTCTAGTTGGGATAAATGAACACAATGGCCTAAAGGGTTCATATTTTGAAATTCTAGGGGTCCTAGAATGTCTGAAAGAATTGGAAAAGATTAGATCTCCTCCTCCATCGAATATTAAACTATTTGTTCAATTTTCCCGGTTCTTTGTTTTGTGGGTGGAACAACATTGGAGAAATGCCATAATTCTAGAAATTCAACTTCATTTCACATGTTTTTCTTGGAGATGAAGTAGTTAGATTTACTAATCAAGTCTGATTAAAAAATTAAGAATGGTCTCTCCCTTAGAATTGGTGTATAAAGTTCTAGATCCTACAATAATGGTCATACACTTATAAGCAAATACAAGAATTATGGAGATTGGACTATTTCATTCCTTAAATATAAATCCATGAGTCTTAACATGAAGGACAACCGAATCCAAGATGTCAACATTCTTTGATCTTACTATGAAATTAGGATAATATTATAAGTAAATTGGTCCACTGTTTAATCTTGCTAGAACAACTTCAATAATAGAATCTATATAATTAAGATGTCTATTATATCTTAAACAAATAATAATTAAGGTATTTAATCCTATCCTAACCAATGGCTTAGCAACTATTTGAATCATTCCTAAATGTATAAAATTATAATATTTCTTTGTATAGATTTGCTATCTAAAAGCCTTAATACTTGATCATCTTGTTCCAAGCTTATGATATGTTCAACTGTCTAGATTGTGTAATCAAAGAAAAACTTAAATGATCCTTTCTTATAAATTTTTTGGCAAGGAAATCTTAGGAAATTTTCAATTGTCTCATTTATTAGGAATCTTAGGATAATTTACTTCATTTCTATTTACTACAACTTTTTGGGGATCTATGGATCTCCTAGATATAGATTTGAAAATGAAACTCATTTTAGGACTTAGTTTAAAGTATATATATGTAGCTACCATTTTTCCTCTTAAAAGAAAAAAGGGTATAGAGATAAATGGTACAACAGGAAAAAATAGTACTGAGATATATAGTACAACAGGAAGCATAAAACTTACATATATAAATATTACATCCATAACCCACCATGTTTCCTCTTAAAGGAAAAAATGGTACTGAGATATATGGAACAACAGGAAGTATAAAACTTACATATATAATTACATTCATAGTCCGTAAATATCCTTAAGGGTCTAAGACCCTAAGAATTTACCAACCCTAGCATTTGTTGCCCTAGACAGGAACTTCATACAGATTGGTTGCTTTACTCCTGCTAAAGCAAGAATTGAACTAGGCAAAGTCCATATGCCATCTCCACAAATCAAACCAGAAGCAACTGCAGGTCCAAAAGCATCTGCCTTGGCTTTGTTCATCCTTTCCCATATAAATAATATTAAGCTCCCAACACACATATCAATGGCGAAGTAGGGGCCTAGATAAAATGGTATCGCCATCGCCATTGGAATCGGAATGAACCTTGCTCTCCTTTTAGCTACAGCATCCCTAACCAAGTTGACAAGAACTGCTGCAGCGAAGAATACACAACAAAGAAGGAAGCAATTCTTTGGTAAGGAGGAGATGCCATCCACCCCCAGAATAGCCATGTTACGGTACACCAGAGCATAAGGAGCAGGATATTCACTTCCATCTTGCCCAAGGTCATCAAAGGCCTTGTAGAAGAGCCAAAACACACAAGGGGCAATTACACAACCCATTGCAGTGCCAATCAATTGGCTCACAAACATTGAGCGAGGTGAAGCTAAGGTTAGATAACCAGTTTTGAAATCCTGCATTAGGTCAGAAGCTGTTGAGACGATATTCATCATCACTCCACAGGCTGCTAAACCTGCTATGACTCCACCATGGGCACCCCCAGCCCATGCTCCAATGGTAAAGATGGCAAGCTTCCCATAGGTGGACGCAAGGGACCAATCAGTGAGCCCACACCCATATGCATTGCAAAATGCCATGATAGGGGCAGCAATGTACATGACAGCTATGTAGTACCATTTGAGTTGGGGGAATATGTGAGGAAGTGTGGCTGTGGAGATAGCAGCTATTACAATATACCCTCCAACAGCAAGTGGTGTTGGAATTTGATCTTTGAGAAACAGTTGGGTCCGGCGCTTGTCATTGTAAGAAAGAGAGGAGTTGGTAGGACAGGAACGGTCCTCAACAGGGAGGAGAATGCTAGCGTCCTTGTGCCGGAGATGGTAAAACAAGCCCAAGAGAGTTTGGCTTATTACCTTGAAGAAGTTATATAGACCATCACCTAGGATCATGGCAATGGCAATGAATATCTGCATTTAGGGCGGGAAGCAGTGTGAGTGAAGAGGAAATGTTGGTACAATGGCCATATTTTGCTAGGAATTAATTACCTTGTACCCTTGCAGACCTTTAATGCTTTTTGGTGGAAGGTCTGCAGGGTACCAATCACCCTTTCTAGTTTCAATGAGAGGCCACATAATGCCCCAAGAAAGAATGCCTCCAAGCAGCAAGGATATGTTTACAATGTACGGACAAATCATCCCTACTCCAACATATGTAGTCGAGAAATCAAAGAAAAACCTGTAATTTTCAAAATGAGCAAATTTCAGAAAATATTTCTGAAGGAAGTGCAGATTTCCATGAGTATCAGTACAAGTTATTCAAAAGCTAATTTACAAGAAACTAATATGGCAGTTGGGCTTGAAAAACCAGTTCATTATTCTAGTGATTATTGTTAATGTAGCTGCTTCCTTAGAATAGAGAGAGCGAGAGAGAGAGAGCTAAGGGCTGTATCGTAAGAACGCTTTTAGCCTATATAACACTTTTGTCATTAGGACTTCAAAAACTTTTACCAAAATTCAGTTAGGTTTTGAATATAAACCAAAACAAATTAAGTATGTTTTGTAATGGGATAGATGCTAAAAAAGTGATTTTTGAAAGAATCATGTAGCAAGTGCTGATTCTCTAAATTTTTAAAGATAATTTTGTAAACTTTGTCAAATATTTCATTATATATATTTTTTTTAAAGAAAGCATTACAAGTATTAGGAAGTACTTATAACCATCCAAGAATCACTCTTCAAGTGGGGTGTAACCGTGTAAGTAAACTCACATGTTTTCCTGAGCTTTAAGTCCAAATGTGGGGAAGGCTTTAAATCCGCAATCATCTCCAGCAGCAAAGAACCACTGAAAGAAACTCCACAAGAAACTGAAGGAGAAGAACTTCCCCAATACACTCACTTGTTTCCTACAACCATTTCCAACAGAAGAAACAGTTAAATATTATCGAGGATATAAATATAATTTTTGTACGACCATATCCAGTTGAAACACATAGTGCCTTACTTTGCTAACCGGGCTCCTTCAGGAGTATGGAAACTGTTGATAAGATGAGCAGTTGCAGTGCCACTTGGGTATGTCAACTTGAAGTCTATGATCATGATCTGAAAACAACAGTAAATTACACTACTCAAGATTGAGCAAAATTTTACATGGGATAAAACAGAAGAGAGAAGTTACCAACACCACAGAGAAGGTAAAGAAAGGATTGGACAAGAAGCCATAACCAAGAAAAGAAGAAGAAAGAGGTGACAGTCATAATCTTGATGGAAGTACTCATAGTTAAAACATAGAACCCACCAAGGCGTCCCAATGATGAGAAGCCAAAGGAATAGAGGAATAAGCTTATATGGAAGCTAGAATGGCATCCCTGAGAAATGAAATGAACTAACGAATAAGCCTACATAGAACCTAGGATGACATTCTAACGATAAGAAACCAAAAAAACAAACGAGTAAGTTTAGATAGAACCTAGGATGACGTTCAAATAATGAGAAACCATAAGAACAGGTCAATAAGCATACAAAGAACCTAGAATGACATCCGAATGATGAGAAACCAAACAAACAAACAAACAAATGAATAAATTTATAATGAACTTAGGATGGTGTTTGAATGATGAGAAACCAAAGGAACAAGTGAATAAGCTTACATAGAACCTAACAAGGCGTCCCAATGATGAGAAACCATAGGAACAAAGGAATAAGCTTATATAGAAGCTAGAACGGCATCCCAATGATGAGAAATCAAAGGAACAAATGAATAAGCTTATATAGAAGCTAGAATGGCGTCCCAATGATGAGAAACCAAAGGAACAAACGAATAAAGTTGTATAGAACCTAGGATGACGTCCTCATAATGTAAAACAATATAAACAAATGAATAAGTTTAGATAGAACATAGGATGGTGTTCGAATGATGAGAAACCAAAGAAATAAGTGAATAAACTTACATAGAAGCCACCATGGCGTCCTAATGATGAGAACATATATTAGAGTAGTATTTTTTTTTTTTTTTTTCCTTCTCTAAACCAACTTATGCAAAACTTGAACATTAATGTTGTATAACTTGTTGTATTCAAAAGCTTATCATTCCATTGCCAATACTAAGAGGGTATTTGGTAAAACTTAATACTTATTATTTAATTAATGAAATTGACTTTTAAGTTAAATTGTTCTTTAACTATTGACTCAAAACTTATTATTTATTTTTTACTTTAAGTATTAAGGTTGTTTAGTAAAATTAACTTAAATTCTATTCTAAATCATCAAATAAACATATTTACCTTCATTAATTTTAATTAATATTTATATTTTTACTAATCTTAAATAATAAAATAATTTGTTAAACATTAGATAATTAAAAAAATATTTACTATAAAAGTTGAGTTGTGAATGTAGAATTATAGTTATAAAATATATTTTCATTAAACATAAGTAAATCAGGTAAATAAGTTTTGAGATTAATAATAAATTAACTATTTTGATTTAATACTTAAAGTTATTTTTTACTTTTAGTTACAATATTAAGTTATTTTACTAAATATATTTAATTCATTAGATGATGTAATTAATTAAATCATTAAGTCATATTAAATCATTAAGTTGATTAACCAAACACCCACAAAGTTTTCTTTCAATTTTAGACGTTACTCTAATTCAACCGGCCATGTGATTGGCATTATAATTGATTGTGAGTTGGGAAGACGTACCTTTCGAAGAGGCAAGACAGAGAAGAGGCCAAGAAAGCTAACAACAAAGAGAAAGCCAATCATCCATCCTATTGCCGGATTCTTATAGTCCTGGCTGCTTTGAACATCTTCAGATTCTTTGGCAACAACTTCACTCATTCCAAAGAGGTAGTTTCCAAAACCTCCTATTTATACAAAACAAAAGAATATTGAGATGCCCACCAGTTGAGGGGAAAAACAATTTTCGTTTCGTCTTAATAAACAAGTTTAACAGATGAGCATGTATATACATGCAGAGAGAAGCAATCATAACCCTGATAATTGGTTCAATTTTGTTACTAATTATCATATTCAATAGGTGGAGTAAATTCTACCACCGCAAGATTCTGCATGAAATACCACTACAAGATCGTTGAACTGAGGCTACGTAGTAATTGAAAAGTAGAAAAAGAAGTTTGGAAAAATTTTATTTTTTCTAAAATACTTATTTTAATTTTTATAAAAAAATTAATAAAAATACTACGTTATGACTTTGACTTTGATTTCGGCTCAGAAGTTGAAAGCCATTCAACGGGCTCTTATTCGGGGTAAGCTGGATTAATATTCGAATCTTGGTCCAAGCTTAACCTTAATTGAGTTTGGGTTGAAAAAACTCAACCCAAGTCTAACCCAAGCATCTTGAAAGGTGGGGCCGGATATGGATTGAGTTGGGTGAATTCATTGAAGTTGCACACTAGAAAACAGAGCATGGGAAAGGAAGGTTACCACTGAAGGCGATCCCAGAGATGGCCACAACACAAGTCTGAATAACAGTGTTCTCCTGTCGAGTAAAGGGCTGCTTCAGGAGTCCGGAGTTGTCCAGAAACTTGGTCCAAACGGAGGTGAAGAAGAAGCCCAAGAGCCCCGCAGAGACATTTAGAGAAGGGATGATACCAGTGGTGAGGTTGAGCTTCATCACTATGAAGGTGAAGAGTACTCCAACCACTAAGCTCACCACAAAGGCTCTCACAGTCAGTTGTTCTCTCCATGATGGCACCTCCTTGCTCTCGAAAATCCTCTCCACCGACATCTCCTCTTCTTCTTCTTCTTCCTCCTTCTCCTTTGGGTTCTTCTTGTTGATGATCTCAGCTTCCATGTCTGAGTTGTAGCTGTTCCCATCCAACCCATTCTCTTCTCCTCTTCTGTGATCCATTTCCTTTCTCTCTTCTCCAAAATGGGAATGGGATGAATGTGGGCATAAATTTTGAGGGAGATGACGCTATATACTAAGATTGACCCCCATTTATTGTCGCTTTACATCTGGTTGGCGTGATGGCAACTCATAAAAAGGACGTGCTACTTTGTTTACTCAGACCAATGCTTTCACTCTTTTGGACCTTTTAGAAGCTGATAGAGGGGATCCACTAAAATATGGAATTTTTTCTTAAAAACATCAAGAAGCAGACCTGGGGTGATATAGACTTGAAATAGACTCTATGGCAGTGAATTTGGAAGGGCTACCAGTATTTTCTAATAATTGCAGCTGCTCATCCCGTAAAATTCGGGGTTTGATAAAATTTTGAAGCCTTTTATTTTATTTGAGTTAGATAATTACTATAGATTCTTAGTCATAGTACTTTTTGGGTGCTTCTTTCAAAAATTACGTTTTCATATCACAAAAAAATATTATCAAATCAATTTTTTTTTTTTTTATGTATGTCCAAGCATTAATACCTTAAATGTTTTAGAGAGTGTTTCTACCTTAAAAAGTTTTATTTAAAAGTATTTTTACGATAATTATCTTTTAATTGTTTATCCAAAAAGTATTGTAAGTGATTTTTCAGTATTAATTATAAATGATTTTTTAGATTTTTTAAAATATTTCTTAAATTTTTTAAAAATATTTTTTAAATTTTGTCATACATTATTAGTTTTCAAAAACACTTCTTAAACTAAAAATTATTATTAAAATTACTATCAAACAGATTCTTAATTTACTTTTTATAAAAGGTTTATAACAAAAACACTATTGATAACAATTAAAAGTGTTTCGTCCAAATTGCTCCTAAATGGACCTGTGCACTTTGTTTTTGGCCAAACATTAATGATTTTTTATAAAGTGTCACTAATAAAAATATTTTTTATTTTTTGAGAAAACTATTGAAAACCCTTCTTTTTGTTTAAATTCAAACATTAGCTCAATGATATTTTATAAAATGTTTCTAATAACAAAGAAATTTTTTATGGATTAAAAATGCCTTTAATGAAAATCATTTAAAAATAACCAAAATTTCAAATTTATGAGAGAATTTAGATTTAGAGTTTGTTTGGCAGTTTTAGAAGTTGTTTGGTAGTGAGAAAAACACTTTGATTACAAAATGGGATGTTCAACAAAATTTTAAAAATCACTATTAAGAAGTTAGAGAATTACTTAATTTTTTGGAATAACAATTATAGATTTTTCTTTTAAAAATCACTTTTCTTTATTATCCATATCATTATCCAAAAACTTTTGAATACTTGTTTTTTAATTTTTTTAATCAAAAAATTTTACTAAGTTAAATGAAAAATTAATAAAATTGTAAACATTTAATTTTTATTTTTTTATTATCTAATAGTACGACAAAATTCATTGCATGACTTGTAAGTCATGCTTTGCAAGATTTGGCATTTTCACTATAGTACTTTAAGTTGTCAACTAGGGTATATAAAATCATGTTGTCAATTAACGAATAAAAAATGAATTTCATTGAAATAATTTGTTGTGAATCCATTTCATTCACTACAATTCTCAATTAAATTAATCTAATTAAAATATTTTTCATGTGAAAAGTTGACTTGAATTTTGAGTTTACCTCTCGTTCTATACATCTAGCAAGCATATTGAACTTGTCTTATTCTATGGATTCTATCTAAAAATAAGAATCTCAAGTGGGTTGATATAAGATCATTCTATTTCTCTAAGTATGGATTCAAGGGTATAGGCGTATGCTAAAAAAGGAGTTAATTTAAAGAATTAGCATCTAACAAACTCGAAGTAGCATCTGACAAGAATATCTTCTATTAGAAAACTATCAATAACTTTCCAACAATCTTCACCTTGGCTCAAATTCCCAAGATTCAAACAAACTCAAAAGTCTTCTATGTTAGTTCGCTTCCACATCCTAAAATGAATTAAGTATAAGCAATGTCTGAACTTAACTGTAAGAATGGACTTAGTCATCATATTTGCAGGATTGTCCACTATAGGGAATTTTTTTACTATAATAACACCCTATGTAATCATTTCCCTAATAAAATGTATTCTGACATCAATATGTTTGATCCTCTCATGAAACATCTGATTTTAAATCGAATGTCCTTTGGCTATCACAATACACAATAGTCAATTCTTGTTGTAAGTTTAAATCTCCAACCAAACCCTTAAGCCAAATAGTTTCTTTCACTACTTTTATGGCTGCCATGTATTTTGCTTCAGTGGCTGACAAAGCAGCTATAGATTGCAAAGTTATTTTCCAACTAATAAGACTACCACATAAAGTGAATACATACCTTGTTAAAGATCTTCTTCTATTCAAATCTCCAATATAATTAGAATCAATATAGCCAATAATTTCCCTAAAGATGTCACTACTTTTATCATATACTAAGCCAACATGTGATTTTCCTCTCAAGTATTGAAGTATCCATTTAACTGCTTGTCAATGGATCTTTCTAGGGCGATTCACATATCTATTCACCACATTAATTACATGTGAAATGTCTGGCTTAGTGCAAACCATGACATACATAATGCTCCTAATTGCACTAACATAAGGGACATCAATATTCCTCAAATTCATGGTAGTTTTATTAAACTCATTAAGGTGGTTTTTAATGCACGTACTTTCTTTCATCTACAAAGTAAATAACCACTCCTTTAAATATAAGCGATTTGTAAGAGACTTCGTCATATATAGTCTTTCTAGCTTCAACCATAACTTGGTAATTGTACCCTCTTTTGCAATCTCACAAAGCACCTCATTACCCAAGCACAATAGAATAATACTATGCACTTTCTTCATAAGTTCATCATTCTCTTCATCAAACATTGTTGTTGGTAAAGTCTCTCTACCTTTCAATGCTTTTGACAACCCCTATTGAACCAATAAGGCACACATCTTAATGTGCCAGAAATTGAAATCGTTTCTTCCATCAAACTTCTCAACCATAAACTTTGTTTCCCATTTTAGGTCTAATAACCTAAGCTCTGATAGCAATTTGTTGTGAAAATACTACAAGAAAATTAAGTATTATCGACCCACTTGGATTTACTTTTGCAATGGATTGCACTGTCGCAAATTTTTAACACTCTTACTCCATTGCAAATTAAATTGTGCATCACTTATATGTAACTTTTTACCAACAGTAATTGCAACAAAAAATATCCGTTGGCAAAAGTATATTATTGCAATGGATCTAAACCATTGCAAATATTCAACTAATATATTTTGTCACAAAAACAATTTACTTATAAAAAAAATAATTGGATTTTCATAAACAATTTTTTCAATAAAATTTATAAATATCCAAATGTATATTAAGGTTCTGTTTGGTTCTCATGAATATTAAGGAAAGAAAAAAATATTAAGAAAATTTTTTTTTTCATATTTGATTGTTCTTTGAAAAACAAAAAAAAAAATAAATTCAAACATAATTTAAATTAGTTAAAAAATTATACATTTTCAAAAAAAAAAAATTCAAAATATAAGGGCATTTTTAATGCTTAATGAAAAAAAAATACTATTGAAGATTTTTTGTGTTTTGGGTATTAGCAATTTCTCTCCATGTAAATATTAAAATAACGGTTCAGATTTTAACACAGCACTTCAATGCACCATGTTAAAGACAATGTTATTTTTTTAACCAATCATCATTCTTCGACCAACCATTATTCTTCCTTCTACCAATAGAATACAAAAATCAACTGAGAAAAATATTAGATTTTAATGGAAATGAATAAAAGTTGTGAGGAAGATTTTTTTTTTTTTTTAAATACAATTATTATTAAAAATTAAAAATTTAAGAAATTTTTAAAAATTATGATGAATGTTGGAGCACATCAGCACAGTGACCATTGGGAGGTTAGGAGACAAGATATATTTAGAACATATCCAATGCAAAATGCTAGAATAGTATTAAAGCAATTTTGTTTTCATTGGCAATTGTTCTTCTATGTACACGTTAAAATAATGGGTTATGCTAGAGTACCGAAAATCACTTTTCGGTACCACACCCACTTTTTTTGGCTTTTAGGATTAAGACACATGGCATGCAAAATAAAAAAATAAAAAAAGAAAACCAATGAATTAATCCCATGCAACACACATTTTTATACTTATTACAACAACCAATTGTATTTCAATGACCAATTATAAAATCATGTTTAATGTAATTATTTTGTTTGGGGAATTTCTTTTATGAAACAGAAAAATAAAGAAAATTTTGGAAAAAGATAAACAATATAATTTGGTGATATAATTTATAAATTAAGGAAAAGTAAATTTAATTTATTTTAACATCAAATAATTTGTTGACAAAATTTGATGAATATTTGAAGTGTGAAAAGCAATATAATTTGTTTATGAAGTGAAAAAAATAGAAAGAAATAGAAAGAACTTTTATAAAATATATATTAATTTAAAATTAAATTAGTTGTGTACTAATTATTAATTGAGAATATATAACTAAATTATTTCTTAGCGTTTAAATTGAATTACACAACAAAATTGGTTGAAATATTGAAAATACGAAAAAGGTATAATTACTAACAATATGGAAATCCAAACCCCTCGCTGATTTTTTTTCGTAAATTTTCATTTTGAATTTTTCAAGGATCCATTTAACACCCTCAAAATGTATAAAACTTATCTAAACAATATCTAAGTCACATGAAATCCAAATTTAAAAAAAAAATCAAAGAAGTGGATAGTAGGGAGGGCACAAAGAATGTGAGATTCCCTTACTAATTTGTTAGTATTTATAGATTTTGATTTTTTTTCAGGCATCATTTAAACACTCACTAAGTGTAATGAATGAATTTAAACAATGTCTAAGTCATACGAAGTCCCTAAACATTTTTAACACATCATATAAGCAGAGAATGGAGAGGGTTCCTCACATTCCTCGCACCTTTGTTAATTTTTGAGTATTTTTGGATTTTTATTATTTCCAAAATCATTTGATCACTTTCTAAGTGTAATGAACATATTTAAACAGTATCTAAGTCATATGAAGTCCCCAAAAATTTAAAAAAGTTCAAAGAAGTGAAGAAATGGGAAGGTACGAAGAATGTAAGGATTCCTCACATTCTTCGTACCCTTCCAAATTTTTTAGTATTTTTGGATTTGGAATTTTTCGGAGATCATTTAACCACCTTCTAAGTGTAACTAACCTATTTAAACAATATTCAAGCCATATGAAGTCTCAAAAATTTTTAAAAAGTTCAAAGAACGGAAGAAATGGGAGGGTACGAAGAATCTAAGGATTCCTCACATTCTTCATACCCCTCCTAATTTTTTAGTATTTTTGGATTTGGATTTTTTCGGAGATCATTTAACCACCTCCTAAGTGTAATGAACCTATTTAAACAATATCCAAGCCACATGAAGTCCCCAAAATTTTTAAAAAGTTCAAAGAACGGAAGAAATGGGAGGGTACGAAGAATCTAAGGATTCCTCACATTCTTCATACCCCTCCAAATTTTTTAGTATTTTTGGATTTGGAATTTTTCGGAGATCATTTAACCACCTTCTAAGTGTAAATAACCTATTTAAACAATATTCAAGCCATATGAAGTCTCAAAATTGTTTTAAAAGTTCAAAGAACGGAAGAAATGAGAGGGTATGAAGAATCTAAGGATTCCTCACATTCTTCATACCCCTCCTAATTTTTTAGTATTTTTGGATTTGGATTTTTTCATAGATCATTTAACCACCTCCTAAGTGTAATGAACCTATTTAAACAATATCCAAGCCACATGAAGTCCCCAAAATTTTTAAAATGTTCAAAGAATGGAAGAAATAGGAGGGTAAGAAGAATGTGAGGATTCCTCACATTCTTCGTACCCTTTCTAATTTTTTAGTATTTTTGGATTTTGATTTTTCCATAGATCATTTGATCACCTCCTTCATCTAATGAACCTGTTTAAACATCATCCAAGGCATATATAGTCCCCAAAATTTTTAAAAAGTCCAAAGAAGTGGAGAATGGGAAGGGAACGAAGAATTCGAGGATTGCTCACATTCTTCATACCCTTCCTAATTTTTTAGTATTTTTGGATTTTGATTTATTCGGTGGTCAAATCCTCACATTCTTTGTACCCATCCTAATTTTTTAGTATTTTTGGATTTTTATTTTTTCAGAGATCATTTGACCACCACCTACGTCTAATGAACCTATTTAAACAATATTCAAAGCATATGAAGTCCCCAAAATTTTTAAAAAGTTCAAAAAAGTGGAGAATGGGAAGGGTACGAAGAATGTAAGGATTCCTCACATTCTTCGTACCCTTATTAATTTTTTAGTATTTTTGGATTTTGGTTTTTCCGAAGATCATTTGACCATCCCCTACGTATAATGAACCTATTTAAACAATATGCAACGCATATGAAGTCCCCAAAATTTTTAAAAAGTTCAAAGAAGTGAAGAAATGGGAGGGTATGAAGAATGTGAGGATTCTTCACATTCTTCGTACCCTTCCTAATTTTTTAGTATTTTCAGATTTTAATTTTTTGGGAGATCATTTAACCACTTCCTACGTCTAATGAACCTATTTAAACATAATCCAAGCCATACGAAGTCCGCAAAATTATTAAAAAGTTCAAAGAAGTGGAGAATGGAAAGGGTACGGAGAATGTAAGGATTCCTCACATTCTTCGCATCCTTCCAATTTTTTTAGTATTTTTGGATTTTGATTTTTTTAGAGATCATTTAACCACCTCCTAAGTTTAATGAACCTATTTAAACATCATCCAAACCATACAAAATCCCCAAAATTTTTAAAAAGTTCAAAGAAGTGACGAAATGGGAGGGTACGAAGAATGTGAGTATTCCTCACATTCTTCATACCCTTCCTAATTTTTTAGTATTTTTGGATTTCAATTTTTTCAGAGATCATTTGAATACCTCCTACGTCTAATGAACATATTTAAACATCATCCAAGCCATATGAAGTCCCCAAAATTTTTAACAAGTTCAAAAAAGTGGGCAATGGAAAGGGTATGAAGAATGTAACGATTCCTCACATTCTTCGTACCCTTCCAAATTTTTTAGTATTTTTAGATTTTGATTTTTTTCGGAGATCATTTGACCACCTCCTCAATGTAATGAACTTATTTAAACATAATCCAAGCCATATGAAGTCCCTAAAATTTTTAATAAGTTCAAAGAAGTGGGGAATGGAAAGGGTACGGAGAATATAAGGATTCCTCACATTCTTCGTACTCTTCATAATTTTTTAGTATTTTTGGATTTTGATTTTTTTCGGAGATCATTTGACCACCTCCTAAGTGTAATGAACCTATTTAAACATCATCCAAGCCATATGAAGTCCTCAAAAATTTTAAAAACTTCAAAGAAGTGAAGAAATGGGAGGGTACGAAGAATGTGAGGATTCCTCACATTCTTCGTACCCTTCCAAATTTTTTAGTTTTTTTGAATTTTTAATTTTTTCCAAGATCATTTGACCACTTCCTACGTTTAATGAACTTATTTAAACATCATCCAAGCCATATGAAGTCCTCAAAATTTTTAAAAAGTTCAAAGAAGTGGGGAATGGGAAGGGTACAAAGAATGTGAGGATTCCTCACATACTTCGTACCCTTCCTAATTTTTTATTATTTTTGGATTTTGATTTTCTTCGGAGATCATTTGACCACCTCCTATTGTAATGAACCTAATTAAACATAATCCAAGCCGTATGAAGTCCCCAAAATTTTTAAAAAGTTCAAAGAAATGAAGAAATGGGAGGGTACGAAGATTATGAGGATTCTTGACATTCTTAATACCCTTCCTAATTTTTTAAATATTTTTGGATTTTGATTTTTTTGGAGATCATTTGGCCACCTTCTACGTCTAATGAACCTATTTAAACATCATCCTAGCCATATGAAGTCCCCAAAATTTTTCTAAAGTTCAAAGAAGTGGAGAATGGAAAGGGTACGAAGAATGTAAGGATTCCTCACATTCTTCGTACCCTTCCTAATTTTTTAGTATTTTTGGATTATAATTTTTTTCCAGATCATTTAGTAACCTCTTACATCTAATGAACCTATTTAAACATCATCCTAGCCATATGCAGTCCCCAAAATTTTTAAAAAGTTCAAAGAAGTGCAGAATGGGAAGGGTACGAAGAATGTAAGGATTCGTCACATTATTCGTACCCTTCCTAATTTTTTAGTAATTCTGGATTTTGACTTTTTGGGAAATTATTTGACCACCTCCTAAGTTTAATGAACCCATTTAAACATCATCCAGGGAATATGAAGTCCCCAAAATTTTTAAAAAGTTCAAAGAAGTGGAGAATGTGAAGGGTACGAAGATTGTGAGGATTCCTCACATTCTTCGTGCTCTTCCTAATTTTTTCGTATTATTGGATTTTGATTTTTTTCGGAGATCATTTGTCCACCTTCTAAGTTTAATGAACCTATTCAAACATCTTCCAAGCCATATGAAGTCCCCAGAAGTTTGAAAAACTTCAACAAAGTGAAGAACTGGGAGGGTACGAAGAATGTGAGGATTCCTCACTTTCTTCGTACCCTTCCTAATTTTTTAGTATTTTTGAATTTTAATTTTTTTTCGGTGATCATTTAACCACTTCTTACGCCTAATGAACCTATTTAAACATTATCCAAGCCATATGAAGTCCCCAAAATTTTTAAAAAGTTCAACGAAGTGGGGAATGGGAAGGGTACGAAGTATGTGAGGATTCCTCACATTCTTCGTACCCTTCCTAATTTGTTAGTATTTTTGGATTTTGATTTTTTGGGTGATCATTTGACCACATCCTATGTCTAATAAACCTATTTAAACATTATCCAAGCCATATGAAGTCTCCAAAATTTTTAAAAAGTTCAAAGAAGTGGGGAATGGGAAGAGTACGAAGAATGTGAGGATTCCTCACATTCTTCGTACCCTTTGTAATTTTTAAGTATTTTTGGATTTTGATTTTTTCGGAGATCATTTGACCACCTCCTACGTATAATGAACCTATTTAAACAATATCCAAGGCATATAAAGTCCCCAAAATTTTTAAAAAGTTCAAAGAAGTGAAAAAATGGGAGGGTACGAAGAATGTGAGGATTCTTCACATTCTTCATACCCTTCCTAATTTTTTAGTATTCTTGGATTTTGCTTTTTTTGGAGATCATTTGATCACCTCCTACGTCTAATGAACCTATTTAAATATCATCCTAGCCATATGAAGTCCCCAAAATTTTTAAAAAGTTCAAAGAAGTGCAGAATGGGAAGGGTACGTAGAATGTAAGGATTCCTCACATTTTTCGTACCCTTCCTAATTTTTTAGTAATTCTGGATTTTGACTTTTTGGGAAATTATTTGACCACTTCCTAAGTTTAATGAACCCATTTAAACATCATCCAAGGCATATGAAGTCCCCAAAATTTTTAAAACGTTCAAAGAAGTGGAGAAGGCGAAGGGTACGAAGATTGTGAGGATTCCTCACATTCTTCGTACTCTTCCTAATTTTTTCGTATTATTGGATTTTGATTTTTTTGGAGATCATTTGTCCACCTTCTAAGTTTAATGAACCTATTCAAACATCTTCCAAGCCATATGAAGTCCCTAAAATTTTGAAAAACTTCAACGAAGTGAAGAACTGGGAGGGTACGAAGAATGTGAGGATTCCTCACTTTCATCGTACCCTTCCTAATTTTTTAGTATTTTTGAATTTTAATTTTTTTCAGTGATCATTTGACCACTTCCTACGCTTAATGAACCTATTTAAACATTATTCAAGCCATATGAAGTCCCCAAAATTTTAAAAAAGTTCAACGAAGTGGGGAATGGGAAGGGTACAAAGAATGTGAGGATTCCTCACATTCTTCGTACCCTTCCTAATTTGTTAGTATTTTTGGATTTTGATTTTTTGGGTGATCATTTGACCACATCCTATGTCTAATAAACCTATTTAAACATTATCCAAGCCATATGAAGTCCCCAAAATTTTTAAAAAGTTCAAAGAAGTGGGGAATGGGAAGAGTACGAAGAATGTGAGGATTCCTCACATTCTTCGTACCCTTCCTAATTTGTTAGTATTTTTGGATTTTGATTTTTTGGGTGATCATTTGACCACATCCCATGTCTAATGAACCTATTTAAACATTATCCAAGCCATGTGAAGTCCCCAAAATTTTTAATAAGTTCAAAGAAGTGGGGAATGGAAAGGGTACAAAGAATGTAAGGATTCCTCACATTCTTTGTACCCTTCATAATTTTTTAGTATTTTTGGATTTTGATTTTTTCGGAGATCATTTGACCACCTCCTACGTATAATGAACCTATTTAAAACAATATCCAAGGCATATGAAGTCCCCAAAATTTTTAAAAAGTTCAAAAAAGTGAAGAAATGGGAGGGTACGAAGATTGTGAGGATTCCTCACATTCTTTGTACTCTTCCTAATTTTTTCGTATTATTGGATTTTGATTTTTTCAGAGATCATTTGTCCACCTTCTAAGTTTAATGAACCTATTCAAACATCTTTTAAGCCATATGAAGTCCGCAAAATTTTGAAAAACTTCAACGAAGTGAAGAACTGGGAGGGTACGAAGAATGTGAGGATTCCTGACTTTCTTCGTACCCTTCCTAATTTTTTAGTATTTTTGAATTTTAATTTTTTTTCGGTGATCATTTGACCACTTCCTACGCCTAATGAACCTATTTAAACATTATATAAGCCATATGAAGTCCCCAAAATTTTTAAAAAGTTCAACGAAGTGGGGAATGGGAAGGGTACGAAGAATGTGAGGATTCCTCACATTCTTTGTACCCTTCCTAATTTGTTAGTATTTTTGGATTTTGATTTTTTGGGTGATCATTTGACCACATCCTATGTCTAATGAACCTATTTAAACATTATCCAAGCCATATGAAGTCCCCAAAATTTTTAATAAGTTCAAAGAAGTGGGGAATGGAAAGGGTACAAAGAATGTAAGGATTCCTCACATTCTTCGTACCCTTCATAATTTTTTAGTATTTTTGGATTTTGATTTTTTTGAAGATCATTTGACCACCTCCTACATATAATGAACCTATTTAAAACAATATCCAAGGCATATGAAGTCCCCAAAATTTTTAAAAAGTTCAAAAAAGTGAAGAAATGGGAGGGTACGAAGAATGTGAGGATTCCTCACATTCTTCGTACCCTTCCTAATTTTTTAGTATTCTTGGATTTTGCCTTTTTTGGAGATCATTTGATCACCTCCTACGTCTAATGAACCCATTTAAACATCATCCAAGCCATATGAAGTCCCCAAAATTTTTAAAAAGTTCAGAGAAGTGGAGAATGTGAAGGGTACGAAGATTGTGAGGATTCCTTACATTCTTCGTACTCTTCCTAATTTTTTCGTATTTTTGGATTTTGATTTTTTCGGAGATCATTTGACAACCTCCTAAGTTTAATGAACCTATTCAAACATCTTCCAATCCATATGAAGTCCCCAAAATGTTTAAAAACTTCAAAGAAGTGAAGAAATGGAAGGGTACGAAGATTGTGATGATTCCTGATATTCTTCATACCCTTCCTAATTTTTTAATATTTTTGGATTTTGATTTTTTTGGAGATCATTTGACCACTCCTAAGTTTAATGAACCTGTTTAAACATCATCCAAGCCATATGAAGTCCCCAAAATTTTTAAAAAGTTCAAAGAAGTGGGGAATAGGAAGGGTATGAAGAATGTGAGGAATGCTCCCATTTTTTCACTTCTTTGAACTTTTTAAAAATTTTGGGGACTTCATTCTTAGTACCCTTAGTAATTTTTTAGTATTTTTGAATTTTGATTTTTTGGAGATCATTTGACCACCTCCTACGTATAATGAACCTATTTAAAACAATATCCAAGGCATATGAAGTCCCCAAAATTTTTAAAAAGTTCAAAAAAGTGAAGAAATGGGAGGGTACGAAGATTGTGAGGATTCCTCACATTCTTCGTACCCTTCCTAATTTTTTAGTATTCTTGGATTTTGCCTTTTTTGGAGATCATTTGATCACCTCCTATATCTAATGAACCTATTTAAACATCATCCAAGCCATACTAAAATGTCATGCACAAAATTGGACCTAAAGCCAATCCAACCCTCATAAATCGTGCCAACATGGTATATGAACTCAAAGTAAGGACCATTGGGATCCACAAGAGTACTGCCTTCCTCAAAATCTAATTTTGAAGTTGATTCAACATCCCACCACATTAATCAATTACACTACAATACCTATGTAAATAACAAGGAGACAAAGTTTGGGTTTGTGACCTACTATCCGTTACATGGAGATTCCCCTAAATAAAGGTTATAGTTTGGAACTTTGTTTCAACTATAGAAAACCTTTTCAACAGTGGTCGTACTCAAATCCATCAGATTACTCCTATTTGTTAGGTGTGTCTCATTTATGAGATACAATACCTAAACATTTTCATAGCAAAGGGCCTTGTGTACAAGAAGGCATAGGGAAGCGTGGTAATGCTCTAAGATCTTGTACGTAGATAACAATCTACTCATTGGATATAACGTAGAGAAATTGTCATCAGTCAAGATCTAATAGTCTACTCAATCCTAGATAAAAATCCAGAGGAAAGTCAATATATTCTTAGGGTTAAGGTCCCTTAAGACTAGAAGAATAAGAAAATTATGTCATGTCACCTACATAAAAAAAACATTTGGTTAAGTGTACAATGTAGAACTCCAAGAATTACCCTTTGGGTTTGGAGTTGTCTTTCTTAGGATCAATTTCCTTAGACATTTGAAAAGATAGATTGCATGAAGATGATATCCTATGCTTTTGTAATGGGTAGCCTTACATATGCGATGCTATGTGCTAGACCAAATATTTGCTTTGATGTAGGAAAAATGAGTGGATATTAATCCATTTCCTAATTAGAGCTTTGGGCTACAATAAAGTACATGAACATGGATGAAATGTTTCGTCTCCAACAATATGCCTTTTGTAGCTAAACGACTTTCCTAACGAAAAATTTCAACTCGATCATTGTCTCTACAGTTGTGTCATCCTATGTTTTTGGAGATGAATAATGAAAGTTTGTTACAAAAACATATTTATGACAAAACAAAAGTTTGTGGCTGACACTATTTGGCAACAAGTTTTTTTTGTGGTCTAAAATAAAATGTTTCGTTTGAAATTAACTTTTCAAATATCTAGTAAACCATTTGGTAACAAAATATTTCATTTGGCAACAAAAAAATTTTGTCACTACATGTTACTTCGTACATTAGGAGATGAAATATTTTCATCTCCATTATGTTGACACATGGTTTCTACAACGAAATAATTTTATTTCCATAATTTTCACTTACATTTGGGGAGGAAATATTTTCATCCCAAGATGTTGACAAATAGTTTGGGTAACAAACAAATTTTGTCTCTAAATGGTACTTCATATATTAGGAGATGCAATTTTTTCATCTCCATCATGTTAACCCATAGTTTCTACAATGAAATAATTTTATCTCCATATATTTCCACTTACATTTAGGGAGAAAATATTTTCATCCCAAAATGTTGACAGATAGTTTGAGTAACAAACAAATTTTGTCTCTAAATGTTTCAATTACAATTGGAGACAAAATGATTTCATCTTGAAAAACTAATAATGTTTAGGCAATAAAATAATTTATCTCGAATTCATATAGGAGATGAAATAATGAAACAAAGTTCCTCTTTGTATTATTTTGGGATGAAATAATTTCCTCTCTAAATATTATATTATTGTTAATTTTTAAATAATCCTATTGAAACCTACATAAACCTATATGATATTGAACGATTTCAAATATACAATGATATTATATAAATAAAACATTTAATAATGTAAAAATAGAATAATCTATAGAAAATAAGTAAACATTAAAACATTTGTTTCATCCATGCAAAACATACTTGCAAATAACATTGTCCAAGTACCATTCGAATATTATCTAAAATAAAAGCAACCAATAAATAATAACAAACCACATAATAATATCAACTTGATGGTGGTGGTGGTTGGGAAGTTGAGCTAGAATAAGGTGGTGGTTGGTTAGAATTGTTGGTTTGTTGTGGCGTCAAACTTTGGATCATTGCCTTTAACTCCTCCAATTGAGTGGTAGTTGTTTTTTTTAAACTCCTGTAACTCTGTGATTTGTTATCGTAACTTCTCTGTTTCTTCATCAGGAAATTTAGTTGCACTCGAATACTTAAGTCGTGGCCCATATCCCAAACCTCAAATATAACTTGATCGCTTCCCCAATACTCTTTGAGTTATCTCCAAGTCAAAAATAGGAGTATCACCATCTTGGGTACTCTGCTCTCGAAGCTTATGCATATCTTCCTAAAAAATATAGTATTTCAATTAGTGAACATGTTACATAGCATATAATGAAAAGAAAATTTTACTTTTTGCAACTACAAGTAACATGACTCTTACATATCGTGATTGCTGCGTTTATGTAAAGAGCCTAGATGATGATTCATTATTTATTTTTCTATTACTCTATGTGGATGACATGTTAATTGCTGCAAAGAGTATGGTTGAGGTCAATAAGCTGAAGTCCTTGTTGAGTAAGGAGTTTGACATGAAGGACTTAGGTGCAGCCAAGAAGATTCTTGGAATGAAGATTCACAAGGATAGAGCTTCAGGGAAATTATGGTTATCTCAGTATAGCTATGTCAAGAGAGTATTGGAGAGGTTCAACATGGATGATGCAAAACCAGTAAGTACACCTTTGGCAAATCATTTTAGGTTGTCTACTACTCAATGTCCAAGACAAATGATGAAGTGAAAGACATGTCAAAGGTTCCATATGCAAGTGCAGTGGGATGTTTGATGTATGTCATGGTTTGTACAAGACCAAATTTGGCGCATGCTATTGGTGTGGTGAGCAAGTTTCTATCAAATCCGGGAAGAATGCATTGGGATGCAGTTAAGTGGATTTTTAGATACTTAAGGGGTACTACAGACTATGGCATCATGTTCAGAAAACAACATAGTGATCCTTCAGTTAGAGGATATGTTGATGTAGACTATGCAGGAGACTTGGATGATAGGAGGTCTACCACAGGTTATGTATTCACCCTTGGTGGGGGACCTATTTGTTGGAAGTCTATGATACAGTCTTTAGTTGTACTATCTACTATTGAGTCAGAATATATGGCAATAGCTAAGGCTGCAAAGGAATCATTATGACTTACAGGTTTGGCTAAGGAGTTGGGTATTCAGCAAGGTGGAGTTCAATTATATTGTGACAGTTAGAGTGTCATTTATTTGGCAAAGAACCAGGTGTATTATGCAAGGACCAAACACATAGATGTGAGGTTTCACAAGATCAGGGAATTGGTTTCTTTTGGTGAACTGTTACTTGAGAAGGTTCACACCTCTGAGAACGCAGCAGACATGTTGACAAAGCCTGTTACCATAGAAAAGTTCAAGCATTGCTTGAACTTGATTAATGTCTCCAGTTGCTAGATGGGAGATACCCAAACCTATTGTCCCAGGTGAAGTTATAAGCTATGCTTCTTGTCTCTTAAGGCAGGAGTGAATATTCGCCAAGGCGGAGATTGTTGTAGTATGTGGCTCATATTGGAGAAAAAGGGTTATGATGGCATTTGCCATTCAGGCTTGTACCTCTATTGTTGTGGGTGAACGATAGGTTGGGGGGAACGCCCCCCGCGATATGGTTCAGAGGTATTTTTGGAATTTCATTCCTAAGGGTTAGTATAAATACCTTTTTATGTAACCCTAATTTGATACATAGTGAAAATCTTCTTTCCCTGTACCCGTTGACATAGGCAATTAGCCAAACCACGTTAAATTTGCGTGTTCTTCTTTCTCATTTTTCAATTTTTCGCCATTAATTGTTGCACGGATTCCAACATATAGTCGCATAGTTTTAAGAGGGGTCAACAAAATCCTTAGCTAAAGAGTATGTATACCAACCCTATAGTTGTGGAACTAATTGAGCCGTAGAGAAAGGAGTTTCCCACCAAGCCTATGGTTGGGTTTAATTAGGCCACGATAATAAAATCCTATTTTGCCGCCGAATAAAGATAGTCGCTACCATTTATGAGCCAGTGGCCACTACCATATATATAAAATCACTATATAACCCACCCCATGTTTCTCTCCCGCTCTTCCCCACCGCCAAACCCATTTTTGTTCACCCTCATTGCGAAACCCATTTCTGCTTGCCAATGCAGGATTTCCCTATTTTTCCTCAATGATCTAAGGTCTGGCTTTGGCATTATTTCTCAAGAACTATTCTTTTCGAAGGAGCTGTGAGAAACAACGCTGTAGTGGACAATAATGGAGATAACTGGATTGTGGGGTAGAGGCAGCTTCTCCGCTTACGGCAGGTAATGCTGAAGCGTAGAGGCTTGGTATTTTTCTTTGATTCACTTGTTATTCTTTCAACTGGTTGTCATTTCATTTTATTTTATTTTTTCTGATTTCACTGTCTGATTTTCTCACCTACCATATTGTTTTCTAGCGTTTCATTTGTTAGGGTTTTGAGTTATAACAGGATTTAGAGGTTTTTCAAGTATTCTTCTCCATCTTTTGTTTTTATTTCTCTTCATGTTCTATGATTACGCTTGCTTTGTTTTCTTTTGATGGATTTCTCATCCATCAGCACTAAGAAAGAGAAGTGGTATTTAACACTCAAGTACTTGTCCTAACTTGTCTGCTAGTTGTCTACTTCCATGAACCTAATACCAAGGAAGAGTAGTTGTATGGATACTAATTTTTTTTACAATATATACATCAGACGCCCAGGAACCATAAATATTTCTTCTTTTTTTTTTTTTCAGCATTTCATTCTCCTCTGTTATGCTCTACAGTTCTGTCTCTTTATCCAGCAAACTTGCCTTCAAATCTGCCAACGTATCCTCCAACTTCTTTAGTTCCATTTCCAGTTCCCATGGGCCTTCTTTTACGACATTAACTCTCAAAGTTTATGATGGAGTTTATGCGCACAAAGATATAGTTGAAGGTGGAAAGGAACACAAGAACATTACAAGCTTGCTTCGCATCAGAAAACCTTGAAAATAGGAGATGATACCTTTGAGGATTTGGACGAGATCAGTATACCTTGTTACAACATCTACTTACAGTGGGTTTTTCTCTTTGTCAATATCAATTCCACTTAAAATTATAATTCTTTGAAACACTGATGAATGGAAAGGTATTTGATCCTATGGAAATTTAATGAATCTTCTTACTTCTTAATTTAATTTTGGATTAGTTATTTATAAATGGTATGAATATTTGGTAATTTCAAACTTAGTGGGAAGACCAAATTGGATGATGGTTCTGAAGGAGTATAATAGTAGCAGCAAATAGGAACATTGTTAGTCCTCTATTGAAGAACTCACTACCTGCCAAAAGCTCAATTATAACCGGACAAGGATTAAAGTGGGTGCTGATAGTACAGGACCATTCTAGACTAGCATGATTATAATAGGATAACTGACTTTTACTAGTAGAACTAGAGAATAACAGCCTGTATGAGGAGTAAAAACTTGACCTTATAAGGTTAATTTTGAGTTGGTCTTACTCAAATTAATGGAAGTTTATGTATTTGGTTTGCAAGATGTGAAGAAAAACCGTATGGAAATGTGATCAATTGTTGACACAGAGGTAGATGTACGAAATTTTCCTTTGTTGCCCAAATTATATGTGAGGATTTATTTTAATTTACAAGTTGATTACCAAATGTTTTGATGGTAGTTTAACTTCGTCTGAATCAGTGAATTTCCGGACAAACATATACGACAAAGAAAATAAAGGTCTAAAGATGAGGAGAAAAAGAAGTCGTCTCGTTGGTTGTGTCATTTACTAGTGTTGCAGAATAGATTCTAGTTGTTATATGGGGCAATCTAGCTTAGACAATATAATGATATGTCTACAAAATATCCATGTGGTCATTAAATAGACAAATAATTAGATTCTGAACCCATTGAATACTATTTAATGAACTGTAGCCCACTGGGATAATCAAATAGCGTACTTTTAGCAATCATCTGCCTTAATGTATGCATTACTTGTTTTCCCTTAATTTCAAGAAATGTTTTAAACCCAGTGATTCAGAGAATCATATATGGGAAAGGTATTTGATCCTTTGGAAATCTGTCTCTTTATCCAACAAACTTGCCTTCAAATCTACCAAAGTACCCTCTGATTTTTTAGGTGATTAATTAAAACTGAAAGTAAGGAATGATTCAGTATTGTTCGTAAAATTTATTTATGGGTTCTTTCTTGGTTCTCTTCTTTTTATGTAATTTCCCAGTTCGGCTCCATTATACCTACATATATTGACAGCAGTATATTGACATATAAAGAGAGCCCCTATCCTTGTAAATTGTTGTTTTGGACTAGCAATTTTAATTCATAGTGATGTCCCTGTTCTTTTATGGACTAGCAGGTTGAGAATATGGCTGATAGGATGGTTAAATGGTTGAAATTTGGTGGTTTTCTCTTCCTTAAGAGAGTATTCTTTTAATCAATCGGGTGATTTTCAAAGGAAAAACAACCCCACACATGCACTATTGCGAGCCAAGATTTTATACAAAGGTTAGACTTTCATTTTAATACATGTAGTCCATTTTTGTGATTTCTACTCTATAATAAGAGAAGGGTTATTGTTTAAGGAATGCTTCGTGTGTTTGATTGAACAATGGATTATTTAATGACCAATGGATGATGTGCAACTACACCATCTAAACACCCATCTAACATAATAGTAAACCCACTAAAATAAATTCTTTCCTCAAGATACCTGCGAACATTATTTAACTCTTTTTAAGAATCGTCTTTGGGCATAACATCTCCCGAAAGGAATTTGGAGAAGTTAATTGGCATGACAAGATATTGTTCTAGATCCAACCAATCATATTGTGGTTTGTAAATTTTTTGTGCACTGTTTCGGTAGAATCTCAGTATCTACTTTATTTTGCTTCTAGTGAAAGAAAAACCCTGTGACCTTCATTCATTATGTCATCTAGATTCTCTTATTTATCCTATTAATAGCTTATTTGTTTATCTCTATCATATATTTGCTTTTAGGATTTTTTTTTTTTTATCCTAAATTTTGTATTATCAAAAAGGAATGCATGTAAGTTATTGTACATGCTTGCATATCTACCATTATAAAATGCTATAGTTGCCATGGGTAGACATATACATGGAAATTGAATAGTGACAATGGATAAGGTAAAAATATACTAGGAGCCAAATAAACTACTTAAAGGTAAAAATATACTAGGAGCCAAATAAACTACTTAAGATCGTTGAAGTAAATCATTTCCTTGTCTTTTCATTAATTCCTTTTTCTACTTTAGAAATATTCTTATCCTCATCATTTTCTTGCTTTATTTTCTGTTTGTTTTAACATCTTCATATTTCTAAACAAATGAAATAAAAACTCATGGCATGGTAATTTTTCTAGCCTAGCCTCTGCTTTTGGATTTTCATCTCAATTTGGTTGACAAAGTTTTCATTTCCTTTATTGTAAAATGACTATATTTGCATAATGCTTCATTGGAAAATGATATAGTATATATGAATACTCATGGAAAGAAGGTTCTGATTAATCACATGATTGGCTTAAAAATGAGAATCATTTTAACTGAGAGAACCTACTCTTCATGGTTCTACTAGCTACCTTGATTTTGAGTTAATATTCTTAATCACATTGATTAAAATCCAATAGAAATGTCTCTAGGATATAAGAAAAATCCTAATAAGTTTGGATCCATATTTCTTTGAACTTATTTATAACATGATTATGTGGCTAAAAAATGACAATCATTTTGGTTCAGGGAACTACTCTTCATGGTTCTAGTAGCTACCTTGATTTGTAGTTAATATTCTTAATCACACAAATTAAAATCTAATAAAAATGTGCCGAGGATATAAGGAAGAAAAATCCCAATAAGTTTGAGTTTAAATTTCTTTGGATTTACGGCTCATTTCATTAATTATTAGAAGTTTTTTATTATATTTTCCTTCTACCATTTATTAATTTGTTTTTGTTCATATATGTAGGTTAAATTTGTCAATGGAAATTTTAAGGATGCAACCTCACTAGCAGTCATAGAGTTGATTGGGAACCTGGAAAACACTTGAAGGTACTGCTATGAGACAGACATGGGAGAGATGTGTTGGTTGCTCATATGTAAATATAGAACCCAACATTATTAATAAAATTTGTTATATAAGTTGGATGTCTTTATTAGTCGTCTCAATGGGTATATTAGCATTTAATATTTGAATGTAATATCTGAATTATAGGATGCTCTCAACTTGCAATGTTTATTTGAGCACTCAAGAAAAGAAAAAAAAAAAAAAAAAAAAAAAGTAAAAATATAAAATAAAACCTATAGTCATAGACATAAAATCTACCTCCAAATAAAGTCAATGGACAAATGCTTAAATACCTCATTTTAAGTGTCTTTGTTGCAATCAAAGCAAAACCTACAATGGAAATTTTTTGCACTTATGGTTGTGAAATATAATATTTTGCAACAATAGACACTATATAAATGCAATTTAGAAAATAGTTGCACCTACATCATTCCCAAGCTGTAAGAAAATTATGGTCGCGGACACCATTGAGGTTGCAACCATATCTTATTTTTGGTAGTGGAGACTTCCTGGCTGCAGCTATATAAGGCTCAAATGTTATAGTGGCGAGACATGCATTTGCTGCTGCCATAGGTTTTATCTGTGCCACTTGTGGTGACGCTCAGTCGCGGTCTCTTCTACTTGCAACTACAGACTACAGTCACAACATTTTTATCTTTAGCCCCAGTCAGGTGGCCGCAAATATATTCCCCTGTTCTTGTAGTGATGGTTGCAATTTCCACCATTACAAGGGTACATATGGATGCAATATTTTGGTGGCCACTATTAAATGGTTAATGTGGAGGCAGGACATGCTTGGCCACAACTAAAGCTTTTAAAGGCATTTTTTATTTATTTTTTTTTATGAACATTTCACATGAAAATTCTCATTGCATTGACTTTGTAGGAACATCAACGTAACTAAAAACTCACATGTATGATTGTTGCGAACCAATCAATAACTGCATCGACAGAGCTCTCCTTCATACCTAATTTAAAGAAAAATGAAATCAATTTTACATTTTCACTCTACAACATCTATAAGCAAGATATACAATTTGTTCCAAAAAAGCAAATAAGAAATAAATAATTGAATTAGATTTTACCAAGAAAACCCATCCTATAATAATGCCAGTCATTGCAAGAACATACTCTTTCTCTAAAATGATGGAAATGAAGTCTATCTCTTATTATTATTTCTCTATAGGAAACTCTAGAGATGAATTTTATCACCTCATTATAGCATCCACTTTCGGAGTAACTTCTAATGATGGTGTTCCACATGAAGATATTTGGTAATGTGATAGTAGAGCAGTGTGCATGGTTAGGTTGGGTGGGGTTAGATAGCCTTTAGGCTGGAACCCTGGTGCACCTCTTTATAGCAGCCACCAATGAACCTTTACAAGCATCACCATAATTGGTTCTTGAAGTTGAGATTATCATCTACACTGGTGCACCTCTTCTTAGATCCCTCATATTCATGAATTCATCTCATAGTACTCAAGCCTAAGCAATAACTCTACTTCAAAAGAAGCAGAGGAGCATTGACTCAAAATCATCAATGAAAGGAAACAAAGAATGATATCTAATAGAGAATCTGCTCGCAGGTCAAGGATACAAAAATTGAAGCACCTGGATGAGCTTTAGTCACAGGTTGTTCATCTCAAAAATGAGAATTGCAGCCTCATAGACAAGTTGAGCCATGTGTCGAGTGCTATGATCGGATTCTTCAAGAGAAAGTGAGGCTCAAAGATGAAGCTTCTCACATCTGCCAAATGTTTATAGACCTCCAAATAAGCAATCCTTACACCACGTTGAGAAATAACTCGGGCTGGAGGAAGGGGGGGTGTTTCCTACAACATAACTCATCTCAATAAAATAAAATCATTTCTCATGGTTACCTATAATCAAGCAACAAGATTGTAGAAATAGGTTATTTGAAATAGGTTTTTTTATAAAGAAATGGTGATAGTAGTGTGATGAGAGCTTATTGTCACAACTTGCTCAAATGACCCTTCCCATGGGCTTATATAAAGGGTAGGAAGCTTCTGGAGGCTCTTAGAACCACCTACACTTAGCCATTGGTAGGAAGAGTGTGGAAGGCTCTAGAAAAGGCTAGAGACACTCACTTCTCCACATCAAGGGTGGAAGACAAGGGAAGCCTATGGGATGTTCTAGAAACTTCCAAATATGTTTTGTAAATACTTGTACATAACTTTTGTATAGAGTCTTCTAGATAATTCTACGATACTAGGGAACCTTTGTGGGTTCTAGAGAGTTCCATTGGCACCTATAAATAGGTGAGGGCCTCATTTAGCCAAGGCACCACCCAAGAACCTAACCAACCAACCAAGTGAGTTCCAAAGCACTTGTAAAGCTTCCTTCGAGCAATAAAAGTTTTCATTCTTCAAGAGTTGCCTACTACACCTTCTAAAGTTTGCAAGTCGCGAGCATCTTACCCTAGCAAGCTAAGCATCGAGAGTAAGGTTGGCTTAGCAAGATTAGGGTCTCGGCTTGTCTAAGTGCCGCATGAGCTTAGGAAAAGAATAGGTCCATTAACATTATGCATTTGTGAAGAAGGATACCTCCATCAAGTTTTTCTACAAAATGTATTGGAAACAATGGTGAGACCATAGAAAACCTCAGTTTTTTCATCAAGTTCGTAGGAAAACTAAGAAATTCCACTCAAAATCATCACTTGTTAGTCAAGGAAAAAAATGTTAGCATTTCCTATTCCTCTAAGCTTTTAGCTCTGTTTGCATCTTGAAAATAATTCATAATCAAGAACTTGTTCATGAATATCACAACATTGATAGAATTGTTGTATATCTACTATTAGCAACTGTAGATCAAATGATGAAACTCTAGTCATTACTTTAAGAAAACATCACACAATGATTTCAATTTGTGAGATATTGAATTACTCTTATCAATTTACTATATCACATGCAAAATAAAACAGACTAATTGATAGAGGGAAGAAAGGGCAAATTACATTAGGTTAATGCTAATGGTATTATTAGGGCACCACCCTCAAGTGAAGATGAGATTGGAAATATGAGATTCATGTATTAACGTAATATAGTAGACCCTTAAAAAACATCCAAACCTAGAAACAAGAGCATGCCCATCAAACAGAAAGAATTGAGAAAGAAGAGGATGGTGAAGAGGCTTATTACACCATATAGAAGAGGTAAAACAAGTTAGAGCTTGTAAGGATTATAGAAAAGTACCGACACATGAATAATAGTAAGAAAATGGAATACCTTAGGAATAAAAGTTTATGAAACCATGTGTTTTGCAAATAAAAAATATAGTTTTGTACAATAAATAGAAAGTAATCATTTACAATGAACATAAGTTTTTCCATTGTAAATTCGTATGAAGCTATCAATGAAGTTCGGTGAAATAGAAGATCTACATGATCAAATTTTCCTCTTCAAAAGAAGATCTCTCTTTTTCTTCATTCTCAACAAGAATGCATCAAAAAAACAAACTTGGGCTTAGAGAGGTGATGGTTTTTATTTTTTGTTATGGTTTCCTTTTTAAAAATATCTATTGGTGAACAAATTTGAGTTTTTTTTGGTAAGGTTGTAGTGATCGAAATTATCTTTAATAGGGCACAAATCTATAGATGGCAAGATACTTATGTGTTTGTAAAGGTCATGGGTGAGATGTTGATAAACAACATGAGAGGGGAAATACCAATAGTCATCATCTATCCAAGCTTCATTGAGAGTCCCTGTAGAGAGCCCTTCACTGGATGGATGGAAGGAAATACGTATCTGTACTCAAACCAAGCTTTATTGTCTCTAAATAGAATTTACTTGGTTGCTTAAATAAGCTTTATAGGTATCTAATTTTCTCTCTCATGATCATTTCTTTCCATCTTTGTTGTTATGAAAACCTTAAGCCTTAGTAGGGCCAATAGTTTTATATTATGGAAAAGGCCAGCTCATAGGGTTTCTTGCAGACTCCAAAGAAGTCCTTTATGTTGTAAGTTTTATTTGATTGGTTTTTATTCCTATATGACAATAAGTATAAGATACAAGTACAGGTTATGTTTGAACTAATTATACATAACTAAAGAAATTATATTACATTTTTTTCACCTACCATATGTTGTTGCACTCTTGACATGATTGAATGTAAGTCCCCGCCGACATGGTCGTAAATGTAACCTTGGCAGCCATAGCGAAGTTTGGGAGCACTTTATGATTGCATTGTTTGGGAAAAAAATCTTTCACTAACTAGCATTCAATTAATACGCTCCACTTGCCCTTTCCTTCCTTTTTTTGTCCATGTGAAGAAACCATTAGAGTTATGTCTAAGGGCTCATATCATTGCTACAACAATGCTTAACTTGTTATACAACATATACTACCTAATCACATTTTATTATTTTTGGTAGGATATGTTGTATAGCGATTTAAGTGTTGTTGTAGCCATGATATGAGCCCCTAGAGACAGGATTGGGAGGTTGTTAAATAGTGCATTGAGCACTGCAAAGAAGAGGCGGGTTAAGCACTATCTGTAGATGTGATACTACTTGAATGTTTGTAGATGTGATACTTGATCACGAGCACCATCTACAACACTCAATGTTGCTTGTATATCATAAGGTTGCCCGAAGAAACAATCGAGCAGAAGGTTTTTGAAGGCTGGCCAAACGGAATAAAACCTCTTGAGGGAGGAAAGAAAATAGAGGCAAGGCCAAGATTTGAGATGATCTCAGTGATCTACGACCACCCTGAAGAAGTTTTCGATAGCTACATCACGAGTCTCTTCCCTTCATAACCATAACAAGAATACCGCCATTCTAAAAAAAGAAAAGTAGAGGAAGAGATTGTTGTGTAAGAGAGGGTCGTAAAGGACTCTCTTGAGCCAACTTTCTAGAGGCCTGTTCAGGCTCTGTTTTGAATTGTTACTGGTATACTTATTTTTTAATGCAATCCATTAGTATTTCTTTTTTTTTTTATTTATTGCCAACAGACTCCCTTTTCCATTCTTTTTTAAAGTAAGAAGAATATTATATAACCATTCTACATATCCGGCAGTTCGAATTAGCCTATCAGAGGCGGTATTCAATCCCTTCCTTGAAATTTCTAATCACATTGGGTGTCATTCTTCTTTTTGGCTGCTTGATAAAGAGCTGAGCTTTAAACCCACAACCCTGTCTTTTGTTGATATGTTTGTATAGTTTTTCTTTTGGCCTCTCTGAAAGAGATAGGCTATGAGATGTTTATAGTGGTATCGAGATGGGTGTTGTTCTGAAACATGTGCAGGTAATCTTATAATATCAAGGGAATGAGAACCTTTGGTATCAAGCTATTTCTTTTGGGATAACTAGAAACAATAATGGCATTGACAAAACGAACTAATGGATTAAGGAATTCATTGTTTCCCAGAAGAAGAATCAAAGTTGGCAATTCCCCTCACTGCTCATCGGTCAGTATCATTCTGTTGTTGCCATAAATGTAGATGTTCCATGTATTAAGATGGTTAGTGAGCAGTTCAATAGATGCCATGGACATTTCTTTAGTAGGTGGAATTCCTTTGACGTGTAGGGACACTAGCAACAATTTATGCTTAGCTGATTCTTCCATTGGAAGGTCTTGTCCACATGAAAGGAGTCTGAACTTGTAGACTGCTTTGGTGAAACGATTTTTTATTTTGGCCATCTTTCGAAGCCTATTGCATGGCAACAGCTGCAACCACGCTCCTCACCATTTCAACTAGGACACAAGGAATCGAGTCCATTAATAGAGGTAGAGTCTATGCTCTTGGTTTTATTTTCCTAGGGAGAGATATTGTAGCTTTCTTCACATTCTATAATTCTGATAGTCTGAACTACACCTTGATGGCTTCATATTATAATAGTCAACTATGGTAGAAAAAGTTGGCCTTCTCGATTATTTGCCTTATACTCTTAAGATTCTAAGCAACCACAAGCGTGCATCTTACTGTATTTTGTTATTAGGAGAGTCAATTCAAAAGGGGTGCATAAGACTTAGCTTTTGGTTCATTCACTTCAGCAATTTCTAATGTGTCGGTAGGCTCATACCTTGGTACTTTTCTGCCATTGAGTAATTTTCAAGGAGGTGTTAGCATGGATCAAATAGGATCTGGCATGAACTGAGGGAATCTTTTTGGAAGAGTTGTTGCTTTATCTCCTTGCACTTCTTAGTGCGACTACAAAATCTTTTCGCACATTAAGATGGCACCACTGAAAGGCACATATAAGGGGGTCTTTTTTTCTTTTTTTTAATAAGCAATACAAGTCCTATTGGCAATAAAAGAAACCCAAATTTCTAAAGGAATAGCAAACAAAGGTTCTCTTGGAGCAGGAGAAGGCATAATGAAGAGAGTAACAACCCTGAAAACCATGAAGAATTTGAATTCCTCAAAATCTAATATGGAATCTGGTTTAGCTTCCATGAAGATTCACATGAATATATTGTTAGGCTACAAAATGAACACAATGTAAGTTTGTATCAAGAAAATGAAAATCTAGTTTCTATATATTAAGAGGAAGAAATTACATGTACAAGAGATGTTCTCTACTTTGCTATTTATAGTTTTAACTATAACAAACTACATTACTAGATTGCTAACTACTTGCACAAACTACACTATCAAATTCCTAACTACTTGCACAGTTCTAAAGTGATCTTGGTTTTGTTGAGTTTTGTTGTTGCAACAGCCTTTTGTTGCTAGTGTAGTTGTGGTCTATCTTCCCCTTGCAAGCTCATGGGTTTGGGAACAATAGAGAGTTTGGTTTGAAAGCTAAAAAACTAAGAGCTTAAGATATGTTTGGTGAAGATATCAACGATTTGGTCGAAGAAAGGAAGATACTGAATACTGGGTTGGTTCTAAAGAACTTTATCACAAATAAAATGAAGGTCAAGTTCAATATGCTTTATTCGTGCGTGAAATATGGGATTGGCAGCAAGATGGGTAGCACTTTGGCTGTCACACCATAGAAGTGGTGGTGCTATAGGAGAAAGACATAACTTGATGAGTAGAAATTGAATCCAAGCAATCTCAGAAATGGCAACAGCTATTCCAAGATACTCATATTCCACACTGCTTTTTGAAACAATTTTTTGCTTAGTGGATGACCATGATACCGAGTTTGGTCCAATGAAAATACAATAGCCACTAGTTCTTCTTCTGCCATCTAGACAAGAAGCCCAACTAGCATCAGTGTATGCTTGAATGTCCAACGCAGAAGACGGTTGCATGGAAAGATCATAAGAAGTAATGCCTTTAAGGTAGTGTAAGATGCATTTTACAACAAGCCAATGTCTGTTGTAGGGGCTACTCATAAACTAGCACGCTTTGTTGACAGTAAATGAAATATTAGGTCTTGTGAGTGAGATATTGAAGAGCACCAACTGTGCTCCGATATAGTGTGACATCATGGAAAAGATCTCCATCATGTTTGGATAAATTTTGACCAACCATACCAAGTGTAGAAGTAAACTTGGATTTAAGCATACTAGTACGTTGAAGAAGATCATGGACACATTTGTGTTGATTCAAATGGACTGAGTTTTCTGCTTACATAATCTCCAAACCAAGAAGATAGGGAAGATCACCAAGATCTTGAAGAGAAAATGTAGCATTAAGATGAGAAGCAAATTGAAAAACACGATGAGGATCACTACCTGTTACAAGGATGTCATCAACATAGATTAATAAGATAAGCACATCCTTGGCAGTATGAAGAAAGAACATGGAATTGTCTGCACAAGAAACTTGAAAACCCTAGCCAAGAAGAGCATGATTGAGCTTGGTGTACCATGCACTAGGAGCTTGCTTAAGCCCACAAATGGCTTTGTTAAGTTTGCAGACGTGAGTAGGAAACCGAGTGTTGACAAAACCAAGTGGTTGGCTCATGAAGACCTGCTCTTGGAGGTCACCATTGAGGAAGGCGTTCTGCACATCAAGCTGGCGAATTTTCCAACTAAATGAGATAGCAAGAGCAAGCACTATTTTGATGGTTGAAGCTTTGACAACGGGGCTGAAAGTCTCAAAGTAGTCAAGGCCATGTGTCTGGGTAAAACCTTTGGCAACTAGGCGAACCTTGTAATGAGCAATGGAGCCATGTAGGTTATGTTTTAATTTGTAGACCCATTTGCAATCAATAATAGTGGCATTTGGAGGAGCAGAAACTAGATTCCATGTTTTTTTTTTAGTAGAGCATCATACTCTTACTGCATAACCTTAGTCCAGTAGACACTTTTGGTAGCCTGAGCAAATGTTGCTAGTTCAGTGGGCATGTGAGACAAGAAGGCCTTCTTTTTTACAATGTAATCCTTGGCACGTGTGATCATAGGATGACTATTAATAATAGGAGGATGTTGAGGAGCATTGTTGTGTATAGTAGGAAGGATATGGTCAAAAGATGAGTAGAGTGGTGAAGACAAAGGTGTGGTGGGGTTATGTTGTTGAGCTTCAGTAGAATGTAAAGCAAGAGAAGGGGGCATGTGTATGGGAAGAACGATAGGAGTGGAAAATGAAAAACTAGGATTAGAAGAAGTTGAAGGTGATGGAGCTAGAAAGATTGATTCATGAAAGACAACATGTCTGGTTATGTAAAGTCTGGTAGTTTTTTTATCGAAACATAAATATCCCTTGTGATTGTTGCTATAGCCAAGAAAGATGCACTGAGTAGAATGATATTGCAGTTTGTGCTTATTGTATGGTCTAACGTATGGGTAGCAAAGACAACTGAATGTCTTGAGAAAATGATAATCAGGAGTTTTCCCAAAAAGAGTTTGAAAGGGAGATTGATATTTAAACACCTTGGTAGGTAGATAATTGATGAGAAATATAGCAGTATGAAAAACATACAACCAAAAAGAAAGAGGTAAGGAGGCTTTAGCTAGAAGAGCAAGACCATTTTCTGTAACATGTCTTAGTTTCCGCTCGACTCGGCCATTCTATTCAAGTGTGTATGGGTAGGAGAACCTGTGTTCAATGCCATGAGCATCAAGACAGGGAGAAAATGCTTTGAATTCACCATTGTTATCTGATTGTAGGCTCTTAATTTTGAAGTCAAGTTTTTTTTCCATTGAAGTGCGAAATTTTACAAACATTGGAAGTGCCTGATCTTTGGTGTGTATTAGATAAAGCCAAGAAAATCTTGAGAAGTCATCTATGAGTAGTAGAAAAAATCATGAACCGAAAGTAAACGGAGTGGGTGCAGGACCCCAGATATCAGCATGAACAAGTGCTAAAGGATGAGATGCTCTTGATATAAACAACGGAAATGGTAGCTTATGACTTTTGGCATATTAACAAGCACAACAAATTTGGAGTTTATTACATTGATAAGGAATATTACAATTGTTGAGAACATGTTTCAATATATCTTCAACAGTATGTCCCAATCAAGAATGCCAAAGCTCAGTTGTGGAATTTGAAAATGAAGAGTTGTTGAAACTGGAGAACAAGTAATCTGCAGAGGAGCTAAAATTGGTAGGAAATTTATACAATCCTCGTTCAAGATGACCTTTGAGAAGAACTTTCTTGGTAACCTATTTTTTGATAAGAAAGAAATGAGGATGAAACTCAAGAAATGTATTGTTGTTAGCACAGAATTGAAAGACACTAACAAGATTGGTTGCAAGATGAGGTGCATGAAGAACTCTTTTTAACCGAATCACTTTAAAAGGAGACTGAAAAATTTTAGTACTAGTATGAAGAATGGGAAGTTGCGTACCATTCCCGATTGTCACCTTGTCATTGCCATCATATGATTGTAAATTGTCTAGAGAGGTAGTTTGAGAAAGATGATGAGTGGTGCCAGTGTCAAAGAACCATTCCTCGTTGTTTGTGTTAGCTGGAGATGCTATCATGGCATGGACTTGATCTTGGTTGTTGTTAGTTACATGAGGCTTGGTTTTAGAATTGGTATTTACCCCTTGGATGTTTATATCGAAATGATGATAACATCGGACCATAGTATGTCTAAACTTTCCTCAAAGTTGACATTAAGGGCGATTTTGAGAGGCTAAGTTTCTATTTGCTTGAGAGTTACATTTGGAGTTGAAGATTCTGCTATTTCCTGAGAAGTTTCTAATGGAATTCCTTTTGTTTTTGTGGTGATATGATGATATGGTAGTGAGATTTACAAAGATTACATTGTCTTCTATTCAATTATGAAGATTCAGGCGTTGTTCATAGGTTAACAGAATATTGTGCACTGTATGCAGTGAAGCTTCATCTTCTCTTGCTATAAGAGAGGCCACAATGGAATTTTTTTCTACTCCAAGCCCTCCTAGCAGTTGCAGAATATGATCTCTATTGTGTATCGGTTCTCTAGTGGCAGCTAAGTTGTCAGCCAAATTCTTTAACTTGAGGATGTAATCCATCATCGAAAGAGACCCTTTCTTTGTGGTCTGAAATTCTAGTCGTAATTGCATCACCTAAGCTTTGGATGAAGTCAAGAAGATCTTTTCCAGAGCAAACCATGCTTCATGGGAGGTTTGATACCCTATTGTTTGTCCCATAATTTCTAGAGTAAGTGAGGAGTAAATCCAATTGAGGATCATTCAGTCAAATCTTCGCCAAAGAATAAATTCTGGATTCGTTTCACCATTGTTTATTGTTTTTGAAGGACAGATTGTTAGACCTTCAACATGATCTTCAAAGCCATTTGCAAAGATCACATTTTCCATTTGGGTTCTCCACAGCATGTAGTTATCTTTATCAAGTTTAATAGGCATTGCATAATTCAACATCTGCATTGACTGAGCTATGGTTAAGGATGAATTCATAGCTCCAGCTTGTATCCCAGAGGATTGAGTTGAGATTGTCATGGTGGAATCATGAAACTGATGCAAAGAGAAGGAGATATGAAGAGGGGCAGCTGTGATAATATGAAAGTTTGTATCAGGAAAATGAAAATCTAGTTTATGTATATTAAGAGGAAGAAATTACATGTACAGGAAAGGTTCTCTACTCTGCTATTTATAGTTTCAGCTATAACAAACTACGTTACCAGATTCCTAACTACTTGCAAAGTTTCAAACTACTTGCACAGTTCTTGAGTGATCTTGGTTCTGTTGAGTTTTATTGTTGCAACAGCCTTCTGTTGTTGTGCAGTTGTGGTCTATCACACAAGACCTTTTTAGGTGACACGTGGAGTGAAATTGATACACGGTCCCCTTGTATTGCTACATGCTATCTCTCTATGTGGCAACGTCTAGGCAAAATCGATGAGATGAAAGCTATGAACAGCATCATGAATTGCAAAATTTTGAATGATGGGTTTGGATGTACACCTGGTGCAAAATCCTATGCAGGGCATCTGTTGTGAGGGTGCTCTTTGATTTACCGGGTTCTCCATATCATGCTCCCGGTTATGATTCCTGTACCTTTGCCCATTTTCGTGATAAGAGGAAAAGAAGATGTGCTCAGGTCATTGAGCAAACTGTTGAGGAAAAGCTTGAACAAGAAGAGGCTAATCCTTGTTCTGAATCAATTGATGGGTCTGTATGTATTTGGGTGGTTGAAACTGGCAGATGGCTTCAAACCTTGGAGGTTTGGTTGATTGAGAAGATGTCATTTACCAGAGTTGTTATTCACAGAAGTTCAAAATTGGGAACGGAATACTAGGAAGGCAAAATGATTACCCAAAGTATGACATGCAGGCCGTAAGTTCAAGAAACTCGACACCAGAGAGCAAAGGAGTATGGATATGTTTTAGCTCCTCTTCCATCTCCTATCCACCAAGTCACACCTTTGGGATCACCAACAGCTTTCCACTTGGAAGGAATTAGAATTTTCACCTTCTTCTGTAACTGATGCACGCATGGCCCTTTCATCTCTTCACCATAACGATAGTTCACCTAAAAACATGGTGGTTCTTTCTTTTTCAAAGTCAATGTCATGAGTGATGAAGAATAAGAATCCGACATGTGGAAGCTGACCACACGTTTAGAAAAATCTGCAGAACCCAATGAGAAGTTAATGCCCCGTCTATTTCGAGTATCCTTTTTGAATAATGTTATCCAGTGGGAACTTTCAGCAACCTAGCTTACCTATTGCATGCAGCAAGAGATATCCATCAGTTTATAGCAATATGGGAAATGAGGAATTAATATACCTGCGTGGATTTGTCTTTGATAATAATCCAGACAACTATCTCTTGGTCCATTATCCAATGGAGTCATTTCAGAATGTCTCTTTTCTCTGAATCCAAAGGGCATCTTCTTGAAGCACAGAAGGCTGAAATAGGGTGATTGATGATGGCGTACAGATATGCACTCATTTAAAATCTCAGTTGGCATCTTCATTGGCTTTAAAGTCTACTAATGAATATCATCATTGTCTTCCGGACTGCATACAGTGTCTAGAAAGAGAAGCAGGTGAGTCTCGTATATAGGAGGTCTGTGAGAGCTTTCTTGGACCTCTGATCGGGATGATTGAGGCTGCACCTTCTGATCCAGAGAATCCGGCATAGGATCCTTGTGTGCTTGGAATGAAAAAACACAAATTGTCACACCCCAAAACCCACTCCAAGGGCATGATGGTCATTTCATACCTTAAACATATATTTATTTTCATAAAAACTTTTGAGTTCAAAATACTAATACATTCAAACTTTTCAACAAAACTTTCTCATATCCATTTCAAAACAATTTCTCATCAAAACCAAATCGAATACATTCAAAATATCTTTACTCTGGTTATCGTACAACAAATGGTGTCCACTTAGGTGGAACTTCACAATTGAGTAACTAGTTTCAAATTTGTTCCATTTAAGGTGAACAAAACCAAATGTTAACAATTATAACCTGTTGACTAGGGTCATAAGGTCAACTATTATAACCCGTTGACTAGGGTCATATAATATCAACTATTATAACTTGGTCGAAAATGTCAACAATTATAACCCGTTGACAAGGGCCATATAATCTAGAGTCAAACACTTTATTTCATTAATTCAAACTTACAAAACAAAATATCATATCTCCTCAATTTTTCACTTTTCATAAATAAACAAAGAAAATTCTCAAAAATACTTTCCATACAAAACACATATTTGATCCATGCGTAAAGATAAAAATAATATTTACACATTTCAAATACAAAAGAAAATTATTTTCTTTTATAAAATTTTGCATTAATTTCCCTTACCTTGAAGCAGCGCTCAAAAACTTGAAGTATTTAGCTTGACGAATTTACTCCTCACCTAATATAATATCATACACAATATTGATTATTGATTATTGATTATTTATCTAAATATATAAATTTGAAAATCCTAAAAATATTTTATTTAGTATTAGGGATCCTAATTAATTTCTCATGCTAATATTATTACTATCCAATATTATTTTTCAACTTACTAAACAATAATAAATTAATTTAGTGAGTTTCCAAATTATTGTAAAATTCATTTTCTTTCCTAATCTTACCCTCACTATTTATTTCTTTATATACTTAAATTAAATTAAAACTTATACAGGAAACCATTATTATTATTATTATTAATATTTCATTTGTTAGCTTAAAACTAAATATTATAGTTTTTATTAATTTTCAAATTCAATACATAACCAATCCATTACCCTCCTATCTTCATTACATGTACAAAGCCCTAAGAATAAAACTTAAAGCCTCATGTTTCTTCTCATTATTTATTATTATAATAATATATTTACATATACAATCTTTTCCAATGCCTAAGTCAACACCTTGGCAACACACGCCTACTCCATTTTTATTTTTTTTTAATCCCACAACATTGTACAAAGCCACTTACACACCTCTCATTATATTTATTTTTTTATTTTTCACACAGTACATCTATCTACATGTTTTTTTTCCAAATCTAAAGCCTACACAAACGATTTATTTATTTATTTTCTAAATCTAAAATTTCTTTTCTTCCATTGATTTTTCATTGACTTTGTTTTCTATTTAATTGAAATTTTCTAAATTTTCCTATTTTCATCACAAATTAATCCACATTCATAAATTTCCAGTCTTTTGATTTAAAAATTAATTTAACAAACCCTAATCTAGATTGAGATCTTTCAAAGAACATCTAAAGTTTTTAAAACTAATTAACGAATATAAAATATTAATTTAAGGATTAAAATCTTACCTAAAAAATTGATCTTCAAACCCTAAACCTCCAAATCTTCAGCCCTATGCTCTCTGATCTTTTTGATCTCTTTGTAAAAGAGTTTTCTCAATAGAGAAGATAGGAAAAATCTAATTTATATCTAGGGATTTTAAATACGAAAAGACCTTTTTACCTTTATTAAATTACTTTAATTAATTAATAATTTCTAAATTACAATTTTACCCCTAAATTGGAATTGGGCCATTACACAAACTACTTAGAGAAGACATCTTTCCAATAATGACATTCAACAGAAAAGTTTAGGTTTACTTAATAAGTTCATAGATCTCTTTTCTGAATATGAAAATGTTGTAACCAATCAAGATTCAGAAATTTAGCCAGCCAAAAACAACCCTGACGGTTTCAGATTAGGCAGACTTTGCCTTACCAATGACAGAACAAATGGACACCACCCTACCAACAACTGGGCAGATAGATCTCAGCTAGCCAACATTAGTTAAAGTAGATTCCTTTCCAACAATCTAAAGAGATCTCCTCATGTAACAACTAGCAGTGCACTCTCACTCACATCCTCGGGTTGCTCTCCTACATGGTCACCTTGGTGCATACCTCTTCCTCTATCTGCTTCATTGATTAGGAATTTACAGTTTTGAATTGATTTTTTCAAATCCTTTTTCAACTTAAGTACAATTCCAGCTTTAAAAATTCATCTCTAGACTTCTTCTAGGCAATTAAAATCCTTATTTTCAATAAATCATTTGCTGTCATTTTCCTTTTGGCATTCATTTTCACTATTTTCAACTAATTTTCTTGATTTTCTCGATTTTCAACAAGCATCAATAAATTTCATGGTTCCAAACAATAGAATTCATAGAACTAACTCATGGCAAAGTAAATTGGGCTTTGGTGGGGGCCTGACATCCTTGATATTTTCTTCAATATTGATTTTGTTATATATGAGATTGTCTATACCTATTGTTAAGCTAACCTTGTTCCCTATTGAAGAGCTTAGTTTGCTACCCAGGTATGCTTCCTGTCACCCCACTTTCAAAATTCCATGAATATGCATGTCATTGTGAATTATGTCCTCGTTTGTTGTCATACTTGATTGCCTTGATATTTATTTGATTGTTTAATTATCTCTAATAAAAATATATGTTGTGTGCTATATTTCTAAACTAACTTTGATGCCTTGTAATAACGCTTAAAAAACAATCCAGGTACGCACCTTAACTCTTCTTTATGATTGTGATTTGATTTCTTATTTGGCATGCTAGTTTTGAAATCACCCTAGCCCACCTAGGTATCCTCAATCAACTAACTAATTGTCATATTTTCCCCAAGTTAGCTAGTAGAGACCTCTTTAGGGTTTAGATGGGTGTTGTCTCTTTGAGGTACCTTTCTAATAGGTAACCTAATCCCCAAACCTAGACTCGGGCTTTTCGAAGTCATTCTTTTATAAAACTATGGAGTCATTTTTTTTAAGGTTTTTCTTTCTTGTTTTATTTTCCTTTTAAAAATAAAATAAAATATGTCACAACTCCGTTTTTACCAAAACTAATTTTTCACCTTAAAAAGTGAGTCTTGCTGATGAGTAGAGACACATATAAAAAATACAGGTCCATAATGAGTTTACAATAAAATTAAGTAATAAAATTCTTTAAACTCTTAAGATTTCAACATAATAATCTAAGCATTCATCTCTATATCAAGCTCAAATGAATTACATGAACTTGTAATTACCTTATCTTTAGGAATTCTAAACTTAAGAATAATATTCTACTTTGATTACAAGAGTCTCATATATAGTACCGCTAAAAGTTACAAAAAATAAAAAATTATATTTTAGCATATGTATCAATGACATTTCAATCAACACTTAACCAAGTGACATCATTAGGAAAGAAAACAAGAAAAACAAGTTGTCTTTGAAAAAGATCAAGATATGTGAAACGTATTTTTAGAACAAAATATTTTTTAATTGAAAATATCCATTTAATATCTTCCCCCTTACCTAGCTTTCACATTGTCCTCTTTGTGTTAAAAATTTAGAAAATAAGACAAAGTGGAGTCTAAAGAGCGTTAGTCCTTGATAGACAATTCATATCTCCAAATAGCTTCCATAACTCCTTCTGCCTTGGACAGACCTATAAAAAAAAGTGTCTGGATGTGATCTAGGCAGACTCCTCCAATGGCTAAGTTAGCTTGAGAGGATTTTTTTGTAGAGTTTCCTTAACGATTAGATTGGGTACCTTCAATTCTTATTCTTCTACCTTTTTATATGATCAATCTTGTAACCTATCATGGGTCTTTATGATCCTTATTTTGGTATTTAATCACATAATGATTGTTAGGTTTACCCACTGATGGTGCACAACAATTAATTGGAGTGTAATAAATTCATTTATAGCAGCTAATTACCCGATACTGTGATTTGATGGGACCGATCAAATCGACATTACTTGGGATATGTTGCTTACACTAACACCTTATTGCCTGAGAATGTCTATTTAATTAACTCATCGCTTAGGTGCCCACAATGCCCCTCTTTCTCAATTATTCTCGTATAGGATTTGCATGGAAGGGGATGGTTAAGAAAGTTCTTGTCGTCTAACAACTGAAGTAGCACGCAATTTTTTTTACTAAGAAATAATTTTCTATTGGTATTTGATTACGTATTCTATCTATGGTCTAGCAATTCTTACACTATTTAGAGATTCCTCCTGTGTACGTTCACGCTGTTAGAAACCTTGGATTACTCAGTTCCCATGCCCTGGATCATGTAAGTTGCATGAAAATATATCCTAGGCTCTCTAAATCTATCGTAATAGATAAACAAGTTTTCAAAAACAATATGGATACCATAGAAAACATAGATTTAGAGAATAAAGTCACATACCTTTGATTAAGATGTTCTCGGATCAATTCCAATTGATGTAAATAACTCTAAAGTCATAATAGATCTCATAAACACCATGATCTTTCAGCCGAAGACTCTTCCTTGTGTCTAGGCACTAAGATGATGGAGATCTCAAAGATGGAGGCTAGGGTTTTCTCTCTAGTCTAAAGGGGAGAATAGCAAGACTTGGAAACCTTAACTTTTAAAGGGGTATTTATAGGCTTCTTACTAGGCTTAAGTGACTTAAGCCCATCATGGGTTTGGGTCACTTAATCTAACCCTAAAAGGTTGCAAATTAATTAATTAACCATACAAGACCTAATTAATCAATTAGCCTAATCTAGAGATATCACTCACTTATCCCTGTGCAACCTTGCGTAATGACTAAAATGCCCTTATGTACAAAAGTGAACTAAAAACCCATCAAACCCTCATAAGTTGTGCCAACAAGGAATATGAGCTCAAAGCGAGGACCACTAAGACCCATAGGAATACTGACTCCCTTAGAATCAAATTCTAAAATTGACTCAACATCCTACTACAAAGAGTTAACTATACTCTAATACCCTATGTATAATACAACGAGACACCAAATGCTCGAATCCGTGACCTACTATCCACTGCATGCAGACTTCCCATGAACTGGTGTTCGTAATCTAACTAGTGCTATCACCTATCAAGATTATCTCTCTGATCCTTAAGTTACAGATCCTACTTATTATGTGATTAATTGACATACTTTAACCCCAAAGAGCATATATTAAATTCCACTAAAGGAATTATTGTGCCCATAGATTTCATAATGCTATGTCTTTTGGATCACCCAAGGGGACACGCTATCTCAATCCTATGAGATATCATGGTGTCTTTATTGAAAATACCTATTGCCACACTAACCTCCATTAATAGTGACTCAATCCATAGGAATATATGACCACTTTAGGGTCTCACCCATAGGTCAAAGCCTTCTGTTGATTTTGGTATAAGCTCAATATGCTCTCAAGGTTGAGAGTCCATGCAGTATAGTAGCCTAGTGAATCATGAAAATTGACAGCCTTGCGTCATGATTCATTGTAGGTCCTATCTACTGTGCATCATATACACTAGTGCACTCACTATGGGAAACTCATCTCGACGGCTAAAACAAGTCATCCCTCCTTAGGAGGTGGTGCACTATAGTCTTTACTAGATTCCCCAATTCCTTGAACCAACTGTGGACAATTTATCTAATTACAAGAAACCCATGACTTGTATCTTCTGTGCAACTCTTAATGCACCTAAGTCATGTACAATGTAAGAGACATGGGATGAAGGATCAAATCAATGTCAATACACCAAAGGGATGACAAGGGGATAGTTAAATCTAACTTTGTTACATCATGTCTTGCTTTTAAGGGCTCAATCCCAACAAACTCCCTCTAGCCCTAAAAGCATATTAGGCATTGCAGAAAAATCCTATTTCACAACCATATCACCTCATTATACTATCTTACAATAAGGTAACACTTCCTCTTTATGCGTTTCCTTTTCTAATGGTACTTAAGTTCTTTAGACCATGCCACCATGCCAGTATTATCACATAACAAGATCTTAGACGATATAGCCAAGGGAACTACCCATAAGCCAAAAGGCTTCCTTTGTTGACATAGAAAAAAAAAAAAAAAAAAAAACCACTTAAAGTGTACACATACCCAAAGGTAGACTTGGGAGAATCCTTATCAAATTGAAGTCTAATTTCCTTATATGAAAGGAGTACTAACTCATCGCAAAGACTCACAAACATATAATCCCTTGTTCTCCAAAGATACTAGAATATATGTTTAACATCCACCCAAAGCTCTAATCAGGAAATGAACTAATATCCACTCATTATTCCCATAGCAAAGCAAATATGTGGTCTAGCACATATCATCGCATACTTAAGGCTATCCATTGCAGAGGCATTAGATACTGCCTTAATGCGATTTCTCTCCACAAAAGTCCAAGGACGTTGATCATAAGAAAGACAACTCCAAATCCAAAGAGTAACAAACCCTTCTTGGAGTTTTGCATCATGTACTTGACCAAATGCTCCTCTATGTAGGTGACATGGCACAATTTTCCTATTCTTGCAGTCTTAAAGGACCTTAACTCCAAGAATATATTAGGTCTTCCTCTAGATTTTCATCTAAAGCTGAGTAGACTACCATATCTTGACTGATGATAATATCCCTACATCATATCTAATGAGTGGATTGTCATCTACCTACAAGATCTTAAAGCATCATCATGCTTCCCTACACCTTCTTGTACACATACACGTAAGGCCCTTTGCTATGAAATGTTTGATTGTTAAATCTCATAAATGAGACACACTACAATAGATAGGAGTAATCTTATGGATTTGAGTATGACCATGGTTGAAAAGGTTTTCCATAGTTGAAACAAAGTTTCAAACTATAACCTTTAGCTATAATCTTAGCCACATAAAACTTAAGTTTTCCATCTACTCCTATGTTTTTCTTGTAGACCAACTTACACCTATGGGTTTTATCCCTTTAGGTGCTTCTACAGGAACCCAAACTATAGTTAGAAATTACCTCTTCATAGCTCTTTACCTTAAGTGAGCACAAATACTCTCACTACTTCATCATAATTTGTGGGATATGAACCTCTCACTATGATGAGGCACTAGTGTACTACAAATCATAGGAATGGTATGTCTTTAACCCTCTGGATCCATGGTATCCTATGCAATTTGGGACTACCTTCTAATATATCCTCCAATTTGTATCACTCTTTGCCCTATTCCTTATCATATAGATTTCATAAAAAATTTGACATTTGTATTAAAAAAATATCTTCTAATGATCTTGACTATAAAGGTAATAACCCAAAATCCTCTTAGATATCCTATAAACTAATATACATCTCAAGAAAAAGAGATATTACATTGTCTATAAGACATATTCCCAAAGAATCCGGGAAAATATGAGAAACCTATCCACGATGTCACTATGTCCAACCAAGTTTGATATCTTTTTTCTACCTCTCCATTTTGCAATGGAGACCTTTTTGTACATGACTAGAAAAAAATCTTGTGCTCCAATGGAAAGAATCAAACATACTAGATATATCACCTTGATCTAATCAAAGTGACTTGATATGTATACCTAATAGGTTATTCGATCATACCTTAAATTCAATGAATGTATCCAAGGCATCGAATCTCCTATGTACATATTCAAACCTAGAGTAATCATCACTAAAAGAGATGAAATACCCATACTCTCCCCATGCATGGACACTAAAAGTTCCATACATGTCAGTATGCACTAACTCCAAACATTCCTTAGCTCTAGTCTTCTTAGTCATTTTACCATGTATACAGGATTCCTAGATTGGAAGTTCTTTTGGAATCAAAGAGTCTAGAGTTTACCAGTCTTTGGATCCTATTTAAATTAATATGACCTAGGTCTAGAAACCAAATGTTTAATTAATGTTAGGTTTAATCCTGAGATCTGACTGTTCTCATCACTTGTCAAAGTAATAATGGAATACATATAAAAAAAGAAGCTATTACCGCCCACTAACCTACATAACTAACCTTACATTTGAAGCTAAGGTAATTATAATCCCATCATTTAACCTTCTCACTTTTTGAATATCCCATGAGGACTTACAAATAGTGGGCTTGGAATCTATCCACCATAAATGGTGAAATCCACCATTAAATATTTAACAAAGCGAAAATAATGTATACTTTCCTTTTTCCTTTAGGTAAACTGGGCATTCCTTTTCTAGTGTCCTAAAAGTTCACAAAAGAAGCACTTTCTCTTAAGCTTGCTCTCTTTTTCCTTCTCCTGAACTTTCCTTATTAGGTATTGTTCTTCTTCTTCTTGAAAGAAAAACCTACAAAACCTTTATCCCGAATGAAAATGGCAAGGTCTCTAAGATCATATGTATACTTAGTGTTCATAATAGTTCTAAGAGTAGCTTGTGAAGGTTGACCTACCCTTATTCTCCAAATAACCATTGCAAACTAGAAAGAAAATATCAAAGTCTCTAGTAATAAATGTGTTGCTATAGCAACACATTATCCAAAGATCCAAGTATTAGACACTTGGTCTTTTGATCAGTCTAATACCACCTTGATATACCACTTGTTTCTTTTTCTAGGTTAGTTCATAAGGAATAGCTAGCTCTACCTAAACTAGGTTCTATGCAATTAGTTACTATATCCAAAATAAATTAGTCCAATTGATTAGTTAGGTTTGCCCTATCGTGAGAAGGAGAGTGATTATAGAGCCAACATGATATCTATAACAAATAATATAACCAAGCATGTGACATAATTGAGCATTCATGGCAATTGGTAATTAATTTAGCAAAAATGTAGCGCTCTAAAACTACATGTCCTTTTGTAAGGTATCCTAGTATAATAAGAATCAAGCCTACGTGGGGTAGGTCATGACCTTATTACTAGTTAGAGACCCTCTTAGATTGATCTCCCTACCTTAACCACAAAGGTATCTAAAGGTAAGATCAACATACCTTTTATTTGGCCCATAGACTATGCAAGTGGGACCGCGTGGGTCAATTCTACCACTTCATATCCAATGTCAAGTGTATAACCATTGTTCTTGAACTATCAATGTCACCAAGCAAAGAACCCCACCGTGGGGTGGTCTCTCCTACTACAGACATATCTAGTCTTGTCCATGTGAAGAGTCCATATCTCTTGATTCTTAGAGCTAACCCACTGTGAGGGTGGTGATAAACCCAAATGAAGATGGGCTCGACAATGGAGGTCGTGGGCTTGCCTAAGGCCCTCTCCCACTTAATCTCTTGAGATAAATAAGATCATTTTAAAACCATGAGTAATTTCCCTGGTGAATAAATTATCTACTTTGAAAATTTCAAAAAATATTTATTTCCTAATTGGAAACCTAGTGTAATAGAAGAATACCAACATGAAAAAATTTAAAATTCCCTTGAGAGTAATTTTCAAAAAGAATTTTGATAAAAACATCCGCTCTCAAAATTTTAAAATCTATTTTCATAAAATTCTCATTTTATACACAATTCCAGTTAATAAATATTTTATCTAGGAAATATTTCAAATAAATTTATTTTCATCAAATCACTAAGCCTTTTGGTAATAATCTTTTAATGATAAATTATCGATAATGAAAATTTCCAAAATACTTATTTTCCAAATTGGAAACTCTTGTGTAATAAGGAAATTACCAATTTATGAGATTTTGAATAATCTTGATAGCACTTTATCCAAGAAATGAACTTTTGTTTCTTATATTAAAAAATCCTCATAAGATTTACTTTCCTTATTCCTTATACTTTTCCAACTTAATAAATATTTCCACGAAAATTCCATAATAATTTATTCCATTAAATACTGTCAAAAGTAGAACCTTTAAGTAATTCTTTAATAGATAAAATATTCTCTATGAAAAACTCCTAAAAATGTTTATTTCCAAAAAGGAATTAAACAATCCATTTTGGAAAGTATTTTCAAAATATTTTATATCTCCATTAAATTACTAAAAATTTCCAAATTTATTTTGGAAAACCTCTTATCATAAATTTTCTATCATAAGATTTTCCAAATCCATTATTTACTTTTAAACCGGAACACCTATGTTGAAAGAATTACTCTCTTATTCCTTATCATTGAACTATCCAAATAAAATGGTTTCCTCTTTCTCTCTGCAAAAGAAAGCTTGGAGGACCAACTATAGGTATGGTTTTCCTTCTCTCATCAAGAAAAAATAAGAAAACCTCCTAAAGTTTAATAAACAAATAGTTCTAAAGAAATAACAATCTTCTTAGCAACAAACAATTTAAAAAGATAATATTGGAATATTTCTTATCATGAAAATTTACTAAGAATACCAAATAACTTTTATTTGGGTTCTAATACTTATTTTGATAACTATTCTTAATTATAAATTATCTATCATGAATTTTCAAAATTAACTTATTTTCTTTAAATCGAAATCCTGAATAAAATAGGAAAAATACTATTTTATAAAGATTTGGAAAAATAAGAGTCTTTCCTTTAAATAAAAAAAGAAAAAGAAAAAAATGTTAGAGATCTCAAATATTTGAGAAAATTTTAAATAAAATTAGAATCTATAAAAATTAATTTTAAAAAGGTAAGAGAGCTCTTAATCATTTTTCCAACTTACTTTTTCTTTTAAAATAAAATTTCGTAACCATGAACATTCGAATTTAAATAAGTTTTTCAATTTTGAAAAAAAAATAAAAATTTATTTTCAATTAAGAATACCAAAATATCTTGAGACCACATATGCAATTAATCAAGAGCATATAATAAAAACAGAATAATAAAAATAAAAATAAAAACTTTTCCCATGGCCTTTAGGGATCCTGTTGTATATTCGGTAGCTAAAATTTGGATAAAATCTAAATTACCAAAAACAGTCTTGCAACCAAAAATAGTATTAGTGAAAAATGAAAACCCAAAAGGCCCTATTGCCACTAAAATGAGCCCAAGAGGAGAGGCCCAAAATTCAGCCCAGACAACAAAAAAAAATTAGACCCGCTTGCAATCCTGTAACAGCATGCTCCTTGCACAACATTGCTTTGATTGCCATATCTCCCTCGTTTCAACTTCAAATTGCGATCCATTTGAAGAATTGGATTCCTGACTTCCTAGGCTTCAAAATCATAAGTGACTTGCTCCAAGAAACTTACTAGAAGTAGCCGCAATTTTGGCTCAAAGTTGAGGTCACTATGCTGCCATACACTTTGCATAGCCTTGCTTCAATCTACCATATCCCCCTCATTTCATCTTCAGATTGCAATCTGCTTGAACCATTGGATTTGTGACTTCCTAAGCTTCAAATCCATATGTGGCTTGCTCCAAGCAAGAACTGAGAGTTTATCCCAATTTTGAGTTCAAGTCAATGTCACTATGTTGCCATGGATCTTTGATCAAGAACTTCCAAGAATGCTTCTTTCTTCTTTAACCATCATAGAATCTTAAAAAGAACTTTCAAGATTTTTTATTTTCTCTTGGGCTACCATATATGGATACAAAAATCTGAATTTTTTACAATAATAAAAATTTCTATGCTCTTTAATGGAGCTTACAACCCATCTATTGAAAAGTAAAGATTTTTACACCAAATAAAAATCATATACCCCTTATGGGGTGTACAACCCAATCTAAAGAACAATAATCAAATATCATATCACAATTATAATCAATCAGTCCAAATATATTGATATATTTAATTGAATGAATAAAAACATCTCATTCATTCATCCCTTAGGGCCATGGGATGAATAAAACAACCCTGCAAAATGGAGATAACAAACTAGAACATATTTAGCACACCCTAAAACAAATCTAACATGCTAGAACCTACCCTAGGGCTCTAATACCAGTCATTGGGAACCTTGGATTACTTTTTTCCTATACTTTGAATCATGTAAGGTGTATGAAAATCTATCATAGGCTCTCTAAATCTATCGCAACGGATAAATAGGTATTCCAAAACAATATGGATACCATAGAAAACATAGATCTAGAGAATAAAGCCACATACCTTTGATCCAAATGTTCTCAAATCAATTCCAATCGATGTAGATGACTCCAAAGACATAATGGATCTCGTAAACACCATGATCTTCCGACCGATGACTCTTCCTTGTGTTTAGGCACTGAGATGATGGAGATCTCAAAGATGAAGACGAGGGTTTTCTCTCTAAAATAAAGGGAAAAATGACAAGACTTGGAAACCCAAACCCCTAAAAGGATATTTATAAACTTCCTAGTAGGTTTAAGTGACTTAAGCCCACCATGGGCTTGGGTCACTTAATCTAGCCCTAAAAGGTTGCTAATTGATTAATTAACTATATAGTCGTAATCACATAAAGAAATGCAATTGGAGGGTGTGAAGCTATCATCGCAACTACATATTGTCCTCTGCTAAAGATTATCTATAGTTGCAGTTTTCCTCTAGCCACGACTATAAAGATGATGTATATGAAATTTCAAAGCATGTGTGAAGCTATGGTCACACCCATATGCTTTTCCCTACTAAAGTTAATCTATAGTTGTGACTTTTTTTCTAGTCGTGGCTATAAGGATGTGATGCATATGAAATTTAAAAGCAATTATTTAGAGAATATGCCCTATAAGAAAAATGACATATAGTGTTGTAGTATGTGGCTCATATTGGAGAAAAAGGGTTGCGACGACATTTGCCATTCAAGCTTGTACTTCTATTGTTGTAGGTGAATGATAGGTTAAGGGGTACGGGGGGCGTTGCCCCCCAACGGTACGATTCAAGGGTATTTTTGGAATTTCATTCATAAGGATTAGTATAAATACCCTTTTATGTAACCTTAATTTGATACATAGTGAAAATCATCTTTCCCTGTTCCAGTGGACGTAGGCAATTAGTCAAACCACGTTAAATCTATGTGTTCTTCTTTCTCATTTTTCAATTTTTCACCATTAATCGTTGCACGGATTCGGTATCAGAGCAAGGTTGGGATCGATGTCTGGGATTTCTTTTGCGAAGTTTGACGTGGTCAAGTTCGATGGATCTAGAAATTTCGGCATATGGCAGAGAAGAGTTAAAGATCTGTTAGTGCAGCAAGATATGGTGAAGGCATTATACGGAAAGCAACCAGAAGGAATGAACATCATGGATTGGAAGGATTTGGAAGTGAAGGCTGCGGCAACAATTAAGTTTTGTTTGACTGGTGACGTGATGTACCATGTTATGGATGAGGAGTCACCGGCAACAATCTGGTTGAAATTGGAAAGTCGGTATATGTCCAAGTCGTTGACGAACAAGTTGTATCTTAAGCAGAAACTGTATGGTTTTAAGATGGCAGAGGGTTCAGAAATAAGCTAGCATATCAACGTGTTCAATCAGATCATTAGTGATTTGAAGGCAATTGATGTGAAGTTCGAAGACGAAGACAAGACGTTGATGTTACTGAATTCCCTTCCTGCTTCTTCTACGTATGAAAATCTGGTTACAACTCTAATGTAGGGGAAAGAAACTCTTGATTTGAAGGAGATCACGAGCGTTCTTTTAGGATTTAATGAGATGAAGAAAGCCAATGATGAGAGTTCTTAGGGTGAAGGGCTTGTGGCAAAGAGTAATCAGGCACGTGGGAGAAACAAGTTCCGGAGTGAATCAAGTAATAATAAATCTCGATCTAAATCCAAGAGAAAGGACATACAATGTTAAAAGTGTGGAAAAAAAGAGCACATGAAACAAGATTGTCTAAAGAAAAAGAAAGGGGGCTCAGTATTAGAAAATAAAAAGGGTTCATCAAAGTTTGTGAATGTAGTGGCAGAAGAAGACTCAGAAAGTGGTGATGGTGATATGCTGTCGGTTTCATCCAGTTCAGATCATCTTATAGATTCTTGGATCCTGGACTCAGCATGTTCTTATCATATGACACCCAATAAAGATTGGTTTAACACATACATGTCGGTAAATTCTGGTTCTATTTTGATGGGTAATGACGCTTCATGTAAAGTTGCTGAAATAGGGAATATCTGAATTAAAATGTTTGATGATGTTGTTAGAACGTTGTGTGATGTTAGACATGTACCTGATTTAAGGAAGAATCTGATTTCTTTGGGGACTTTAGACTGTAACGGATTTAGTTACAAGTCTACAAGTGGAGTAATGAAGGTGAGCAAAGGTGTTATGACAGTGATGAAAGGGCATAAACTAGCAGGAAATATTTATAAACTGTTGGGTACCACAATTGTAGGTGGAGTTGCAACCGTAGAGTCTGAGTCAGACAGTACAGTTTTGTGGCATATGCAGTTAGGGCATATGGGTGAGCGTGGGATGATGGAGCTTCATAAGAGAAATTTGTTGAAGGGTATCAAAACATGTAAACTTGATTTTTGCAAGTATTATGTTTTTGGAAAACAAAATAAAGTGCAGTTCAAGACAGCCACACACAAGACATAGGGGGTTCTTGGTTATGTTCATACAGACATTTGGGGACCAGTAAGGGTAGCATCTTTGGGAGGAAGTATGTGTTTTGTGAGTTTTATTGATGATTACTCAAGAAAGGTTTGGGTGTACTTCATGCGGCACAAGTCAAAAACGTTTGCCAAGTTTAAGTTGTGAAAAGCTGAAGTAGAAAACCAGACAAGGAGAAAGATAAAATGCCTCAGGTCAAATAATGGTACTGAGTATACAGATTCAAAGTTCACAGAATTGTGTGAGCAGCATGGGATTAAGAGACACTTCACAGTACGCAAGACATCATAGCAGAATGGTGTAGCAGAAAGGATGAACAGAACAATAGCTGAAAGAGCTCGATGTCTCAGATTGAACGTAGGCCTTGAAAAGAAATTTTCGGCAGAAGCAGTCAACATGGCATGTTACTTGATCAACAGGTCACCCAGAGCAGCATTAGATGGGAAAGTAGCAGAGGAGGTATGGACAGGCAGTCTGGTAGATTACTCTGGTTTGAGAGTATTTGGGTGCCCAGCCTATGTGCACATTCCTAATGAGGAGAGATCAAAGTTTGATGCGAAGTATCTTTCTAGGGTATCAGAAAGGGGTGAAAGGCTTCAAGCTTTGGGATCCAAAGGCAAACAAGGTGGTGATCAGTAGAGATGTGGTTTTTGATGAGAAACCCATGTTATAATGTACTCATAAATGAGAGAAACATGAACCAGAAAGTTGCAGCAGTAATGAGCAACTGATACAGGTGGAATTAGAGACCCATGCTATAGAGGATCATGCTCAAAATGCAGGGAAGTCTAGTTCAGAAGATCAGCGACATCACAATATAGCCATAGATAGACCCAAACGCACTATTAAGCCACCTATCAGGTATAGTTTTAAAGATTTGGTTTCTTATGCATTGATTATTAGTAGCGAGGATCCTACTACTTTTCAAGAGGCAATACACAGCCAAGAGAAAAGTAGATGGATGGGTGCTATGGTGGAGGAGATTCAGTCTTTGCATAAGAAACAGACATGGGATTTGGTGGAGCTTCTAGAGGAGAAGAAAGCAATAGGATGCAAATGAGTGTACAAGAAGAAATAAGCAGTTTCAAAAAAAAAATGGTGAAAAGTTCAAAGCTTATTTAGGAGCAAAGGGTTACTCACAGAGGAAAGGGGTTGACTATGATGAGATCTTCTCCCCCGTGGTCAGACACACTTCCATCAGGATAGTGTTGGGTTTGGTAGCACATTTTGACATGCAGTTGGAGCAAATGGATGTAAAGATAGCTTTTCTTCATGGTGATTTGGAGGAGTTAATATTCTTAATCACGTTGATTAAAATCCAATAGAAATGTCTCTAGGATATAAGAAAAATCCTAATAAGTTTGGATCCATATTTCTTTGAACTTATTTATAACATGATTATGTGGTTAAAAATTGACAATCATTTTGGTTCAGGGAACTACTCTTCATGGTTCTAGTAGCTACCTTGATTTGTAGTTAATATTCTTAATCACACAAATTAAAATCTAATAAAAATGTGCCGAGGTTATAAGGAAGAAAAATCCCAATAAGTTTGAGTTTAAATTTCTTTGGATTTACGGCTCATTTCATTAATTATTAGAAGTTTTTTATTATATTTTCCTTTTACCATTTATTAATTTGTTTTTATTCATATATGTAGGTTAAATTTGTCAATGGAAATTTTAAGGATGCAACCTCACTAGCAGTCATAGAGTTGATTGGGAATCTGGAAACACTTGAAGGTACTGCTATGAGACAGACATGGGAGAGATGTTTTCGTTGCTCATATGCAAATATAGAGCCCAACATTATTACTAAAATTTGTTATATAAGTTAGATGTCTTTATTAGTCATCTCAATGGGTATATTAGCATTAATATTTGAATGTAATACCTGAATTATAGGATGCTCTCAACTTGCAATGTTTATTTGAGCACTCAAGAAAAAAAAAAAAACAAAAAGTAAAAATATTAAATAAAACCTATAGTCATAGACATAAAATCAACCTCTAAATAAAGTCTATAGTCAATGGACAAATGCTTAATTACCTCATTTTAAGTGTCTTTGTTGCAATCAAATCAAAACCTACAATGGAAATTTTTTGCACCTATGGTTGTGGAATATAATATTTTGCAACAATAGACACTATATAAATGCAATTTAGAAAATAGTTGCACCTGCATCATTCCCAAGCTATAAGAAAATTATGGTCGCGGACACCATTGAGGTTGCAACCATATCTTATTTTTGGTAGTGGAGACTTCCTGGCTACAGCTATATAAGGCTCAAATGTTATAGTTGCGGGACATATATTAGCTGCTGCCATAGGTTTTATCTGTGCCACTTGTGGTGACGCTCAGTCGCGGTCTCTTCTACTTGCAACTACAGACTACAGTCACAACATTTTTACCTTTAGCCCAAGTCAGGCGGCCACAATTATATTCCCCTATTCTTGTAGTGATGGTTGCAATTTCCACCATTGCAAGGGTAGATACGGATGCAATATTTTGGTGGCCACTATTAAGTGGTTAATGTGGAGGCAGAATATGCTTGGCCACAACTAAAGCTTTTAAATGTTTTTTTATTTTTTTTAATGAACATTTCATATGAAAATTCTCATTGCATTGACTTTGTAGGAACATCAATGTAACTAAAAACTCACATGTATGATTGTTGCAAACCAATCAATAACTGCATCAATAGAGCTCTCCTTCATACCTAATTTAAAGAAAAATGAAATCAATTTTACATTTTCACTCTACAACATCTATAAGCAAGAGATATTATTGTTCCAAAAAAACAAATAAGAAATAAATAATTGAATTAGATTTTACCAAGAAAACCCATCCTATAATAATGCCAGTCATTGCAAGAACACACTCTTTCTCTAAAATGATGGAAATAAAGTCTATCTCTTATTATTATTTCTCTATAGGAAACTGTTAGCCCAAGGGTTCTCCTAATCAGGTTTTGATGATAACAAATCATGGTTAAGTGACTAATTGTTTGACTTGTTAAGAATCTCAGGCATAATCTCAAAAATTCATCAAGGACCAAACGAATATGGGATCGAGATCATATGGAAGACTTGTAATCATAGGAAATGAATGTAAGATGATAGCATGAGTGCACTTAGGATGTTCATACCTTTTCATGCATCTTAGAAAAACTCGGCTTATTCTTTAAAACTTGATTCTCTTTAAAACCCGAGTTTTATCAAATATACCTTAGGCAAATTGATTCAAAATTGGCATATTAACTCACCTAAAGACTTTGCCTAAGTATTGGAAAAGAAAGAAATTAAAAAAGAAAGGTTTCGGGGCCAAAAGGCTCAACCGGTCGAGGCTATGGCCAACCGGCTCAACCGGTTGGGGAACCGGTCGACTGGTTTCCCTTGTCCGGTCGAGGGAGGCACAAAAATCTTCTCTCTCTCCCAGTAGCCTTGTCTTCCCGGTCGAGCCTCACCCTCGTCCGGTCGACGTCCGGTCGAGGTCCGATCGAAGCAACGGTAACCTGTCATGCATTAAATGCTCCAATGGCTAGTGATTCGGTCGACCCTTTGCTCGTCCGGTCGAGGCTACTTTCTGCTGTTTTTGTCTCCCGAGCTTAGAAACCTATAAATAGAGAGCCCCACTTCATTTATGACTAAGAGAACCTTTGCAATCAATTGTTTACCTACCTGTTCTTGATCAAAAAGCTCTCATATCTTTCTTAGTGCATTAATCCATCACTTGCATATTCTTAGTGCACTCTTGTAAATTATCCTAGCTTTCTCTTGTATTTGAGCCATCCTTAAGCTAGGTTGAGAGATTCATCATTGTGTAAACTGAGTGTGAAAGCCTTCAAGTGGTTCAAATCTTGAAGAGATTGTGTAAGAGCCCATTGGAGCCGGAATCCAAGTGTAAGAAGATTGAAAGCTTGATTGAAGCTTCAAGTTAGTGGAACCCTCACTCGGTTAGGAGATTGAGGAGAGTGGACGTAGGCAAGAGAGTGCCGAACCACTATAAACCCGAGTTTGATTTCTCTAACTTATCTCTTTCCTTTATTTATTTTGAGCATATATTATTGTGTGGAAAAAGATTCTGAAAAACCCAATTCACCCCCCCTTTTGGGTATTTTCCTTAATTATTCATAGCTTTTGTTTTATCAGAAACTCCAGAGATGAATTTTATCACCTCATTATAGCATCCACTTTCGGAGTAACTTCTAATGATGGTGTTCCGCATGAAGATATTTGGATGGTGCGAGTAATGTGATAGTAGAGGAGTGTGTATGGTTAGGTTGGGTGGGCTTAGATAGCCTTTAGGCTAGAACCCTGGTGCACCTCTTTATAGCAGCCACCAATGAACCTTTATAAGCATCACCATAATTGGTTCTTGAAGTTGAGATTATCATCTACACTGGTGCACCTCTTCTTAAATCCCTCATATTCATGAATTCATCTCATAGTACTCAAGCCTAAGCAATAACTCTACTTCAAAAGAAGCAGAGGAGCATTGACTCAAAATCATCAATGAAAGGAAACAAAGAATGATATCTAATACAGAATCTGCTCGTAGGTCAAGGATACAAAAATTGAAGCACCTGGATGAGCTTTAGTCACAGGTTGTTCATCTCAAAAATGAGAATCGTAGCCTCATAGACAAGTTGAACCATGTGTCGAGTGCTATGATCGGATTCTCCAAGAGAATGTGAGGCACAAAGATGAAGCTTCTCACATCTGTCAAATGTTTACAGACCTCCAAATAAGCAATCCTTACACCACGTTGAGAAATAACTCGAGCTGGAGGAAGGGGGGGTGTGTCTTATAACCTTTTACGAATATTGAATGGTACCACCAATGCGGTACCTTTTCTAGCTCCTTAGGTTATAAGGTTCATTGGCCCCCAATCCTATCTCTAAGGGCTCATATCATCGCTATAATAACACTTAACTCACTATACAACATATACTACATAAAATAGTAAAATACGATTAAAGGCTATTTAACGATGAATAAGACCATAGGGAGAATTCTAGGAAGATATTGTTATAATACCTATAGGAGAAAGAACAATAGGAATATATAGAGAACTCCTTACCATTCGTGACCCTTAGATGCAAGGGTCACTCACTTGTTAACCAAAAAGAGATTTTTATTATAATTTCTAGTATCGGTTTTGACCATTCATGCCCCTTAGACGCAAGGGCCACTCTCTACTATAGGGGGACCCACCCACTGACCCCTCATGCCAAGGGAGTTCCTAGGACCCTCGGGGGCTCCCTTTTATACATTTTTTTGAAGCCCCCTAATTCTCATCGACCATTAATAATTCCCAGGGGAGGGCCCTCGAATCCCTTATTCTTGGAAAACTTAGCTACTCTCATTCGTGTCTCTCCTTAAGAGTCACTCACTCAAGGTTAAGGGAGTTAAAGTGAGTTGTTGGATTATCGTAAATGACCAAAAAACCTTTTTCCCGGATGGAGCATTGGGTGGACTGCGTATCCTACAATCCAATTTATCTCCACATAAGGGATTGTAGACAAGAAGGCATTGGTTGTTTTCGGATTTTAAAGTGTATCATGAGGGATAGAGATCCTAGGGTAGGTGCGACCCACTTGTTACGCAAAGGCATATCCAGATTCTCAGGTGATAAGAGAGTGGTGACCTCTTCTTTGTGGGGCAAGCTGCAAAGCCCACCAAAGCCATCAGGCCGTGGAAAAACTTCTAGTGATTGGCACATTATACTTCGATAGTGGCTCTATACCTCTTATGTAGTAGTAGGTAGGTTAGGAAAGGGAAATTTGATTTGATCTTGATTTCAACACATTGTGTTTGTGTCAAGTTTCATTCAAAACCTTTTTCCATGGTGGTGAATAGGAGAAGGCAGCCCTAGTGGTAACACAAATATTGTACAAGCAAGTAAAACTAAAGGGGAGCTAAGCCATCAAAGCAAGAAGTATAGGTTTGCAGGATCAAGTGGGAAGAGTGGAACTTGAGAGGTCTCGTGGCTACTAAGCTAAGGGCAACTTTCAACAATGGCTACCGCATTTGCACTTTGCTATGATTTGGTGTGGAACTGAAAGCAAAGAAAGCTTAACACAACCGACATAGGTAATCAAGTAGTAATTGAGAGCTGAAGGTCTGACCACAGGGCTTGCATAGGGCAGCAGCCTAACCCTAACCCTAGGGTGGTCATAGATCATAAGGAGCTAGTCACTAAGGTTGGTAAACTCAAGGTGTCTACCATACACAGTACCTTTCAGTATCCATAGAAGGTTATAATACAAGAAGGCTCTTGTTTTTTTAACATTAGCGGACTTCATCATGAGAGCCAAGAGTGCTTGGGGTAGGCACAACCTGCCTATTGAAGTCTAAAGGCGATGTTAACTTCTAAAGGGGATTTGGCCCTCTAACAAATAGTAAGAAAAAAAATACACACACATATGAGAAAAAGATTTCATATAATGAATACAATATAGCACATATTTCACACAGATTTAATACAGTTTTAAAATTAATACATGAGAACAATAAGTGTGAATACATAAAATAAAAAGTCAAGGATCTTAAATTTGTAAGCACTCTGCTACTGACACTAATTATTGTCATTTCCATATCTTGCTAATTAGAGACAACTTTGCCATGTCTTCACTATAGTTATTCTAGTATTGGTTATCAGAGTTAGGCTTGCCTTTGTTACAATTTTAGTTTAGGCTTGCAAATCTACGAAATTGTGTAGTTGTTTACATTTTTTTATTTATCAAAATCAAACAATATATTAGAGCCAACAAAGTTCTCTTTCCCCTATTCATATATTTTGGAAATCTAAGAACTATTTGCATGCCCTCAATCCCAAACATAAACAACTAATAGCACAACCTCAAGAAAGATAAGGAAATTATGGTCTTTAATGGATGATGTGTCAGAAAGTCTACAAGGAGGAAGGTATATGCCAATTATCTATCATGCTATGTTCTAGAAACTTAAAAAAATCAATACTATAGATAGATTTAACTATGAAAGGGATCTACTTTTCATGTTTGACACCATCAAAATGTAGTCTAAATACAAAACTAATAGGATTCCTAAAATTTTAACCCATGAAGATAAATGTTATGCATGCATCTAATAATGAAAAAATAAATTTTATTAGAAACAATAATATTCTTGATATAATCATGCATACAAACCCTAACCGGGGTGTTTAAATTATCAAAGATCTAAATTAGTAATACACAAAGGCATCATAAAACAAAGGAAACAATTTTATTTTTTTTCCATTGGCAAGTACATTACTTAGAGTGAAGGAGTTACAAGATTAAAAATAAAAATCATAAATTTAGATAAGTAGTTGTGGGTTTCATCTTTTATACACATTTTGGAAGTAATATGAGACAATATGAGTACTCTAATTTTTTCCCTCAAAAGCAATAAAATTAGTTCTTGAACATTTCTTTTTATAATAAGGTTCAAGAAGCAAGAGTGAGAATAAAAGGTCAAAATTAGAAAATGATCAAGAAATAAAAATAAAAATTTTATTCCAATTAACACTTAGCATAGATATAAATCAAAAACTATATGGATAAACATAAATCAACACTTAACTTTTTAAGTAACAACAATCATTGCTATTTAGAAAGTTCAAGAGTCTTCTTTGTCTAGATGATGACTACTGTTGGATCCAAACCACCAAAAAGTCTAGATGATGGTGATGCAGAGAGAGAAACAACTGATCTCTTTATTGATCCTCATCAAACATATTGAAAAAAAAATACATATTTTATCCTTAAAAGAATAACAAAGCAAAGAAAGATCAAAGAAGTCATATCTTAGGGCTTAGTTTCCAAATCCTTTCCTACAAACCCTTAAAAAAATTGCCCTAGCAATATTGAATCCCACAAAGCCCTAGGACTCATATTCGAACTTAAGAGATGAAAGAATGACATAAAGTGAAAGAAATCAAGGACAAATTAGAGAGAAATCAGAGAGGAAGCGTACTTGAGGAAATTCCATGAGAAATCTACTTTGTTAGGTCCCAATGGTAAAGAGGATGTCTTGAACAAGATGCTTTATTCGTAAGTGCGATGCCATATAGTAGATCGAGAAACCTTAATATGCCTATACATGTGGTCAAAATTAAACGACTTCTAAAACCCACATGTGAGGGCAATATGAAAAATTGCCACAACTATAAAAGAATAGAAAAATTGCTTATAGTTGCATCAAGTGTGAGCTTGCATCAAAATCTTATCTTTGAACCGGGTTTTATCATGGCTGCTAACATATACTTCAGCGGGAATCTTCCTTAGTAAAAATTTCCCTCCATCAAACTCTATAGAAGGGGATATACTTTGGTCATGAATATATATTAATTTTAGTTGCAATTTTTCTTAGCCCCGACTAAAAGTTTGTTATACCTTATACTTTTTGTAGTGACAACTTCTAAGTGACAATCAATATATCATATGCGATTGAAAATTCAGTCTTTCATACACATTCCAAACATATAGAATTGGATTATCATTTTATAAAAAGAAAAGGTAGCAACGGGAGCACTCATTATCAAATATCTTTGTATTTTACTATAAAATAGTGCATATTTTTACCAAGCCATTATCAAGGGAGTCCTTTTAGGAATTTATGTTCAAGTAGTGACTCACTTTATGCCACTCAACAACTTGAGGGAGCCTAATAAAGTTAATCTTGGCTAAGAATTGAATAATAATTCAAATGCTTAATGTGAATCAAATCTATTTAGAGCTCAATGCACGAGAGGCACCTTGTTAAAGGGGACTCATCAACAGTAGCTATATGAGAGATGGCTTGAGATAGTGGCTAGTGGCATCTTGAAGGTTGGTAATTAGTGTGGCACATGGGAGGCAACAACTCAACTCAACAAAGAGAACATACAAGTAGTTGTGGAGTGTAGCTAATGCAAAGAGACACCTTGGTTCAAAGAGGTGTCTCCAACTGGGTAATTATGGGCAGTTGCATAACCACCAACAGGCTCCTAGTTTAAAATTTGGACATGTAATTGTAGGTTGTGAGTTATATAAACCCTCTTACACATCAAAGATAGAGAGATAAACATTAATGCTTAGCAGGTTGTAAGCATTATGGGTTCTCTGACTCTTGTAAAGTGTTGAGACACTTGAAACAGTTTTGTATCTTATAGTTGTTGATTGCATAACACAAGTTGGAAAAGGATCCCCGTAATTGACTTAGCCTTTTTATGTTGCTTTTGTAAGGCACTCAAAGAAGGTTGGCTAAGAAATGGTTCTTAGCATCGCACACTCAGAGAAAAATTTGGGTTGAATCTTAGGAGTGTGACAAGTGGTATTAAAGCAGGACTAGAAAATGGATGGTGGTGGTGCAACAAAAGCCTTGTGGGAAAGGATTGCTCGAATGGAAGAAATACTGGGAGAATGTTCAAGTGAGGATGACACTGTGGCCTCATGGGTAAAGCACATTGTTTGGGAGATCTAAGTGTAGAGGAGTTTGCTAGGTCATATGACCAATTTTTTTAGGAGAAGGTTGTTGGTTTGAAGGCAGATGTCTAGTCCTTGATGGAAGACTTCAAAGGTATCCTACAGCCTTATGGAGAAGACATTGTAGTCATTAAGAAGGAGGTGTTGAAAGGATCCTCCTCAAGATTTGAAGCCCCTCCCAAAATTTGAGTCTTAGAGCCTAAGGGCTTCAATGGAAATCAAAATGCAAAAGAGTTGGAGAATTTCTTATGGGACATGGAGCAATTCTTTAAGGTTGCTCATGTTCCTGATGGTGAAAGAGTTTTCATTACTAGTATGTATCTGACTAGTGATGCAAACTAATATGTATCTGACTAGTGATGCAAAATTGTGGTGGTGCACTAGGGTAGAGGATGATGAATGCATGAGTGTGCTTAGGATTTTTGTATCTTCATGCCTCTTTAAAACCTCGGTTTATTCATTAAAGTTAAATTTCCATTAAAACCCAAGTTTTAACATTTGAATCTTAGGCAAATCATTTCAAATTTGACATATTCATTGACTTATGGACTATGCCTAAGTGTTAGAAGTGAAAGGAATAGAAAATCATAGGCTTTCGGGCCAAAATAGGTGAATCGATCAAGGGACTGGTCAATCAGTTCAACTGGTTAGAGTACCGGTTGACCAGTTATGCTGTCTCGGTTGAGGGTCGGTCAAGAAATGCAAAAATCTTCTCTCTCTTCTAGTAGCCTTGCATTCCCGGTCGATAGGTAGGTTCTCTTAGTCAAGGTCCAATCGAGGCCCAACGATCACCTGTCATGCATTTATTGCCCAACGGATAGCTAATCGGTCAACCCCTAGTTTGATTGGTTGAGGTTGCTTTTTGGCATTTTGGCTCTCAAGACTAGAAACCTATAAATTAAGAACTCCACTTCATTTATGAACATAAGAACCCTTGCATTCAATTATTTAAGTACTCGTTATTACCTAAAAGCTCACATTCTTTCCTTGGTGCATTAAATCCTCACTTGCATATTCTTTAATGCACACTTGTCATTCTTCCTAGCATTTAAGTTTTATTTGAGCCTTTATTGAGCTAGGTTGAGAGGTTTTGATATGTACTTTGCATGTTTTTATGAGTGTTAAAAGCTTCAAGTGAGTAAAGACTTAAAGGAATTGTGTAAGAGCCTATTAGAGCCAAAATCCAAGTGTAAAGGTGTTGGAAGCCTGGTTGAAGCTTCAAGAATAGTGAAACCCTCACTCAGTTAGGAGCTTGAGAAGAGTTGATGTAGGCAAAGGGTGTTGAACCACTATAAAATCTATGTTTTCTTTCTCTAATCATATCTCCTTTTATTTGTGCTTCTTTTGCTTGAGTTTATTGTGTTTGAAAAAGATTTTTTAAAACCTAATTCACCCCCTCTTAGGTGTTTTTCTAATTAAGATTAGCCTTTATTTTCTCAAAATAGAAATAAATTATTATTCTAATCTTACATTTCTATATGCATCCAAATACAAGAATTGAAATTACCAAACTCGTTCCTATTTAAAAAGAAAGAGGAATGAAAACAATATTCATCCTCATTCCTCATTCCCGCATGCCAAACACATCCTTAATATATCTCAATTTAGCATAATACTTATAAGGACAATGCTTAAATAAAAAATAAAAACATCCATAAAATGTCTATAAATTAATTATTAAAAATAATAAACAATTTTAATTAGTTTTACTTTTTAAGACTAATTTTCTATTTTGAGATATATAATGAATCAAATTAATGAATCAAATCTGTTTAGAGCTTAATGAAGCAATTTTAATAGCCTAAATATTAGTAATCCAAGCTTAACAATAGCCCGTCGTTCCATGCATGAATAGAGAAATGCAACTATTGGAGTCAAACTTTGCAAAATCTGTGGCTATATGCATGAGAATCCCATATTCAAAGCCAAAAGAATTTTAAATCCATTATTACCTTTTGTAATGTGATTAGTTGCATAACTCTTGCACTAATTTTTACATTTCCTTTGTTTTCTTCTTCTAAGATTACATATATAAAATTGTAAGCCATCTTCAAATAATAAAAGAGTGAAGTTTCACAATATCATCCAATGCTTTTAGTTTTAGCATTAGAACAAGCGATAACTTACATCCTCATGGTCCACCCTTATTTTACTATTTCCTTTCTATAATATAATATATAAAAAAAATGAATTAATGGATCGGATGGACGAACAAGACGAATAGAAGAAAGTAGCTCCTAAAGAATTTTTCAAAAATATTACAATTAGCCTTCATTGTACTAAAAGAAAAAATAAACAGATTGACTACATAATAGTAATTTATGATAATTAAATTAAAGAAAATAGTCAACTTTTATACGAGATCTAATATACTTATTATATGTTGTTCCTTATAAATTGATCTTCGTAATCCAAATAGAATGAAGTCATCTACCTTTTGAATTATATCTTTATTCCTTTTGGTTACAAATCCATATTTTTCTATGATCATTTGATATGTCCTTATCCATAAGGATAAGTACCATGACCATGAACTTTTGGATTACTTGACTGGATACAAGTTAACTATGTCTATGATCAAGATATCATGTTGCCTAATACTGAAAATATATATGTTACTACCTATTAAATTATTGGTTCCCTAAGTTAAAAGAGAATATATAATTCTTTTAGAATGCCATTCATATATAAAGTTAAACTAATTAATAATTTAATCATTAGTCCAATATCTTTTTAAGATTCATAACATCTATAATAGAGTAGCGTAGAGATATTGTATATCTAATTGGTATAGCTTTTAAAACATTCATCTCATTAGTTCCTTTACAATTTATAATACATATACATTAACACATGCAGCTTGGAATCCAATTCTAATAATTAAGGTAAGTCATTTCTCCGATTAAGGAAGGTGATATACTATACTTAATAGTGGACCACCCAAATTCATTAATACTTGTGAATAATTTATCAAATTACAAAGAAGTAACAGTTTATATCTTTTATATTCACTCATATACCTTAACAATATACAATTAGGATGTGTTTGGTATACGAGAATAAAAAGTAGGAATGGGTATCTCATTCATTTTTTTCCTTTATTTTCATGTTTGGATAACTTAAATGATAATAGAAATAAAAATCAAAACTGATTTCAATTCATCCTAAGTAAGAGATATTTTAATTCCCTAGTACAAGTTATTTTTAAAAAGTATTATTCAAAAATTTAAAAACTAAAGACTTTTTTAGATAAGTTGTTTTTAAAAATAATTTTTTATTTTGATTTTGTAAAAAGAAAAAATTGTAAATTCAATTTGTATAATGTAAACTAAATTTAATTCATGTTTTATTAAAAATAAAAAAATAATTAAAAATAAATACTTTTTAATAAAATATGAGTACTGATAATGTAATAAAATTATAGATTATATTTTTTATAAATATTATAAAAATATAGATATTAATATTAATTGATTTATTTTGTTAAAAATAAATAATAAAAATAAAAAATTAATAAGTTCTAATACTATTTATATGATTTTATAAATATCCTAAAAATAGATATTAGCATCTTACAAAAGCATAATTAATTTATTTTGTTAAAAACAAGAATAATTATTCAAAATTAATAATTACTAATTGTGGACCCCGCATTTTCGCACGATGCGTTCCCACTCGATGGCGAAACTCGCTTTTTTATTTATTTGTGACAAAATAATTTTTAGAAAAAAACTTGGAGTCGCCACTTATTTTTGTTTTATTTTTAAAGGGAAAAACAAAATAAGAAAGAAAAACTCTAAGTGTGACTCCTAAAAGGAAAACAGGTCTGTCAAAAATCGAATTTGGGCTCGAGGGTTAGGTTACTTATTGGAAAGGTACGATAAAGACCGTAACACCCCTCTATGCCCCTAAAAATGGGTCTTTACTAAATAAGGTGAAGCAAGTGTGACAATTGATACGAAAATTAATGGATATCAAAATGAAATAATCTAATAATAAAACGAATCATGCATAAGAATAAGTGAAATGGGGATGAGATCATACCTTAACAGCAATTAATAGTACGTTATCATGGAAACAAGGTTAGCTCAAATATAAAATCATCATATACATATCAAAGAGTAAGGCAAAGATCAGGCAATACTCATCAAGCATAACAATTGACAATCAAAAGAGAAAACTCATATGTGAGCCCCCCACCAAAGCCCAATCTATCTTGCACAAATTAGTCTTGCAAATTTCATTATTCTGGAATTATGAAAATTGCATTCATACTTATGTAAAATCAAAAGAAACAAAAGATTATTTGAGAATCGGAGTGGAATTAAAAATGTTCGAGAGAAAACTAAATTTTTGAAATTTATTTAAAAATTGGAGTCTCGAAAATTATTTGAAAATTGGAGTCTTGGGAATTAAATTTAAGAATTAGAATTTTGAAAATTAAATTTGAAATAAATTAGAATTTTTAAAATTATTTGAGAATTAGAGTTTTGAAAATTAAATTTGAAATAAATTAGCAAATTATTTGAGAATTGGAGTTTTGAAAAGTAAATTTAAGAATTTGAATTTTGGAAATTAAATTTGAAAGAAATTAGAATTTTGAAAATTATTTGAGAATTGGAATTATGAAAATGGGAATCTTGGAAATTATTTGAATATGGAGTTTTTAAAAAATAAATATAATAATAATATTAATAATAATATTAATAATAATAAATAAATAAATAAATGCGAAAATCGGAATTTCGGAAATTGAAAATTGAATTCGAAAATTGGAAAATTAGAATTTCGAAAATTGGGAATTAAATTTGGAAATCGAAATTTTAAAGAATTATTTAAAAATGGAATTTTTAAAAATAAATAAATAAATAAAATAATAACGAAGATAATAATGATTGAATAAATAAATGTAAAAATTAGAATTTTGGAAATTGAAAATTAAATTCGGAAATTGGAAAATTGGAATTTCAAAAATTGGGAATTAAATTTGGCAATAAGAATTTTGAAGAATTATTTAAAGATGGAATTTTAAAAATAAATAAATAAGTAAAATAGTGATAATAATGAAAATAATAATTATTAAATAAATAAATGTGAAAATTAGAATTTTGGCAATTGAAAATTAAATTCAAAAATTGAAAAATTGGAATTTTGGAAATTGGGAATTAAATTTGGAAATATGAATTTTGAAGAATTATTTAAAGATGAAATTTTAAAAATAAATAAATAAATAAATAAAATAATTATTAAATAAATAAATGTGAAAATTGGAATTTTGGCAATTGGAAATTAAATTCGGAAATTGAAAATTTGGAATTTTGGAAATTGAGAACTAAATTTGGATATCGGAATTTTAAAGAATTATTTAAAGATGAAATTTTTAAAAATAAATAAATAAAATAATAATAACGAAAATAATAATAATTAAATAAATAAATGTGAAATCGAAATTTTAGAAAATTATTCGAAATGAATTTTTATGAAAATTGAATATTTAACATTGAATGATGAAGAACTAAAAAAAAAAAACTAACACGTGGCCCTTTGGGTGATGCATACATGGTTCACAATACAGCACCAAGACCAAAGCTACAGCTATTGCCGAGGCCGTGTACAAAAAAAAGGGCTGGTTAAGTTGCTAATTCCCAGATTTCTTTGACTGAACTCAAACTATGTTCACTAGGCGCGTGAAGGACAATCAGTGTAGACCCACTATACATGGAATACACCCATGTATCCCCATTTTCATCAGTTTCTCTTTCAGTAAGAAATGTGCTGAAACAAACACTTAACAATTATACTCAATGCTCCCAGTGGCGTTACAAGTGCAGTTGGGGCAAAATGTAGGCTACAAAATTGGCAATTTTCCCAACAATCATAGTCACCGTCCCAATCCATCAAAGTGGCTCTAATAAATACCCATATCCACCCGAACTGCCTGGAGGCCCCGACGCGGCGGCTCGCTGGAGACCCTTCTTCTTGATGACGAAGCTGGATCCGATGAAGGCACTGGAGACGACGGCGAGAATGAAACCTGTGAGATTATCCGAAAATGATGCATCCATATTCCTCAAGGATGAATCGATTAAACGCAACTTTCATCTGGAGAGCCTCCTCCCAATCCTCGGAAAAAAATAAAATAAAATCCCATTCCCCTGTTTTTCCCTCATCTTCCTACAGCTGCTGCCCGTTTCTTTCCTCAAAATCCCCCCTCCAGAATCAGCCGACCCACACCTCTATCCCATTCCTCCATTTTTCTCTCCTTGAATCTCTCACCCAGCTACCGTTTTCAGACGTCCCCTTTGCAAGACCCCTTCCCTTTCTTTTTCTCTCATCTCCATTTCCCAATGTTTGGTTTGTCTAGGTGGGGTAGAAAAGAAAAGAATTGGGAATACTTCTTGGTAGCATAAATGGGTAGTGGAAATCCCATCTTAAAGTCACATTAACTTGTTTCTCAAAATGGAAACATCCAAACCAATATTTTATATCATGCACCAGTATATGAAGCATCAATTCTTAACAATATAACATAATAGAACCTGAGAATACATACGGCAAAAAGAAATAAAACATGAGAATTGTTTTCGAAAGCATAACATTCACTAACCTGTTTGCTGTCAACCCCAAATGGCTCCTAAATGGTTGAACTGTATTCTTGAACAAATGCTGTCTTCTGTTGCTTTACTAACTGAGCAACGGCACTCGAAGCCCCCAGATCACATGCTCCAAGCTTTTTTCTTTTCTTTTCTTTTTCCCTCCTCCAAAAAAAAATTGGCTCCACCCCACGCCCAGTTTTCACCCGTTCCCCTTTTTCTCCTCTTCCTGTCTTTTTTCCCTCTTCTTTCCGTCTCATCTGGCCGCCAAAACAGCCCATCCATCAGATGTTTTTCTTTTTACTTTCAGTCCTTTTGGCTGCCCAAGAACGACTCTTTGTTGCCAGAAAAATCATAGAAAATAATAAAATAAAACCCCACTATCTATCCGACGGAGGATCTATACTAATGCTATTCTATTTTAAATGAATATAAAAATATATAAAATTTAATTTTTTTTAAGATATGAATGAATTAAAATTTTTATTATATGTATAAATTTATTATTCAATTAGAAAGATAAGTTATTTTATTTAATTTAGAATTAATTAATTATTTTTTGAATTTCAAATTATTCTTAAAATGGAGAATTTAAAACATTAAATATGTTTATTATTTTTTATAGTCTTCATATACGATTTTAAATTACTTTTTCAAATTATTTAACTTAATAATAAATTCAATACAAATTCTCACTTGATTTGAAATTCATTTTCAATTTTCAAATTTACTTTATTTTTAAATAACTACAACCAAATAACCATATAAATTTTTATAAATAATTTTTTCAAAAAAAAAAATCACATGCCCAAATATGTTTTTATTATTGAACAAAAACAATGAAAATTATTTAAAACTATATACAATGTAAGATTTTTTTAAATAAAATTAAAATTTAAAAATTATTTTACACCATATTTATAGATATTATTGACAATCTATTTCTTTTGTTTCATTTTCATTCTCATTTTTACTTAAAAGTCGAAATAAAAACAAATTATTATTCTAATCTTACATTTCTATATGCATCAAAATATAAGAATTGAAATTATCAAATTCGTTCTTATTTAAAAGGAAAGAGGAATGAAAACAATATTCATTTTCATTTTTCGTTCCCACGTGTCAAACACACCCTTAATATATCTCAATTTAGCATAATACTTATAAAGACAATGCTTAAATAAAAAAATAAAATCAAAATATCCATAAAATGTCTATAAATTAATTATTAAAAATTAAAAACAATTTTAATTAGTTTTACTTTTTAAGACTAATTTTCTATTTTGAGATATAAGTAACTGTGTCGATAATGTGATTATTCGCGATTGGGTACTACCTTTTGGTATGTACCAAAAAGTGACTTTTTAGTACCATAGCAAGGTCCAATTGCGTTTGATGAGAACTTTGATTAAGAAGAAAGAGAAGATAATGCTATTGCCATAAACATAGGTACACTTTCTTAAACATTCTGTATTCGGAGTAACATAGCCATCATCTAAAAGGAAAGAAACAAAATAGTAAAGAGATTCATGGTACAGTTGCAAGTATAAACCTTACAGATCATCCTTCATAGGTAAAATTTGATGTCTTAAGCCCCTAGGAACTTATCAACCCTGGCATTTGTTGCCCTTGACAGGAACTTCATGCAAATTGGTTGCTTTATTCCTGCTAAAGCAAGAATTGAACTAGGCAAAGTCCATATTCCCTCTCCACAAATCAAGCCAGAAGCTACTGCAGGTCCAAAAGCTTCTGCCTTGGCTTTGTTTATCCTTTGCCATATAAATAATATTAAGCTACCAACACACATATCAATGGCGAAGTAAGGGCCCAGATAAAATGGTATTGCCATTGCCATTGGGATTGGAATAAACTGCGCCCTCTTTCGACCTACAGTATCCCTCACCAAATTCACGAGAATTGCTGCACCAAAAAACACACAACAAAGCGTGAAACAGTTCTTTGGTAAATTGGAGATGCCCTCTACCCCGAGAACAGCCATGTTGTGGTACACCAGAGCATAAGGAGCAGGGTATTCACTTCCACTCTGCCCAAGGTCAGGAAAAGCCTTGTAGAACAGCCAAAAGACACAAGGGGAGATGACACAACCCATTGCAGTACCAATGAATTGGCTCACAAACATTGAGCGAGGTGAAGCTAAGGTTAGATAACCAGTCTTGAAATCCTGCATTAGGTCGGAAGCGGTTGATACAATGTTCATCATAACTCCACAGGCTGCCAGGCCTGCTATAACTCCACCATGTGCAGCACCAGCCCATGCTCCAATGCTAAAAATGGCAAGCTTCCCATAGGTGGATGCAAGAGACCAGTCAGTGAGCCCACACCCATATGCATTGCAAAATGCCATGGTAGGAGCAACAAGATAGATAACCAGTATGTAGTACCATTTGAGTTGGGGAAATATGTGAGGAAGTGTGGCCATGGAGATTGCAGCTATTGCAATGTACCCTCCAATAGCAAATGATGTTGGAATTTGATCTTTGAGGAAAAATTGTGTCCGACGAGTATCATTGTAAGAAGTAGATGAGCTCCTAGGAGAGGAGCGATCCTCAATGGGTGGGACACCGCTCATATTTTTGTATTGGAGTTGGTAAAACAATCCCAAGAGAGTTTGACTGAGTACCTTGAAAAAGTTATACAGCCCGTCACCTAGGATTGTTGCAATGGCGATGAATATCTGCATTAGGACATAACCTAATGTTAGTGAGAAATAAATGAAGTCTGTAATGGGGTTATGATATACCGGCCCTATGGCCATTCTACTAGATAATGACCTTGTAACCTTGAAGACCACGAATGTTGCTTGAGGGAAGGTCTGCAGGGTACCAATCACCCTTTCTAGTTTCTATAAGCGGCCACATAAGTCCCCAAGAAAGAATTCCTCCAACCAGCAGCGATATGTTTACTATATACGGACAAATCATCCCCACTCCAACATAAGTTGCCGAGAAATCAAAGAAAAACCTGTAATTATCAAAAGAAGCACTTTCAGTCACAAAATGAATTGAAACTCATTATAAGTAGGCTGCTTAACATGGAATTCTTATCAACAAGTTAATGTCTATATCATGGCACATTGAGGTTACTTAATGTAAAATCTTTGCTGCATTCTACAATTTCAGTAACTTGTTATAACTTTTGTTCACTAATTAATATGCATCAACACCAATTATTAATGCTATCTTAGAAGGGTGCTACACTTGCATACTTGTATTTGTATGCTTTAAGTCCAAACGTAGGGAAGCCCGCAAATCCGCAATCGTCTCCAGCGGCAAAAAACCATTGGAAGAAACCCCACAAGAAGCTGAAGGAGAAGTACTTGCCCAATACTCTAACTTGTTTCCTACAACCATCAAATACAAGAAACAATTAATGAGAATCCACAAATTTTCATATGGCTATTTTCTATCTAAATATCTTAAGGGATATCAAACCATGTAGCGCCTTACTTTGCCAACTTGGCTCCTTGAGGAGTGTGGAAACTGTTGATAAGATGAGCAGTTGCAGTACCACTTGGGTATGTCAATTTGAAGTCTACAATCATGATCTGAAACCAATAACATGCTATACAAATCAAGATTGCAAACTAATTCCCTTTCTATATTTAGTTTGAGAAAAATTAAAAGTATGTTTGATAGTGATTTTAAAAAATGTTTCTAACCTTTATAATATTTTAAAAATAAAATTTTCTAACTGATAAAAATGCTAAAAGTGCTTCCTAGAAAACTATCAAACGGACTCTAAATGTCGATACATATCCTACGAGTAGTTAAATTCAGTAAATTTTCTTGGTTATTGAGTGTGAGTTTGGAGGACAAACCTTTCGAAGAGGCACGACAGAAAAGAGGCCAAGAAAGCTAACAACAAAGAGAAAGCCAATCATCCATGCTACTGTTGGGTTCTTATATTCCTTGTTGCCTCCAGCATTTTCAGATTGTTTAGCAATAATTTGACTCATTCCGAAAAGGTAGCTTCCAAAACCTCCTATTTCATACACAATAAATCAAGACATTCAACATTTCTATATATACACATAGGTCTAATAATCTTCACATTTGCTTATTATTATAACGAGTGGCTTATAAAATTAATTGCTTGTTAAGCTACCCCCGCTTCCTTTTTGGGTGCATTCAATATATGAGAACAGGAAATAGAAATGAAAAATATATTTTATTTTTTCATTCACTTCTACTACATTTGGATTGTATATTAGAAATAAGAATAAAAAATAAAATTATTCTACTCCCATTCCTCTCTTTTGTATTTGGTATTTTGATTTGTCTCTATTCCTATTCACAACACAATCTCATTGCATGATAGATAATTTTTCTTTTTTTTTTTATGAAAAAAAAACTAAAATAGAAACAAGTTTAACAAATGAAGTAAAAAGGTTAGGCCTAGTTAAGAAGTCTGGCAACCCTTGTTAAGAATTTAATATATCTTTTGTTAAGAATCCCTTGACTTGTATAGAAAATTAGTTACTTTTTTTCATAGGGTTGTAATTTGGGCAAGTTGATGGTTAATCTGAGGCCAACACAAATTAAGAAATAATTAGCTCAAACTTAACCCAACCTGACTTCTAACTCGAGGTATTCAAGTCAAACTTAATTCGACCTCATTTTTCTAAACTCAACTTTAATTTAGGTTGATTGGGTTAGACTCAAATTGATTGACAATTGACTCAGATTAATTGGGTTAAACTCGAATTAGTTAGGTTGATTGATTGTATGATTTAAAATCCATCTATAGTGGTTTTTTTATTAGTAAAAAAAACTATATATTTATAAAAAAATTTAAATAATAAATAACACAAAATTTCAAGATATAAAAATAAATTTTAATCTTTCTAAAAAAATGAAAAAATATATCATATAATTATAATTTGATATTTTTCTTTAAATTTTTTAAAAAATGAATATAATATATGATATAAATAATGTAAATATTATAAAAATATTAAATCAGGTCAAGTTAAAATTAAAATTGAGTTTGGATCGAGAAAACTTAACTCAAGTTCAATTTGAGTATTAAAAATATTTGTTGAAGTCCATTCAAACATCTACTCAATTCAAATTTCACCCCTACTTTCTGAATTCATTATGCGGTCGCAATCGGATCTATTATCACTAATATATATTATTTTTTATTAGAAACATAAGAAAATAAAAAATAAAATTTACTTTTAAGAATATACAGATTCCCACTCAAACAATTTTTAGAGCAGTACATGGTAGCTGCTATTTTTTAAAGTTATTTTTGGATCACTGGGCCCTTCTCGCACTCTTATCCTATGGCACTTGAGTGCATATGAAATTACAGTACAAAAGGGTGTTAAGAGATAAAGGATATGTACATGTGGTGTGGCACATAACTCCATGCGTAAAACAATAAAAAAATAAAAGTTTAAATAATTCCATAAGAAAATAGTACTATTTCTAAATTTAAAAGGAGGACCCTTGTCCTCTAACTCACAAAACCACATGGCAAGTCCGTGAACAAATTTTACGTTTTACTGTGTGTCGGGTGTAAACCATTCCAGAGTAAAAAAACAGAGGGAAAAAATAGGAAAACATTTAAACAATTAAAAACTAGCAAATTGGGAAAATAAAAAGGGAAAAATTCTTAATTTTATATCAATATAGTTTCTTAAAAATTAAATTATTAAACAATAATTTTTCATCAAAATTTTCAATCTTTTATGTAGAAATAATTTTTTTTTTTTTTTTTTTTTTTGTAGCCAAACATAAAATAATGGTTGCTTTAGGGAAAGGCAAAGGAAAGTGTGAAGGAGACAAACCGCTGAACGCGATGCCAGATGAGGCCACGACGCAAGTCTGGATTACAGTGTTCTCTTGTCGAGTGAAGGGCTGGTTCAAGAGCCCAGACTTGTCAAGAAACTTTGTCCAAACCGAGACGAAGAAGAACCCCAAGAGCCCCGCAGAGACGTTGAGGGAAGGGATGATACCAGTGGTGAGGTTGAGTTTCATCACTATGAAGGTGAAGAGCACTGACAGCACGAGGCTCACCACGAAGGCCCTCACTGTCAGCTGTTCTCTCCATGATGGTACTTCCTTGCCTTCAAAAATCCGCTCCACCGACATCTCTTCTTCTTCTTCTTCTTTTTCTTCTTGGTTCTCCTTCTCCTTCTTCTTCATGTGTTCAGTTTCCACTTCTGAATTGTAGTTTCCACCCAAACCATTCTCTTCATCTCTTTTGTGATCCATTTCTTCTCTGTTTTTCAAAATGGGGACGAATTTGGGTATGAGCTTTGCCGGAGATTATGTTCTATATATATTATACATAAATGCTGTCTAAAATTACCTCGAAATATGCCAAGATTAGTTAATTATATTTTATCTTTATCACATGATTCACCTCAATGTGAATGGGGCACCTAAGGAATGACGATAATAAAGTTGATTTTAGTTGTCGCTTTCCAGAGTGTGGGGGGCTGTGGTGGGGCTGTGATAGATCGGAAAATGACAAGGCGTGTTGACTCATTTTCTCATAAATATTATCATCAAGACCCATATCAGCTACTCGACTTCATACAAAGTTGTTCAGTAAGTCATCATTGACTCTGATCTGCGTACTCAAACACAGCCTTTCACACCCTCTTATTTAAAAAATCAATTGATGTAACTCATCACCTAAAAGTCATTATTTGGGTGTGCCTAATGATAATCATTCCAAACTTTTAGTATAAACTCTTGATTTATATAATATAATTTAAATAATTGAATAAAGATATAAAGAAATAAGATTTCAGTATATAGAAAAAATGAGATAAGTATAAAGAGAAACCAAACCTAGTGGAGGGGGGTGGGGAAGATTTCAAAATTTATTTTTGTTAGGGGAGGCACAAAAAACCACAATTTCTACCTCATGTAGCTTGATGGTAACTATGAAGGGCCTTTGAAATTACGAATAGATTCAACCCCCTTTTGAGCAATGATTTTAAAATTTTGAAGAGGGGCATTGGCCCCTCCTTGGCCTAGGGTGCCTCCACCACTACCTAGACCAAACCACAAGTCATGAATTGATTATACTATGATCGTTGTATATATATATATATATATATATATTTTTTATAATCGTGGATATCCGGGCTAGTTTATGTGCATCTCGATTAATTCCATGGGGCCTTGAAGTAAATGATCGGGTAATGCCTCTAATGGCCTGATGGGACTTGAATTAGTGATCATTGGGGAGCAAACTCAAGGCCGGACCAATTGAATTACCCCTTAGAGTTCACTTGATCGTTGTATATATATAGTCTGTTAAAGAAGAAAGCCTTAGTGTAGTTTGATTAATTAATAGAAGTCATTCAAATATTGGTATTATTTGAAGGAATAAACATGCTTCAACAACTATTTTTTGTGGGTTTTATATTAATTAACTATTTTTTGTGGGATTTCATTAATTAATAGAACTTATATATAATCATTTTAAAAGTTAGCCTTGCACTCATTTGCCATCACAAATGAAAGGAGTTAATCATTGATGTAAATACAGAAACCTTTAGTTGTAGAAAGGCAAATGTAGCACGCGCAATCATTGTTTTCTAATAAGAGAGATTAATCTAGGAGGAAATGGACAACTTGTTTATCGGAAAATGGCTTCAGCACCTTTAATCGGGGGTGTGGAACCCATAAGAAATACAAGTCAACTCGCCATTTATTACCAGCGGCAGGGGGAAGGAGGGTTGGGAGGGGCAATAAATTCATCAAACTCGTCTTAAGCAACTCTCTCTCTCTCTCTCTCTCTCTCTCTCTCTCTCTCTCTCTCTCTCTCCTCCCTTTCCCACTTAAATACTAGGAGAAGCACTTCAAACCGAAGACGTCTGACACTATAGGGGAGCTACGCCCTATTGAGTAACGACCTTGCATGTAAAATACCATCTGAATCACATGAAGTTAGGCAGCTAACAACTTATATGCCTTTCAAAGAGTTCACAAGAGAGCACAAATCATTCAATGAGTTGGGCAAAAACTTGTTTAAATAAGACAAAGCAAATAAGTCCGCGCCAATTTTCATTAGCAATATAATAATATCAAACATAGCTATAGCTATTTTTTCCAGGAGCTGTTATCCCACATTTGAACCATTCCCAGGGCATCAAAGTAGAATATTATTACGCACCAATAATACATCTTTTTTTTTTTTTTTTCCCTCATTAATTTGAACTCTTATCTTGTTGTTTGTTGTTTTTTATATGAAAGAAGAATCTTGGATATGTGGAATCAGTCTGACAAGGCTAAGTGATATTTTTTCATGAGCATCATATGAGGGTTTTAAATGTATACCATGAAAGACTTGTACGTACCTGAACCTAAGAATAAATCTTACCTCTACATATTTTATATATATAGATATATATTGGTATTTTAATATGTAATATACCAGATATTTAAAAACTGATTAAAAAAAAAAAAATACATGATATGATGCGGAAGTAGAAATTGGATCTTCTTTGATATTACTCTTCATAATACATTTAATGGTGTTTAGACAGTGGTGCTATAAGAATTATCACTTCTTGTCCACAATCTAAAGGCCCTCAAGATGAAAGGGAAGAGAAATAAAGTCTTAGGTGATTTTTGTTTTTTTTTTTTACTTAATTTTAAATAGAACTTAAAATTAATTAGTGTTTAATAGTGTGAAGTATTAGGTTATTTATTTTTATAATATTTTATTTTTATTAAGCATTAAAAAATAAAGAAAAATACGTATGTTACTTTTTTCATTTAGAAAAAATTAAATATTGTATCTTTTTCTATTCATACAATAATTTATAATAAGTCATGAAAAAATAAAAAGACAAACAACTTAAAATCTAAAAGTAAATTGTTTACAGCAAAAAGTTAAAAAAATAAATAGCCTCTCCTACATTGCCTCTTCTAATCTCAGAACAATGCTTAACTACTTAATCAATGCAATTGATGGTCTAATTTGTGAGGCTTGGTTTCCTTTTATAGAGCCAATGAAATAAGGGTATGAGATAATCAGATAACGCTCTACTTATTATCTAATATGATAATTACTAATTGATAGTTTAATTAACAAGTATCATCCTTGGGACATTATTAGAGGAAATCTGATTCTCAGATATTCTCATAAGGAAATCTTTTTGGGGCATTCATCGTATGAGAAGGCCATTGAGAGTGTCCCTAAAATCTACGAGCTTTATCATCTCCCACTCACTTACAATGGCATAACCATGTCATACATCTCTCAAATCCCTACTCATACAAGCAAATAGACCACGCAATGGTCAAGAACGTAAACAAAAAAGGTGTGAGATCACTATCTAAATCTCATATAGAACAGCATAGTTCATTCCTTAGGTGTTCCGTTATACCACATACATATTTAGCTACTGTTGGTTTCGTAGCTAGATTTTTTTAAAAAATAAAAAATAAAAATAGAAGCCTGATATGGATCAAATTGTATATTTTGAAAAAAAATCTTAATGATCGATACTTATATTAATTTAATGAAATAATAAAAGTAGGAGATTTATAATTGTATTGTCGTGCAAATAGGACGATAACTTTGAACTTCACCAAAAACACCTTAGAACTGCAAATCCTTTAAAGCACCACAGATCTTTCTCAACATTCTCCGAATTATGATGAACACAAATGAGTGGGCGTTTTGATTTGGGTTTTTGAATCACACAACTTAATTTCAAATCACCTTATTTTGCCAACACATGAGACAAAGTGAGGAAGATAGAAAACTCTTTGGAAAAATTGAATTTATCATTTTCTCTCTCTAAAACTCTTTTAATACTTGAGAGAAAAAAATTACTGACACAATTTTTGGAATTTGAATTTGAATTTGAAAAAGAGGGAGAGAAAACCTCTCCCATGATTCCCAACTATCAATTTTTTTTTTTAATATATAGGAAACACGTGTAGAGTGTGGTCTTCACCACACTATATCATTATCAATAAAAAAAATAATAATAATTGTGTGAAATTAATTTAGAATTCATAATTCCAAATTAAGAAATTTAACCCAACATAAAATATTGTTCACATAATTTAATGGAGTCGCTGAGAGGAACTATGGACATTATAATTTTAAATAATTTTGACAATTAATTAACACCTTAATTAAAAAAATCAAAATTATTAATTCCAAAATTACTTCGTCAAAAATTAGGAATTCCATTCTAAAATTATAAAAATAATTATATTCAAAGGATTTGAATTGTCCATTGATATAGTCACTACATACGAATCAATCATCCATAAACAGTTCATAATTAAAGTTAGGTTTTTCCATTAATCTCTTGAATTATATCTTTCTCCTTAAGTGTTATTGATTCTCTAATGAATAATATATTTATAATCTAATCATAAATTGAGTGCTCTTATTATTCAAGTCCCGAATCAATACTTATGGGAACCATCGACCAAACTTCTTAACAAAGGAATGAATTTCATCTTGTATATTAATATTCCCAGCTATTGATTTTATGATATTTCCAATATACCAAGAAATTGACACTATGTATTTGCGCCATTACCTGATATGTTAAAAAATACAATACAATAAATAGGGGTCTATTTAGGAATGGCAACGGGGCGGGTTTGGGACAGGTCACCCCTATCCCATTTCCGTCTCAAAATATATGGTTATTTCCCATCTCGTCTCAAACCTCAGGCGGGGCGGGGCATGCACTCCCATCCCCGTTTTGAAGTTACAATTAAAATCCCATCCCCGACTCAGGTATGTGTATGCACCTTGTGTTGCCCAAATAGAGGGGAAAAAAAATGAGTTACAACCTTACAGGCACTCGAATTGAGCACCTTGTATATGCATGTATTTCTTGACTATTAGGGTTTGGGACTTGACAACTAGTAAGTTCCACATGAGCAACAAAATGAGAAAAAGAAATTAGCAAAAAGACCACACCTTGTTGCCCCCAGATTATAGATTTGTTGTACGTTTGGACTCTACAAAATTTTGAATTAAGCTGCAATTATAATGATCCCAATAAGGACAATCCCAAATATCCCCAACAAATCTCTCATCTTTTGCCCAAAAACTGACAAAGAAACACCCCAAACCAAAGAAATCAACATTTGAAAAAAATACCTAAAACGATTCCTATGGAGAAAATGGCAGTAGCACAAACTGATGAGATTGTTAGTAGTTGTAAATATGAGATAAATAAGGATGAATCAAGAGGAGATGGAGGAAATGAGATTATTGAATGGATTATCTGATAGATTTTTGCATTGAGTGGGAGGAACAACAACCCTAGTGATAGAGAGGAACGAGAACACTAAATTGAGAGAGGAAGATTGGAAAGGATCAAAGGAAGCAAATATTTAGGGGCGGCGGATTGGGGTGGGTGACCCGAAAAACCTGCAAAATTGCCATTCCTAGGTCTATTAATTACTTAGAATTGAGATCGATCCATATATGACCATCATTGAATGCTCTATATAATAACGAAATTTATCAAAGATTCATAATTAATCATGTTCTAGTCCTATATAATCAAATTATATAAAGCACTTTCATTCCAATAATCCCATTATCAATAATTTGGATAAGATTGTTTCATTCATAATGTAATGAACCCCACTAGTAATTTTAAATTAAGATCCCAATTTTTAATTATGGACATATTTAGATTATTTTACTTTAAATATTATCCTCCTGTATATGACACTTATATACAATATTTAAAGTCACATTTAAATAATCGAGGATTTCCAATATTTATAAAGCATCTACAACATGCATGCAAAAATAATATTGAAAAAATTTCTCAAAAGGTATTAATAATCAACAAAAATAAAAACATCTCATTTGTTTATGGGCACATCTTCCAACATTTACATTGAATTAAGAATCTTTGACAACTCTTGAAAATATTTCGAAGTCTTGCTCTTATATGTCTTCTTGCACTTGTATTGCAACACCCGATGTACAACATAAGTGGTCGATAGTGAGCCTACGACTAGGATGTATCACTAATATACTCGAGTAGCATACAACAAATCTTTGCCTCATGACATAGTCAAGGGTTATCTATGGCATAAAATGTGATCATAGTGATCTATAAGAACTCACATGATGAAGAAGAAGGGATGTATTCAATCACTTTCTTATCTGACCACTAAACATGTGTAGTATGAAGCACATGCTACAATGGAGCTCTCAAACATAATAATAATAATAATAATAATAATAATAATAATAATAAAGTGTATATCTCCTACACTATACGGATCTTAGTTTACTGCTATTCAATGTTTGACTTCAATTCACTATATGCTTGTTGGTTCAAGTGCAATATCAAGTTTCACATTTGGTTCAAACACAAGCTCAGTATGGACAATGGGCTTTCCATACTTAGTCCTAATCAATATTGTCATAGACCTCATCTTGGGCCTATCTAAGCTGACACATAAAGTGTAATAATCCAAACATGCTTTCTAAGCACTTTGGATTCATTATGTCTCACCTTTACTCACCATACAAAGAGCTAAAGGAGATAACTCATGTAAGTGAGTCAATATTTATCTACTAACATACCTTTTCATCCATGGTATCAACCATATGGTGAATCTATGTGTGCTAGCCAAATTATCAAATAAACAAGTCCTAATCATACAAGATTGAACAATGAATAAATTTGATATATATATATCCCATTAACAAATACATGTTTGAGTATAAAAGTATAATAGGAAATATAATATAAAACCACAATCTACACAATCCTATACTCCTAGCTAATATGAACTTAATAAACATATCTAGGTATTGACTTAGGGGATTTGGTACCATTCTACCTCATATAAAATGTGCTCTAGATCCGCTTCCTTCCATGCAACCCCACCTCATATAAAATGATATATGATATTAATGTGTTTAGTTTGAGCATGATATTTGACATCTTTTGCATAAGTTAGAGTTGACATGCTATCACAGTGGATAGTAACTAGCTTAGAAGCATATGCAACAATGACAAGATCATGAAGAAACCTCCTTAACCAAACACCCTCCTAAATAGCAGTTGAACAAGCAATGTACTCCAACTTTAGAGTAAATAATGTTTTACCTTGATTTTTACTACTCTAAGATATGATGTCATCATTGAGCAGAAAACCGCATCCAAATGTTTGATTTCCACTCATTCCCTACCTAAATCAACATTGTTAAAACTAATCAAGTGCAAATTAGATCCCTAATAGCAAAAAATGTAGTCCATTATGCCCTTGCTGTATCAAAGTATCTACTTCATAACTTTCCAACAAGCAAGGTCAAATTTTGGAGCAAACCTACTATCTACCAACTATGTAACAAATATTAGGATGTGTACACATCATGATGTACATCAAGATATGAATGATACTAGCATAGGGAACATAAGCAATCTTTTCCTTTTAATATACAATCTTAGGACAAATATTCAGGCTTAAGACCTCATTTTCTTAATAGGAGTGCCAATAGGTAGCAACTTTGCATTTAGAACCATTCACAAATCTTCTTTATGTCAGTCCTTTGAGACAAACCAACAAGCCTCCTTAAATGATCACTTAGGATCTTAACTCTGATCAAGTAGTTTGTTTCAACAATGTCCTTCATCTCAAAAGTGGAGGACAACCACCCTTTAGTGGTAATAATAATCTTTTTCTCATTTCAAACTAACAAGATGTCATCAAGGTGAAAAGATAATGAGGAATTTATTCTTGGACTATTTAACGTACAATTAGTGGTCTTCTTCTATCATTATAATGATTGTTTTGGGCCACAAATGGACCTTTGAAGCTTAGTAACTTTTCCCTCTTTGCCTATTTGACATAAAACTAGTATGTTGATCCATAAATCTCTTTATCTAGTTCTCTATTGGGAAATGAAATTTTAACATCCATTTGATATAATTTCACATCTAAATGTGCAACAATGTCGAGAATGAGGTGAATATTTAAGAAGAAAAACCTCGCTATCAAAACAAAGGTCTTCATAATTTATACCCTTCTTTTGGGTATATTCTTTCACCGCAATTAGTTAAGCCTCATACCTCTCAATTGAACCATTTACCTTACATTTGAGCTTAGGGACCCACTTGTTCCCAATTATCTTATGTCTTAGCAAAATATTAACTAACTCCCCAACAACTCCTTATCAAAGTTTTGTTCTCATAAATTACATCTCTTCTACCATTGCAATTTTCAATGTTTCAGAAGTAAGAGATGAAGGAGTCTCTTTACAACTTCTAGGATTATTATTATCTTACATAGTACAAGTGCAAACTTCCCCTTCAATGTCATAACAACGATGAGAAATAGTTTCATGCCTGCTCCTACACATTGGAGGATCATCTGAACTAGTATTTAATGTGTTAGGATAGAGCCCTAGAAAATATCAGATAATGGAACAAATTTTATCTTCATTAGTAAATTTATTTATTATGATTCTAACTCCCCTTATCTATTTTTATTTGCATTAATTATCTTTTGAGCATTCACATCCTTATCACTACACTGTACATGACTTGGGGGCATTAAGGGTTGTAAAGAAGATTTAAGTTATGAGTTTTTTTGTAAGATGATAAGTAGTTCACAATCGGTTCATGGATTTGGGCAATCCATCGTAAACTATAGTGCACTACCTTCTAATTGGAGGGATAACTTGTCCTGGTTATTAAGATGGTTTTCCCATGGTGAGTGCACTAGTATGAAAGGTTACATATTGGACAAGACTAATGGTGAATCGTGACATTGAAAATTAGATAGTCATATTCACCAAATTACTATACCACATAGACTCTCAACCTTGATAGGATATTGAGCATGTGTTGAAGTTAATAAAATGATTTGACATATGGGTAAGATCCCAAGGTGGTCATATATTCCATAAGATTGAATCACTATTGATGAAGTTTAATGGAAATGGGTATTCTCAATAGAGGCACCATGATATTTCATGAGATTGAGATATTGTATCCCCTTGAGTGATCTTAAGGACATATGACAAGGAAAATTATGGTCATAGTAATTTCTTAAGAGAAATTTGACCTATGCTCTTTGTGAGCTAAGATATACTAGTTGATCATATAATAAGAGGATTTATAACTCAATGATTGGAGATCTAATGTTGAGAGGATGATAGCATAAATCTCATGAGATTAAGGACACCAATTCGTGAGAAGTTTGCCTATAGTGGATAGTAGGTTAAGGACTTAAGTTTTGTCTCGTTATAATATCATAGGGTATTGGAGTGTTATTGACTCTCTTTAATGAAGTGTTGAATCAACTTCATAATTGGAATATGAAGGAGCCAGTATTTTCCTATGGGTCCCAATGGTCCCTGTTCAAGCTCTTGATCCATGGTGACACATTTGTTTAAGGAAATTATGGGTTTGTAATTCATAAGTGTTTATAAGGGCATTTTGGTAAAAATGTAAGGTTGCACTAGATCTTATGAATGGTCTTTCTAAGTTGGCTAATTAATTAATTAGAACCTAATAAGGCTAATTAGACCCTAAGGTGTAGATTACTTTAACATTTTTCCCCTATGATAAAGAATATCCTTTATTAAAGTGTTGATCGCTCTAACTTCCATTCATAACCTAGTAATTCACTAGATAGATGTCAAGACTATGTTCTTGAATTGGGAATTTGAAGAGGAAATTTATATAAACCAAACTAAGGGTTATGTGGTTCTAGGAGAAGAGCAAAAAGTATGTCAACTAATTAAATCACTATATGGGTTAAAACAAGCACCTAAATAGTGCTACAAAAAATTTGATCGTGTGTTAGTAAGTAATGGATTTTCCATCAATGACGTTGATAAATGAATTTACAATAAATTTGAGGATCACACATAAATTGTCATTTTCTTATATGTTGATGACATGTTGATCTCTAGAAATAGCCCAAAGGCCATTTGTAAGATTAAGAAATTCCTAGGATTCAAGTTTGACATGAAAGACCTAGGAGAGGCAGAGGTGATTTTAGGAATCAAGATAACTAGAACATCTAATGGGCTTAAATTTTCTAAAGAACACTATGTCGAGAAGATCTTAAAGAAGTTTGAACACTTTGGTTGAAAGTTAGTGTGAATTCCTTATGATCGTAACTCACAACTAAAGAAAAATAGAGAACATAGTATTGTCCAAACTACAGTGCCCAGATCATTGGAAGCTTGATGTTCTTAACAAATTGTATGATACTTGATATTTCTTATGCAATAGGAAGATTGAGTTAATACACTTAGAGTCCTAATCAAGACCGCTAGATTGTTATATGAAGAGTATTTAATTGCAAAAGGGACATCATTGACTATGGTTTGTGCTATGATGGGAAAAATTTGGATCTCTGTGTTTCCTAAGCTAAATCAAGTTAGAAATGTGCTTGACTATCCTAGGGTTTTCTAAATCCTATGCATAGTAGAAAAATATCACTTTTAAACTTTAAATGGATTTAGAAAGTGCTAATGAGAAACATACCTTTGATTTAGATGTTCTTGAATTGAATCCTCACAGTGAAGACAAAAAATGAAGTTGTAGAAGTCTTGTAAACCCATAGTCTTCCATTTGATAACTCAAACCTTGATCTTGATACACTTCTAGTGGGGATCGAAGAGAAGGTGGAGGTTATGACTCTTTGTCTCTTTCTCTCTAAAGGTGGAAGATGACTCTTTAGAAAAAGCAATGGAAACTCTAACTCTAAAAGGGGTATTTATAGGGTTTCTCATTAGGTTTAAGTGACTTGAGCCCACTAAGGGCTTAGGGCTCATAATTTAGTAAAAAATAGGTCCTAATTGATTAATTAACCCAACAAAGCCTATTAATTAATCAATTAACCCAACCTAGAGGCCTTGTTCACTTAACCATGTGCAACATTTATGTAATTACCAAAATGCTCTTATGCACATAAGTGAACCTATAGCTAATCCGACCCTCACAACCCATGGGAACAAGGTATATGAGCTTAAAGCGGGGACATTGGGACCCATAGGAGTACTAGTTCCCTCAAAATCCAATTTGGAAGTTGATTCAACATCCCACTATAGAGAATCAACTGAATTTCAATATCCTATGTAAATAATAATAGGACACTATGTGCTTGAGTTCGTGACTTGCTATTCATTGTGTTCAATCTCCCTATAAACTGGTATTGATAGTCTAACAAGGTGAAAGCTATTGATCTTTCAAGACTAGCTCTACAATCTTGAGTTACAGATCCTCCTAGTTTGTGTTCAACAGACATGTCTTAGCTCTCTAAGAGCTAATGTTAAGTTCCACTTAAGGAACTAATATAACCATAATTTTCATGAACACACCTCCTTAAGATCACCTAAGAACACACATTGTCTTAATCCTATAAGATATTGTGGTCTATTGAGAATACTGATTGCTAGCGCTTTCCATTAATAGTGACCTAATCCATAAGGAATATATAATTAGCTTATGATCTCATCCATAGATCAAAACTACTACTAACTTTATCAATAGCTTAATATTCTCTTAGGTTGAGAGACAACACAATGAAGCAGCTTGGTGAAGTTATGACTACTTGATAACCTTAAGTCATGACTCACCGTAGGTTTAGTTCAATGTGTAACCATACACACTAGTGCACTTACCATGAGAAACTCATCTCGATAGCCAAGATCAGCCACCCCTCCAATTAGAAGGGAGTGCACTACAACCTCTAATGGGTTGCCTAAACCCACAAACCAGTTGTGAGCAAGTCATCTATTTGCAAGGAACCCGTGACTTGGATCTTTCATGCAACTCCTAATGCACTTAAATCACATACAATGCAAAAGATGCAAGGTAGAGTGCTCACAAGATATAATGCATGGAAATAGGATAAATAAAAGTGAACTAAAATTTCATTAAATAAATAATAAAAATCCACATGTTTGTTACATCATATCATACTTTTAAGGGCTTTATCCTAATAAAATCCACTAGTGAGTATGTTTTTATCCTTAGAGAAGGTTCAATTTCTTATGAATGAAATTACTATGGAGGCTGAGTTTATTGTCTTAAAGAAGACATGTTTTAAGGCTAAGTGACTTAAAAAACTCTCAACAGATATCTCTTTATGGATGAGACCAACACCATATGTGTTAATACGATATGATAGCCATCAATACGATGTGATAGACAAACTATAATAGCTAAGGCTAAAAGTAAGACATTTAATGGGAAGGATTGGCACATATGCCTAAGGCATGATATTGTATAGTAGCTCCTTAAGACATGGATTCTATTTTTGGGATTTGTGAAATTGGTGTTAAATTCGATCAATCCTCTAAGCAATCCACTAAATAGGAAATTAGTTAAAGAAATATCGAGGGGGATGAGACTTATGCATAATATAAAAGTTAAGATTAATGTAACCCAACCTACTAGAATGGAGATCTTGGGAAGTATATTCATATAGGTAGATAAGTCACTTGTTTATTTTAAGATGCTCTATCAACTATATAAGATTTGAGAGTTCATCCTTAAGGGGTAGATAAAACACATTCTGGAGGATGAGTATTTACTCTTAATGGATACTATATTTCTTATGGGTGGTGTGTTTAGTTATAGAACACACTAGATAGATTCACCTACATAAGAGTGTAGGTGAGGTTGCTCCCCATGAGAACTTAGGTAGGTTCTCTAAAGCTCTCATAATTATCTAAGCAGGACACATGGCTTATTTGCACCAACTTATTATGTATAGCTTGAAGTTGACAAACCGATATGGAAAGTAGGTTCCTTAGGTTGCATAGAAAAGCTTTGGTTCATAAAAAAAATTATTTTTCCTTATGTTTCTATGATTCATGAGTTATTTATCCTAAGACTGGTTCATAGCCTATGGGTTGATTTTGATGTAGGGAATCCCAAATCTCTCTATTCCCTATCCTAGGCTCAAGTTTGGTGCTTGAATAACTTCCTAAGGCTCTACACCTTAACAATGAAACAAAAAAAAAAAAAAAAAAAAAAGAATACAATTTTAAATATCAAGACCTAGAAGAACAGTGTTATAGAAAACTTTACCTTGGATTTGGACATGCCCAAATCAATTCCACGTGGTGAAAAAGAAAATCGAATTCATCAGACATCTTGAACACCCAAGATCTTCTGTCCAATGACTCTTCCTTGATTTTTGCACACAACTAGTGGAGAGGTATGGAATATGGAGACTATGGATCTCTCTCTCTCTCTCACTTTTTTTTTTCTCTCTATAGATAGTGGAGGATAACTCTCTCTGAAAAGTGATGGAAACCCTTACCCCTAAAGGGTAATTTATAGGGTTCCCTAATTAAGCTTCAATGACTTAAGCCCACTAAAGGCTTGGGTCACTTAATCTAGCCTTAAACGAGTCTTAATTGATTAATTAAACTCATAATACCATCTAATTAATCAATTAGCCCAATCTAGAGACTTCGTTCACTGATCACTATATAACCTTGAATAATTACCAAAATCCCCATATGCATAAAAGTGAACTTGGAGTCAATCCAACCCTTATAAAACCATGACATCATAGTATATGAGCTTGAATAGGCACCATTGAGACCCACAGGAGTACTGGATCCCTTAGAATCTAATTCTAAAGTTGATTCAATATCCCATTATAGAGAATCAACTGCACTTTAGTATCTTATTAAATAATAACAAGATGGAGCTGGGGTTTGTGACTTACTACTATTTACTGCATATAGACTCCTTAAGAACTATGTCCATAATATAACAAAGTAGTCTTATCACCTATCAAGATTACTTCTTTAATCCTTAAATTGCAAATCCCACTTATTATCTGATCAATTGACATACTCTAGCTCTAAGGAGCATATGTCAAATTTCCACTAAAGGAAATTGTATTACCATACTCTTCTAGATCACATGTCCTTTAAATCACCTAAGAGGAAACACTGTCTCAAACACATGAGATATCATGGTATATCTATTGAGAATACCAATTACCACAAGTCTTTGTGAAATGATTTGTCATATTTTTCATAGAAGCAATCTTTTCCACAACCATATCTCCTCTCAATACTATCTCATGTATCAAGTGATACATCCTCTTAGTGTGCTTACCTTTCTAGTGGTTTCTTGGTTCTTTAGACTTTGTTACTACCTTACTATTATCATAAAACAATACTAGAGGCAAAGCAACAAGGGTGCTACCCCAAGTCCCAATAGAAAGTTCCAAAGCCTAACGACTTCATTTGTTGCTTCAGAAAAAGCAATATACTTGGCTTTCATAGTAAAGTCAACAATACAAGATTACTTTATACTTCTTTGACTAACTACCCCACTACTTAGAGTGAATACAAACTTGGAAGTAGACTTAAATGAGTCTCTATTAGATTAAAAGTCTGAATCCATATAAAAAAGGGGTAAAACTCATAACAATGGTATACCAACATATAATCCCTTATTCTTAGATACTTGAATATATGCTTGACCGTCATCCGATGCTTTATGCCTAGATTGGATTGATATCTACTCACCATCCTTATAGTAAAGCAAATATTTAGTCTATTACATAGCATCACATGCATAAGGATACCCAATGTTGAAACATGAGGTATTACCTTCATGCAATCTTTCTTCTTAGTGATCTTAGGACATGATTCAAAGGTTGAAGGGTAGTAAACCCTTCTTAGTGTTGGGATTGAACCCTTAAAATCAAGACATGATGTAAAAAAGTTAGACTTAACTATCCCCTTGCTATCCATTTGGTGTATTGACATTGATTTAAGCATTCAACTCATGTCTCTTACATTGTACATGACATGTGTGCATTAGGAGTTGTACAAAATATACAAGTTATAGGTTCTTTGTAAGTAGATAAGTTATCCATAGTTGGTTTATGGATGTGAACAATCTAATAGAGATTGTTTTACACCACCTCCTAATTGAAGGGATGACTTGTCTTGGCTTTCGGGATGGGTTTCCCATGGTGAGTGCACTAGTGCATGTGATGCACACTGGATAGGACCTACAGTGAATCACGACACAAGGATATTAATTGTCATGATTCACTAAGTTACTATACTGTATGGACTCTTGACCTTCAAAGGATATTGAGCTTGTACCAAAATCAACAAGAGGTTTTGACCTATGGGTGAGACCATAAAGTGGTCCTATATCCTTATGGATTAGGTCACTATTGATGGAGGCTGGTGGCAAGAGGTATTCTCAACAGAAGCACCATGATATCTCATACAATTGAGATAGTGTGTCCTATTGGGTGATCCAAAGGACATGTGATCACAAAATCTGTGGCCATAGTAATTCCTTTAGTGGAATTTGACATATGCTCCATAGAGTTAAAGTATGTCAATTGATCACATAATAAGTGAGATTTGCAAATTTTATTATTATTTTTTTTAAGGATTTGATAGGTAATCTTGATAGGTGATAACATTACCTTGTTAGATTACGGACACTAGTTTATAGGGAGTCTACTTGCAGTGGATAGTAGGTCACAGGTCCAAGCAGTGTCTCGTTGTAATATGCATAAGGTATTGGAGTGTAATTGACTTTCTATAGTGGGATGTTGAGTCAATTCCAGAATTTGATTTTGAGGGAGCTAATACTCTTATGAGTTAGTGGTCTCCGTTCTAAGCTCATATTCCTTGATGGTATGGTTTATGAGGGTTGGATGAGTTTTTAATTCACTTTTGTGAATAAGGGTGTTTTGGTAAGTTCGCAAGGTTGCATAGAGATAAGTGAGTGGAATCTCTGGACTAGGCTAATTGATTAATTTGGGCCTTGTGTGGTTAATTAATCAATTAACAACCTTTTAAAGTTAGATTAAGTTACCCAAGCCTAATAGGAAACCTATAAATACCTCTTTAGGGGTTAGGGTTTCTCTGGTATGGTATGGTTTATGAGGGTTGGATGAGTTTTTAGTTCACTTTTGTGCATAAAGGTGTTTTGGTAAGTACGTAAGGTTGCATAGAGATAAGTGAGTGGAATCTCTGGACTAGGCTAATTGATTAATTTGGGCCTTGTGTGGTTAATTAATCAATTAACAACCTTTTAAAGTTAGATTAAGTTACCCAAGCCTAATAGGAAACCTATAAATACCTTTTTAGGGGTTAGGGTTTCCTAGGTCTTGCCATTCTCCTTTTCAGTCCAGAGAGAAAACCCCAGCCTCCACCCTTGAAATCTCCACCATCTCAGTGCCTAGACACAAAGAAGAGTCATCATGTAGAAGATCTTGGGTGTACAAGAAGCATATTGGAATCACATAGACCGCATGCATAGGAACAACATGGGATGTGCACACAAATTACACGCAATGTGCACAAGCCACAAGCACGGGAATCGCACGTGAGTAGTAGCATAAGGGGAGATTCTTCAGTTTTTTCTAAGCATGCTCTTCACCATGAGAAATTGATCTAGGAACATCCAGATCTAGGTATAGACACTTTTTCTCCAAATCTTTATCCTAATATGGTTGTTAAAGCCATTATTTTTTGTTGTGTTAGATCTAAAGAGCCTTAAGAATAGATGGATGCACCATATAAGATCTAGATGGGAATGAAGTAATCCAAGGTTCCCAACACTCAAATTCTGACATCACATACTTAACCAAAAGCTTATCAATGTAAGTGTCCTAAGACAACACAATTTTCCTATTCTTACGATCCCAAAAAACCTTAGTCCCAAGAATATATTGCATTTGACCCAAATCTTTCTTTAGGAATTGAGTAGATAGTCAGATCTTGACTGATGACAATAACCTTAGATCAATCCTAATGAGTAGAATATCAACAACATACAAGATAAAAAACAACACCATGTTTCCTCACGTCTTCTTATGCACATAAGGCTCATCCTCGTTTTGACCAAAATCAAGAGTCTTGATAGCTTGATCAAAACACCTATTTTATGAGCGAGATGCTTACTTTAATCCATAAATGGATTTATTGATTCGTCCCCAATTGGTGTTCTGATTGATTCAGATTAATCAACTGATGTACCTTTGATTTAATCCTCAGACGGGAGTTATCAACAAAATTTATAAACCTATTTCACCATATACTAGGGTAGCATAGCTAGCATAGCATAGTGGCTCTAAGATCGTCCACAGAGATGGGTTTTCACTTCACAATTGATATTAGTTTAAAAACTGAATTGGTGGTTTTCCTTTCCAAGGTTAGCTTTAAAAGAAAACACAAGTTTGCTAGAAAATGAATGGTTTTAAGCTAACCAAACATAAAGTAACTAAAAGTAATTAGAAAGAAAGATGTTTCTTGGGATTTCAGGTCACTAGGATCAGGTGCCATCTACAAAAGAGGAGATTCCGGTCACTTGTTTCTTTTCCTCGTGTTGGGGATTTAACATATAGTTATTTCTCGAACCGGTGTGGTACAAATGCTTACCATTAATGGTTTCAACAGTAAATCCCTCTCACTGATCCATTTTGCAATGGCTCGTGCCTCTCACATAGCATTTGCCATTCAAGGGGATCTTTAACCTTGGACTTCCCTTCTCAAGCTCGCAAGAGATAACTAATGGATGTCTCCTTGGAGTCCAAAAGCTTACCAAGTGTTGGCAATTCAAGAAAATCCCACCTTCAAGTCACCTCCTAAAAGCTCGCAAGAGGTAAACTAGTGCATCTCCACGGACGGAGATCACTTGCCTTACCAAGTGTTGGCTCAGGTGAATTGCAAGGTGTTTTAAGTTAACTAAAAACATAGAAATCATTAACGGTCACACTTTCTTTTCATTAAAAATGGAAACAACAAAAACTCACACTTATGCATGCCGGCACCTTACCTGGCTTCCTTCACCCAAGAAACAAAAAGCCTAGCCTCTCATCCTCTGAGGAAACATCCTCAAAGGATGTTTGGCTAGAAAGAAAATAAAAGAGAAAACAAAGATGCTAAGAAAAAGCAGAGCAAGGCTCTGTATTTTACTTCCTTCCAAAACTATACAAAGTTCGGTCTGAGAACAAGCTCCCGAGATCTGTTATTCAAAGGGAAAAATTACAATATATATAAGGGGTATTCACCCTTTTGTTCTTGCTTAAAGACTAAGGAATCATATGATAGGAGGGTTACAAGGAGAGTTTGGGAATTTAGACATCAAATATCCAAAGCAAAAATATCTCAAGATGTCGGTTGCAGCTATCGGGTGGCTTCAGGAGGTGTTTCGCAGCTGTCCAAAAAGGGTTGCGAAATTTCGCAGCAAAAGGACAAAATTTCGCCGCCCTGCGAAATTTTCCTTCAGCTTGGAGTGATCAGCTTCCAATGGCTGTAACTCCTTTATTTCAACTCCGAATCGTGCACCGTTTAAAGCATTGGATTTTTGACTTCCTGAGCTTTGAAATGGTATATAGAATGTAGAAATTGGACTCCGGGAAGTGCTCCAAAAGTGCTCAAGAATACTGCAGCTACTGTCCTCTGTTTTGCTTCATGGCAGATTCCTCTTTGCTTCCCTCCTTGCATTCCGGATTTGCTTATGGCAAAAGACTTTGAAGCTTCAAGGCTTTGGTTCTTCATGTTTCTGAGCTTTCCAAAAGCTTTGCCATGGATTCCAAAGAACTCTCCTCAATCTTGGATTGCTTTGGTGATCAAATAGCTAACAAAAACACAAAAACTTACACATTTTGATTAGAATTGATTGCAAGGGTCCTTAATATGTTAATTGGGTTACAAGGTGATAACTACTACTCAAAAGTGTTTAAAAGAGTTAATTACAAGCATACAAAATAGCATTTTTGAGTAGTAATCATTTATGCAATTGGCACACAAGGTGCTCTTAGTCTTTTACTATGAATTTGTTTAGTTGCATTGTATAGATGATCTCACCAAGATCACAGTTCAAGAACATTTTCTTGACATCCATTTGTCATATCTCATAATTGAGATGTTTGGCAATGGATAGGAATATTTTGATGGATTTGAGCATGGCTACTAGCAAGAAGGTCTCCTCAGAGTAAAAAGCATGTTTATGATTATAACTCTTCACTACAAGCTTAACCTTATATGTCTTAAACTTTTTATCTACCCCTCTTTTCCTCCGATAAGCCTACTTGCACTCTATGGGTTTTATCCCTTTAGGTGCTTCTACAAGATCTTAGACTCTATTAGAATACATAAATTATAACTCTACCTCCATAACTCCTTATCATAGAATAAATCTTCCAATTTTTTTTTCATCTAAAAACTTAAGATTTCCCAATTTCCAACAATAAATCAAAATCTTAAATTTTCACTATTTTGATATTTAAACGAAAAAAAATAAAAATAAACTAACCCTAATCTAGATTTGGGTTTTCCAAAAAATAAATATATTTAATGTGCTTGAAATTGACTAATAAATCTAAAATATTGATCTAGGGGTTAGAATCTTACCTATGGAGATCTGTTCTTCAAACCCTAAAATTCGACTCCAATCTTACGTTCTCTAGAAACTCTTTGCGAACAGGAATGTGATTCAGAAAAGAACAGGAAGAAGAGAATTTCCTATTTATACCTAGGGTATTATCCCTAGGCATCTCTAAATCTATCACAACGAAATAAAATAATAATAATAACCATTATTAACTATAAATATAGAGATATAGTACTCATACCTGGATCTGGATGTTCCCATATCAATTCCACATGGAGAAGAAGAAGTTTGAAGGTCTCGCACACCCAAGACCCTCCAACCAATAACTTGAACCACTATCTTGGCACTCCAAAGTGTGAGCAATGGAATCAAGGGAGCTTAGGCTCTCTCTCTCTCTCTCTCTCTCTAGAGGTGGAAGATGACAAATTGAAAGTCATTAGGAAACCATAACCCCTATGGGGGTATTTTTAGTGTTGCCCACTAAGCTTAAGTTGGGTTATAATTGATTAATTAATCACACAAGGTCATCTAATTAATTAATTAGTCTAATCTAGATACCTTGTTCACCATCCCTTATGCAACCTTACATAATTACCAAAACACCCTTATGCATAAGAATGAGCCTAGAGTCAATCCAACCCTCATAAACTAGTCATCATGGTATATGAGCTCAAAGTGAGGACCACTAGGACTTATAAGAGTATTGACTCCCTTTAAATCCAATTTTGAAGTTTATTGAACATTCCATTAAAGAGAATCAAACATACTTTAGTACCTTTTGTAAATAAAATAAGAAAAAGCTCGAGTTCATAACCTATTATCTACTACATGTAGGCTCCCTATAAATTGGTGTCTATAATCTAATGAGGTAGTGTTATCATCTATCAATATTATCTTTATAATCCTTTAGTTAGAGATCCCACTTATTATGTGATAAATTAACATACTCTTTCTTCGAAGAGCATATGTCAAATTTCCACTAAAGGAAAAGTTATGGCCATACTCTTCTAGATCACATGTCCTTTGGATCACTCAAGGGGACACACTATCTCAAACTTATGAGATATCATGGTGCCTTTATTGAGAATATTTGTTGCCACCAACTTCCATCAATAGTGACCTAATCCATAGGGATATGTGACCACCTTAGGTTCTAACCCATAGGTCAAAATCATCTATTGACTTTGACATAGGCTCAATATCTTGTTAAGGTTGAGAGTTCATGTAGTATAGTGGCTTGGTCAATCATGACAATTAGTAGTCTTTTGTCATGATTCACTATAAGTCTTGTCCAATGTGTAACCATACACACTAGTACACTTACCATGAGAAATCTATCCCGACGGCCAAGACAAGTCATCCTTCTAATTAGAATGTAGTGCACTATAGTCTTTACTAGATTGCCCAAATCCATGAACTAACTATGAACAACTTATCTACTTACAAGGAACATATGATTTGTATCCTCTATGCAACTCCCAATGCACTCAAGTCATGTACAATGTAAGAGATATGAATATGCATACTCAGAAAACCAATTAACACTTAGGATAATAAATGGGAAACTAAGAAACTTAGATAAATAAATGAATCTCAATTTATCTCATTATGTCATGCTTTTTAGGGCTCAATCCCAACATTTGATGCATTGATTTCTAGGTTTTCTCTAATCTTCTTCTTCTTCTTCTTTTGATTTTTCTTTTCACTCATGCACTTTGTGGAGGATTGTTCAAAAAGGGCATGTGAGTGTGTTGGAGTGCATAATAAAAAATGGACAATCCCACATTAGAAAGAAGTTGAAGACTTTATATGCTTTACATTATGGATCACCTCCTAAGCCTCTTAGGCTTGTGGAGAGGGAAGTGGAAGCTTTGCAATAGGGGGACCAACTCCTTTTAGTAGGATTTTAGGTAACTTGATCCAAAGAACCTTAATGTGTGTCATCCATGTGTATTGCACGTAAGAGGACCCCCCTACATACATGCACGATTCCAACAAATTTTATTAATTTTTAATGTTACTTCCTTTTAGATCTTTGAGTTTGATTGGGTCACTCTCAGTTACAGGCTTTGACCTAATATTTCCCTGGTGGAGAGTTTTGTGGGTTTGAATCATTAAGGCTATGAACGGATCATGTTTTAAATAATTAATTTTATTTTGATAGTAAAGCTTTTATAGGAGAGTCTCGTTGGAAATCTGCCAATAAATAAGCTCCCTTCCGTTAGAGTCTTTCAGTGAAAACACTCTTTGCTCTCTACCAATATTGCTTCCCTATTGATTGTTTGTCGCTATTCCACCCCTACCATTTTGTAGACTGCCTTATACCAACAGTTTCATCATTCCTTCATAGTATTGCATCCATATTTTCCATCACCACAATAATTACATGTTGCATCAAAGTTTGTAATTGAACCAGACATCCAAGCCTGTAATTGCAATCTTCTTAGAGTTGCATTTGAGATTGTGTTGCAACCCTGCTACTACTTCATTCAACCCTATCACAACATTCCTAGGGCTTTATTCTAGCTTGTGTTGCCTTCTTGTTGTTGCATTTTCTGCATCCTTCCTCTTACTGCATCTAAGGGCATGTTTGGGAAGTGTTCTTGCGAACTATTTTTTGTTTTCTATAATAGAAAAACACAAAAAGCATGTTTGGTAAGAAATGATGTTTTTGTTCTCCATGTTCTCAAAACCCCATTTTTTGAGAACAACTTAAAGGTGTTTTTTTTTTTTTGCACTATTTAGACGGAAAAAAGAGAGGGTTGTTCTTTGTGTTTTCAAAAGGGTGTTCTCCTTATTCTTTTGTCTCTCCTCCTTCTTAGCTTGATGTTGCTAGGTTTGAAAACGTGTTAGCTAAAAACCCTCTAAAATCATACTCAAATTTCTAGATTTGAGTGTAGAGAGAGAATATTTGGGGGCTTTTCCATGGAATTTGTCACCCCTTAGTTTATGGTAGACAATTAGAAAAAAAAAAAGAAAAAAAAAAGAAAAAATGAAAAAAATTCAATGGTGAAGGGTTCTTTCCTTAATAAATTGCTTTATAGGCTAGGGATTTTGGGGAAGCTATACCAAAAAACCCATCTCAACTTGATTTCGAAGCATAAGAAGAAGAAGAAAAAAAAAAGAAAAAGGTAATGGTAGTACCGATTTAGAGGCAGGAAGAGGAAAAAGACCCAATTGGAATAACTAAAATGGATGAAGAAATGGGTATCTTGAACCTTGTATTGGGTGTTTTGGATGGTAGGGTTGATGAAATGAAGAGATTTGCTGGAAGAAGGTTGAAGAAGGCTTCTTCTACTTACCTTCTCCATAGTTTTTGAAGTCGTCACTGTTTGATGAGACCTTTGCAAGCACTCCAATTTATATTTATTTATTTTTAAAAATGAATTCATTGAATGAGGCTTCGTGGAGTAGTTATTTTTGCTACCATGATTTGCATTTTAGGCTACCTAATGATTAAAGTGTAAATATATAGTTAACAATTGTAGAAAAAAAATGAAAAATTATGCAAGTAATTTAAAAAATGAATACAATTTTTTTAATTTAATGAAATATAAATCTAATGCTTTATTTATTTATTTATAACATCAAGTTAATACTAGAAAACATTCAATTTAAAAAAACAATGTCTTAATAAGGTTTTTTATTTTAGTTGTTCTATAAAATTGTTTTTATTAACTCAAAGAAACATGTTTTTTTTTTTTAACAAAAAAATATTTTTTAAAATTCATTTTCCAAATACAATTTTGTTTTTGAAAACACCAAAAATTGTTCTTAGAAATTGTTTTCAAAAACTATTTTTAGAACTGTTTTTAAAAACACTTCCCAAACTAGCCTTAAGTCTCTATAGCCTTCTTGTTGTTGTAGTTGACCTTTTTTCGTGCATCTTTTGGAAGTTTTTCAAAGTCTCAATCTTTACTATTGCTTGAGTTGTAGTGCAACTTGTTCAAGAAAGGTAGGACATCATATCCTTGCTGCATTGAGATTGATCTTTGAGGAGGATGAATCTATTTTAAGGATAGTGCTCTGTCATGCTTGAGTCACATGATTTGGTGAGTGTCCTGTTCCAATTTTAATTTCTTGTTTGCCTTGTTTTTTTTTACATCGTTTTGGTTTATGTTTCGAATGACCCTTTTAACCAACAATGAAATCATTAGAAAATTTTCAATGCAATCAAACAAAGTGGTCCTCAAAGACGGTGGCCAAGGATTGAAATAGTGGTGGAAGGAATCAAACAAAACTTTCCTTCCTTTCACACATCTTTACGGTGAGAACAACAATTTTTCAAAATATTAAATAATTTTCTCCTCGACACTTTAGCTGGTCACTGGAATCTTCAAGTTCTATGGAATTGAAGTAATATGAAATGGCAATGTTCTAATAGCACAAGATACAAAGAAGGTTTGAAAAATCTATAGTACAAGGCATGCATAAGAAGGAAAAAAAAGAAAGAATTTGGATATAATTAATTAATTAAGTAATTAATTTTATTAAAAGAATTTATCACTAAAAATAAATATTCATATGAAAGTCAGAAAAATACTATTTTCTATAAATATTATCTTTTGAAAATTATAATTTATGTCTTCCACTAATTCAGCTTTCCCATATATAAAGCCAAATACAATTAATTCATATCAAGAGTAAAGTGATTCTACTGACAATGACATGGCTTTTTAATTTATAAACAAAATAATCTTTAATGATGGATTTAAAACGTATAAAATTCGTTTCTTGCACTTAAATATGCCAGCATGATGTGAATTTGCATATAAAATTTAGAAATTATAAAATGTTTATGATATGTAATTATTAAAAATTATTAGAATAACCAGGTTTTCTAGACAGTTGGATTCTTCAAGATTTCAAAGTTAATGGATGTGTTTGAAGGTGTTTTAAGATATAAATCCATACCCAAACCGACTTTCTATAGAAAACCTTATGCAGCCAATCACAATCTAATAAATATAAAACCCAATTTCGATTTGGTGGAATTATTATTATTTTTTGTGGATTCGATTGCATGTTGAAATGGTCCACAAAGTACTAAGCGCCATTGCGCAAGTTGTAAGTTGTCACATGGGTTGAGGACTTTTGATAGCTTTAATTTAAGTTGTCACAATCTTTATTTGAATGACGACATTTTAGAAAGGGATTGTAGAATAGGTAGTGACAAAAAGTGCTTGCTCTACTTTTCCACCTCAAAGTTTTATTAGATCTATATAACTTGGAGCCCATTTTATCCCCTTTTCTTTTTCATTGATTAAATTATTATTTTGGAATAGTAGTAATAGGGGGAAAAGAAGAACCTATTTGTTTTTTTGAATTAATTTTAAATAGAGTTTAAAATTAAATAAAAATTAAATAGTATTTAATAATATTAAGTATTAAGTTACTTATTTTTAAAAAATTTATTTTTATTAAATATTAAAAAGTAAGAAAAAACTTATTTTTATTATTTAAAAAAAATTAAATATTTTAACTTTTTTTATTTAATAATTTTTTTTTTTAAAAAATAAGCAATAAGTTAACAAAAAGTTAAAAATAAACAAAATGAAATTTGAAAATAAGTTACTTAAATAAAAATTTTTAAAAATAAACATCACCTGATACTTTATATTCAATTTTTTTCTCTAATAAAATGTCATCTATGGACTAAAATACTTTGGTCCACTATCACCATCTTATAGATAAGGGAAAGGTTCAAGTCCATGCGCTAAATGCGGTGAAGCATCTTATCAACCCAAAAATTCCGCTCTTCCCAAAATTTGTCTACACTGACTTGGAAAAAACATCACATGGACCCAAAATACTTGGAAAATTTTCAACATCGTTGTCGAACAAGTCGATAATGCCCATCACTATTCAGCTTTAGAAATGGGACCACCATTTTATCATTCCCACCCACCCCCTTCATTTCATCCATCTCATTTTCAGATTGAACACCAAGAAAGAATTTGAAAAAAAGTTAAAAGAGTTTTCTTTTTCATAATATGCAATGGACTGTTTTACTCTATATATACATACATTTCTTTGAAAACCAATCTAAAAACACGTCTTTTATAATTAAGATGGATCCATTATATTTATTATTTGAAGAACTTGTTACCCTTGATATGAGATATTATAATACCCCTTATGCCATGGAATGGTGAGACCACTAGAAACACTTAAAGTTTTACGTCAAGATCAAGGATTAACTTAATTTAATACAGTTTTTAATCACTTGCTTTCTTTTATATTAATATGATCGACTTTGGATTTAATATGCTCCCATAACTTTAAAATGTGTGTGCATATTTAAAATGAGTTGGAAAAACTTCTTCCCCTAGTTTTGGAGATATTTAATAATATTTATATTATAAATATTTATGTTTGATTCATTTTTCCCTTTATTGGTGATAGTACAAGAAGTAAAAGTATTAATGGAAGTTATTACTAATATCTAAAACCAAAGTAGAGGACCAACATCCCTTTTGAAATAACAATAATACTCGAATTTGGAGTAAAAAAACAAGTCTTAATTTAAGATAATATAAATTAAAGTTTTCAAAGGGTACAAATTTAGGGCTTGCTTGATTATATTTCCTGATATTTGTTTTTAGAAAATAATATTTTTTAGTATTTGATAACAATAAACATGTTTGGCAATTTGTTTTTAAAAGTATATATTTTTTTAAAATAATAAAGATTATAAATTCAAAATTAACATTATATTAATTAAATTTAATTCAAGTATTATTAAAAATAAAATAATTTTTTATTTATTTGTAAAATTTTAAATTCAATTTATATAATACTAGTTAAATTTTATTCAAGTCCTACCAAAAAAATATTTTTAATTACAAATAAATAAATAAATAATTTTCGGTATTACATGAATCATAATATTATAATAAAATCATAATTTATATATATTTTATAAAAAATATATTATTTTAATAGATCTATCTATCTATAAATAACATCTACAAACATAATTAAATCTTTTTAAAAAATATATAATAAAAATTTAAAGATAACAATGGTTAATAATATTTTATTTTTAAAAATAAATAAAGTTTAAATCATATGCTTTCTTTAAATATGATTGGTCAAGTTTTCCTAAGACTCGTAAATAGAAGTACACTATGCAGTAATCCATCTTAGAGCTATATTTCCTAGAGTTCCAAAAAAACAACAAACAATGACATGCTCAAGTACAAAAGCTGAATATAGATTTTTACCCCCACTGCAGCACAACTTACATGGCTCGCATTTCTTCATGACATTGGTCTTCAATTGCAAAGATCACTTTCCTATTTTGTGATAGTATGAGCCCTCTTCACATGATAAGGAATCCTACTTTCAGGAGACAACCAAACACATTGAGCTCAATTCCATTTTGTGCATGAAAAAGTCCTGGATAACTCATATATAACTAGACACATTTCTTCACTTCTTCAAATTGAGGATTTATTAATCAAGACACTTTCTAGGCGTTTTTTCTCAACTTTCTGAGACAATCTAAAGAGTTTATTGAATGAACTTCATGTTGGATATTTTGGTAATTATGAGCCTACATATTAACACAGTGTACATTAAACTATCTTATTTTTTGGCCTAATTAAATGTGATCAATTAAGTTAATGATGGGCCTTTAAAGTATCTCTATATATATGGACTGTATGAGTTTTGCAATGTGTAGAGACCAATTTTATTTTATTTATTAATGATGATTTAATAAATAAAATAAAATAATAAGGGATATAAATAGGATTATGGCCCTCAGTCTAAACGAGAGGAGATAGAAAAATTGCTTATTATTTACATCCCATTAGTGAGTGATTTTGAGGTTGTAATATTCGTTTCAGACATGGAAGACAAGACTCATGTACATAATCTCAAAGGATTCAGGTATGTCTTCCAATATTATTATCCTACAGATTTAGCATGAGATTTTGACGTATTTATTGTTTAAGTTATCAGTTTCTATAATCATTCTGTATGATTTGTGATTTTCCAACAAGTGGTATCAAAGCCACTCTTGTTAAATCTATTAGGTTTTAATTAAAGTTGTTTCATGGTGGATGGAGTTTTTTTAATTTGATTTCCATTCATTCATCCACCATTTTTTTGTGTGTTGGGTTGTAAAGGAAATTTTCTTTAATCCAAATTCCCCATATTTTCTATTGTAAATAATTTTTTTTTAATTATTTTTCCAATAAATATCAATATTTTTATAAGATATTTTATCTCGGATTGTTTGCATATTTTTTGAGATAAAATAAAGTGTTTTTGAGAATCTTGGGGATAAAGATGAAGTGGTTGGGTGATAATGACCTATTTTTTCGTCATTGTCTTGTTACATTTTGGTAAGTCTTTTAATAAGGTCACTTGAACATTAGGCTTAAGTCTTTTAATTTATAAGGTCATTTGGAAATTGAGCCTAAGTCTTTTAATAAGGTCATTTGAACATTGGGCTTGAGTCTTTTAATAAGGTCATTTGGACATTGGGCCTAAGTCATTATATTGGGTCATTTGGATTGTTGAACCCAAGTCCATTTAAGTTGGGTCAAGTATTGGGTATGGTCAGACCTTTGATCGATCCGTTTGACTGACCTAGTTGAACCTTTGACTAACCCAATGGACCTTTGACTAATTCGTTTGACTATTGACTTTGACTGTTGACCAATTTTTTTTTTGCATGTTTAAAATCCAATATTTCAATATGAACTAAAGTGAAATTATATGTCACCAAAGTGACCTCTATTATGTAAATTTATTTATCTTGAAGTATGTGGATTTTATTATGGAATTCTATGAGTAGTATTTAAATTTGTGCATAAAATAATCGACCCAAAGGAGGATTATTTTTTACCAGATTTTAGACACTTGTGACAGTAAATATGTGATATTTTAGTGATGTCCATGCAATAAGTTGATCCAAAGATAGGCATATTGTTGGCAAAATTTGTTATCAGTATATATTAACTACTTTTTTTTTTTTTTAATAATAGTACCATTTATAAATTGTTATTTTTGTCCAAAAACTAAATATGAATGTTGTGTTAGGTATATTATAAGAGCCTATCTTATTTCTTTAATGTCATATGTATAGATGTAGTTAATTATTACATAAAGTAAATGATATTGTTGTTTATTGTGAGCTTATTATTTTATTATGCATACAGTTAATGCTTCTGTTATATCTGCCAACATAAACAGTATTCCAATGCTTAATGGCACTAACTTCGGAAAATGGAAAGAACATATTACTATTTTACTTGGGTGTATGGATCTAGACTATGCAATCTGGACTAAATAACTTCCTGCCCTTACTAATGACAATACTATGGAACAAAGGGCTAACTTTGAAAAGTGGGAGTGTTCTAACTGCATGAGTCTTATGATCATGAAGCACTCTATTCCAGATACCATCAAGGGTGCAATGCCTAAGGAGGAAAATTCTAAGAGTTTCCTAAGCCAAATAGTAGACCGATTCATTGGATATGAAAAGGTCGAAACAAGCACCATTTTGTCTAAGCTTGTTTCAATGTGGTACAAAGGCAAATGGAACATTAAGAGAGAACATTATGGAAATGTCTAATCTTGTTATTCGACGAGGGCACTAAAGTTGGAGTTATCTTATGACATCCTTATGCACCTGGTCTTGATCTCTCTCCCTGCACAATTTAGTCCTTTTAAGATAAGTTATAATACTCAAAAGGAAAAATGGACTTTTAATGAGCTTATTGCTCCATGTGTGCAAGAGGAAGAGAGATTGAAATAAGAAAAGATAGAAAGTGCTCACCTAGTTACTACCTCTCATGACAATGCTGCCAACAGGAATAGGAAAAGAAACAGTAATGGTAAAAGAAAAGGAGCTGCAGATAGTGGGACCTCATAGCCTAAGGTGCAACAAAAATAGGATAAGTTCATCACTTGTTTCTTTTGTAAGAAAGGTGGACATGTGAAGAAGGATTGTCCTAAGTATGCAAAATAGCTTATAAAAAAGGGTAAACTTCTTAACTTTGTTTGTTTTGAAGTTAAATTGGCTTTAATACCAAATCACACTTGGTGGATAGATACAGGTGCAACCACTCACATAAGTATGACAATGCAAGGTTGTCTAAGGAGTCGAGTGCCAATTGATGCTGAAAGATTCATCTATATGGGAAATGACAATAAAGCTCTTGTTGAGGTGATTGGCTTATTTAGATTGCAATTAGAATTTGGTTGTTATTTAGATTTAGATGAGACTTTTTATGTATCGTCAATTAGACAGAATTTGGTATCTGTTTCTCGTTTGGACAAATCTGGCTACTTTTGTTCATTCGGAAATGGAAAAATGAGTCTTTTTCAATATTCAAATATGATTGGTACATGTTCTTTGGTTGACAATCTATAAAAATTAGATATTAATGTCTCACATATTAATGAATCCTTGCATACAAGTAATTGTTGTACAAAGCATAAGTTAACTAGTGAGAATTTTTCCATGTTGTGGCACAAACGTTTAAAACATATTTCTAAACAAAGGATTCAAAGACTTGTGTCAAAAGGAATCCTTGATTCCCTTAACTTTTCAGATTTGAAAATATGCATTGAATACATTAAGAGAAAGCAAACAAATGTCAGAAAAATTGGTGCTAATAAGAGTTCGGGTGTATTGGAATTAATTCATTATGATATTTGTGGTCCATTCCCTATGGCTTCTTGGAATGGTCAACATTATTTTATTACTTTCATAGACGATTATTCTTGTTATGGGTACCTATACTTGATTCATGAGAAGTCTCAATCGTTGGACGTTTTCAAATCCTATAAAGCTGAAGTTGAAAATCAACTTGGAAAGAAAATTAAAGCCATTAAATTTGACTATGGTGGTGAGCACTATGGTAGATATGATAGATCAGGTGAATAGCGTGTAAGCCTTTTTGTGAGATACTTATAGGAATGTGGCATTGTTCCTTAGTACATGATGCTAGAGACTCCAAGTCAAAATGGTATAATTGATAGACGAAACCGGACCCTGAAGAATATGGTGAGAAGTATAAAAAATCATTCTTCTTTGCTTGAATCACTTTTGGGAAAAGCCTTAAAAACTGTAGTTTATATTTTTAATCGAGTTCCAAGCAAAGCAGTAGCTAAAACCCCATATGAGCTATGGACTAGAAAGAAGCCTAGTATTTGGCATCTTCATATTTAGGGTTGTCCAGCTGAGGCAAGGCCGTATAAGACTAATGAAAGAAAACTAGACTCAAGAATAGTAAGCTGCTACTTTGTTGGGTACTTAGAAAGGTCAAGGGGTTTTAAATTTTCTGATCCCTCGAGCAAATCCCTTTTTGAGACAGATAATGCTAAATTCATTGAGGCTGTTGAATATGGTGGGAGTACTAGACTCAGAAGCTTTGTCTTTGAAGAGGAATATGTTATTATTCCTATAGTTGCAACTGAAAATGATCAGGCAACTATGCTTGGCATTATTCAGGATGCAAATCCAGAAAATCTAGACACTCTCGAGTTACCTCCTATTCATAGTGAGGAACCCTCTCCTATTCATGAGGAGGAACAACAACAACCTCAATTGGAAGTGCCATTAAAGAGATCCACTAGGGAGAGGAGAACGACAATTCTAGATGATTATATCGTGTATCTCCAAGAACATGAGTTTGATGTGAGACTAGAAGATGATCTAATATCTTTTAGTCAAGCTAAAAAAAGTGTAAACTCCCATAAATGGATAGAAGCCATGAAAGATGAGATGAAATTAATGAAAGACAATGATGTTTGGGATCTTGTCGAATTACCTGAAGGAGCAAAACTGATTGATTGTAAATGGATTTATAAAACCAAGTAGGATTCAAAAGGCAATGTCAAAAGATATACGACATGTCTAGTCGCCAAAGGTTTCACTCAAAAGGAAGACATTGATTATAAAGAGACTTTCTCTCCAATTTTAATGAAAGACTCTTTTAGAATCATTACGGCACTTATAATTCATTATGATTTGGAGTTACATCAAATAGATGTAAAGATTGCGTTTCTCAATGGTGACATTAAAGAAACCATATACATGATGTGACTAGAGAATTTTGAATCCAAAAAGTCAAAACATTTGGTATGCAAATTAAAGAAATCCATCTACAGTTTAAAACGAGCATCTTTTCAATGGTATCATAAGTTTGATCAAGTGATTACCTCTTTTAGTTTTAAGGAAAACACTGTTGATCAATGTATTTGTCAAATATCAGTGGGAGTAAATTTATTCTTCTAGTGTTATATGTCGACAATATTATGCTAACAAGCAACGATATAGGCCTATAGCATGAAACTAAGAGATTTATTTGAAATAATTTTGAAATGAAAGATCTTGGTAATGCATTCTTTGTGTTGGGCATACAAATTTGTCGAGATCCTTCTCGTGGTATCCTTGGCTTATCACAAAAGGCATATATTGATAAAATGCTTAATAGATTTAGCATGAAAGATTGTGCACTAGGAGATACCCCCATTGCTAAGGATGATAAATTCAATTTTCTTCATTACCTAAAGAACAAAATTGAGAAGAAAAAGATGGAGAACATCCTTTATGCATCAGTAGTAGAGAGTCTCATGTATGCTCAAGTTTGTACGCGTTCAGATATTACATATATAGTTGGTATGCTTGGCAGATATTTAAGTAAACCAAGAATGATCCATTGGAAGGCAGAAAAATGGGTCATGCAATATCTGTAGAGAACAAAAGATTTCATGCTCACATATGGGAGATCTAATCATTTAAAGATCATAGGGTATTCTGACTCCGACTTTTTTGGCTTAAATGATAGCAAAAGATCCACTTTTGGCTATGTTTTTATGTTGGCTGAAGGAGCTGTCTCATGGAAGAGTGTTAAACAATCACTCATAACTACTTCCACCATGGAAGCAGAATTTATAGCTTGTTGTGAGGCATCGAACCGAATAATATGGCAGTAGAATTTTATCACTGGATTACGTATTGTTGATGGCATTGAAAAACCATTAAGGATAAATTGTGATAATAAAGTTGCATAATTATATTTTAAGAACAACATAAGCTCGTCAAAATCAAAGCATATTGACTTGAAGTTTTTGGTTGTTAAGGAGAGAGTTCAGAATTTTCAGGTGTCTATTGAACATAATAGTACAAACTTCACAATTGCGGATCTGCTTACTAAAGGTATACCACCTAAAGTGTTTTATGAGCATTTGGCTCATATGGGTATGGTTCATCTTGGTGATATGCTTGTGTAGTGGGAGTTTATTTATTAATGTTCATTATTTAATGACATGTTTTTATGATCAAACTTAAGTATTATTCTTGTTTTGCTTATTGAAAACTCTGAAATAAAGTTATATTCTTTCAATTGCAGTTTTGTATAAAGTTTGAAAGTGTGTTGAACTCTTTTGAGTTATAAAGTTAGACCAGTTGGAAATAGGCCTAATATGGGATAACATTACATGGAATTTCCATGCTACACATCCATACTTGATCTATGTCGTTGATTATATTAATGTGGTGATCATTGATAGGTCTAGTTACGAAACATGTAACAAAGATCGCTTTGGTTCTATATTGGTATAATTGATGGACCAGATTTTTTTTAGATGCTTACAGTTAAGATAGCAAATATTGAGCTCATTTTTGTAATGTTTATTTGTTTAATGACATATGTGGCCCAAGTGAGAGATTGTTTGATATTTTGGTAATTATGGGCCTACATGTTAATGCAATGTACATTAAACTATCTTATTTTTTAACCTAATTAAATGTGATCAATTAAGTTAATGATGAGCCTTTAAAGCATCTCCATATATATGGATTGTATGAGTTTTACATTGTGTAGAGACCAATTTTATTTTATTTATTAATGATGAGCCAATAAATAAAATGAAATAATAAGGGTTATAAATAGGGTTATGGTCCCCAGTCTAAACAAGAGGAGATAGAAAAATTGCTTATTATTCACATCCCATTAGTGAGTATTTTGGGGGTGCAATACTCGTTTCAGACATGGAAAACAAGATCCAAATACATAATCTCAATGGATTCAAGTATGTCTTTCGATATTATTATCCTATAGATTTAGCATGAGATTCTAGCATATTTATTGTTCAGATGATTAGTTTCTATAATAATTCTGTATGATTTGTGATTTTCCAACACTTCAGAGACTTAAAGGGTCCTCATAAGAATAAAACGATAACGTCTCCTCCAAAGACCAATATAGAAATATGCATGGGAATGGCCGAAGGCATTCCAAGAATAATATTGATTCAAACAAGCTAGGATTGTCTCTAATTACTAGTTAATGTAGAAGCAAAATATATTTTGCAAAGAAATCCTCCTTGTATTTTGCAGATTGTGATATTATTAATTAGCTTCTCTCAAGCAAATAAATTGATTTTTTTAAAATTATTCCCCCCATTTGTGTGTGCTTGTGCGTACTTTAGAATCAATGATATTAACTAGATCCTTTATTTCATTCCTATTCTAGCATTTTGAATTCTTTAATCTCTTTGATGAACTATTATTTTGATAAGATGATAATTCATCTTTTTGTGCTTTTCCTTCTTGTGGTATCTTGGTTCCTTTGATTATGCCACACCTAATTATTATTGCAATAACCGATATATAGAGTTTTTCACTAGGAAACATTTCAAGTTCTAGATGGAACTTGTGGGGCTATACAAGCTCTTTTGCAACTTTAGAATATCTTTGGCTTCCATGGTTGAATATGCAATACTAGTCTATTTCATACTTCTCTAACTAATAGCCTCACCACCTAGGGTAAACACATACCTAGATTTATATTTCAAGTTTTGGAAGGAATTATGGAGCTATACAAGCTCTTTTGCAACTTCAGAATCAACTACATTTTTGGCTTCCATGGTGGAATATGCAATATAGTCTATTTCATACTTCTTTAACTAATAGCCTCACCACCTAGGGTAAACACATAACTAGATTTATATCTCAAAGAGTTACTATTCCACTGAAAGTTTTAATGATTAGTGTACACAATGGGTATAAGGTTCTCACTCGAATAGATAATTAAATTATCTCATATACATAATTCTCTAGTCCTAAATTAGATTAAAGATTAGTTGATCATGCTAGCTAGATAACAATTATCTAATTAGTAAATACCATAGCATAAATGAGACTCCCTAGAGCAAATGCATAAGGGACTTGTCACATGTGATTTTCTCTTCATGAGTCATAGGAAATTAATCCTTAGAGAGATTGATTCCATGTTTGAAAGGAAGTAATCCTTTCTTACAATCTTATCTAACATATCTAACCAATATTTTGTAAGATATATATGTAGTTAATTTGGGATAAACCTAACATTTTATGTCTGCAATTTCATGGAAGATGAATTCCAAGAATGTAACTAGCCTCACCCATGTCCTTCATATCTAACTTGTTTGGCAACTAGATTTTGTCTATTGATAACACCCCTAAACTAGTCCCAACAAGTAGGATATTGTCAACATATAGGACTAGAAAGACTACCACATTCTCTTGTATTCTTTTGTAAATGCACACCTCATTGGTGTTTTTGGTCAAAATCAAATTATTTGATTGTTTAATCAAATTTGATGTTCCATGATCTAAAGGCTTATGATACATTTGAATATGGATATAGAAGGAGAAAAGGAGAAAGAGAGGAAAGATTTGGGTTTTCTTAATTGCTTACCTCCTCCTAGATATTTCCCACCATACATAATAGTCTCACAATACTAGAAAGAATAACAAACAATTCTAAGAATTAGGAAAACACTTCATGGACTTATTAAATGGAACAAACAAATTAACAAAACTAGATTAGGGCCATCTGCCAGCCCCTTGACATGTATCATGCAACACTAAGGCATCATAGGGTGGCATCTTAACTCTATGAGTGACCTAGGATGGTAACAAGGTGGCACAAGGGTGTAATGCATTGTGCAAGGAAATGATTGGGGAGTCATGGGTACAATGCCATGAATTGGATGTGCTGACCAAGAAGAGGGTTTGGCTCGCACAAGGGTTGTTGTGCATAGGTGGATGCAGTAGCAACTCAAGGAATAAGAAAACAGGTTGCCTTGAAAAGACAACAACACTTGGGCGGGTGCATGGAGTTGTGCACATAGGCTGCATGTAGGTTGCATGCATGGGAAGTGCACAAGATACACACAAGCTGAGTGCATAGGAAGTGCATGGGCCACGCACATGAGACTCTTAGTCAGAGTAGAAGACTGAGTCCTAATGTTTGGGGGAAGAGACTCCTAATGCATGAGATTTCTAATTTGAATGGGAAGTAGAGTCTTGATGTACAACGAGATAAAGTCCCAAAGTAAGAGAACTTGAGAATGAGTAGGAATCCTTATTTCCATTGCAATTATAATTGTAGTCTAAAAAAGACTTAAAGTCTTAGTGGGAATGGTCGGTGGTCTATGAGAAAGAGTCTTATTTGAACTAGGATTAGGAGTTCTAGTCCAACAAGGAATGGGTGGTAATCACTCTATAAAAGGGAGATGGGAGAACCTTCTTCAGCACTTGTACATTCACACAATCATTCAAAGGGATCTGGAGAAAGAGATCTTGAGAGAACATGAATTTTTTGATGCTATTGTGGGAGCCTTGCTAATCTTTGTCTTGTATTCTTATTTGGGATAGTAATAAAATACAAGTTGGGGGTGGTGCCTTGTAAACTCGTGTGTGCTTGTGTGAGTTCTTTGATTTAATCTCATGCAGGTTGTTGGAAGGTTAGCTTAAAGGGGTGGCTAAGCGCCATACATACTAAAAAATTTGATGCTAGATTTTATTTGTGTGACCGTTGGTATCATAGCTTGATGGCCACAAAGAGCAGTTTCATGAATAGATTGCATGCCTAGAGGCATACATAGAGGATTCTCTTGATGGAGGCACCATTCTATCAACAAGAGTGGTTGATGCTTTCAATGAACTTATTGTTCAATAGGGTATGCTTGAGAACCAGAATAAGTTGTTGGAGGAACAAATGGAGACCCTAACAACTACATTGGAGGGGTTTAAGGGCAATATCAAGTCTCTTTAAAGGGAAATTGAGATTCTAAAATGAGTTTTGTTTAGGGAGCATCAGTAGCTTCGGAACTAGCCCCACCTAAGGTGTAAGTTCCTAAACCCAAACCTTTCAGGGGGTGTGAAATGTTAAGGATTTAGAGAATTTTCTTTAGAACATGGAGCAATATTTTGAGGTTACCCATATTCCTCTAAGAGAGCAAGTGACCCTCACTACCATGTATCTCTTTGGAGATGCGAAGCTATGGTGGCACATGAGATTAAATGATGATGCTAAATTAGGAAGGCCGAGGACTAGCACATGGGAGACGCTTAAAAAGGAGTTGAAGGATCAATTCTTTCCTTCTAATATGGCTTGGATGGCTCGGGAGTCCCTTAAAAGGCTAAAATGGATAGGAACTATTAGGGACTATGTCAAAGAGTTTAGCTCTTTGATCTTTGATATCAAGGACACGTCGGAAGTTGATAATCTATTCAATTTCATGTCTGAGCTGCAAGGGTGGGCACAAATAGAGTTGAGATTCTAAGGAGTGTTAAACCTACCCTTAGCCATAGTAGCAGTAGATTGCCTAGTCGATTATCGATTGGATGCTTCGTCTCCTGCAAGTAAAAAAGGGAAGGGACAACAACAGTAAAAACAAAGCAAAGTAGGGGAGTCCAAAAACTCCAAGAATAATGGAGATAAAAAAGGGAACAAGGGTGGGACGACTCAAGCCTAGGGGGAAAAAAAGTCTAACATGAGGCAAACAACCAAGGTAGTGGGTTTTTTCATTTGCAATGGTCTACATTGGGTTAAGGATTGTCACAAGAAGGAAATATTGAATGCCTTGGAGATAGAAGAGGAGAGTAATGGCAGTGAGTTAGAAGTAACTCCAAGGATGAATCTTCTTCAATTGTTGAATGCGATCCAAGCACAACCAACTCAAAAGGGTTTATACATGTGGAGGTCGAGTTGAGTGGTCAGAAGGTGGTAGCTTTAGTGGACAATGGGGTAATCCACAACTTTGTTGTGGCTAGGGCAATAATAAGATTAGGTTTAAAGTTATGCAAAGATGATAGCAAGTTGAAGGTCGTGAATAGTGAGGCACGAGAAACACAAGGCTTGGCCAAGGATGTGGTTATCCAAATGTGAGGATAGAAAGGTATATTTAATCTACTTATTACCCCTTTAGATGACTTTGACTTAATCTTTGGGTATGAGTTCTTTGTGAGAGCAAAAGTGATAGTGCTGCTACACTTGAATGGGTTGTTTTTCATGGATGAAACTCAACCTTGCTTTGTGCGAGGATTGAGCAAGGTGCCAAAGAAGGGTAAGTCATCCAAATAGAGTAGGCTCCCTGTCATTCAAGTGGAAAATGGACTGAAAGTGAGTCAGAAAACCTATGCCGCTGCATTGATGGAAACCAAGTTTGATTGTGACAAGGGAATTCTTTATGCTAACTTGCAAGAGGTGTAGGAGTTCAGTAACGAAAGATACAATGACCAGGAAGTTTAGATAGTACAAGTTGCACAAGAGACCCAAACAGATTCAAGACATCAAAAGGTTGTCTAAGAGATTGAAGGTAGCTTAAGTCAACAAGGACGTTGACTCTTTTAGGTAAGGGTGGGTTTGTTAGCCCCTTGACATGGGCAATGAAAAACTAAGAGATCGTAGGATGGCACCTTGGCCCTATGAGTGACCTAGAACGGTAACAAGGTGGCATAAGGGTGCAATGCCTTGTGCAAAGAGATGACTGGGTAGTCGTGGGCATAATGCCATGACTTGGATGTGTTGACCAAGAAGAGGGCTTGGCTCGCACAAGGGTTGTTATGCATAGGTTGATGCAATAGCAACACAAGGAATAAGAAAGCAGGTTACCTCGGAAGGGTTGCAGCACTTGGGCAGGTGCATGGAGTCACACACATAGGCTGCACGTAGGTCGTGCACATAGAAAGTGCATAAGACACGCACAAGCGGAGTGTAAGGAAAGCGCATGGGCTGCGCACATGAGACTTCTAGTCAAAATAGGAGACTTAGTCCTAATGTTTGAAGGCAGAGATTCCTAATGCACGAGATTCCTAGTTCGGATGAGAAGCAGAGTCTTGATGCACAAAGAGATAGAGTCCCAAAGTAAGAGAACTTGAGAATGAGTAAGAGTCCTTATTTCCATTGTAATTATAATTGTAGTCTGAGAAGGACTCAGGGTCCTAGTGGGAATGGTCGGTGTCATGGCCTATGAGGAAGACTCCTAATTGAACTAAGATGAGGAGTTCTAGTCCAATAATGAATGAGTGGCAGCCACTTTATAAAATGGGGATGAGAAAACCTCCTTGAGCACTTGTACATTCACACAATCATATAGAGGGATCTAGAGAAAGAGATCTTGAGAGAGCGTGAGCTCGCCGATGCTATTGTGGGAGCCTTGCTAATCTTTGTCTTGTATTCTTATTCAGGATAGTAATAAAATTCAAGTTAGGGGTGGTGCCTTAAAAACTTGTGTGTGTTTGTGTGAGTTATTTGATTTAATCTCATGTGGGTTGTTGGAAGGGTGGCTTAGACGGGTGGCTAAGTGTCACACATACGCATAAATTTGGTGCTAGATTTTGTGTGTGACACTATCCATGTTCTTACTTCTAGCTAGTGCAATTAAGTATGGAAATCAATTGCTTGGCAAGGCTCCATCCATGTTCCCACTTCTAGCTAGTGCAGTTAAGTATGGAAATCAGTTGCTTGGCAAAGCTTCGTGAATGGTGGCTCATATAAGCTTGCTTAAGTCCACAAATGGAACTTTGTGACTTGCATACCATATATTCTTAGCCCTTAGCTATGAATATATATGGTTACATCATATAGGTGCTTGTATTATCATTGAGAGAGGTTGTCTTGACATCTATTTGCCTAATTTTATATTGAGATTAGTGGTAATAGATGATAGAATTTAAATAGACTTTAACATACCTACTGAGGAAAAAGTTTCCTCATAGTCGATAACCTCTTTCTATATCCCTTCAATGCAAGCTTAACTTTAAAGGTTTCAACTTTCTCATCCATTCCTCTCTTGTAAACCCACTTACACCCTATAAGTTTTATACCTTCAGTTGATTTTACAAGCTCCCAACATTATTGGTTTTATACCTTCAATTGATTTTACAAGCTCCCATTTTTATTGGTGTACAAGGGCTACATTTCTAAATTCATGCATTTTTACCATTTGTCTACATCTACATCTCTAATACCTTTATCGTACCTCATGGAATCTTGTTTATGCTCATTGATGATTGCCTAAAAAGACTCTCCAAAGAGCAAGTACCTTCATGGTGGTCTCACAACTCTCCTAATATGAAAAAGTACCAATAATTAATGATGTTCTATAATAGGATTTGGTAAACTCTCAACCTTTGTTCAAGCCCTCCATTTTGTCCCTTTAACACATGTTATATTAAGGGCTCATTCAGTATTTTACTGTAGTTCTTTTGTAGTTGATTACTACTCATGTAATTTGCCTTCTCGGAGCTACCTTGGAAACTTTGGTTGAGAAGTTTATTTGGCTCTTCATTGTGACCTCGGTCACCATTCGAGTTTAGATTAGGCTTTTCTTTGGTGCACTTTAGGTTAGATTTCGCTAAGTTCACCTTAGGTCACCTAGGCCCACTTTAGGCCTACCTAGGTTTATCTAGGCTCACTTAGATCGTCCTAGGACACTTAGACACACTAGGCCCCTACCCATTTAGTTCATTCATTGACTCACTTTCTTGCATGGTTGCATGGATCACCTTATTGCATGGCTTGCATGGCTTATAAGACTCATGTGATTGATAGTTTAAATTTTAATTGGATTATCTTAGTTTCTTTTGATTTTCAATTTCATGATATTTCTTGCTTTTAATCTTTATTTTATTTTATTTTTGCCTGAGGAAATGACTACTAGCTATTTGGGAAGAGGATCACCAAAATCTTTGACAAAGGAAAGTCGTTGTAGATGGAGTGCAAATATTGAGGGTAATCATGCACCAAAAGGATTCTAGTTTTGGAAGGAAAAAGATTGAGATGAGAAGGTGGAATTCTCCACACCCGTGGCTACCATATGGGGATCTTTGAAGGATATTCATCCAATTTTTGACAAGGAAAGAAAATAATTAAAAAAAAAGAAGTTAATAGATTGATAGGAGACCTATGGATTTTTTTGGGTGAAGAATTCTCTCCGAGAAAGGAAGGCACGACTGGAGCACAAAAAGAGGAGATTCTTCAAAGATATAATGGGCATCTCATATGGATCCAGGCACCATTAAAGGAAATACAATGGGCTGGCAAGGATTCTTTCTTTAACAGAGAGGGTCAACAACCAATGAATAAGGAAGGAATTTCCTTTATGCAAATAAAAGGAGGATTCTGAATTTTTAGAGAGGGCACATAGAAGGAGAGTAGGAGTATTTTTTTCATCATTTTGGTGATAAGAAGGAAGCACGATAAAATAGAGTAAAAGATCTAAGACGACATACTAATGGTGATTTTCTTGCCGGAAGGGAGCGTTTCTAGGTACGCTTTCTGTAGACTCCTTTTTCATTCTCATTATCCTCTTATTATGTATTAATCTTCACTAGATTTTGAGTTTCGTCTGGATGCTTGTGGTGTAGAATGACAGAGGTTACATGTTTATTTGCATTGGTACTAGATTGCTTCTATAGTTGTTGTTTATTTTTCTCTTTGGAGTTCTCTAGTTTTGGTTTAGGACTGAGGCTTTGTTTTTCTATTTATTGTGCTTTACATGAGAATTGTGGTTGTTTTTGTTTGATGGAATCTACTTGTACTCCCCTCACCAACCTAAGCCCGTGGAATAAAATATAATGTGGCTTCCATTGATTTTTTTTCTTTTTTATTTATTTTCTTCGTGCTCCATTTCCTTGGTACTCTTCCTTTGTTTTCTGTGGTTATTTTGAATATTTCCAACCATGTGTGTGTCACTAATCGATGGCAACATTTCAGCTCATTGTTTGCACAGTCTTCAAACCTTTAAAAGAGTTAATTACAAGCTATAAAATAGCACTTTTTGAGTAGTAATCACTCCCCCCAACCGACATATTGCTAGTCCCTTAGCAATGAAGGAGAGAAAAATAAAATAAAAGGTAATATAATTTACAAAATCATGCTAATCACTTCAAAAAATGTTTAAGTGGCATGATTATCTAGCTCTCACATGGAACATTAAAGAAATAAAAACTCAAACTTCAACAAGAGTTATCAAATAACTTGTCTAATCACAATTCTTAAAGAGAAGGTATTATGCAAATTTAAGTTTCAAAATCATTTCCACTCCCAAAGAGTCAAACCTTACTCTTCCACAAAAATCTAAGTGTTATTTATTAGTTTCCAAATATAGTATGTTGAACTCATCTCTCCCTTCAACCTAGTTCTTTTCAAAGCTTAGCAAACTGATCAACCTCCAATAGGTTAAGAACGCACCTCTTTTATTTCACAATTTTTTTCTTGTAGGAGTACAAGGCTTAAAGGTATTCTTTTCTAAATTGTCCATGTAACGAGGGTCCATCGATGACTCCCAACCAATCAAGGTTTAGGGCATCAAGCTTTAAGGATCTTTCAACCACTAACTCCTCGGATTTCACCCCGGACTTTTGAGATTGAATTTTAAATACCCAAGCACCTATAGTATGTTAAACTCCACCCATTCACCCATGTAACGAGCATTGAGGTCGGTGACTCCCAACCAATGAAGGCTTAGGGCACCAGGCTTTAAAGATTTTCACCATATACCCCTCAGACCTTGCTCGGGTTTCAAGGCAAGTAAAACATTTTTTTCTTTCTTTCTTTCTTTTTTTCAAAGGCTCATTGGCCTTTTATAAGGTGTCCCAACACTATTAAATGAGGTTAAAGGTACCAAGTCTAAATTTTCCTAAGTCAAGAGGGAAAACTCGGAACCTATTGTGCACAGTGTGTGAATAGCTTAAAGTGGAAGAACTAAGCTTGAATTCAATAGAAGTTCAACAATTCATCAACTTTAATAAACATAATACAAACTCTAAGTCAAGTAAAAAGACAAAAATTCAATTTCTCCCATTTCAATTTGAAAATTTTTCCTTAATAACCATGGAGAGTATTAAAAAAAACTTTAACAAATTTTAAAAATCAAGTAAAAAGTACTAAATTACCAAAATAACTTAGCATTATTAACAAAACTTCCTTCCTCAACTCTCCCCCCAACCAAGCTGAACATTGTCCTCAATGTTTCAAGAGCGAAAAAAATAAAGGGAGGAAGTGGTACCTCCTGGGTGACATGGAGTCTGAGTCATATAGGAGAAACCACATGTTTAAAAAAAAACAAAAGAGTCAGTGAGTAGAGGAAATAGAAAAATGCTAAGTTCAAACAAAAAATGATGTTTATATATGATGTATCATCAGTAATACATCCAATCCCATAATATAAGACATCAAAACATGGAATTATTTATACTAATATGTAAATACAAAAAATGAAGAGATGATCAAGTAATGGTAAGGTCCTGTGGAGATGATGGCTCTGTGGTGGCCTCTTGAGTGGGTTGGATCAGGACTTTGACCTCTGTTCTGGTGGTCTCCTTATATGGCATAGTCTCCTCGGCTGGAGCTCTCAGTTGGAGCTATGGGCTTTGATGGTTTAAGGAGGTTAGAAATGGAGTGAGAGGCTTCGTGTGTGATCCAAGGTGAGTGTTGGGTGCTTCCTCTTCAGACGTGTGGTCATGGGGCGTCCAATGAAGAGGAAAACTATGAGAGGCTGGTTTTGCATGGTGGCAGGCCCTTTTCGCAACTTCCCTTGGCTTGGCAAGGTGTTTTTGCAAACCTCCCTTCATTTTGCAAGTCAATTTCGAAGCCTGGAGGTGTTTTCGCAGCCATTTCGAAGTTTGGAGATCATTTCGCAACCATTTCGAAGCCAAAAGGAAAAAAAGAAACATTTTCGCAGGGGGGCTATGGGGCTGCGAAATCATTTCGCAGCCAAAGTGGAATTTCGCAGCTGGGAGGTATTTTCGCAGCCATTTCGAAGTTTGGAAATTATTTTGCAGCTATTTTGAAGTTTGGAAATCATTTCGCAGCCATTTGGAAGCTTGGAGATCATTTCGCAGTAGAGAAACATTTTCGCAGCAGAGAAACATTTTCGCAGCGAATAAATATTTTCGCAGCCCATTTCGCAATTGCGAAATGAGGGTACTGTGCTGCGAAATGGCACTCGTGTGCCAAAGGGGTGTTTCGCAGCTGCGAAACACCCTGTGAAAAGGCGCCTCGGCTGCGAAATGGGGGGTCTCCAGGTGTAAAAATTTTCGTAGCCATTTCGCAGCTGCGAAATGGCTGTACTTGGCTGCGAAATGGCACTCGTGTGCCAAGGACCCTTTTCACAGCGGCACTGTAGCGCTGCGAAATGGTTTCGCAGCAGGAGGCTGATTTCGTAGCGGCTGGGGCGATTTTCGCAGCGGCACTGTAGCGCTGCGAAAATATTTCGCAGCGAAGGCCCATTTTCGCAGCGGACCTTCTTTGGCTGCGAAATTTCACAGACCTTGAATTTTCCATGCTTTTGAGCTCCTCTTGATTCCCAACTTCCTTCTTTCACCTCTTTTGACATTCCTCCTGATTTTGATCATTCAAAAACCTATATTACATCAAAACAAATTAAAATTAAAGCATTGAAATCAAAATTAAAACAAGTAATAAATAAAACAAAAAGATATGGACAAGCTAGTCTTTAAAAAGACTAAGTCCATCAAAAAATTTGATCATGATTTAGCTTGCCCGGATCCCATATGAAGTTTGCATCTCTCACTAGAGATTTGTATTGTAAGATGGCAATGGAAGAAATTCCCTTTTTCTTTCCTTTAATTTCCTCCCTCTTCTCTTTCTCTGTTTCATTCTCTAATTCATGCTCTTGCTTGGATGTGGGCAGATTAACCTCTTTACCACTCCTTAGAGTGATCACTTCTTTGACTTCCCTCTTTTGTGAAGATTCTCCCTCCTTAACCTCCATTTCATGGATACCCTTTTGATTTTGATGAGGTTGAGAAGGAAAGTTTCCTTTTTCTTGCACTATGTTGAGGTTGGCAAACCTTGAGATTGAATATTGGAGATTATCTATCTTCTGAGATAGATCATTTTGCACTTCATCCATCCTTTTGTTCAATGAACTCTCTACACTGTCAATTCTTTGACTGAGATGAGCATTGATGGATTTTTGAGCTCCAACAAAATCTCCCACGACCTTGCTAAGATTCACCATAGCTTGTTCAAGGTTCGAGGCTTGCTGAGGTGCTTGAACATGTTGCTTGTACTGAGGTGGCTGTGGTTTCCAAGAGAAATTTGGATGGCTCCTCCAATTGGAATTGTAGGTGTTGCAATCACCAAACATTTCTCTTACCGTTGGAATGGTAGGACACTCATCCACCAAGTGCTCATAAGATAGACAAATGACACAAGGCATAGCTTGCAATGGTGTCTGAGAGATGGCTTGCACTTCTTGCATCTTTTTCATTTCTAGCTCTTCCAATCTCCTTGCCATAGCTGCAATCTTTGCCTTCATATCTATGCCGTCATTCAAAATATATATCTCACCCTTAGCATTAGGTTGAGACGTCATTCTTCCCATATCTATAGCATTTGGTTCATCCCATCCTCTTGAAACTTCAGCCACATAACTCATGAAGTTCATGGCTTCCTCTGCTATCTCGTATTCAACATGACATGCACAACTAGCAATTTGTGAATTAAAAACAGAGAAAACAAAAGAAAACAAAAGAAAAACAATTCTAAAAAAAATTAAGACTAACTAAAACTAGCTAAAAGGTAAACTAAAACATAACTAAAGAAAAAGAAACAACTAAAACGAGTTAGTAAAAGAAAAGAAAAATCACCAAACTTGTGATGAAGATCACAAGTGTTCTCAAAAGATCATATCACTGCAAAGTGGCACCATCCCCGGCAACGGCGCCATTTGATTCGTCCCCAATTGGTGTTCTACTTGATTTAGCTCAATCAACTGATGTGCTTTGATTTCAATCCTCAGACGGGAGTTATCAACAAAATTTATAAACCTATTTCACCATATACTAGGGTAGCATAGCTAGCATAGCATAGTGGCTCTAGGATCGTCCACAGAGATGGGTTTTCACTTCACAATTGATATTAGTTCAAAAGCTGAATTGGTGTTTTTCCTTTTCTAAGTTAGCTTTAAAAGAAAGCAAAAGTTTACATGAAAACGGATGGTTTTAAGCTAACCAAACAAAAAGTAACTGAAATTAACTAGAAAGAAAGGTGTTTCTTGGGATTTTAGGTCACTAGGATTAGGTGCCATTACAAAAGAGGAGATTCCGGTCACTTGTTTCTTTTCCTCGCATTGGGGATTTAACATATAGTTATTTCCCAAACCGGTGTGGTACAGATGCTTACCATTAATGGTTTCAACACTAAATCCCTCTCACTGATCCATCTTGCAATGGCTCGTGCCTCTCACCTAGCATTTTCCATTCAAAGGGATCTTTAACCTTGGACTTCCCTTCTCAAGCTCGCAAGAGATAACTAATGGATGTCTCCTTGGAGTCCAAAAGCTTACCAAGTGTTGGAAATTCAAGAAAATCCCACCTTCAAGTCACCTCCCAAAAACTCGCAAGAGGTAAACTAGTGCATCTCCACGGACGGAGATCACTTGCCTTACCAAGTGTTGGCTCAGGTGAATTGCAAGGTGTTTTAAGTTAACTAAAAACATAAAAATCATTAACGGGTCACACTTTCTTTTCATTAAAAATGGAAACAACAAAAACTCACACTTATGCATGCCGGCACCTTACCTGGCTTCCTTCACCCAAGAAACAAAAAGCCTAGCCACTCATCCTCTGAGGCCTCAGAGGATGTTTGGCTAGAAAGAAAATAAAAGAGAAACAAAGATGCTAAGAAAGAGCAGAGCAAGGCTCTGTATTTTACTTCCTTTCAAAACTATACAAAAAGTTGTCTCTGAGAACAAGCTCCCGAGATATCATGTAAAGAAAATTAAAAACTATATATAAGGGGTTATTCACCCTTTGTTCTTACTTAAAGACTAAGGAATCATATGATAGGTGGGCTACAAGGAGAGTTTGGGAATTTAGACATCAAATATCTAAAGCAAAGAGATCTCAAGATGTCAGTTGCAGCTATCGGGTAGCTTCAAGAGGACACCGCGGCACTGTGCAAAATGGCTGTGAAATTTCGCAGCAAAAGGACAACATTTTCGCAGCCAAAGGCTGATTTCGCAGCCGTGCAACATTCTGCCTTCAGCTTGGAGTGATCTACTTTCAATGGCTGTAACTCCTTCATTTCAACTCCGAATCGCATACCGTTTGAAGCATTGGATTCTTGACTTCCTGAGATTTGAAATGGTATATAGTATGTAGAAAATGGACTCCGGAAAGTGCTCCAAAAGTGCCCAAAAAGACTACAGCTGCTGTCCTTTGTTTTGCTTCATGGCAGATTTCTCTTTGCTTCCCTCCTTGCATTCCGGATTTGCTTATGGAAAAGGACTTTAAAGCTTCAAGGCTTTGGTTCTTCATGTTTTTGAGCTTTCCAAAAGCTTTGCCATGGATTCCAAAGAACTCTCCTCAATCTTGGATTGCTTTGGTGAGCAAATAGCTAACAAAAACACCAAAACTTACACATTTTGATTAGAATTGATTGCAAGGGTCCTTAATATGTTAATTGGGTTAAAAGACAATAACTACTACTCAAAAGTGTTTAAAAGAGTTAATTACAAGCTATAAAATAGCACTTTTTGAGTAGTAATCAATGGCACTAGAGAATGGCTTCTTGATGCTGTTAAAACTTGATACCCAAATTTGAAAGAAGAAAGCAGGCTTAGTGATTTCTCATGCAACTACTGTCTCATGAGAAAGATTATTTGGCACCAATGTTACTAGAGAATGAGGGAAGTAGAACATGGGTGGAAGAGCAGAGGTGAGGTGAAGCATGGATAGTTTTGCCGATTTTTGGAGAAGTTCTGCCAGCGGTGAGGTTGATCGGTTTTGGTGCCAATGAAGGCATTAGCATGAGTTCTGGTGCATTCAGGAATGCAGAATGGAAATCTCATTCGTCACGGGTTTTTTGGAAATTATAGAGCTCAAACTAAAGACCGCCATGGTGAGCAAGTCGGTTACGAGGTTTAATTTGGTACTCATTTTCCTTGAATTCAGAGTGGCAAGATGAAAGAGAACGTATTACTTGGCAAAGGTATAGATAAAGAAAGCTATGGAAGGGTCCTTAATACATGTTACTCATAAAGGATCTGGAGGTTTTCTTATCTAGTGACCAGACAGTTATAGGTGTTCTGATTCTGAGTTCAGATTGTTGCTCCTACTGATCTTAAAAAAATGTATCGACTGCAAAATGGAGTCGGCATGGTCCACGATCTTTAAGAACCTCCAAGTAAGCAAAATGACGGGAGGGTCTACTGGGTCTGGTATTGCTGATGAGGATTTAGAGGGTTTGCTGCAATTGCCAAAGGCTAAGCTGTTGTTCGTTTTCTTATTAATTCAGGGCTGTTGTTCATCTTTTATTGATCTTGGCCTATAGAGTCCTACAACATATATTGGTCTTGACTTTCAGCAAGGATTGCCATAGTCCTTTTCAATGCCATGCTTGACATGGCATCTCATGCTTACCAAATAAGCAAATATATCATACTGAGATCGAAGTGACAAGAGTTGAGGTCCATGATACGGATGTTAGACACCAAATCCTTATGATAATCATTTACTTGCTACTTTGTCACTAGCATTTAGTAATGCAGAAAAGTTTGGAGTAGTTGGAATACTTCCTCCTTTAGAGGTTCTCACATGTATACATAATGATTTCAGTGTAATTTTGTCCTAATGTGAAGAACATAGAGGTAGTAGGAGAAACTTTAGCATTGCAGTTCTTTGTGGACATTTTTATTTTATTTTATTTTCAAGAAGGATGAAGTAGCAAACAATGAAGCTACTATCTCTTTAGACAATGTTGTGGGAAAGGTTTTACATCATGCATGAAATACCGGTGTTGACATAATTATTGAAATTGTTGGTAAAATTGCTTCTTTCGTGTGGTGGTTATGATCAACAGAACATTGGGAAATTCCGAAACTTGCTGATTATTTATGAGAAGGTAGGGATTAAAGCTCTACTGAAACTTCTACTATATTGCCCAGTCTTCTGAAGGAATGCCTATTGCTTTACATAGTACCATGGTCTTCAAGGGGCTTTACTCAACGTTCACTCGGCTCTACTGCCTACAGAATTTGGAAACGATAGTAAGGATGTTTTTATAAGGATTGCACAAACAATTGGCAAGAAAAACTATCTCATATTCTTATTATAACTGGTCTATATATAATACAATGCTGCAACTAATTAAGGAATGTACATATATAAACAGAAGGTAGAAATCAGAGTGATTACAAATCAATTTATAGAGATAATTCTAGAATGAACGTAAATCATGGAATTGCCGTTGTTATGCAGATTCCTTTATACGGCCCCTCAAAATTAAGGTGCCATCAGCAACATTGATTTTGCTACACAGTTGTTGAAAGCGAGATCATGCAAGGGGCTTGGTAAGTAAATCGGCAAGCTGATCATTTGTATGTACATGTGCTACACGCAACTGGCCTCTTTGAACAAAGTCTCGTACAAAATGAAGATCAATGGCTATGTGTTTTATCTTGGAGTGCATGACGGGATTAAGGCTGAGTTGCGTGGCACCAACATTATCACATAGCAGTAGTGGAGTGTCATGAAGCTTGAGACCAAGTTCATTGAGAAGAGATTGAATCCAGGCTATATCAGAGGCAGCAGTTGCGAGGGCTCGATACTCTGCTTCAGTGGATGAACAAGCAATGACCTTTTGCTTACGAGTGCGCTAACTGATTAGGTTGTTACCCAGAAATATAATGTAGACAGTTGTAGACTTGCGATCATCAAGATTACCCCCCCCCAGTCAGCATTGGAGAAACCACGAAGAACTGGATTGATTTGCCGTCGTAAAAGAATACCAAAATGAATGGTATATTTGAGATATCGTAAGAGTCTTTTAACTTGCTACCAATGGAAGATTGTAGGTTGATGCATGAATTGAGAAAGTCTGTTGACAGCAAAGCCAATATCTAGGCGTGTAAGGGACAAATATTGAAGAGAACCAATGGTGTTGCGATATTCAATGGCATTATAGCTCGTAGTGCCATCATTAAGGAGAAGTTTGGTAGACACGGACATAGGTGTTTGAACTTCTTTGGCACCTGTCATCTTCAGTCGACGGAGGAGATCATGAACATATTGATTTTGGGAGAGAAACAAACCTTGCTTTACTGGTATGACTTCGATTCCTAGGAAGTAATGCAGATCACTTAGTTCCTTTAAAGAGAACTTATCACCTAAGGACTTAACAACATTTTTCAAGAATTGATTGTTGTTGTTGGTTAGAATTAAGCCATCAACATAGACTAAAACATAGAAGAGGATGCCGTCCCGATTGTAGATAAATAGAGAACTGTCGGACTTTGAATTAAAAAATCCCAGCTCCAATAAACCAAACCTCAGGGCAGTGTACCAAGCTTGTGGAGCCTGTTTAAGATCGTAGATGGACTTTTGAAGGGCACAGACATGCTGAGGATGAGATTGATCAATGAAACCAACGGGCTGCTGCATAAAGACTTGCTCAGTGAGCTGGCCATGTAAGAACACATTATTGACGTCGAGTTGGTGAAGTGACCAACTAGTGAAGAGAGCCAAAGATAAGATCAACCGAATGGTAGTGGGTTTGATGACAGGACTGAAGGTCTCAGTGTAGTCCATACTTGGGCACTGATTAAACCCTTTGGCGATGAGACGGGCCTTGAATCTGTCCATAGTACCATCAGGGTGGTGTTTAACGCAGAATACCCATTTACATCCAACTATGTTAGAAGTTGAAGATTGGGGGACAAGTTTCCAAGTGCATGGGAAACCAAGGCAGTAAATTCATCAGCCATCGCTTTGCGCCATTGGGGGTCCTTAAGGGCTTGAGAGGCACAAGTTGGTTCCAAGGGTAATGCAAGAGGATGTTTGGTGGTGACAGACAGTTGCTTGGGACAAAAGATGTTGTTTTGAGCTCTAGTGACCATGGGATGAGTTGGCCGAGGAAGTGTGGGTACTGCAGGCAAAGAAAACTTAATGTTAGGAGAAGACTGAAGGGTAGTGGGCGAGGTCATACCTGGATCAGAGATCAGGTTGAAGGTGGCAGGAGTCTTAGGCGCAGGAGGTGTGTGAGGAGAGTCATTCGAAGCAGCAAGGTGAACAGGAGGCACTGGAGAAGGGGATGAAAAAATCATAGGGGAGGTAGCAGGAACCGACACTTGGACGTGAGGTGGTGCATTTTTGAACGGGAACAAATGTTCATCAAATGTGACATGATGTGAGAGATACAATTTACCCGTGTGGAGGTCCAAGCATTTGAAGGCATCTTGAGTGAGGAAGTACTCGAGGAATACACAAGGTTGAGACTTTGGTTGGAGCTTGTTTGTTCGGTAAGGAACAAGCCAAGGGTAACATTGGCAACCAAAGGTCCACAATTTGTGATAGTTAGGGGTACGACCAAAGAGTGCTTCAAAGGGACTTTAGTACGAGAGCAAAGGAGTGGGGAGACGATTGATGAGATAGACCATAGTGGCTAGAGCATAAGTCCAATAAGTGGAAGGGACTGAGGCATGATGGAGCAAGGCTATCCTTGTTTCAACAACATGACGATGGTGACGCTCAACTGTGCCGTTTTGTTGAGGGGTGTGTAGAGCAGTAGTGTAATGGCTAATACTGCGAGTAGTGAGAAAGGATCGTAATTTGATGAATTCACCACCGTTATTTGAGTATAAGTTTTTAAGCTTGCATGATAATTAATTTTCGACCATGGTGGTGAATTGCACAAATATGGACCGAACATCAGATTTATGCCATAAAGGATAAAACCAATAGTACTTAGTGAAATGATCAATAAGCAGTAGATAATAGTGATAGCCATCAATAGAAGGAACCGGTGAGTCCCCACACATCAGCATACAAAAATTCAAGAGGGACAGTACTCTTGAGAGAAGTTGAACTAAAAGGAAGTTTGTATGACTTATTGTATTGACAGGAAATACAAGACAAGTAGACTTAGAAAAGGCAATAGGTAAATCATGACTTCGAAGTAACGATGACAAAATCTTTGGAGTTGGATGCCCCAACTGATGATGCCAGCAATCAAAGGTGACTTGAGTTCCAACTAAGCAAATTTGATTTGCTTGAGGTGAGGAAGATCGCAATGCCATAGGATACACACCATCTTCACACCTTCCGCGCATGAGCACTACCCTCATCATCCGATCCCTCACAAAGTAAAAGAAATGGCGAAACTCAATGGTAACATTGTTCTCATGAGTGAATTTATGAACATATATTAAGTTTTTGTGAATAAGAGGCATATGTAATGTTTCTTTTAATATAAGAGAGTGGGACGAAGAAGAAAGGGTTGTTGAACCAATGTGGGCAATATACAAACCTGTACCATCTCCAAGAACCACCTCATATTCAGAATGAATAGAGAGATTGGCCAAGTCGGAGGTGATGTTGTGGGAGGCCGCGGAGTCAAGAAGCCATTTGTCATTTGTCGAAGTGGCACAGTTTGCAGTAGGGGGTGACTGCAATTTGGCACATGTTTTAGCAGTGTGTCCAGACTGATCACAGATTTGGCAAACAATCTGGGACTTCTTTGATCCAGATTTTTTGTTATTGGAGTTTTGTTTGGATCGGGATTTGTTGTTTTTGAACTGACCATTGGATGACTTTCTTTGAGATGAACTTGCTGTGATGACTAGAGCGAAAGCATTGTTATCCATATGTTTGATGTAATGCTCATGACCAATGAGCAAATCATGTAACTCAGCAAAAGAGAGAGCATATTCTATGGTGCGAATGGCCGCAACCATATCTCTGAATTCCGAACCAAGACCATTAAGCATGTAGAGCGTCAAATCATCATCCGAAATTGGTGCATCAATAAGGGAGAGTTCATCGGCAATCACCTTGACCGCATGAAGAAACTCAGACACCATGCGAGAACCCTATTGGATAAGGGTTAAATCCTCTTTCAATTGCATAATCCTAGCCCGAGATTTGCTTGGAAACAAATGGGTTAGATGCTGCCAAGCATCACAACTCGTAGTGGTCATTACGATGAGAGGCATCACAGTTTCAAAAACCAAGAAGAAGATCACGTTGAGCAGCAACTGGTCCTGTCGATACCAATGTGCATAGCTAGCCAAAGCAGAGGGAGAGGACTTCTCAGTGGGTGTGGGAGGACACGGGAGGGTGCCATCCAAGTATCTCATTAGATCATAACCAAACAAGATGGTTATGAACGTTGCATGCCAAGAAGGGTAATTTGATGCGGTAAGCTTGTAAGGAATTTGGCTGGAGGTGTTGATGGTGACTAGGGGTAAGTTAAAGGAAGGGTTGGAGTTGACCGAAACATAGTGGAGTGGAGTGGACGTTGGACGACATAGTGCAGAGGAAGATTGTTATTCTCGTGAGAGAAGAAGACCTTCTGATACCATATAAGGATTGCATAGACAATTAGCAAGAAAAAGTATCTCATATTCTTATTATAACTGGTCTATATATAATACAATGGTGCGACTAATTAAGGAATGTACATATATAAACAGAAGGTAGAAAACAGAGTGATTACAAATCAATTTACAGAGATAATTCTAGAATGAACGTAAATCATGGAATTGCCGTTGTTATGCAGATTCCCTTATAGTTTTGGAAAATATTGGATGTGTACAACATGAAGTCCTACTGTAGGTTGCTCTCTTTAAAAGTGCCAAGACGACAAAGTTATTGATTTTATTGATGGCATTGAACAGGCCAGATTCCTATAATCCTGTTATGGTGAACTGCTTACATGGACATGGGATGATTTAGTCAGTCAACTGCTTTTTATGGCTAACAGGGCCCTTGCTTCAACTATGGAGATTGATGATGGGAATTCGAAGGGCGAGTTGTTACTATTTCATGCAACGAAGACTATCTACGAGTTGCTTTTGTCTGATTATACAAAGCTGGCCATGTCCTTGGTATTGTCATGTTGATATTGCTGGTGTCCAAGCGTTTTACACTAGAGGCCATTCCCATGAAGAAGATCGTCATCTCCACACTACTAAAATCCCTCCACAATTCTCTGAAACTGTCATAATCCCAACTGCTCATCACAAGTTTGGCGCTAAATAAACCCAGAGTTGATGCTTTATTGGAAAAGACCCGTGAGGAGAGCTATCACTTTCTGGTTCAGTCTATATAACTAGGAAAGTTGAAAATAATAACCTGTGTTTGAAACTGCCACAAGGGTTTTGAAAAACAGGAATGCCTCGAAAGATGCAAATTCGGGGTTTACTTTTGGCAAGAGAGCTAGACCACTTACAACAATGGGCAATGGATCTGTATACTTATCTGAAGGTGATGGATTCTTTGGTTCCGATGTGGTTCATAGCTCCACTTTCCAGAAACTCCATTTTTATTTCAGATGATTCTCCTTTAAAATGATGGAGTAGTGGCACAAATCTGTGGGGGAAAAATGTTAGCGCCAACTATACACCCAACCTGTCTTTGTTTCCTTCCCTTCACTTCTTGCATGCATGGAATTTTGGAAATGCATAGCCATTTTATTGTACATGTGGCCAACACTCTTCTCAGTCTTCCATCACTCCACAAGTGGGCCCATGTTTTGATACGCCAGGAGTTTCATTCCGTATAAGCATATCTGTTGCTATGAGCATAAAGAGACCCTATTTCCCACTACCACTCTACTTTCACTCATACCCTCATTGCTTCCCCCTCGCTTCATGCACTCCATCAGACATTTGAAATCCATGCACAGGTCATGAAATCTGGACACTGTTCTGTGATGAAATCCACAAGTCACAAGTTGTTGAGATTTATTTCTATCTTAAAATAGGATCATTAGAGGAACGAGCAAGTGCTTGAGTATGGAGGCGAAAAGCTCGTTAGCTTAGACTCAATTTCCACAAAGACACATCGACGGGAGGATCGCACATATCGATTCCTTCTTTTGATTTAGTTTCCTAGGCATGATTATGGAATCTTGAAAAATCTCAGGCGCCATGGTCAGATTTGACTGATAATAAAATAGGTGAACCCAAGCACAATGTCAGAAGGACCCCTACTGTAAAGGTTGACAGTGTCTCAGTCCGAGCCAATCACTGAATTTGGGATACCCAACAGCACAGCATTGGCAAAACAAACATCTTTTTGGCAGTTCAATCAAGATAGCGCAACATGTTATGGGTAAGTTCAAAGGAAATAAGGTCAAGGGAGTTTCAGACTGTTAATTTTTTGAGCCCTATGGAAAGTTATAAGCTCCATTCCCGAAGAGTTGCTGCCGATGATACCAAGGAGTGTGAGCGCTGAGCCCTTGATACTCCATTTGATAGAAGCACGCATTAAAACATTCCAATGTTTCCCATATTCCTTATAAGCTGAAAGGAAATGAAATTTCTAGCATGTCTGAGTTACATGTGAATGATTCCTCAGGCAGTTATTTAACATACCATTTGTCGAAGAGGAAAAACACTACAGGTTTTTCTTCCCCTATTTATATCATTTTCGTCCAAAAAACCTCAAGTTGGCAATTTAGAAAGACAAGGTGTCGAGTTTAGATGGTTTTGGAATGTGCAGTTTCAAAGATATGTCTTCAAATTGATGAATGATAGTTTTTTCATTCATTCTTTCATTCGTTCATGTATATAGTATATATAGAGGGTAGTCACCATTCTAAGAAAGGGAAAGAATGATATAAGTAAAGAACAACTAATATCCTAATATCTCAACATTCCTAATATCTAAACATTTCTAATATCTCAACACTCTCCCTCAAGTTGGTGCATAGATGTCACACATGCCCAACTTGTCTAAAAATTTTAAGAACACTCAACTGGAGACTGTAACTTTGGTGAGGATATTGGCCAATTGATTTTCTGATCGAATCTTAGGCAATTCCACAATCTTATCATCTAACTTCTCCTTAATGAAGAATTTGTCCACCTCGACATGCTTTGTACGATCATGTTGTACTGGATTATGAGCAATATCACATGTGACTTTATTGTCACAAAACAATCGGATTGGTTGCCTAGATAGGTAACCTAAATCCTGTAAGAGGAGTCTTAGCCATAATGCCTCACAAAGTCCTAGAACTATACCCCTAAATTCCGCTTTTGCACTTGAACGAGTGATGACATTCTACTTCTTACTTTTCCATGTCACAAGATTACCACCTACCAAGGTAAAGTAACTAGATGTAGGTTGCCTATCATCCACTGCACTGGCCCAATCAGCATTAGTATATACTTCCATACTCTAATGATCAACATTTTTCGCGAATAAAATTCCCTTCCTAGGAGCATTCTTCAAATACCTCAAAATACGCATGACTGCATTCATATGTTGCTCCCTAGGATTATGCATGTATTGACTCACTACACTCAATGCATAAGCAAGATCTGGTCTTGTATTAGCTAAGCACATTAATCTCTCCACAAGTCTCTGGTATCTTCCCTTATCGGTTGATACTTGATTAGACTCAACACAAAATTTCAGACCTTCTTCTATTGGTGTATCAACAGGTTGACATCCTGACATTCCAGTCTCCTGTAAAAGATCTAAGACATACTTTCTTTAAGACAGAAAAAATTCCTTCACTTGATCGAGAAACTTCAATCCCAAGAAAGTATTTAAAAGGACCTAGATCTTTCATTTCGAATTCTCTAGATAGATAATTCTACAGAGCTTTTCTTTCTTCAGGATCATTTCCTGTAACTACCATGTCATCCACATATATGATGAGTGTCGTAATCTTACCATGTTGCTTTTTCAGGAACAAAGTGTGATATGAATTACTTTGACGATAGCCAAAAGCTCTCATTGACTTTGTGAACCTTCCAAACCATGCTCTCGGGGATTGCTTCAACCCATACAATGACTTCTTCAATTTGCACACCTTCTGACATTGCTTTTCTGACACCATGCATCCTGGTGGAAGATCCATATATACTTCTTCAAATAACTCACCATGCAGAAAGACATTTTTCACATCGAAATGTTGTAATGGCTAATCGAGGTTTACAGCTAAAGACAGTAATACTCGAACTGTGTTGATCTTAGTTATAGGTGAATATGTCTCTATGTAGTCAATTCCATAAGTTTGAGTGTACCATTTTGCTACTAGTCTTGCTTTAAATCGTTCAATACTATCATCTGCCTTGTACTTCACAATATAGATCCAATGACACCCAATTG